>CM062375.1:68143781-69343781 GCA_031216125.1 Dalbergia cochinchinensis | reverse complement strand
CAATTGATGAAACATACTAAAAGATTCAGGATTAAATGTAAAATCATATTACAAAAAGGTATAAACTATTATGCAAAAAGTTATAAATCAGTATATAAAAAATTATAAAGCAGTTTAAAATTAATTAAAAACCAATTGAGAACAAATACTAAATAAGTTCATAATTAATTACAAATTAGTTTATAACTTTTTGCATATTTGTTTACCTATTTTCGTAATATAATTTTATATTTAATTTTGAATCTGTTTAGTATGTGTCTTCAATTGATTTATAATATTTTACTACCGATTTACAACTTTTTGTGCAATGATTTGCAACTTTTTAGATATTGATTTATAACTTTTCATAACACGTATTTATAATTTTTCAACTCTAGTTTTTAACAACCTGTTTAGTATATATTCTCAGTTGATTTACAACAATTTGCTATTGGTTTACAACTTTTTATGCAATAATTTACAACATTTTATATATTGATTTACAATTTTTTTGTAACACACATTTATAATTTTTCAATTCCAGTTTTTAACAATAGCAGCAAATCTCAGCTTCTAATAGAGTCATTCTCAATTTATTTTGTTGCTAAAAAAACTAAAAAAAAAATAATCATCCATGTATTAGGACATAAATTATAAACACATAAAAAATCAAAATGGAATGAGCTAAATCTTCATGCATGAGGATAAGTTTTGTGCACTGCTAACAGATCTTGATTCTCTTTCTTCTTCTTCCTGTAAACGATGAAGAACTAGAGAAAGAAACATGATAAAGAGAGAGAAAATGAAAGTGTTGATGGGTAAGAGAAAGAGAAAGAAGAAAGAAGAAAGAGAGGGTGAACAGATTGAAAGAACGTTGCTTTTTCTTTCTTGTTTATCCTTTTCTTTTCTGTGTTTGTCCAAATTGTTCCTCCGTATTCCGTGACATATACATATGCTAATTTTGTCGTTTACCTTGGTCTAAATGTATTATGTTAATTTAATGATGGTTGTGTATTATTCCTTAACCCAAAATCGCAATGCCTACAATATATATTTTATATACTTTAAAGTAAATATTAAAAAATAAACATTTACACTAATTCTTTTTGGATACATTTATTATTAACATTTTGATTAATTAAGAATTTTTTCGGTACATTAATTAAGAAATGTTAATTTTTTTTAAATGTTTAAGATATTAAATAATTAATTTTTTATCTAACAATTTTCTATTCATTGATAGTACTACTACTTACTTTAGAAGCACAGCTGCTGAAGCTCATAAATAAGAGAATAATATTAGTTTGACTCATATTTATAAAATATTATGTCAATATATACATATTTATGGGGTATGAGACACAAACTAAATAGAATCTATATCTAATTTAATAATATATAAATATATTAATATTATATTTTATAAAATGTGAATCAAATAATATTATTCTAAATAAAAATGAATGCATATGTACAAATCACAACTACGCACCTGCTCTGAACGGAAGTGGCATGAGTGACTTTAAACAAAATAGCCCCACCACCATTGTGGTTTTCTTCCTTCATAATGGGCTATATTATTTATACACATAGAATATTGAATATCAAATTAATTTATATTTTATTTATTATTAGATAAATTTAGATTCTATTTAAATAAGATTTATATCTTATCTAATAATAAATAAGATATAAATCAGTATAATATCATATACTATATGAATATAAATACTATTTTTCTTTTAAAAATTGTGCCTGTGCAATGGTTGAAGAACACAGTTTAGACTGCATAAATTATTAAATTTCAAGAGCCATAAAAATGAAGAATGCACTTCAAGATATTTGTTAGTTGCAAAGCTTCTTTTATATTATCTTGCGCTTTGACAGGACTTTGATTTATTCCTAAAAATTGTATTTTTCCTATTTACGTCTTTAACGTTTTTGAAATATTTCAATCTTATTTTTTATAATAGATCTAGAAAGTTTTAGTATTGGGAAAAGATAATACTCAAACATAGAAAAATTAAAATATAGCATATCTTATTATTTTATCTCATTTATAATTAATATGGAGTTAGATTCTATAAAATTATGGGTGCGAGAATATATATATACACACAGTATATATATAAATATATATATATATATATAATTAAACAAATTTCAAAATTGTTGTGGGAGCATGAGCCCCCATCTTGTCAAACATGGATTCATCCCTGATTATTTTTCAAATAGACAGCAACCATATTGTAAACATAAAATATTTATACAGAAATCAAACTATGATATTAGAAAATCATAATAAAATATAAAGTATCTTATTATGATATCAGGAAATTATAAAAAAATGAAAAATAAATGCTAAATTTTGGTTCATAACTTGAGTGTTTTACTTTTTAAGATCGTTTGAAACATAAATAGAAAACAAAATTAAAACTAAATCGAAATTTTGATAGGGGCGTGAAAAATGCTTTATCTCAATGTTTTCAGCATATTTGAAAATTTCTGAAAGAAGACAAGTCAATGAGGCCATGCAATAATGAATAAAAGGTGCATGTTTTTGGTTGGTTTCACTTCACATCCAACTAATTATCCAAGTGGGTCCAAGGCACTTGTTTGTTTCACTACTAGTCAAATCGTTCTATCTTTATTAAAGCGTCTCTTTCCTTATCCTTGAGGCCTTGAACGTGCCCGCACTGTCCTTTTAAAGTTGATCAGTAATGTTATTTTGATAAAGAAATTAGATATACCGGCGAATATTCATAAGAAGAAAGGCATTGCATAATTTGACAGTGGCTGGAGTGAAGATTTTGAACACTTTTTATGTAAATATTCATTTTAGTCCATGATCATTTACGTATAAGTTATTTTAATTTTTTATTTTTAAAATAAATTAATTTTATTTCTCATACTTATAAATATGAATTAATTCAGTCTCTCTATTAATATCTATTAAATTACTATTTGTTAAGAGTTCATCCTAAAGAAGACAAAGCTTGATCGAGAGAAAATAGAGCTCATCAGGTTATAGAAAATATTTCTCCTCGATCGAGCTCTGTCTTTCTTAGAACGAGTTTTATCCCACTAGGCACTGTTTAACTAATGATGATATAACAGAAGGATTAAAATTTTATAAATATAAGGGACCAAATTAATTTATTCTAAAATTGAAGAATTAAAATGATTCATACATAAAATATTAGAGACTAAAGTAAGTATTAACTCTTTTATTGAATGTTTATCTATCTTTATTTACTCTCTCGAATAATATTATTTTTTTATTATCTATTAAAAAGTTGAGTCAGGTTGTGTCTGATCATATTGGTTTGGGATATGAATATGATATTTTTATAAATATCCGTCGTCATGAATTAACTTTTCGGTTATACTTAAACTAATTATTCTAATATCATATCATAGCATCTATGACCAAATAATCATGTTTTTGATCTTTAGCAGTTGTGCTGTATCTCATGTTGATTTGAGATTATAGCCTTTATACATATTTGGACATCCCTTTCACGATGGTAAAGGTACGGTGTGAAGAAGTATATATAATTTTTTAGCCATTTGTTAAACACTATTAGAAGAACATCACAATTTATTATGATATAATTAAGGATGGATAAGGGTACATGCCTATCAATTGATGTACTCCTTACTCCTTAGGCGTTGAAATAATTAATAAGACTCTATTATTTTTACTTAACCTTCTTCAATTCTGTTGGGTGGGTTTGCTTGGAGATATAGGTCTCCCGCCACTACTGCGTATCGGGAGAGATCTTTTTCCTTGGTGGAAATTAAATCGTACAATCACTTGTCCCTCGTCATTCGTCATTCGTCATGTAAAGTGATGCTGACGTTGTATCTCATCAAAGCTTTTGCTTAGGAGGTCTGGGCCTATGGGGCGGATTAAATTTTGGGTGTTTTTATTTGGCTTTATGTTTAAAGAGTTATAATAATAATGATACTATTTGGCGGGTATTTATACATAAATAAATGGAAAACTCAATTTAGATGAATCAAGATTACAACATTTTTACTTTTCACCACTGTTACCAAATTCTACATTAATTATAACGAATTTTTCCACTCTTAGTGCACGTATTTCTCTGCATCAATAGACCATTGATACAAGGAAAAAAAAACCTAGTACTGATATTTTATATATATATATAGGAATTTTATTTATCAAATGATATAAAATTACAAACTTGCAGATTAAATCCCTATGTCTCATTGAACAATTTATTTTGAATATAGCAAGTGTGATAATAATTATATCAACAACGAAGTGATCATTGGGTTAGAGTTACATGAAGAAATTGTGGAAGAAGATGGATCCATAAGCATTCTTTCCGTATGAAATAAAAGATACAAAAAAAAAAAAAACAAAAGAGAAAGGGAAAAACGAGTGGCTGCTCTTATTTAAACATACTTACATATATGTCTATCTCAATGGGTCTAGGGACACTTATTATATAACTAAGAGTATAGTCTCGTATCTTTTTTTTTTTTTTAGTCGAGTCTCATATCTTATATCAGTAAAATATTGAACTAAGACACGTCACATCGAAACTTGTACACAGTGGCCTATTAACATACCCATCAATAAACCATGCTAACCAAGCCCAATAATAATAGTAGTAGTAAATTTTGGGCTAAAACAATAAGTTATAATAACTTTGATATTCAATTAATTTGAGTTTAAAATTAGATTCAATATTAATTTATATTAGTCCACAAAATATTTCTACCGCATATATAGTCTTTACGGTAATGTGAGTTTGATTTTTAATGTTGACGTAGTTAAAGTTCAAGAGGAGAAAATTTCATAGAACCGAATATGTTCATATATACTTCATACATTGGCATGCAAATCAGATGTTTACAAAATATATAAAACATGTTTTTCTACAACCAAAACAGATATATCTATAACGGTATGGTGTTCTGCCAAATGCGGTCAAATATATCCTAGAAACACTCCAAGTAAAAACAACACATGCTTAACAACTAACTAATGCAACACGTAACAAAATGAGAAATATTATTTCGACTCACATTATATGAGACACCGTGTAGACACATTCATATCTATCATTGAATGGGGGTATAAGACCCAAACTAAGTGGGGTCTGCATCCAATCCAAAGGTTGATGAAAGCGGTCATTGATCCCAAAAAACGCTAATCAAAACGACACTCACCGCCACGACCGATTTGATCGCGACTCAAGACGTGAGGGAAATCGGTCCCCACGTAAACCTCATGATTTCTGTACCGTACTATATGCTTCCTTTATCTATAAAACATAGTTTGATAATATTCTAGATTAATTGTAAACCCATACTACTGGTAAAATAAACATCTTTCTCATAAATAAATTATAAAACTGTAGTTGCAAAATACATTTCAACTAAGTTGCCCAAATACAAAATAACTATGAATAATATACTATTAATTACAAAAGAATCATGGTATGATTAAAATACAAAATAAACTATATGTAGTCCGGGATCTTACCCATCACATCACGGAAGCACATCTACCATGAATAAAATACTATGGCTTCACGCCAAAGTGAAGCTCACCCAAGCTGAAGGATGCTACTGTTGAGGAGGTGGAAGAGGAGGATCATGTGCTATACCTGAATGTGTGGGAAAAAGGAAAAGAAAGGGGTGAGTTTTGAAAATCAAAACTCAGTGAGTGGATCCTCACTCATAACCGTCCATGGGACAGGAAAACATAATATATAAATAATGGTAAAATCTAACATTAATAAACAGTTCTATTTACTTTATATATTAATTATAATCATTAAAATTTCAAGAATTATGCAAGGGAACAGAGTGCTCATCAACTGTAGGGAAGGTGCTAAGTCCTTAGCGGACAAAACCCCTGGCTAATGTGATCTCTTCCGTCCCTGGCGAACAGTGTCCCTGGCGGATAGATCTAACTCAAGGATGAATTGCCCCTGGCGGGCCTTGGTATACAAAGGTTAACGAAATAACTGTCATTAACTCATAGTTCTGTTCCTCTCAGTAACTCTCTCTATACTAAAACATCTGAATATCAAAAGGGGTTTTATGTCTCTAGTCCAACATTTCTCAACTCTCTTTCAAATAAGTTCTTAAATCTAAACTTTGCAAACCATAGAAATTATCATTTATTCATAATCGAATCAATTTACGAATAAAATCATACGAAACTTTTCATAAAACAGTTATGGTCCCATGCCTTTCTAAAATCATATTTTCATGCATAAGTTCAAACGGAGTATTTCTAGTGAAATATATTTTTACATAAAGCTATTTCATGCAGGAACTCATTTCTAAGTCCTCAAAACACTCCGCAATGTCAACAAATAATCATATAATGATCAAACTAAAGCCATGAGACCAAACCCACTCACCTGGAGGGATAGACTGTGAATCGCCAACTTCGCAGGGACTCCAGGGAGGAGGAATGGTACCAACGCCTGCTATTGAAACCATAAAACTCATTAACAACCTATGGAAAGCTCTAGCTTACTCTAAACATATACTAACAACTTTAAGGGAGCACTCCCATTAGACAAAACGGGAGAAACAACAATGTCCATACCAAGAATATGAAAGAATGAAGAGAAAATCGAATAACATAAACATACCTTGATGATTTGGGGAAGCTAGATTGAAGAAAAGAGGATGAAAATGGAGGTTAGGGTATGTGCGTGGGTGTGGCTCGCATTCTGCTTTATGTTCTGTGAGGGAGAAGGTCGATGGCCTTTTAAAGGCCAAAAATAAAACGGCATCGTTTTACTAATACTGTACTGCCTCTGCACGCTCGCTGTAGTAAACCTCACTCACTGTAGCGAACATCCTTTGCTATAGCGAGCATGAAGACTCATTTGCCATTGCAATAATAAATCTTGCTACAAATGAGTCATGCTCGCATAATTCTACGTAACATAGCGTCAAATTGGTTTTTACGCATCTGGGGCGGTCATTATCTGGATGGGCCCCGGGGGATCCTAGAGCAGTATGGAACTTGCCCACGAACACGTGTACCTTGGGTATTATAACTACTCTAACAAAATACATCAGAAAAACACTAGTGTACATAAAAAATCTCATAACATCAACAGATGCGTGCAACGACACACCATGATGATTTGGACTTTTTTCACTACTAAAAATATGCAAAATACCTGCAAATTTTTCCTACGAATTTTATTCCCAGGTAATACCTACTAATTTTGCTGCAAATTTCCTTTGCCGAGCAAATTAGGTGATATTTTGCTGCGGATCTTAGAAACCATAGAAAAATCTGCAAGTAACATTCCCTCTACAAGGTGGGAAAATTTTACATAGGAATATTTACTGTGATTTTTTCACAGGAAATATTTTCGCAGGTAATTTTACAGGTAAAAGGTCAATATGATCTTCAAAGTCATTTTCGTAGCTAAATTTGAAGAAAACTATGTCTGTGAATTTTGTTGCAAATTCTTGCTACAGATTTTGTTGCGAACAATTGCTTTCATGCTGATTTTCCTACGCATTGTTTCCTATGAAATTAGCTGAGATTTTTGCTATGAATTTTGCTACAAAATTTATTTGCTATGAACTATCCTACAAATTTTTGTTCCTGCAAATTTAGTTGCGACATTTTGCTGCAAATGTTACAACGGATTTTCGTTGCTATGACTTTTCTTGCATTAAATTGCTGCAAATTTTGTTATGGTTCATTGCTGTGACTTTTCTTGCAAATTTGTTTACTGCAAAATTATTTGCAAAATCTTACTGCGAATCTTGTTGTGGATTTTAGTTGCTGCCACTTTTCTTGCAAATTTTTCATGAGAACTTAGTTGTGGATTAGTGTTACGAATTTTCTTGCGAATATTTTTCCTGTGAATTTATCTGAGTTTCTGCTAATTTTATTGTGAATATTTCATGCGAATTTAGTTATAAATTTTTGCTGCAATTTTCCTACAAATCCTATACCTGCGATTAACAACACTTGTTCTGCAGGCACATGTCACACTCTCATTTAACCATATCACATTGGGCACCAAAGATATTCACTATCTTTAGCACCTGAGTAGCCACCCAAGTTTAATTCCATGCAGATTTATTCTTTTGGGTAAGCCATTCGTAGACTCAACTTCTGCATGAATTAGACGTCGCATGGCTGAATCACACTAAACACATGTTACCATCCTCAATATCACCCTTGATTTTATTTTACCTTTAGTTAATATATTAACTAACTTATGACAATATTAAATACCCTAGCCCAATCCCATCACCTTATTGAGCATGTTTGGAAAACTATTCACACACCTCAAAATCAATTTTGAATGTCTAAAATCGATTTTCCCCTTTTTACTCTTTTAATATATATAAAAATAATTTCTCTCATGACATTGCAAAACATAAATGGGGGCACAAATTATGGGTGAAATAATGGAGAGAATAATCTACACGTGAATGTTGAACTGAGTATCTCGAGTTTGAGATGGTTGACAGGAGGTGCTGTGCCGAAGGGGAGGCCTTAGTATGGCTAGAAGTTAAGAGAGCTAAAAATTTAGAGACTAGGGTTAGCTTTCCTGGCCAGTCCACAAGCTCTCCAACTTCGAGCTTGTGTAGCAAAGAGGCTTGAGAGGTTGGGGCATCAAGATTGGCTTCCCGGTCAGTCCATATATACATATTATATTTGAATCAAACTCTATTTTTGCCAAACTCCCCTGAACTTAAGTATTCCTAATAAAATGATTGGCCAAAGCACTAGGATCATGATTGGTTAACGATTCAAAGAATGCAAATTGATTCTTCCTTTCTTGTATAATAAAATCCTTGACTGCATTGGTAACATAATCTTTGACTGCATTTTATAAAAAAGTACGTGTCATGGATAAGAATTTTCGTATTTGTAAGAATACTAGAGCTTCAAATATGATAAATATTGTTTACCTTGTATTCGTCGACGATCTTTCACTGTATTCGTCGATGTTCACGTGCATTTTAACTCAGCATTGGCGGTAACTGTTCCTAAACATGTGCAATAATGTTTATGTAATTGAATCTAAGGGTTATACTAGTAAATTTTCTTTCTTTTGGTTAGGGGGATTGGGAGAAGAATTTGTCACGACCCTGTCTAGAAACTCACTAGCTTTAGATCCATTTAATGTGTGCGTGTGTTTTATCATTTATCCTTTTGTTTTAACTTGGACATATATAGTGTGAATCTGCATTCAATATTTCATTCGACTTGGCCAGTGGCAACACCTGCGATGAACATTTTGTGCTGCAGCCTGCAGGATACTGCATCTTTCTGACTCTATTAAATTGCAACAATAATTCAGCAACAGCAATACTTAAGCTTTAACCTATAAGTGGGGTCGGCTACATCATCAAACAGATTCCTTAGACTTTGTTGAAAACCAAGAATTGTGCTGCAACTTTATTTGGGATTGACATTATTTTTTCACACATGGTTAAAATGGCATTCATTTCTGTTTCTTTATGTTGTTGATAGTCAACCCTAACTGTCTTTGGAAGCGTAGTCAATTGTCACTATGGGCTATCTTTTCTAAACATGAACCCGATTTGCAGGACTGCTTCTCAAAGAGGGGATCAAGTGGTGAGGTTGATTTGAAGTATGAGCTTGAGCTTCTGATCATCTTGACAGCTAGTAGATGCCGATCTCTTGGGGCGAGAAGTTGGTGACAAGCTCTTCGCTGATGTCTCTGCTTTGTTCCATGACCTTGACAATGGCATGCAACCAATCAGTGTTCTCTTCCCGTACCTGCCCAGCCCAGCTCACCGCCGCCGTGACCAAGCACGCAAGAACCTTGCTGATATCTTTGCAAACATCATAGCTTCTCGCAAAAGCGCCGGTAAGTCAGAGGATGACATGCTGCAGTGCTTCATTGATTCAAAATACAAAGATGGTCGCCCAACAACAGAAGCCGAAGTGACTGGACTGCTCATTGCTGCTCTTTTTGCAGGACAGCACACTAGTTCAATTACCTCCACTTGGACTGGAGCATATCTCCTCTCTAACAGCAAGTACCTTTCTGCTGTTGTGGATGAGCAGAGGAAATTGATGGAAAAGCATGGGGACCGAGTTGATCACGATGTCTTGGCTGAAATGGATGTCCTGTATTGGTGCATCTCAAGGAAGCCTTGAGGCTCCACCCTCCACTGATTATGCTGCTGCGAAGCTCACACGCCGATTTCAGTGTCACGACACGAGAGGGGAAAGAATATGACATTCCTAAAGGCCATATAGTTGCGGAGGGAAAGTGATGGTCCGCTATAAGCGGAGGGAGCTTTCTGTTAATCACTAGGACCAGATATTTCGGTGTTTGGCATGGTTTGATTTTTAAGCAGTTATTGTTAATCTTGCTGGTTATGCTTCAGTGAAAGTTCACTGTTTATTTGACCATGGATATTTAGAGTCTTCATTTTAACTCTGTAGTTTGGCAATTGGTTTCAACTTATTTTGGCTTTAGTGAATTGTAGATTTAAATGGCTTTTCTATAAAATGATGTACGCTTGCATGCAACGACGTGGTTTGGCTGATGTATCCGACCCCACTCAGTGGGGAAAGGTTTTGATATTGTTGGTTTCAGTGAATAACACGATAGTCTGATAGAAGTAATTACTTGGGTTCAGGTGAAATGGTTAGAGTAAAATTTACTTGGATAGAAGTAATTGCTTGGGATATTTGGGTTGAGATGTAAACTTTGTGACTTTCTCACTGCTGAGGTTAGGCCAAACTGGTTCCATTTATAAGCTAGAGAAACCTTACAGCTTCATACGAAGTTTCACTGCAACCTTAACACACCTTTTCAACTTAAATATGTCTGCAACAATAACCAAGCCAGTTCTAGTAACAAAGTTAAAGTGCAACCATTGGATACAATAGGTACTGCGATATATTATTGTAACTGACTAAAAGACCACACGAATAACACGACAAAAGTTGAAGATGGTGAAGATTAGCACAGCAATGCCCACTATGGTGGAACTGCTTCTCCAAGGGTCACGGAAGTACACCCACCTTAGTGTTCCCATAGCCCATTTCCAGTTGTTATTGTAGTGTTCATTGAGATTTCCTATGACCCGCTGATAACATGTTTTATTTGTCACCACATGTTTGCAAAGACTATTAACCAGAGTTGCCAATTCCTTATCACTACCCAGTTCGTGGACAATAGCTTCTTTCTCAACCAGCAACTCTGCATCATCTTTGGTGTGAATGAGAGAGTCAATTAGAGAAACATAGTTGCAAACGTAAGGCTCCTCAGGATAGCGACACTGCTCAAAAGCTATTAGGTTCCTAAGAACACATTCTGTTGTGTGGTCAACTTTTAACTGAGGGAACTGAAATCTAGCTTTGAAACACTTGGAGTATGGCAAGCAACCCAAGCAAAGGAACCAGCCGAAGAATGGCTTGTTCTCAAACCCTATGTCAAGCAAGCACCTATTATGAACCTTCTCAAAGCTTATCCCAGCCTCATTCAACTTTGTTGCAGTCCTTAGCCCACATTCTTTTTGAGAGTAAGTGTGTTGAGTATGACCCTTCTCACTTTCATAGCTCAGCTTCATGGGGAGATAGGAACATCTGACCAAATCAGTGAAATGCACTGATTTCTCCCACTTCTTTTGCTCAAATTTTCTTTCTGAAGATATCTGGTAAGGATAACAAGAAGCAAAGTAATCATGGGCAAGCCTAATAAATCTGGCATGCTCTTTGACATTGCTTGGAACAACTGTCTCATATAGCTTCTCTAGCACATGAATTGGAAGCTGATTCTCAAGCAGCAGCAAGTCCCTCTGGATGTTTTTTCCAAGACATGGTTGAGTTAATATATAATCATCTTTGTGCTTCCACTTTTTTACTTGCCTAAGAAACAGCTCCATGATGAAAACAGCATCCAGCAATATCATGCTTACAAATTTTTCCTTGCTGATATCAGGGAATTCCTGGTAACAACGCCTTATGCTTTGCTCTTCCTGTTCAAGGAAAGCCTTGTAGTGCACTAGATCACGTGTGTTCACAAGCCTTTCCCAGAAGAAATGAAAATATCTTTGTTTCTGCAATTGCATTTTCACTAGTTTGTCGTTGCCATGATGAATGGGGCCAATTGAGATCAATAGAGGGGTATAGGCCTCTTCTTTCACCTTCAAAAGAATAGTAGGAACCTTGTAAATACAACACTCAGGCCACAGTGCAGGCTCAATCTTTTCTGGGATGTTAATTATTTGTTGGATTTGGATATCATCATATGCATCAATAGATCCCATCAGACCTCCTTTTTCTGCAGCAATTGAGCATAATAAGCAGATCAACCATATATCGGACATAAATCAGTTGTTATAGATACCAGAAAATTATTCTCTATTAATCATTTTTATATCTATTGTTTACTTACTTTTTAAACATCATTTAACAAATCAATAATCAACCTTGTTATCAACAACAACAAAGTCCCCGTCAAAAAAAAAAAAAAAAGAAACAACGAAGTCTTTGTCTTACTAAATAGGATTGATTACATAGATCAAAGGTACGTAAATCTTATTGTTATTTTATAAATCATATTTATATTTAAATCATTAAAATTTAGGTCTCCTTTAATAGTTTTATCATGTGATTTTTAAAAAAAGGATTTTATAAGCCTCATGAAAATAAACATGAAAATCCATGATCTCACCAAGTACATAAGAAAAATATTTTAATTTATTGAAGTAAAAAGGCTTTTTTAACAATATAACTGTTAAAAACAGGACAAAAAGTTACATTTTTTTGGTGACAAGATTAAAAGCATGGGTATAGTATACAAAGGATCCACCCCCTCTTCCATGTAAAGACATAAAGTGCAGATACCACTCATAGAATGGCTTTGCCGCTTTGGCTAAAGCCATTTTTGTGTTGCAAAGATGATATTACGTTGTTAAATACTATTAGAAGCAGAAGACGGGCCATAACTCAAGAAAGGGAGAAAATCAGAAAATATATTTTTTTTAAAGGAAGAATAAAAAAAGATTCACATGTAAAGTAACCAGTGGCAACTTCATCTCAAACAAACATTATAAAATAAAGCAAGATAAACGAGCGAAACCAAAATGAAAAAGCCAAGACACACTGACGGAAGAAGATAGAAGCAAGAACCAACTTTTCCTGATGAATAAAGGTGCACATGTACAATAGCTCAGTTTCGAACAAACGGTGGCTTAAACCACAACTGGTGATACAACAATGTGAGAATTACTGCAAGGACCTAATATGGCATCCCCTTCAGATGAAAGAGAACATGTAAATGCACATATATATTACTAAGAACCTGAAAGGGTGTTTCCTCAAGCAAGTTCTCAGCTCCAAGCTCCTCAAGCTCTTTCTGTATCTCTTTCTGGATCGTACAAGGGCTATTGGAATAGGAGTATGCTTTATAGGAGTGGTAAGTGAAATATAGAAAATTCAAAGAAACCAAAGAATAAGAGACATACAGTAGAGAGAAATTGATAATTGATGTTATAATTTTACTTGTTGATGCTTGGTACAATTAAATGGAAGCTAAAGTTGGAAATTGTTATGAACTTGAAATATGCACTTGTTTTAATTTATTTTCCATCATAATTTATAATGAAGTCTAATTTAATATGACAGATGATGATTGAATAAAAATTCTTGTACACCAAAAACTTTGATTTTTTTTTTTTTTAAGTATTCGACATTTTTTTTGGTCAAATAAATACACAATATTTGATACCTAATACTCTTCCCCTGCTATTTAAACTGATTTTGAGCTTATATTTTATTCTATATTACTACATTTTTTTGTTTTAGTTTCAATCTATGCTTATACATCAGAAGAAAATAGAGGACTTGAATTCTCTGCATAATCAGGTTTAGTTGGAAGGAAAAGTGAAGAAATGATGATGGGACCGAGTCCCCACATGCTTTCTTCCTTTTTTGTTTATTGTATGGTTTACACCGGATTCCAACCCAAAAACACACAATATATATTATATACTTTACAGTAAATGTTAAAAAATTAAAAATATTTACACTAACGCTTTTTGGATACATTTATTATTAATATTTTGATTAATTAACAATTTTTTAAGCATATTAATTAGGAAATGTTAAATATTTTTTAAATTTTTAAGATATTAAATAATTAAAGTTTTATCTAACAATTTTTTATTCATTTTTTTTAATTCTTTGATAGTATTACGAACTTTAAAAGCACACCGTAGCAACAGTTATAAAAAAGGCGATTTGTTGGAACAAACACCCAAAAAATATATTTATTGAGATACTTAATTAATAAAATTAAATATAATGATAAATTTCATACACTTCATTTATTATATTATATCTAATAATTATTAAATGGATATTTTAATAAACACCCACTTTTTATATTTGAATACCATTACTCTTGTTGGAAACAAGAACAGATAATAAATGAAAATGAATGCATGCGCAAATCGCAGCTGCCCACCTCCTCTCAACGGAAGGGGCGTGAGTGACATTAAAGAGAATAGCCCCACCACTGTGCTGTCTTTCCTTTTCATAATTGGGCCTCTGCAATGGTTGAAGGACACAGTTTCGGCATAAATTATTAAATTTCAAAAGCCAAAAAAATGAGGAATGCACTTCAAGATATTTGTTCGTTGCAAAGTTGCTTTTATATTATCTGCGCTTTGACACGATTTTGATTTATTCCTAAAAATTTTATTTTTCCTATTTAGGTCTTTAACGCTTTTAGAATATTTCAATTTTACTTTTATGACAGATGTAGAAAGTTTTAGTAATGAGAGAAGATAATACTCAAGTATAAAAAAAATTAAAATATAAGATATTTTATTATTTTATCTTATTTATAATTAATGTGAAGTCAGCTTCTATAAAATTACAGGTGCAAGAATATATATATATATATATTAAACAAGTTTCAAAATTATTGTGGAGGCGGGAACCCCACCTTTTCAAACATAGATTCATCCCTGCTTATTTTTCAAATAGACAGCAACCATATTATAAACATAAAATATTTATATAGAAGTCAAATTATGATATTAGAAAATCATAATAAAATATAAAATATCTTATTATAATATTAGGGAATTTATAAAAGATAAAAAATAAATGCTAAATTTTGATTCATGACTTGAGTGTTTTACTTTTTAAGATAGTTTGAAACATGAATAGAAAAAAAAATTAAAACTAAATCGAAAATTTTGATAGGGACGTGAAAAATGCTTTATCTCAATGTTTTCGGCATATTTGAAAATTTCTGAAAAAAGATAAGCCAATGAGGCCACGCAATAAATAAAAAGGTGCATGATTTTGGTTGGTTTTGGTTCATTTCACTTCACATCCAACTAATTATCCAAGTGAGTCCAAGGCATTTGTTTGTTTCACTGCTAGTCAAATCGTTCTTTCTTTTGTTAAGGCGTCTCTTTCCTTATCCTTGAGGCCTTCACCATACCCCGCACTGTCCTTTTGAAGTTGATCAGTAATGTTATTTTGATAAAGAAATTAGATATGCCAGCGAATATTCATAAGAAAAATAAAAATATTATTTAAATATTTAAAAAGTAATAGTTTATGAGAATATTTACTTAATAATTATTAAATATGATGTGATAGAATATGAAATTCATCATCATATCTAATAATTATTAAATAAGTATTTTAATAAATATTTAGTGTTTAAATAGCATAATAAAAATATCATTCTATAATATGACAGTGGATGGAGTGAAGATTTTGAACCTCTCTTTTTATTGAGTGTTTATTTATCCTTATTTATTCTGTCAAATAACATTACTTTTTTTTATTTATTAAAAGTTGAGTCAAGCTATGTCTGATCATCTTGGTTTGGGATATGAATATGATATTTTTATAAATACTTGAACATCCTCGTCATGAATTAACTTTTCGGTTAGACTTAAACTAATTATTCTAAGATCATATTAGAGCATCTATACCAAATAATCACGTGTTTGATCTTTAGAACTTGTGTTGCATCTCATGTCAATTTGAGATTATAGCCTTTATACGTATTTGAACATCCCTTTCACCATGGAAAAGGTACAGTGTGAAGAGGTATATATAACTTTTTAGTAGGACAATGTATACAATAAGGTTGTACAATAAATATATATCATATATCTTATTATCATTAGATGTGATGAGTGAGTAGAATGAGTAGAGACCACTTATCACATCTAATTTTAATAGAGTATGTGATGTATATTTATTATATAATTTTATTATACACCTAATATTATTTATAATTTTTTAGCCATTTGTTAAACACTATTACAAGAACATCACAATTTATTATGATATAATTAAGCATGGATAAGTGTACATGTCTATCAATTGATGTACTCCTTAGGCGTTGAAATAATTAATAAGACTCTATTATTTCTACCTAACCTGCTTCTATTAGGTGGATTTGTATGGAGGTATAGGCCCCCCACTCCAATTGCGTACCGGGAGAGCCTCTTTTTCCTTGGTGGAAGTTAAATCATACATTCTGCCCCTCGTCATCCGTCATGTAAACTGCTGACGTTGCATCTCATCAAAGCTGTTGCTTAGGAGGTCTGGGCTATACGCGCGGATGAAATTGTGTGTGTTTTTATTTGGCTTTATGTTTAAAGAGTTATAACAAAATATAATACTATTTGGTGCGTATTTATACATAAATAAATGGAAAATTCAATTTAGAGGAATCATGATTACAACATTTTCACTTATCACCACAGTTACCAAATTCTACATACACACCACATGATATAAAATACACTCATCACATGTTTTGCCATTTCTGTACAAGACAAGAGAGTGCCTTCTTAGAGGAACCATTTTCACTCAGTGCAACAGCAGCAGCATCACTCAATTCCTTGATTCGCTTGCGCAATTCCAAGCCTTCATTGCCTGCCATGAATCTCTCTATAACATTGGCAATTCCCTCTCTTGTTACTATGCCATTTTCAACATCAACATTTGGCCTCACCGCCAGTTTGAGCACATCTTTGAGCAATATTGCATTCATTTTCTGCTCTGCAAACAGTGGCCATGCAATCAAGGGCACTCCATGGACCACACTCTCAAGTGTTGAGTTCCATCCACAATGAGTCAAGAAGCCACCAGTGGATCCATGACCAAGGATCTCAATTTGAGGTGCCCAAGATGGAACCACCAAGCCTTGCCCTTTTGTCCTGTCCAAAAAACCTGATGGCAAATATTGTAGTGGGTCCTCCTTTTGTTCAGCAACAGCAAGATAAGCAGAATTAGCAATCTTGTTTGGGGCTCTCACAACCCACAAGAACTTGTGTCCACTCAATTCCAATCCAAACGCCAACTCATTGAGTTGGTCATGAGAGAGTGTTCCACCACTTCCAAAACAGATATACAACACAGACTTCGGTGGCTGATTGTCCAGCCATGTTAAACACTCTAGCTTGTTTACCTGATTACTCGACTCATTTCGAATGATGGGTCCAACTGGATAAACAAAAGGACTATTTCTATTGGCTTCCCTTTGTTCTATGGCTCTTATGGTATCTGATTCCAAATCTGTGAAGGTATTCATTATGACACCATCAACCAAGGAGTGTCTTTGGCACACATCGAGAAATGATTTGTAGACTTCGCTTGATCTCTCATAAAGAACCAGGTCTGGAAGATCTTTGACCTGAAGAGGCACAACAAAACCTGGAACATTCACATATTGTGTTACGTCTAAGGACTCATCAGAGGAAACACTCTGATCAAGCTGTGGAAGATAAAGACAGAATGATAGCAATATAGCTCCTGAGGCAAAGAAAACATAAGACAAGAGGTTGAACTGCTTAGCAACATCAAGTACGTCAGTTGAAAATAAGCTAAGAACTAAAGCAACTAGGTGAGTGGTGGAGCTCAATGAGGTAAGTGCTTCATGCAGGGATGGAAGAGAGTGCTTCACTGTGAGCTGCATTTGGGTTGCAGGATGAGGCTTGTCAGCAAGGTCTTCAGCATTGACTTGGGGAAGAATGGTGAAGCCTATGCTTGGTGGGAGAGTGTTGAGGATGGCTTTCATGGAAGGGGAGGGAGGGCCAAGTGTGGGAATGAGCAACTTGACGTGGAACTCTTTGTTTTGATGAAGCAATCTCTTTGCAAACTCAACAAGTGGGATCAAATGGCTTAGTCCTGGGGAGGGAACCATGACAATGCATAGATTTTTCTGCATGATGTATATATGTATATTTGATATGTATTAATATGGAACTTGTGATAATTTGTACAGTTAGGGTGTTTTGCAGAGTTTGTTGATGCTGAAGATGGTTATATTAGAGGTGAGTGGCTTGCTGTTTGAACTTCAAAGCTCTCCACTGAAGTGGGGTAAGCTCTTGCATGTGTAACACGTTCATGCCCCATCCCATTTCATATCAGATGTTGAGCGCACTCATTCATCGTTATCTATTTATTTTTTAACTAAAATACGATTTTATCCCCTAGATTATTTTGATTTTTAACTTAAATATGATTTTAATCATTTTTTTTTATTTACTTTGCTTTTGGTTCCCACCGTTTAAAATTTTGGTTTCAATAAATATTTTTAAGTATGCATTTAGTTGTTATGGATATTGAAATTTGTATTTTTCCCTTAGAAATATGTTTTAGTCCTTATAAATATCATTACTTAGCATCCAATTTACATGAGGGACCAAAACATAATGATTGAAAAGGAGGGATCAACACCAAAACAAAAATTTTGGAGGACCAAAACTAAAATGAATCATATTCATGACTAATAAAAACATACTTAAGCTTTTATTTTTATATATAAATGACTCATTTATTAATTATTTTTTAATTTAATTTCTATATACTGACTGTGTAAAATTTATTTTTTATTGTCATTCAATCATATATCGATAAATAAATAAAAGTAGTTAAGTCTCATATTCTATATCTAAAAAAATTATGTAAATAGTATGATTTAATTATATGCTAGTGTAATAAAAATTTATACTATCAAGCATAGAAATTAAATTATTTTCTTTTACATCATTCATTAGTTATCTACCAACACAGAAAGTAATCGCAAAATATATTTAAAATCAATGATAAGAAAATCGTCATGTTAAACCGAAAATCCTTTAAACAGTAATTAGGGAATAGATTTACGGTACACTAGATTGACATAACATTGTTTTTCTAGCCGAGAAACATCTAAAATTTCGTTTTCGTCTTAATGGCGACGGCCAAGACACAGCACTGTCCTTTCGTTCCAAAGTGATTATGAGTTACTTTAATTTGCATCTTTTTATAAAGTGGAATTGGATGGAGATAATATAACTTTTACGGAAATGAAAAAAAAAATTATTGTATGGAGATCTTCATTTCCTGTGAGAGATATTTAGACATGTTTGATTTGAATTTTTAATTTTTAATTTTTTTATATTTTGTGAAAAAAATATTAAAAATTTTAAAAGTTATAAAATTTAGTTTTCAATTTTTTCTTCACAAAATCCTGAAAATTGAAAACTGAAAACTCAAACCAAACATGCCTTTATTAGTCGAAATAGGACTCATAATACTAGACTTTGAACAAGAAAAGAAAAATGCATTTCTCATTCTCACATATGATATTTTGTTAAGTCATTTGAATATTTAGGTTTAATTAATTCATCAGTTCCTATAGTTTCATTGAATTTTCAATTGGGTCCCTATATTTTAAAAGTTTTCAATTGAGTTCCTAACTGAAAATAAATATTTAATTGGGTCTTTGACCCCATAATCCGTTACAAAAACATGATCATTAAAGGAATATTCCCGCAATATTCTTTTACTATAATTTTATATTAAAAAAAAAGAAATGTGCTCCAAAACCTTCAAATCCCTCGCTAGGACACACCTCAATCCTAGGGAGGAGGAGGAGCAGCCTCCCCATTCTCCATCAATGCCATTGACACTCCTCCCTCACTCGCCGAAGACCACAGTGCGCCCCCTGCCTCCACGTGTTCTCCATCGACCATTGGACGGAGTGCCCCTACGCCCACCCTGTCGTAGAGACCCTCACAAGTACCACTACTCCGGCACCGTATGCCCCGAGTTCGGCAAAGGCCATTGTCGCAAAGGCGACTCCTGCGAGTTCGCTCACGGAGTCTTCAAGTATTGGATCTACCCTTCTCGCACAAGATAGCTGTGCAAGAATGGGACCTTTTGCCGCTGCCGCATTTGCTTCCTCGCTCACGTTGGGCCAACTGCGCTAAGGGAACCAAGATTGGCGACCCCATATTCAACTCCACGGAACCCGCCATAGCTCCTCAAAGCACCACTGTGAAGCTCAACCCTAGGACTCACAGACTTTGTCGTTTGCACACCAACCTACGCGAAGCCAATCTCGTGTCGCTCCGTGAACTGCTGCAGCTCATGGTGGATTTTGGTTTCTGCCTCCTTTTTTGTCTATCATGGTGGTGGTGGGGAAGGGAAAGGAAAGGGAAAGGGGAAGGGTGAGGTGGAATTTTTAGGCTAGCTTCGTGACAGAGGGCTTCACGATGGCAGGCCTGTGCGGCAAAGGACGCTTAAGCTTGATGGTGATGGTGGTTTTGATTTTTTCTTCTCTGGTTTTTCATATTTTGGCTTGTGGCTTTGGTTTTTGGTTAATGAGGTTGAGATGATAATGAGTGGTAATTTTGTTGGAGGTTGATTTTTGACTGGTGGCTTTGGTTTGGGTTTTTTTTATTTGGGAAATATTCTGTTAACTTTAACGTTTTCGTAATAGATGACAGGGTCAGGGATCTAATTAAATATTTATTTTTAATATAGAGACTCAATTGAAGATTCAATAAAATTATAGGGGCTCGCGGATTAATTAAACTGAATATTTATGCTGCCTTTTGTGATTAAAGGTTTATAAGCGTTGCCTTTCCCTCTAATTAGAAGCATTCAAGGCAACGCGAATTTTGACTAAGGCAACACTTTTAGAGCGTTGCATATTGTCTATTATAGGCAACAATTAAAATGTTGCTTTTCGGTGGTCTTAGGCAACACATATTCTAACTAAAGCAACCCTTCTAACGCGTTGGATATTGTCTTATTATAGCCCACATTTATGGTGATTATAACATAAGTGTCGCTTTCTATCTTGATTAAAGGCAACACTTTCAACCGTTGCCCGAAAGAGTTGCGTTTCCTTTCTTAATTAAAGGCAACACTTTCAAAGGGTTGCCTAAAGTCTGATTATAGGCCACACCAATGGTGATTATAGCATACGTGATTCCTTTTCTTGATTGATTAAAGGCAACACTTTCAAAGTCTGATTATAGACAACCCGTTTTAAGTGTTTTCTTTGGTTTCTATAAAAGCTTTGACAATGTGACCTTATTTACTCCATCGTAAATGTCATCATTGATATATCTAGTCAGAGGGGTGATATCATATATAAACTTGTTTGTAAATGTTTCATCGTTACAAACTGTATATAGACGAGCAAAATTTAAATAACATCGTTACATAAATGATACAATTCAGGATTCAAAACATAATAGCCATATTACATTGGATGACACACTGTTTATTCCATTCATACATATTCATAAAACAAACAACCGGCATTCATATAAGATATATAAGATAATTACTCTCTGAATTGCAATTTTCAACTTTGATTTTACTGGGTAAAAGAACGAAGATTACGGAGGAAGTTGAAGACTGTGAAAATAAGCACAGCAATCCCAACCACTGTGGAACTTGCTCTCCACGGGTCTCTAAAGTACACCAACCACAAAGCAGCCATGGTGCGGTTCCACATGTTCTGGTAGTGGTTGTTGAGCTTATTTATGGTCTCATAGTAACACGTTGTGTTAGCCACAACGTGCTTGGAAAGACCATTCACAAGTGTAGCCACTTCCTTGTCACTCCCCAATTCATGAACAATCACCTCCTTCTCAACCAGCAACTCCACATCAACCTGAGTGTGGATGAGAGAGTCAACAAGGGAAACATAGTTGCATATGTAAGGCTGCTCAGGATAGTAACACTGCTCAAATG
Organism: Dalbergia cochinchinensis; assembly: GCA_031216125.1. Classification (NCBI taxonomy): domain Eukaryota; kingdom Viridiplantae; phylum Streptophyta; class Magnoliopsida; order Fabales; family Fabaceae; genus Dalbergia; species Dalbergia cochinchinensis. Next base: position 69,321,757 of record CM062375.1, on the reverse strand, counting down.
CAATGAGGTTCCTCAGCACACATTCTGTTGTGTGGTCCACTTTCAACTGGGGTATCCTAAAACGTGCCTTGAAATGGCTCAAGCATGGAAAGCAACCAAGGCAAATGAATGAGCTCAGGATTGGCATTTTCTCAAAGTTTATCTCAAGCAACCTTCTCTTGAGATCTTTCTCAAAGGTTATCCCAGATTCTTGAAGCTTTGTTGCTGTCCTTAACACCCTATCAGGGCAGCCACTTTGACTTAATTCATAGTTAGGAAGGTAAAAATACCTGATCAAATCAGTGAAGTGTTTAGGCTGCTTGCACCTATCTTTGTTCATGGACTTATTATGATCCTTAGGCTTCTTCGAGCCACCAGCAAGTGAGCCACTGAAGTAGTAGTGTCTTCTGGATTCTTTCTTGTCCACCAAGATGAGCTTGGTCTCATCAGAAGAAGACCTCTGAGTGTCATAGAATGCAAAGTACTCAAGAGCAAGGTCAACAAAGCAAGGGTGCTTCTTGTCAGGGACACTTTCATAAAGTTTATTGAGCACAAAGAAGGGGATTTGGTTCTCAAGCAGTATCAAGTCCCTTGTGATGTTCTTGCTGAGCCATGGCCTTGTCAGAATGTAATCATCACTATGCTTCCGCCTGAATGATTTGGTTGCCACATAATCATGCTCATGTTTGGATACATCTGATTTCCAAGAACTATTCCTCAGCAAGAGCTCCATGATGAACACAGCATCCAACAGCGCCATGCAAATGAATTTATCCTTGTTGATCTCGGGGAACTTGTGTGCATAACACTGCCTTATCACTTGCTCTTGAGTTTCAAGGAAGACATTGTAGCTCCTCATGGCTTGTTCACTATTGGACACACGCTCCCAGAAGAATCGGAAGTACCATAGCTTGTGCTCTTGCATTGGCTTCAGTTCTTCCTTGTCAAGGTGGATTGGACCAATTGAGATCAATTGAGGGGTGTAGGCTTCTTCATTCACCTTCCTAAGGTTGTGAGGAACCTCGTAGATGCTGCACTCAGACGACAACTTCGAGTCTTCTAAGACATCAATGTTGATTACGTGTCTCAGCATCTCCTTTTCTGTTCCAGATAATGGCAGACGGGTCGTAGTAGTATCAGCAGCAGGTGCCATGTTGCAACCAAACTTCAGTTCCAGTACTTCCCTAGAGCAGTTGAGCAATAAACAGATATCTTCAATAGAAACCAAAAGCAAGTAAACCAGTTGTTTCATGCATCCACAAAAGTTAAAGATATTCAATTGAGGCGCAGGTTTGTTGCAACATACACTCAGCCTCCACCAGGAGACAAATTATATTTGGTAGGCCATTCATCAGTAATAGTACCTTGATTTGATTAAACAGAAATTATTTCAGTTCCAATGATTTTAGCCATTATTTGGATATTTAAGCACCGATCTATATAAGTAATTAGATATGATCATCAGTTATGGTAAATGAGTTGAATGCGATAAGGTAACTAATGGTAAATGTTAACTAAGTTAGCTTGCAAATGTAACTGAAATCGCCCATGATTTACACGGGCTTCTTAAATGTTCAAATACTGTCTCGAAAAGTGATTCATGAATACAATACAACTGTTATAAAAGATATGAAGAAAAGAAAAGAAAAATATTTCTAGAAATGTTTAGAATATATCGGCTAATAATTGTTCTATAAACCTTTAAATCTTATCTCCTTTCCTCTAAAACTTTTTCAGCTTTTTATAATCGCTGCCTCTCTCTTGTATATGTCTAACTTCTATGTCTGTTTCTCTTAATTAGCTGTGAGTATATATATATATATCAGAAAGGAAATCACTTGATATATATACGGAAAAACAACTCTTGAGGACAATATATGATAGTATAGTTTTCCAAATGGCCTAGCTAGAATCACTTGCATTTCAAGATCTTACTAAGAAAAATAGTAATAATAAAACATTTTTAAAGTCTTTAACCCCAGTTAGTACCAATAGGATGAGAAAAGATGCATGACGAGTGAATTAGTACATCCAACAAAATTGCTAACCAATTATATTACCAAAGAACTTGGCAATATATAGAACAACATAAAGCAAATAACCAAAGAGGAAGAAATTCTAGTGAACAATATATATCGTTAGAAACCAAAGAGAAAAATATTGGATAACATCAGAATATACGCAGATTCAGAACCTGCTTGTGATGAGAAGTGATCAGAGTATCAGGTGCCTCTTCAGTAGTAGCCACCCCACTTTGTCTGCTTGGTCTTTGTGTATGTGTGTGTCTGCTTGCTGGTTTCTTGCGACTTTAAATTATGAAGCACTGCTTTTGTTTGGTAGCTGAGCCAATCAATTGTTACTGGACCTTGTTGAGTCAATTATTTAGGGTTAAAGAATTTAAAGTTTATTGTTAAAAGCACAGCTGCTCTGGTGGGCATAATTAATTAATTTTATTGTTGATGACGTAGATCCTGATATATTTCAGATGCGTCATATTATACAGAAAGAAACTTTTTTTCTCTAGATTTTTTCTGAAATGAAAGGGAAGTAAAAACTCCTTCGGGTGCATATGATTTAATAATAATATAACACTTTTTTTAACGCCATTAATAAATTGAACTCAGAACGAAATAACCATCCATCGTTATCCAAATGTGAAGCATGAGGCTATCCTATGTAGTCTTTTTCTCTCAATTTGTAAATTGTTGATGATGAGCATTTTTTAGCATTGGGATGAGCATAGAATATCCAATCGTATGTAGACGATACCACATCTTTTCCGTAAAACCAAATTATGAAACTGATATGAGAAAATTAAAGTTGAAACTTTTCAATAAGCCATTAAATTAGGTCGCTAGACATAAAAAGGCTCAACCAAATCATTCAATTCAGATTTATCAGGAGATAATGGATCTAAAGATAAAGATGAATTTGTAAAAAAGTGATATAAAAATTAAAAAAAAAACTGTTGTAATAGTTTTTAATAAATTTATCTAAAGCTTTTTATTATTATTTTCACATAAATTTAAACAATCTGATAGTAATTTTTTTTATATATATACTAATGGTGTGGTATATTTGAGTAAAGTATGAACCTTTTGAATTATTTTTTTGGTGAATAAAACTTTTTTAATCTAATAGCAATGTTTGGCATTTTATAATTCAACTGTGGTACTTTATATCAATAATAGACTATAGGGACCCCAGGCTCTAACATATTGTAGGGTCTTTGTTTCCTTTTTCCAGCTCCTTCCGTGAAAAAATCCTTTCGCTTTTGGTGAGCATTCCCCACTTTGCACTGTCCTTAGTCTCCTCTAAAATTAAATTATGTTAAAAGGAATCCTATTTTAACAGCCATGAGTATAGATATTTATATGAATTCTATGTAAATACGGGAGAAGTGATAGAGAAAAAATAAATTTTAAAAAAATAAATAATAAAATTTATATATTTTATAAATAGAATATTTAGATAATTAAAAAAATAATTATTAAAATAATAAAATTGTTCTGTTAAACGTCCCCCTCTATTTGACTATTCTGTCCACTGCCACACTTGGCTGGCCATGTTCGACTAATAGCTTTCTCACCAAAAGGGGAAAAAGTTAGTTCATTTAGTGAATGGTGTCTCTTACACAACACTAACACTATCAGCCATCTTCACAGGTATTCAAAAGAATTACGTATCTTTTTCTTCTATTTTTGAGTCTTGGATTTGTGATTCCCAAAAGGCAAACTATGGTCTTACTAAAATTTTAATTTCGATTCGAATGAGCAACCTTATATTTAATTCAGCAATAACAAAACAAATTGGAAGAAATTCAAGCTTGATTTCGCAATTAGGTCCTTTTAATTAATGGCTTTAATTTCATGCAAGCACAAGTAGATTCCATAGGACTACCAATTTTTTAGTATTATTTAATCAGACGCATTCATACACCTCTTTTAGATACTTATATACTAATAATGTTTAACTTATAATAATTGGATATACGAGGTAATCCAAGTTTAGGTTAGTAACGTGTATCTTTCCAATTGAGTAGCCAACTAACGATGTAACCATTTAATGTGCACAGAGGAAAACTCATAAAAATTACTGTGCACAAAACGCCAGCTGTATGCGAAACCTGAAAATAAGGCCCCTAAAGTCATTAAAATAATAAAAATTATTTCTGCATGTGAGAACGCGGCAAATAATGAAAGTCAATTCCTTGAAACAAGTCCCCGGTTAGTAGCCTGCAGACACGACAAAATGGTTATAAAGCGAATATTGTTTACAGCTTAATTGACAAATAAAAAAAAATGGTTATTATCCATGTTTGTAACCTTGTATAGTTGAAGTGCACGTCAAAAAAGAATTTTTTTTTTCAAGAAAAAAATAAATAGTTCAAGTGAATTCACTTGTCTAAAATCCTCTGTTTGTGTGTTAAGGGAACAAAAAAACTAGTCTTCATATTAAATTAATTAAAAAATAATAAACTCTAAAATCTAAATAGCAGGGAATTGTTATTACCTGCTAGAATTTAGGAACAGAAATGGTAAGTCGTGCTCCACGCGAAACATGCCATAGACCCACACCCAATAGCCCCTATTTAATGCAGGTGAAATAGCAGTAACAATGATATATTAATATAGTGTACCAAACCATGTGGTCCAGTGGGCCTACACACTCTCCAAAGATACTCTATTCTAGTATATTCAGGTTGTCTATTCTGACTTGCACCTTGCATTTTATGTTTTTTCAAGGAATGAAGAGTTGTTTCTTTCAACATTAGCCCACACGACAAAATGTGGCAGAATCATGTAATTATATTCATAGATGACTTGGCCTCCATAACTTGCATCTTGCGTATGCTCTATTCACGTAGAAAGATATTTATTTATATACAGTAACCGAGTATATGTATATATATTAATCTAATGATTATGTTTAAAATTGGTCTGAAAAAGTGTTAGAGGAAAGGAGACAAGATTTAAGGTTTTATAGAAAAATTATTAGCCGATATATTCTAAACATTTCTAGAAATATTTTTCTTTTCTTTTCTTCATGTGTTTTATAGCAGTTGTACTGTATTCATCACTTTTCTAGATATTATTCGAACATTTAAGAAACACGTGTAAATCATGGGCGATTTACATTACGTTGCCAGCTAATTTAGCTAAAATTTACCATTAGTTACCTTATCGCATTCTACTCATTTACTATAACTGAAATATGTAATTATTTATAGATCAATGCTTACATATATCCAAATAATGACTGAAATCATTGGAACTGAAATAGTTTCTCTTTAACCAAGCCAGTACTATTACTGATGGATGACCTAACGTTTGCGGATGCATGAACAACTGGTTTACTTACTTTTGGCTTCTATTGAAGATATACATGTTTATTGCTCAACTGCTAGAGGGAAGTACTGGAACTAAACTTTGGTTGCAACATGGCACCTGCTGCTGATACTACTACAACCCGTTTGCCATTATCTGAAACAGAAAAGGAGATTGTGAAACACATAATCGACATTGATGTCTTAGAAGACTTGAAGTTGTCTGAGTGCAGCATCTACAAGGTTCCTCACAATCTAAGGAAGACGAATGAAGAATCCTACACCCCTCAGTTGATCTCAATTGGACCCATCCACCTTGGCAAAGAATAATTGAAGCCAATGCAAGTGCACAAGAAAAGGTACTTCCACTTCTTCTGGGAGCGTGTGTCCAATGAACAAGCCACGAGGAACTACGAACTGAACCTTGAAACTCGAGATCAAAGGATAAGGCAGTGTTATGCAGACAAGTTCCCTAAGATCAACAAGGAGAAACTCATTGGCATGGTGCTGTTGGATGCTGTGTTCATCATGGAGCTCTTGCTGAGGAACAGTTCTTGGAATCAGATGTATCCAAGCATGAGCATGATTATGTGGCAACCCAATCATTCAGGCGGAAGCATAGTGATGATCACATTGTGACAAGGCCATGGCTCAACATGAACATCACAAGGGACTTGATACTGCTTGAGAACCAAATCCCCTTCTTTGTGCTCAATACACCCTATCAAAGTGTTGTCCCTCGTGACAACAAGAAGCACCCTTGCTTTGTTGACCGACCTTGCTCTTGTGTACTTTGCATTCTATGACACTCAGAGGTCTTCTTCTGATGAGAACAAGCTCATCTTGGACACGCAGTTAGTGCCAAAAGGATGAGAAAAGATGCATGACGAGTGAATTAGTACATCTAACAAAATTGCTAATCAATTATATTACCAAAGAACTTGGCAATAATATATAGAACAACATATGGTAAATCACCAAAGAGGAAGAAATTTTAGTGAACAATGTCATTAAAACCAAAGAGGAAAAAATTGGAAAAGATGGTGATGAGAATGAATATATATACAGATACAGAGCCCGTTTGTGTATGAGAAGAGGTCAGTCTTTCAGGTGCCTCCAGTAGTAGCCACCCACTTTTGTCTGCTTGGTTTGTGGGTGCGCCCGCGCGTGCGCGCCGAATTTAAATAATTAGTTGTGTTATTTATATTCACTGTGTATGAAATATCATATTGATTCATACTTTATTTATAATTGAATGAGACATCAAGCACATTTAAGTAGAGTCTACATCTTATTCAATAAAAAATGATGTGTGAATCGACATAATATGTTATACTTTATTAGTATAATTATCATTTCTCTTAAATTATGAATCACTGCTTTTGTCTGGTAGCCGAGCCAATCAACTATGCATTCTACTTCAGAATATCTGTTTATTTTTAAATAAAATCATCTGGTAGAATATCTATAAATTTCATATTTTAATAAAGTGGAATTTTTTTCAATAGTATCCTGACTAATTAATGATCATTTATATAATATTTTATTTTTAACTATTTAATGTGCTCTACAATTAATGATCACTATGATATATTAATCCATATACTATAATTTTATATAAAAATACTCTATTATCATATTATTTATCACGTTTCATATTCATGTTTGCTCAAATTTAATAAATATTTTGTAAGGGAGTGAGTATTATTATTTATTTAGACCTTGTTCAGTCAATTATTTAGGACGGGGTCTATATCTCATTCAATAACAGAATATGTGTGATTTGACACAGTGTAAATAATATTTTTCTAGGGGTTATTGTAAAAAGGACAATTGCTCTAGTGGGCACAATTAATTTTAGGTAACTACTCCCATGAATGTGTTGGTCAATGACTTCCCTGCATGTGATATGTGTATAGACTACAAGCATGACACGTACTAGTTAGTGTTATGAGTGATTATTTATGTGTAAAAAGTTATGGAGGGTAATTTAGGCTTTTTATTTGGTGTTTTCTTTTAAAACAACCAGAAAAATGATATAAAAAAGAAAAAAGTTTTATTTGTGAAAAGAAAAGGTTTTAATTATTTTTTGCTACAGTATAGATTTTTTTTTCCTTTTTTGAAAACAGAATTTGGTTTTCTCAAATTCCTTTATATGTACAGTATTTTTTTTTCATTGTTCTTTTCAATTTTTGTATTTTGATTTTTTTAATTTAATTATCTTTAGTATTTATTTTGTACAATTTTTGTATTTTTAGTCAACAATATTACTCTCTTTTTCTATTTATTTTTTTTAAGAATTCGATTTGCTTGAATTATATGTAGTAAACAATGCTTATTCGTAGAAGCTACATTTGAGTTTCATACACATCTTATTCACAGAAGCTCACCGCGGTTGGTGCCCATATTTCCCCTCCATTGCCGCCGCCAAATCGACACCACACACAACGATGCTCACTAAAACATTTGAACCCACGACCCTTCGTTCAGCCTTATTTTGTGCCGAATCATTTCCATAATACCCAGGTGTATTTGGACCAACATTCCTGCTTTCTCTATCTCGAATGATTAGCTAAGCTGAAGATTTTTGATGACGTTGTCCTTGTCCTTTACCTTGCCCTTGCCATGCTGTTGCCGGTGAACATTTTCCACTCCATTTTGCATTTTTTCCCCTTCACTTTAATTTTCCTGAATTCTTTTTTTTTCACTTACCCCCAATGTTTTTATCACCATAATTATTTCACTAAATTGACTTTCCTGCCCTTATTCTTCCTAGCAAATCCGTTTTACTCCCACCTACTTATCAAAATGAAATATGGCCTACCGCACCACGTGTCACCTCCTTATTTACTGGCATCACCATCTACAGCGTAGATATTGACTGCCAACTCCATATGAAATTCCCCCTTAATTTTATTGTAGATGACGTAGGTCCTGATATATTTCAGATGTGTTATATTGTACAAAAAGATACTTTTTTCTCTAGATTGTTTCTTAAAAAAAAAAAAAGTGAACTTTATTTTTTTAAAAAACCCCATGCGGGGGTACATGATTAATAATAATATAACACTTTTTTCACACGATTAATAAATTAAACTAATAACGAAATAACCATCCATCTTTATCCAAAAGTAACACATGAAGCCATTCCATGTAGTTTTGTCTCTCAATTTTCACATTGTTGTTGATGAGCATTTTTTAGCATTGAGATGGGCATATAGAATATCCAATCATATGTAGATGATATCACATCTTTTCCATAAATTCAAATCATGAAACTAATATGAGAAAATTAAAGTTGAAAAGTTTCAATAAAATTAAATGAGATCGTTAGACATAAAAAATCTCAACCAAATCATTCAATTCAGATTTATCCAAAAGATAATGGATCTAAAGATAAAAATGAATTCGTAAAAAAGTGATACAAAATTAAGGGAACAAAGGTGTTGTAACAGTTTTTAATAAATTTATCCAAGGTAAAGCTTTTTATTATCTTTTTCACATAAATTTAAACAAGCTGATGGTAAGTTTTTTCTTTTTCTATATATATACTGATGTTATGATATATTTGAGTAAAGTATGATACTGTTTTAATCATTTTACTCTTTTTCTTTTGATGAAAACAAAATAAGACCTTTTTAATTTTTGGTGAATAAAACTTTTTTAATCTAATGACAATGTTTTTTTTTTTCATTGGAATCTAATAACAATGTTTGGCATTTTATGATTCAACTTTATTGTACTGTATATCAATAATATAGGGACTCTAGGCTCTAGCATATTGTAGGGTCTTTGTTTCCTTTTTCCAGCTCCTTCCGTGGAGAAATCCTTTCGCTTTTGGTGAGGATTCCCCATTTTGCACTGTCCTTAGTCTCCTCTCAAATTAAATTATGTGAAATGTCCCTCTCCTTTTGACTATTCTATCTACTGCCACACTTGGTTGGCTACGTTCGATCAGTATTTTTCTCATCACAAGGGAAAAAGTCAGTTTGATTAGTGCATGCACAACACTATATCAGCCATCTTCACAGGTATTCAAAAGAATCACGTATCTTTTTCTTCTATTTTTGAGTCTTGGATTTGTGATTCCCAAAAGGCAAACTCTGGTCTTACTAAAATTTTAATTTCGATTCGAACGAGCAACCCTATACTTAATTCAGCAATAACAAAACAAATTAGAAGAAATCCAAGCTTGATTTTTCAATTAACTCCTTTTAATTAATGGCTATCATCATACAAGCACAGGTAGTTTACATAAGACTACCAATTTTTTTAATTATTATCTGATCAGATGTATCCTTATGCCTCTTTTAGATGTTTATACTAATCATTTTTAAGTTGTGATAATTAGATATGTGAGCTAATCCAATTTTGGTTAGTAATGCGTATCTTATCAATTGGTTAACCATGTGACCATTTGTTGTGCATGTAGGAAAACTTACATAAATTACTGTGCACAAACGCCAGCTGTATGTGAAACCTGAAAAGTCCTGAAATTAATGAAAGCCAATTCCTTGAAACAAGTGCCCGGTTGCAGTTACGACAAAATGGTTATAAGCGAATATTGTTTACAGTTTAATTGACCAAAAAACAAATTTGTTATTATCCGTGTTTGTATAGTTCAAGTGCACGTCGAAAATGAATTTTTTAAATTTTAGAAAAATAGTTCAAGTGAATTCACTTGTCTAAAATCATCTGTTTAAGAAGTGTGAACAAAAAAAAAAACTAGTCTTCTTATTAAATTAAGTAAAATCTAATAAACTCCAAATAACAGGGAATTGTTAAAAACTTGTTATTAGAATTCGGCAATAGAAATTGTAAGTCGTGCTCCACGCGAAACATGCCATAGACCCGTCCCCCATAACCCCTATTTAAAGCAAGTGAAATAGTAGTAACAATGATGTATTAACTACAGTCGTATTTCAATATTCAAAACCATATGTTTAATTAGAATGCTCATTCTATCAGTATTAAATACAATGATGATTTTAACACTCTTTATTTATTTATCACATTTAATAATAATAAAATGAGTATCTCAATTAAATTTTAATTTTTAAATGTTAAAATATTAAGGCCCATATATTAATATAGTGTACCAAAACATGTGTGGCGCAGTGGCCTTACACACTCTCCAACTGTATATTCTAGTAGGATTTTCCTAATAAGTATTCTTATGATATTGATTAAGATTTTTAACAGTGAAAATTTTTTATGCTTCCAATGCATTGAATGTATTGATAACTCAAAAATTTTATTTTTTTAATAAAAAATTTCTAGATTGAAAACCTTAACTGATGCGCTAGCAAAATCCATTCTAGTATATTCAGATTGTCTATTCTTGGTAGCAACTTGTATTTATTTATTTTTTTCAGGAATGAAGAATTGTTTCTTTCAACATTAGCCCATACGACAAAATGTGGCAGAATCATATAAAAATATTCATAGATGACTTGGCCTCCATCACTTGCAGCCTGCACAAGATATTTACAAAATTATATTCCCTTTTTAAAAAAGTGTAAAATTTTAATACATTAAAAATTTAATATATTTGACTATAAATATTTATAGTTTGAAAGTAATTATTAATAAAAAATGGATGGAATATATTTATCTAATGGATATATTTAGATTTGGCTTAATAGAGCTGAGAAGATGTTAGCCAAATAATTATGAAGGCACGTTTCTCGTTTGGCTGTTTTTTTATTTGAGTTTTCACCGAACCGAAGTAATAAAGTAGGTGGCGAGTAGCTAACTTGTATCTGACATGATAATTAATGATATATTAATCACAAGTACTTTTCTCTCTGGTATATTTTGCTGTCTTGGAAAGGTTTGGACGTATTTAGTTCACCGAACTTCCATCTCAATTAATCTACTTTGAATAATGTTACAAAGCCATAACTTTTTAATCAAAATTGATGTAGAACTTAACAAGATTCAAAGGCATTTGGATAGATAAAGGATTGAAAATCACCAATTCATTTTAATGATAAGAAATAATGACACATGATTCGGACAAAATTCAAACAAAATTCTGGTTGTTTGCCATTTTTTTCCAAAGAAAATATAAACTAATGATAGCTTATTTGTTTACCTGCAGGGAGTGTCAAGCGTACGTTAGATCAATCCATACAAAAACATATTTTTTTAATAACAGCGTGCCACCACTAAAATAAATAGGATTGACACAATTCACTAGTAGCTGAAGATTTTACATGTGGTAAGTTCTATCTAGATGAAACAGTTCATTAGTTTGGATGAAATACACCAATAAGCCTGAGAAAGTTGAAAACAGCAAATAAGAAGACAGCAACTCCTACAACAGTTGAGCTGAGTCTCCAAGGGTCACGGAAGTACACTGACCTTAACATACCCATATTGTGCTTCCAACAGTTTTTATAATGATCATTGAGTCTCTTTATGGTTTTGTCATAATAATTCCAAGTTACCACAACATGCTTGCATAGACCATTTATCATAGTTGCCAATTCTTTGTGGCTCCCTAGTTCATGGACAATGGTTTCTTTGTCAACCAGCAACTCCACATCATCCACTGTGTGAATGAGAGAATCAATCAGAGAAACATAATTGCATATGAAATGTTGGTCTGAGTAGTGACACTGCTCCAATGCAATGAGGTTCCTTAGGACACATTCTGTTGATTGGTGTACTTTTAGCTGAGGGATTTGCAAACGGGCCTGGAAACATTCGGAGAATGGTAAGCAACCCAAGCAAAGGAACCAGCTGAGAATTGGGGTCTTGTCAAACTTTACGTCTAGGTAGCTCCAACCCTTTTTTTCTTTTTTGGTCATAAGGTACCTCCAACCTTGAACTCTCTCAAAGCTAACTCTCTCAAAGCTAACCCCAGCCTCATTCAACTTTGTAGCAGTCTTTAGGACAACCTCTACTTTGCGACGGGTAAAATGTTCTGATGGATTCACCCCACTATCTTGGATTTCTCTGGGAAGGTAGGTATATCTGATCAAATCAGTGAAGTGTTTGCAGGATTTACAATTCTTGATAGTCTCCAGTTTACTAGACTCTTCTTGTGGATAACAATCTTCAAAGTAGTTAAATGCAAGCTCAAGAAAACTGCCCTCCCTGATGCCATTCTCATCATGGAGCCAGACCCTCTTGTGTAATTCCTCCAATTCAAACATTGGAAGCTGATTTTCAAGAAGCAACAAGTCCCTTTGTGTAGACTTGCAAATCCATGATGTGGTGAACATGTAATCATTCCTCTGTTCATTTATGTTTGATTTTCTCAGAAAGAGCTCCATGATGAAGACTGAGTCTAATATGATCATGTTCAAAAACTGTTCCTCCTTGCATAGTTCTGGCTTTGAATAACAGTTTCCTATCTTTTCCATGTTTTCTACAAGGAAGGCTTTGTACTGCTCCAAAGCCAAAGCCTGCAAGTTAGATAGACGTTGCCAGAAGGCATGAAAATACCTTTGTTTCTGCTTATTCTGCTTCAGTTCTGGATTGTTGCTGTGAAGAGGGCCTATTGAGACAAACGCTGGTGTATAGGCTTCGACATTCAATTTGTGTAGATGAACAGGAACCTTGTAAATGCAACACTGATCAGGCAGCATTGGATCAATATGTTCTGGGTCTGGAATGTTAATTATGTGCTGAATCTTAGGTCTAGTATCTCGTAAAGCAATGTAAGCCATTACAACTCAGCTTTCTCTTCCCTAGCTGTAACACAAAAAGAACATTGCAATTTACAATAAATCGCTTGCAGTATGTTAACACAAACCTAATATAGCCAACTGTTGTTACTTTTCAATACTGCCTACAAAGCACAAGTTTTTGTGAAAAGGGTGGAAAACTAAATTCTTAAACTTTAAATAACAGATATTCCTTTTAGGGATATATTTTATCTACAGGTAAACCTAAAAGTAAAATAGTATAGAGTTCCACATGAGAAATATCCATTTAGGGAAACTGGTGAACCTTTTCACGTGGAAAAAAATCAAAATAAGCATATCAACCCCAAAGAAAATTTTTTCATTGACAAATGAACCAAAGGATAACAAGCCTTATTAGCAAATAGTAAATATTAATTACTTGCAGTGGAAAGTATTCACTTATATGGCTGGAAGAATTGAAAAGAGCCTCAGCCAAACTCTTCCTTTCAGGATATGCTACTGATGCTCTCCGTATCTCTCTGCGTCGATCTATAAGCCTAATGCATGTGCATTTTTTTCTCTACTCATGTTTCAGTGACTCATTATAAGAAAAACTGATTTGAAGTATCAAAAAGATTATGTATTTATAAGTTTTAAAATAAGAGTTGATGATTTGACTTTTAAAATCATTTTAATTTAAATAATGAATATTTAGAGATTCACTCAAATTTTGTCCGATTAGAGTAGGTATCAGTCATTTGGTTTTTAATTTGCTCGTGTCACAATCTTAACTACTTTTATTTATTCACTCGTTGTATTTATTTTAATTGAGGGTATGAAAATAAACAAAGACTTTTGGAATGACTAAAAATAATAATATATATAGATCAATCAAAAAATAATAATATATACAGTTAGGCACATATGAAAAAATTCATTCAATTGTCTTCAAGACTTAAACTGTCCAAAGACTTTTCTGGAACAACAGACAGATTGGTGTCATTTTTTTTTTGGATGTGGAATTTGTACTTAGAACTTGTCATAATATGAGTTATTTACAAGAATATGGGGTTTCTTAAAAGTAAATCTCATCAATAACAAGATTTTAGTGATAAAATATAATTTTTTAAATCAAATATTACCAATAATAATATTTTAATAATAAAATATTACTTTTTAATTCAAATTTTGCCAATTGCAAGATATAGATAATATATTATTCTTTAAACCAAATCTCATCCATGGCTAGATTTTGATAATAAAAAAGATATTATTTTTAAATCAAATCAAGCCAATGATAAAATTTGCACATCATATTATTATAAATTTCTTCACAATTTCATACATCAGGAATTGTTAATTCAAAACCCCATATAAAAATTAAATAACCACGTATTGATGGGTTTTATGTGGACTCCATATTGGCGAAACTCTCCGAAGATTAATATCTTGTACTGTGTTGTCTTGTCTCCATATGTGTTGGCATTTCCTCTATTCATGCTTGGTCCCCACATGAAGTTAGTTGAAGTTTGAATAATGATACACGATTCAGACGAGGTACTTAAAGGGCCTATATACAGGGAGGGATCCAAGCACAAACTATTGGGTCATATGCCAACATTAAAATTGAGAAATTGTTTTAAGTATATAGATTTGTGTATATTTTACCCCATTATTTCATTAAATTGACCCCCCAGTTAAAGAAAATTATATAAAACTTCTTGTTATATTCATACTCTGCCTTAGTCTCCATTATATTAATTAAATTTTTCGAATCAGTCACGGCCTATATAACATTAGGGTATTGAGTCCAAGATCAAGCATGGGGACTGGATGGAAAGAGAGGGTTTGTAGTGCAAGATTTTGAGAAAGGATAATTCAAGTACTTACCACAGGGTTTGTTTCATACCAAAACCTTAAAACCTTCTAAGATCAAAGAATTATGATATCAGTGCCAAAAAAAAAAGTGTGGCATGTATCACAGATGACTTAAGAAGATAAGTTCGTGCTTGTAAACTTAGGAATTAAAATGCCCAACTTGTCTCTCAATGGAGAATCATTGATTTTCCCTCTGAAAAAAAAATCATTGATTTTCTGATTAGGGTTTCTTTTTTAATTCTAGTATTATACTAAGTATTTCACCAACCTTAATTTGTTGGATTTGCAAAGATGATATTACTATCTTATTAGTAAATGAATAATTGCATTGTAAAGAAAATAAAGGAGATAATTTAAGAGAGGAGAATATATGATATATAGCTTTCAAATGCAACAAAAATTTCAAAGAACAAAAATGTTACCTTTAGATCTGTGTGTAGTTTTATCTCATTCTCTGTTTCCTTACTAAACTGCTGCACTTATGCATGTGCTATAGTTTCTATATCGAAGAGAGATTAATTTATAAGCGCAATGATGTGTTATCTTTTCTGTCTCTGCTCTCTTCCCACTTTCTGTTCATGCAACAGACAAGTTATTTTACTATGCACTTCCCACTTGTACTTACAACGTATCTTTTCAGTCCCTGCTCTCTTCCCTTGTTGGCTTGTAGGAACCTCATAAGGTGAGACAACTGACCCGAACATTTAAGGCTATATTGAGTGGTATAACAACCATCCTTAAATCTTAACTCGTTTTTCCTAACTCCTATCAATCTTTTTTAATGCTTATTTAGTATAGTAGTCATGTTAATATTTTGAGCTGTGTTACTTTATCTGTTCCCACATGCATTTAAACAATTTGTGAATGAATAATGCATGATTCACACAAGGTCATGTTGACTTCCTTCCACACTAGTTAGCTGAGAAGTTTAGGTGTGCTTTAAATGGTCAATACAAATAGATGGAATGATGGATATATAATATAATGGAAGTGACATGTGACATGCTAGTGTCGAGTGACATGTGGCATACCATGTGTCAATGATGTGGCATGCTGATCCCAGATGGCATGCTGACGTGGCTTGCCACATTGCATGATGACAAGGTATGATGATGTAGCATGCCATGTCAACATGCTATCGTGTCATGCTGATGTGGTATCAGATCAAAATAGGTCAGATTAATCCATGAAATTTTAAATGTGTCAAAATGTAGTCCCTGAAATTTTTTGAAATGTGTCAAAAAAATCTCAAATCCTAAATTTCTCCTCTTTTGGTTCATAAAATCTAAATCCCTAATAATTCTTAAACTTACTTATTTCTCTTTTATTTTTACACCTTATTTAAATAATCCAAATTTTTAAATATCCTAAATATAATTAAGAGCATGATTAGTCCAAATTTGAAACCCTCCATGTTTAACTAACATAATTAATTTATTAGCTATTACATTACATTTCTTGAAATTATGTTAGGCTTACTTACATGTGATTACTCATTTAAATTTATGCACCTTTAGAACTTATATGATTGATAAATAATTTTTTAGAAGTCGGATTCTTTAAAATAAAAATAAAGATTGAAGCAAAATGAACATGATAGTAGTTATATCATAAGTTATTTGGAATAAATGCAATACAAATATGAATCTAAATGACTTTTCTAAATTGTTTGAATGGAATATGATAGTCAATGATAACCCTCTTCTCTGATGCATAATAGCTATAATATAAAGTCATATATGTAGGTTGAGAAGTAGAAAGGTTGATGGTCAAGATATTCCTCTCTTTCGTTTTTGGCATATAACAATTTTAGTTACCCTCAATTGTGCTTGTTTTACTAGAATGGAAGTTATTTGTTATTTTTTTGGTTTTTTCCTAATTTTCCTTCTTTGCATGGTATCCTGATTTCTTTTCTTTCTTTCTTTACTTTATATAATGATGATAAATTTCTTTCATCACACAATCTTCTCTTTTTTTCCTTTTGCATAGTCATTTCATCTTTGTTAACTTTGATTTAATTTCAATCAAGAATAATGTCTCTTTATTAAATATATTTGAATAATTTCTCTTTTGCGATTTATATTACTCTTTATTACTTGATTTCTTTCTTTTTTGATACTCACAGTTCATAAATATAAATTGCATAGATTAATTATGTTAGTTAAAAATGGAGAGTCTCAAATTTATACTAATCAAGCTCTTAATTATATTTAGAATATTTAAAAATTTAGATTATTTAAATAAGGTGTGAAAATGAAAGAAAAATAAGCGAGTTTAAGAATTATTAAAGATTTAGATTTTACGAACCAAAAGAGGAGAAATTTAGGATTTGGGACTGTTTTGACATATTTTAGAAAATTTTAGGGACTATTTTGACACATTTAAAATTTCAAGGACTAATCTGACCTATTTTGATTTGATGACATGTCAGCATGCCATGTGGCATGCCATGTCAGCAAGCCATGCGGGATCAGCATGCCACGTGGCACGTCAGCAAAATGTAACGATTGACTGACAGTTGTTTGACCAGGGACTAACGTGACCTACAGAATGCAATTTTAGGGACTAAAGAGTTAATTTTGAAATTTTAGGGACTAAAGTGAAACAAATTTACAATTTCAAAGATGAAAGTGATACTTTACTCCGGTTTTTTTTTGTGCCTAGGAACCCCAGGTACTTAGTAAGACCTATTGAGGTAGAAACTTGCAAATTTTTGCAGAGTAAGCTCACTGTAGTGAGGAATGCTTGCTGTAGCAAGTGGGCCCGGTGTCAACAAGCAGTTTTACTTACTGATACTTTCACCCCTATATAAACCCTTCCAGTTGCATTTTGGGCATCAAAAACCTAAAACCCTGTAAGGTCAAAAGTGCACGAGAAGGGAGTTGAATCATGCTTCACTTTTATTTCTTTTTTTCGGTTTCTAAAAACTTAAGCCAATTACTATCAAGCTTTGAGCTTGAAGTGCAACGAAAATAAGGTTAGTTGCTTTTGAAACCAATTTTTTGAATCACCGAAAAACTGATGAAAACTTGTATAAGATGGTAAGGCAGAAAACACTCTATAAAACGCACAAAGCAAATAAAATGAAGGAGTTAAGAAAGTGGAAAATAGTATAAAAATGATTTATACTGGTTTGACCAAATTGCCTACGTCTAATTCTCAACAATAGTTAAGTTCTACTACATAACCTTTCTCAAACCGATAAAGTTGGACAGTCTTTACAGTAGCCTTCGTAAGCTCTTACTTGTGACCAGTAGGAAACTCTACTATCACAAAACAAGTAGTTATTGCCTACCTTCTCCAAGCTGAAACTCGAGTCGTCTTGTACTAGCCTATCCAAGCTAACCTGAGTAGTCTTTTACCAGCTTCTCCAAGCTAAACTGAATAGTTTTTCACTAGTTTCTCCAAGCTAAATCATGATCAGCAAGAATACCTTACAGTCATGTTGTAAGTAGTTTTGCCTTAGCTTCTCTAAGCTATCTCACACTGATCACTACTGGATTGAGGTTATAAGAGGTTTGTATTTGGGTTTACCACTCAAACTAACCTACACTGAAGTTTCTGCAAAGTATACAATAACAAACCCGAGAAAAACTTGTACTTATTTCTAGTGATTCTTCCTCGAAAGAACGTGTTATCTACTAAGAATATAGAAAAAAGATTTTTTATAAGCAAAGAAACTTATTACAAGAAGTAATAAACTTCACAGAAAAGATGAGGAGAAAATTTTGCAATGTATAAGCACTTGTACAACGTCAAGATCTCTACTTTTGAAAGCTTAGCATCTCTATCTATATATGGTTTGCCTTTGTGACCGTTGCCCTTGATCTCTTGTCCAAGTCACATATGTTGATCATCTGTTTGTGTCTTAGAAAAGTAGTCAGATGAGTAGCTCATCATGTGTCAGAGTTATTACAGAAGTCATTATGAAATAGTGATTTTTGAGACTACCTTCAAAAATTACTTTTTACTTTTTAAACGAGGTTTCTGAATACTTCCTTCTAAAAGCTGGAGTGTTTAACCAACTTGGTAGAAGAGATGACATGCCAGTTTGCAACTGGGTTTGACTTCAAATTTGAATTTCAAATTTCCTCATTTTTCTGTGAAGTGCATAATTTCATTGAAAACTTGAGCTTTTTGAAGTGCGACATTAGTTCCTTGTAATGTCTTTGATCTTTCAGACTTCAATCAGTGCTTATAGATGATATCATGATTGTGATCATGATGATTGAAGGTTGTAGAATACAGATGCTTCGGAGCTGGATAGATATCCTCACTTCAAGCAACTTTCTGAAGTCACGTTCTATTTTCTGAAGATCTGTACCTTGGTTTCTCGTACTTGATGAGATTCTTCAATCTGTTAGACATTTATACGCTTTATTCATGACATAAATTTCACTTCCATTTAGTTTTAATCTCTTTAAATGAGACATAACATGTTTGCACATGTGAAGTGAAATTATTTTCGCTACAAAATAAATGTTATGCCAACAAAGGAACCTGTTTGCTAAAACAAGACACTGAAGATAGACATTGGTCGTTCTTCAAAATATTTTTCTTAAATTGATTTTGCTATCATTCAAAATATATTGCAATTAAGCTTTCTAAAGGGTTTTTGAGCTAACAAACCCTACCCCCCAAACTCTCCTTCCTCCTTCCCATTCTCATCATCTTCTAATCTTAGCTCACCTAAGCACCAAGGTAAGATTTTATCTATGGTTTATGCTTCCCTTCTCTCCTTCCTTCCATGTTCTAGAGTTTAGGTGTTATAGTTTCTCATTGTTGTCAAGTGGAGATGCTCTCCCAATATTGTTAGCGTTGTTTTAGAGTTATATAGATGTGATTAGAGTTTGATAACGTGATACCCCAGGTACATGTATCCTTGGACAAGTCTAGTACGGCTTTAGGTCTCGTAGGACCCACCTGTGTTGTTAGGAGAGGCCTCGGTGATGTGAAGGGATAATGGATGGAGTTGAGGTGCTGTTGTTGCTGAGTTCTGTAGAACATGCTCGTTGCAGCGAGGAGGCAAGTCAGAAGGTTTGTTGTAGCAATAAATATTCGCTGCAGTGAGTATGAGCCTCAGCAAGCTCATTTGCAATGAGCAGCCCGATGACAAAGACAAGATTTAAATGACGCAATTTTGGATAAGTGAACCCCCAACCTTATAAAACACCCAAAGCTCAGGTTTCTCATTTAGAAACCGAGCCGTATCATCCCCAAACCCTTCTCCACTCTTTTCCACTCAATCTAACATCAAATCTTCATCGTACAGGTTCAAAGGTAAGGGTTTATGTTGGTTTTGTCATCTTTTTCCTTTTCTTTATATGTTCCATGGTTTGACTTTGTTGTTTCTCCCATTATTGTCAAGTGAGGGTGCTCCCCCAATGTTATTAGAGCTAGATTAGAGTTGTTTAGAGATTAACGGAGATTGATCTTGAGTCAATGTTGCTCTATGGCAGCTGTTGGTGCCATTCCGTGCTTCGGAGGTCAAGTTGGTGGTGCCCACATACTCTCGACTCCAAATAATGAGTGGGTTCAAACTCATGGGCTTACTTTTAAGCATTATGAATATGTTATATGTGATGTTGTTAAATATGAAATTAGCAATGAAAGTATGATGTTATATATGACTTTGTAAGTATGGCAAGTTGGACAAAGAGCATGATCTTCAAAGAGCATGAATTATGTGTTTTAGAAAAACCTTGGGGCTATAATTGGTGTATAAAGTGCTATGAAAATGTTTTATATATTCATAAAGAGATTTATTGTGAAGATATACGATTTAATAAGCTGTTAGCATATCCAATATGTTTCGAGAGTTATGACATATTTATACTTCAAAACTAGAAATTTCGCAATGTGATTTTAGAGTATTAGTTAGGATATTTTGGCAAGAATATGAAGCAAAGATGTTTTAATATAATACTAGAAACTTTTTTATTGTGAACTTTTCTATTTCAAAGTTTGATATTAGAGTTATGATATTAAGATATAAAGAGATGTTAGCTTGAGAAATGAGATTTTAGAAATCCAGTTTTTATAATACTTAGAAGTGTGGAACTCAGTATGATTTATAACAACTATCAGATACATATTCTGTAAGCTTGAAATCGGAATGCCTTCAAGCGAGTGATATTTCACAGTTACAATTATACTAAAGTCACATTGCTAGAATTATATAAGTTCAGAGCTTTCAGAGTCCCAAGAGTTTTGGATTTAAATGATTTTTTATATATCGGAGATTTTATGATTTCAAAGAACAGAGTACTTATGTATGAAAGAGTTTGATACCCAAAGTAGAACATATAACAGAGTTTCAGTACTTGAAGAGATTTTAAGAGCGGATTATTTATATATGATGGAGTTTTAAACCCAGAGAAAAGCCTAGAACAGAGTTTTAGAGAAATGATTAATTTATGATTTAGAGAAAATATGGTAGCTATAGAAGAACAGACTGTGAGTTAATGACAGTTTTTCCATTAACCTTGGTATACCAAGTTTCCCCCCGGGCTAGAGAAATCAGAAATGGGACCTAGTTAAATGCCCCAGAGTTTAGAGATTTTGTTATGCCATATGAATTGGGCATAACTAGAGATTATTATTTCTCTATTAGAGTGCTGTTAATCATATTTTCGGAGATTATTAATGTTTTTCAGAGATTATTTGATTTAAGAGATATTAATATATGAGAAATGATTTTCTTGTTGGAGTAAGAATTTAGAGATGTTTTCATATGAGATTATGTACATGAATATCAAATGATTTATGATTGTTGCATATATATTGCATTATGGTATATTCCTTGGTTGTTCCATGTGGGTGATGAATGAGAGCTCACTCACTGAGTCTATTAACTCACCCTCTCCCTTCTTCTTCATAGTTGCAGGTACAGATGTTGCTCAGCCTTCGGTTTGACAGAGGTAGTTGTTTTTAATGGTGAGTCTTACTTCGGAGTAAGGCTTAGTATAGAATCATGTTAGAATAAAGTGCTCCAGCAGATGTGCAGGTAGGATCTAAGTCACGCATTATTTTCAGATTATATATTTAATTTCAGTATTTGGACAGTGATGTATACATTTTCATATCATAAGTATGGACTGGACATTATAAAGTTTGATTAGAGTTTATGCAATAAGCCAGAGATGTAGTTATGATTCAGTTTTCAAGGTTTAAGTGGGTTTTTATACTTAAGATTTATATTATGTGCTGAACAGATATGATTTCAGGGTCAGTGGACTAAACCAAGATATTTTCAGAGTTTGGATATTAAATATTTTTAGTTTTATGAAATTAGATACTATGCTTTAAATAAGAGAGAATGAATGTTGGTTTAGAAGAAATTCATATTTTAAGTATTATTTTATGATAAACTATGCATATATAGAGACCCAAAGGTCAGTAAGCTTACGTGAGAATGAGATTCTACGTGCCGGTCACATTTCCAAAGTCGGGTCGTGACAAATAATGAGTCTATATTACTCTATGGCAGTTGTTGGTGTCATTCCAAACTCCAAGATTAAGTTGGTAGTGCCCACATACTCTTGGCTTCAAACGGTGAGTGGTATGACCTTATTTTCAATCATTATAAGTATGTTTTATGCATGATGATTGTTAAGCATGAAATTAGAGATAGAGATGAATTTACAACTATAGACATGATTTTGGCAAGTTATGACGTGTTAGCAAAAGAGCATGATTTTGACTATAGTATGAAAAATGTGTTTAAGAAAACCATGGGACCACGATTATTATGTTGTATATGATGAAAATATTTTATGTGCTCAAGAAGAGATTTATTAGAAATTATAGGATTTGACAAAGTTTACTAAAGTTTTCAATGTGTTTTATGGCTTTATGATATTGCCACGTTTTCAAGAGATTTCAGAAAGATTTTAGAATAGTAGAAGAGTTTTTATGGATGAATATTGTGATACCCAGTGTATATGTGGTAGTGGATAAGTTTCGTTTTGCCCCGAGGTCCCCTGGGACCCACCCGTGTTGTCGGAAAGGCTCTGGGATGCCCGGAGGACCCTTAACACCATTGATGTGTGAACTGTCACCGCAATAGCGGTCAAGAGGGGTGGAGGTGTGTTTTTGGCTCAGAGGACCGCTATAGTGGTCATGTATGGAGGCAGCAACGTTTTTTTACTCCTTGGGTCCGCTATAGCAGTCATAAGTGATGGCAGGATCGCTATAGCGGTCATACACCGCTATAGCGGTGTGAACAGTGCATGAACAGTGCAAAATGTGTCGTTTCGTGTTAGTGAGACCCCCAACCCCCATTTAAACACCCTAACTCAGAAATTTTCCCCTATTTTTGAGCTCTACCTCCCCAATCTCCCTCTCCCACTCCTTTCTCACAAATCTACTCCATTTCTTTCCCTCCCAAGAGATCAAAGGTAAGATTTATGGGCTTTTATTGTTCCTTTCCTTCCTATTTCATATCTTGGTGATTGGGTTGTGGTTTGTCTCCATTTTTGTTAAGTGAGGGTACTTCCATAATATTGTTAGAGTTGTGTTTGAGAATCTAGAGGTTAACGGAGACTAATCTCGAGTTTTATGGCTTCAATGGCAGACATTGGTGCCATTCCTCCTCCTCGGAGTTTCCGCGGAGTTGGCGGTTCACAGTCTACCTCTCCAGGTGAGTGGGTTTGACCTCATGGCCTTAGTTTGGTCATTACATTATTATTTTCTAACATTACGGAGTATTTAGAGGATTTTAAATGGATTCTAGTATGATATGACTTCATGAAAAATATACATATTTCACTAGAAAAGCTCCATTTGAATTTATGCATAAAAATATGATTTTAGAAATGTATAAGACTATATTTATTTTATAAAAAGCTTCATATGATTTAATTCGCAAATTGATTTGATTATGAATAAATGAGATTTGCTGTGATTTACGAGTTGAGACTTAATAATTTATAATTGCTAGTAATGAGAAATGTTGAACTAGAAATATAGAACTCCCCTTTTATGATTTCAGAGGTTTTAGAATGGAGAGAGTTACTGAGAGGAATAAAATTGTGAGTTAACGGCAATTATTCCATTAACCTTGGTATACCAAGGCCCGCCAGGGGCAATTTGTCCTTGAGTTAGATCTGTCCGTCAGGGACACGGTTCGCCAGGGACTGAAGAGATCACATTAGCCAAGGGCTTTATCCGCCATGGACTTAGCACCCTCCCTACAGTTGATGAGCACTCTGTTCCCTTGTGTAATTCTTGAGTTTTTTTATTATAATTAATATGTAAAGTAAATAGAATTGTTTATAAATGTTGCATTTTACCATCATTTATGTATTATGTTTTCCATGTCCCATGTACGGTTATGAGTGAGGATTCATTCACTAAGTTTTGATTTTAAAACTCACACCTTTCTTCTTCATTTTCCACAGATACAGACGTAGCTCAGGATCCTTCTCTTCCATATCCTCAGCAGTAGTTTTCTTCAGTTTGGGTGAGCTTCACTTTGATGTGAAGTCTTAGTACTTTTGTTCATGGTAGATGAGTTCTAGTGACGTGACGGGCAGGGTCCTGGACCACATATAATCATTTATTTTGCATTTTGATTTTATACCATGATTCTTTGTACTTCACAGCATATCACCCATAGATATTTTGTATATGAGTAACTCAGTTGAAATGTATTTTGTAGCAACAGTTATGCTATTTATTTATCAAGAGGAAGTTAATTCTAAATTTAGCAAGGTTTATTAGTTAAGCTAACTTATGATTAAATCATGTTTTATGAACTAAAGTAAGTATATAGTAAGGCACAAAGGTCACGAGGCTTACGTGGGGATTGGATTCCTCACATGCCGGTCATGATCCAAGTCGGGTCATGACAAATATAGAGCACGATGTGTATTAGCTTTTAAATACGACTGTTATTATGATTTCCAGAATAGTATAAAATTTATATGAAAGAGTTTTGAAACCAAAGTAGAACATGAATCAGAGTTTTAGATAAAAGAAATTCAGTTTTTCATGATACTCGGAAATATGGAGTTTAGCATGATTCATAGCAACTTCCAGATACATATTCTGTGGACTCTTCTAATCACGATGCTTACAAGTGGTGATCCATTGAGCATGATTTCATATTCATAGTTATGCTAAAGTCAAATTGTAAGAGTTGCATAACTCCAGAGTTTCAGAGTTTTCAGAGCTTTAAAAGATTTTACGAGTTTCATATTATGAGTTAAGTTCAAACTAGTTTAGATGGCAGCTATAGAGAAATAGATCATAGTGAGTTAACGGCTGTAAAAATGATTGCTGACCTTGGTATCAAGTTGTCCTTAAGAGTAATCTTATATAAATGAGATGGAACCTAGTTAAGTGTCCAATTTAGATCCATAAGGGATCATAGAGCAGAGAATTTGGTATGCCATGGTTGACATGCATAACCAGAGAACTTCAGAGATATTGTTATTATTATTATATGTATAGCTAAGGATTGCTATTTCTTTATGAGTTGTCTCATCCCTAGTTAAAATGTTTTCATGATAGATTATGGTTGTAGAGATGCTTGTTACGACGTTATGGTATGAAAAGTGTTTTCCTAGCTAGCTATGTATTTAAATATTAAATGATTTATGATTGTTGCATATATAGTGTATTATGTATACTCTTGGTTGTCCCATGTGGGTGATGGGTAAGAATCCACTCTTGGAGTCCGTTGACTCACCCCTCTCCATTCTTTTCATAGTTGCAGGTACAGACACCGTTCAGTCGCCAGTTCAGTAGCCGCAACTATCCTTGGGTGAGCTTTACATTGTTGTAAGGCTTATATTAGACTTATGTTAGTTTTAGAGTGTTTTAGTAGTTGTGAAGACAGGATTCGAGCCATGTGTTTATTTTCAGATTATTTATTTAATTTCAAAGTTAGAAACAGTTATATATATATATTTTCAAAGTTCAAGCTAAGTATGTATTTGAAATGTAGACTATGGTTAAAAAAATTTATCTAATGAGCTAGAGATGAGTTATGTTTGGCTTCAAGAATTAAATCGATTTTCAGAGTAGGATTAAAATGTTTTCAGAGCTTTATATATTAAATATTTTAGTTCTTTGACTCCAGATATCAAGTTTGAACAAAGATTTAGATAAAGAATTAGATGAAGTTATGTTTTCAAAATAAAAGTATGTTATTTTCTGCATTTAGAGAGACACGTCACCCAGTAGACTTACATGAGGATAAGATTCCTCATGTGCCCATGACGTTTCCAAATTGAGTCATGACAATCAAATTCTTGACACATGATGTGTATTTGATGCTAATGTTTAGATCTAACATTATGTTATCATTGTTATTCATATGGTTGAAAATAAAGTGAGCAAAAACAATATAAAAGGATAAAGGGATAAAGAAATTTAATGATCTATACCTAGTAATGAATATTTTGAATGGATCCCTAAAACTTTGTCCTCTCAAAATGCAAAGCAAGGTGCATAAAGGAACATTCAATAGGTATAAACCTTCAAGAGTGTAAAGTAAGGTAAGATTGTTTGAGAGTCCTCAGTAGGTGTATGACATTTCAACTTTTTGGCCTATGTCGTATGTTTGGCTTTTTGGCATTTTGGCTTATGTTAGGCATTTTAGCTCTGACCATATGTTAGGCGTCTTTACTTTCTGACTTATGTTAGGAGTTTTTACCTGTTGGTCTTTGTTTGGCATCTTTTCTTCTTGGTGTGTAATAGACGTCTTTATTTTTTTTTTTTTATCTCAAACGTATGGGCACATTATGAAAATGAATGTCCTTTCTTATAATATGTGTCCTTGGATATCTCAAATGCATAGGTGTATTGTGGTACAACATGCATGAATCTAAGATCAAACAACCAAGACCCAGGAACAAGAGTAATGAGCACCACGATCAAAGCAGTAAACACTATGATGAAAATAATCATGACACCATGTTGAAAATAATGGATGATGGACACTGCAAGATGTATTGAAATATAAGAAGTATTGAGAAAATTCTATGGCCGATGCTGAACAATGGTGAATTTGTGACAACAATGAGGGATGCTGCATATTGTGCCAGTGTCATGACCCGACTTGGATCATGATTGGTACGTGAGGAATCTCATCCTCATGGAAGTCTCGTGATTACTGAGTTATACTATATGCCTATTTTATTAGTAAAATCCATTTCAAATCATAAACGATTTTTTTATTTAATTATGATAAACCTGAATAGCCCTTTTTTCCATAATTTAAGTCTGAAACTGTAGCCGTAATGTATATTATATTGAGTTGCTCTTTTACAAAAGCCATGAATGCTATCACTTTGAATACAATTAAATCAAGGAAATGAAAATACAAAGTATATGTATATGTGGTCCGAGAGCCGACCTGCAACGTTACTAGAGCATTCTATACCAAAACAAAATACTTCACGATAATGTGAAGCTCACCTAAACTGAGATCTAATGGTGTGGAGAAGGAGGAGGAGGTGGAAGATCTAATGCTACTGTTGTATTTGTGAGGAAAAAGAAGGAGAAGAGTGGTAAGTTTTATCATAAAACTCAATGAGTGGATTCTCACTCATAACCATACATGGGACAAGAAGAATATACATAAACAATAGTGCAACATTCATAAATCATTTCATTTATAAAGCATAATAGCTATGAAATCATCAGTTTGCTGGAAATATAGGCTATCATTATTTCTCAAGAAATTACAAAAGAGCACAGACTATCCATAAAATTTTTAGGTGGTGCTTAAGCCCTGGCGAACAAAAACACCGAACTAAGATGTTAATGGTCCTTGAAGAACCACGTCCCTAGTGGACTGATCTAAATAAAAATAACTTGCCCCTGGCGGACATTTGGTATACCAAAATTAATGATTTAACTGTCGTTAACTCACGACTCTGTTCCTCTTAGGAATTCCCTATTCTAAATCCATATTAAAGTTATAAAATGGGGTTCTATACACTTCTAGGTTTAACGTTTCTTATCCTGTAAACAAGCATAAAACTACACAATTGCTATCTATTAACCATAGCCAATCTCTTTTATGTCAAAGTCATAGTTTTGAATCA
The DNA here is from genome assembly GCA_031216125.1 of Dalbergia cochinchinensis. NCBI lineage: Eukaryota > Viridiplantae > Streptophyta > Magnoliopsida > Fabales > Fabaceae > Dalbergia > Dalbergia cochinchinensis. Next base: position 69,293,879 of record CM062375.1, on the reverse strand, counting down.
AGTAAAAGAATTCATAGTTCAAACATGGTCCCATGCATTTCTTATGATAATAATTTTCATGAGAGTTTCAAATATATTTTCTAGATCTTGAAAGAATACATACAAATCTCATATCATGTCAAAGTTCAAGTTTGATTTTCTAAATACTCATATATGTTAGACAAAATATTTTTAATGATCAAAATAAGGTCATGAGATCAAATTCACTCACTTGGAGGGATGGAATGTGAAGAGCAAACTCCATGAAAGCTCTGGGGGAGTAAAGATGACACCAATGTCTGCCATAACCATAAAACTCATCAATGATTTACGGGTACCTCTAGATTATCCTAAATTAACTGTAACAACATTGAGGGAACACCTACACTTGACAATAAGTAAAAATATATAAACACTACACACTCAAGAACAAGGAAGAATGGAGAGAAAGAAGACACAGTCTATCAATAAATACATACCTTGAAGCTTGGGTGAGGTAGATCTAAGTAGGGTTGAGAGAAAATGGGTGGAAGAGAGATTTTAAGGTTAAATGCTTGAAGAAAATGGGAGAAAAATGAGTGAGGGAATGTAGAGGAGAAGCCATATACTATTCTAGAAGCTTGCACAAATGAATCCAAAAGAAAAGGTGACAAGGCCCCGCAATTTCCAAGTATTTTACATTGTTATATTTAATGTTATAAATGCATAGACATCAAGTATTTTAAAAGTATCATGTTTAATGTTATATCAGCATTTCTTCCATCTTGAAATTATGATATACTCTGGTGACACCATAGAATAGATGACTTCTTATAATCTAAATATATAGAATGTCCATAGTGCATGCCTAAAATATATCAGACTTGATAAGATGCATGACACTAGTTGTAAAACATGGTTTAACTGAAATGAACATAGTCATTGAATAGGGAAAAAGGAATGAAACAGGGAATTGTTAAGAGATTCTAGAAACAACCATTTACATAAAAAAGAATTCAATGGTGAGCCTAAAACATTCACCTATATGCTCAAATGCTTAAATATAACTAGGAAAAAGGCAAAGAATTAAGTTACATTCTGAAATTATGAAAAGATACTAAAAAATGTGAAAGATTAATTGTTTATTGAAACTAAAATAACAAGAATGTAAAAGACCTCAAAAGGTGCAAAGTAATATCCATAGAGGCATAACTCCCAAAGTGCAAAGTAATGTGCATGGAGTAAAGTCATGATAAAATCCCCAAGAGTGCAAAGTAATGTGCACGGGATAAAATTATGCAAAAACACATTGGGGTATAGGGTAATGTGCATAAGGTAAAATCATGCAAAAATTCTCAATAGTGCAAATTTAATGTGCATAGGGCATAATCATATAAAAAGTTCTCAAAATGTATAAAGCACAGTACAAAAAAGCAAAGTAATGAAAGACTATATGTAAAGAAACACAATAAATCTGTAAAGAAACATAATAAATGTGTGAAGAAAAATGCAATGTAATGTGTGCAAGAATAAAATTAAAAAAAAAAATACAACTAAGAATTCCAACAAGCAAAGCAATGTGCAAAGTCGAGTAGCAACTGATGTGCATAAGGGAAACACATGACAATATTAAGCGTGCAAGGGAACTTGCATAAAAGGAAAATTATAGGAAAGAAACATAAGGAAAATGCAAGAGCAAAGAAATACGCAAAATACATGCTAGGAGAAAAAAGAGATTTGCATAGAGGAGGATGATATTTTCAAGGGTGCAAGACGCTAAAGTCAATAGAAAAAACTTGATAGCATATGTGCCGCAAATTCTGACTATGGCAACACTTTCGAAACGATGGCTATCATCTGCTCATAGGCCACAATAATGGTGATTATAGCATAAGGCAACACTGTCAAAGCATTGCCTAAATTCTGATTATTGGCCATCTTTTTATGTGTTGTATTTGGTTTCCGTAAAAGCTTTGACATTGTTTTCATGACTTTATTATTCGATCGTAAATGCCATCAACGATATATGTCAAGTTCGATTGAAAGGTTTCCAGTCAAGGGGTTATATTATATATAAATTCTTTTGTAAATGTGTCTTCATAAGCCTACTTGACCTTAATATAGCAACTGTATATACACGAGCAAATTTTAAATAACATCGTTACAAACAATGATACAATTCAGGCTTCAATGCATAGTAGTCATATTACATTGGATGACGCACTGTTTATTCAATTCATACATAGTCATAGAACAACCAACCAGCATTCATATATGATATGACATATAAGATAATTACTTTCTGAATTGCAATTTTCAACTTTGATTTTCTAGAAGAAATAACGAAGAACACGGAGGAAGTTGAAGACTGTGAAAATAAGAACAGCAATCCCAACCACAGTGGAACTTGCTCTCCAAGGGTCTCTAAAGTACACCAACCACAAAGCGGCCATGGTGCGGTTCCAAATGTTCTGGTAATGCTTGTTGAGATCATTTATGGTCTGATAGTAACACGTTGTGTTTGCCACAACATGCTTGCAAAGACCATTCACAAGTGTAGCCACTTCCTTGTCACTCCCCAATTCATGAACAATCACCTCCTTCTCAACCAGCAACTCCACATCAACCTGAGTGTGGATGAGAGAGTCAACAAGGGAAACATAGTTGCATATGTAAGGCTGCTCAGGATAGTAACACTGCTCAAATGCAATGAGGTTCCTCAGCACACATTCTGTTGTGTGGTCCACTTTCAACTGGGGTACCCTAAAACGTGCCTTGAAATGGCTCACGCATGGAAAGCAACCAAGGCAAAGGAATGAGCTCAGGATTGGCTTTTTCTCAAAGCTTATGTCAAGCAACCTTCTCTTGAGATCTTTCTCAAAGGTTATCCCAGATTCTTGAAGCTTTGTTGCTGTCCTTAACACCCTATCAGGGCAACCCTTTTTCCCCAGTTCCTTGTTAGGAAGGTAAAAATACCTGATCAAGTCAGTGAAGTGTTTAGGCTGCTTATAACTATCTTTGTTCATGGACTTATTCTTGTTGTTAGGCTTCTGGGAGCCACCACCAAGTGAGCCACTGAAGTCTGGGAGACTTATTCTGGATTCTTTCTTGTCCAGGATGCGCTTGGTCTGATCAGAAGACGACCTCTGAGTGTCATAGAATGCAAAGTACTCAAGAGCAAGGTCAACAAAGCAAGGGTGCTTCTTGTCAGGGACACTTTCATAAAGTTCGTTGAGCACAAAGAAGGGGATTTGGTTCTCAAGCAGCAGCAAGTCCCTTGTGATGTTCTTGCTGAGCCATGGCCTTGTCAGAATGTGATCATCCCTATGCTTCCGCCTGAATGACTGGGTTGCCACATAATCATGCTCATGTTTGGATACATCTGATTTCCAAGAACTGTTCCTCAGCAAGAGCTCCATGATGAACACAGCATCCAACAGCACCATGCCAACGAATTTCTCCTTGTCGTTGATCATCGGGAGCTTGTCTGCATAACACTGCCTTATCACTTGCTCATGAGTTTCAAGGTATTCTTTGTATTTGCCCATGGCTTGTTCACTATTGGGCGACACACGCTTCCAAAAGAAGTGGAAGTACCTTAGCTTGTGCACTTGCATCGGCTTCAGTTCCTTTTTGTCAAGGTGGATGGGGCCAATTGAGATCAATTGAGGGGTGTAGGCTTCTTTATTCACCTTCCTAAGATTTTGAGGAACCTTGTAGATGCTGCACTCAGACAAGTCCAAGTCCTCTAGGACATCAATGTTGACTATGTGTTTGTCGACTATGTGTTTCAACATCTCCTTTTCCGTGTCAGATAATGGCAAACGGGTTGTAGTAGTATGAGCAGCAGGTGCCATGTTGCAACCAAACTTCAGTTCCAGTACTTCCCTAGAGCAGTTGAGCAATAAACAGATATCTTCAATAGAAACCAAAAGCAAGTAAACCAGTTGTTTCATGCATCCACAAAAGTTAAAGATATTCAATTGAGGCGCAGGTATATTGCAACATACACTCAGCCCCCACAAGGAGGCAAATTATATTCGGTAGGCCATTCATCAGTAATAGTACTGATTTGGTTAAAGAGAAATTATTTCAGTTCCAATGATTTTAGTCGTTATATGGATATTTAAGCACCGATCCGTATAAATAATTAGAAATTTCGGCTATGGTAAATGAGTTGAATGCGATAAGGTAACTAATGGTAAATGTTAACTAAATTAGCTTGCAAATGTAATTGAAATCGCCCATGATTTACCCACGTTTCTTAGATGTTGAAATAATGTATAGAAAAGTGATCCATGAATGCAGTACAACTGTTAAAAGACATGAAGAAAAGAAAAGGAAAATATTTCTAGAAATACTTAGAATATATCGGCTAATAATTGTTCTATAAACCTTTAAATCTTATCTCCTTTCCTCTAAAACTTTTCAGCTTTTTATAGTCGCTGCCTCTCTCTTGTATATATGTCTAACTTCTATGTCTGTTTCTCTTAGCTGTGAACATATATATCACAAAGGAAATCACTTGATATATACGGAAAAACAACTCTCGAGGACTATATATGATAGTATAGTTTTCCAAATGGCCTCCCTAGAATCACTTGCATTTCAAGATCTTACTAAGAAAAATAGTAATAATAAAACATCTTTATAGTCTTCAACCCCAGTTAGTGCCAATATATAGGATGAGAAAAGATGCATGATGAGTGAATTAGTACATCCAACAAAAGTGCTAATCAATTATATTACCAAAGAACTTGGCAATATATAGAACAACACATAGCAAATCACCAAAGGGGAAGAAATTCTAGTGAACAATATATATCATTAAAAACCAAAGAGAAAAAAAAAATTGGATAACATCATGATGAGAATGAACATACGCAGATTCAGAACCTGCTTGTGATGAGAAGAGATCAGAGTATCAGGTGCCTCTTCAGTAGTAGCCACCCCACCTTGTCTGCTTGGTCTTTGTGTATGTGTGTGTCTGCTTGCTGGTTTCATGCGACTTTAAATTATGAAGCACTGCTTTTGTTTGGTAGCTGAGCCAATCAATTATTACTTATTTGGACCTTGTTCAGTCAATTATCTAGGATTAAAGAATTTAAAGTTTATTGTAAAAAGCACAGCTGCTCTGGCGGGCATAATTAATTAATTTTATTGTTGATGATGTAGGTCCTGGTATATTTCAGGAACTGATATATTTCAGATGCGTCATGTTATACAAAAAGAGACTTTTTTCTCTAGATTTTTTCTGAAAAAAAAGGAAGTAAAAACTCTATTCGGGTGCATATGATTTAATAATAATATAACACTGTTTTTTCACACAATTAATAAATTAAACTCATAAGGAAATAACCATCCATTGTTATCCAAAAGTGACGCATGAGGCCATCCTATGTAGTCTTTTTCTCTCTATTTGTAAATTGTTGATGAATAGCATTTTTTAGCATTGGGATGGGCATAGAATATCCAATCGTATGTAGATTATATCACGTCTTTTCCGTAAAATCAAATCATGAAACTGATATGAGAAAATTACAGTTGAAACTTTTCAATCAACCATTAAATGAGGCACCTAGACATAAAAAGGTTCAACAGAATCATTCAATTCAGATTTATCCAAGAGATAATGGATCTAAAGATAAAAATGAATTCGTAAAAAAGTGATACAAAAATTAAAAAAAAACTATTGTAAGTAAAGTATGAACCTTTTAATTTTTTTTTTGCTGAATAAAACTTTTTTAATCTAATAACAATGTTTGGCATTTTATAATTCAACTTTGTTGTACTTTATATCAATAATATAATAGTTATAAAAATCGACTCAAATCGATCGATTTGATCAGAAAATTGATAAATTAGTCATGAAATTGGTCTGAATCACTGTTTGAATCGATCTCGTATCGAAACCGATACAACCCGGTTTAACTTGACCTGATTTGCATTAAAATCGGTGACTCAGCAAGTTAAATCAAGTCGGGTCAGACTCCTTTTTTTTTTACAAAATGATGTCTTTTTTCAAAATTTTCAAAAAAATTCTAATCTGACTTGTAGAAAAATATAGTAACCTTGTTTATATTGTTATATTTGTGAGTTTATGATATAAAACTTTATGAATTTACTTATATAATTATATTTTGAACATATCAATTGTAATTTGTGATTGTTAAATGCAAACAATATTTAAGAATTTATATTATTTAGTTATGTTTTTATATTTGAACCCCTTAAAAAAATTAAATTATTAATTAATTTTTATTTTATTATATTTTATTTAAATTTTTATATATTTTTATATTTTTCTTTATAAATTTTATTCAACCGACTCGATCATTAATCCCATCGAGTGAATCAATAACCCAATAATTCCGTAACTCGACTGAATCGATCAAGTTTGAAAAATACGAATAATAGACTATAGGGACCCTAGGCTCTAACATATTGTATCCAGCTCCTTCCATGGAGAAATCCTTTCGCTTTTGGTGAGCATTCCCATTTTGCACTGTCCTTAGAGTCTCACCTCAAATTAAATTATGTGAAATATCCCTCTCTATTTGACTATTCTATCTACTGCCACACTCGGTGCCATTTTCGATTAACAGCTTTCTCACCAAAAGGGGAAAAAGTTAGTTTCATTTAGTGAATGGTGTCTCTTACATAACATCAACACTATCAGCCATCTTCACAGGTATTCAAAAGAATTACGTATCTTCTTCTTCTATTTTTGAGTCTTGGATTTGTGATTCCCAAAAGGCAAACTCTGCTCTTACTAAACTTTTAATTTCGATTCGAAAGATCAACCTTATATTTAATTCAGCAATAACAAAACAAATTGGAAGAAATTCAAGCTTGATTTTGCAATTAGGTCCTTTTAATTAATGGCTTTAATTTCATGCAAACACAAGTAGTTTACATAGGACTACCAATTTTTTTAGTATTATTTAATCAGATGTATTCACACACCTCTTTTAGATACTTGTATACTAATAATGTTTAAGCTATAACAATCGGATATACGAGCTAATCCAAATTTAGGTTAGTAACATGTATCTTACCAATTGAGTGACCATGTAACCATTTAATGTGCATAAAGAAAAACTCTTAAAAATTACTGTGCACAAAACGCCAGCTGCATGTGAAACCTGAAAATAAGGCCCCTAAAGTCATGAAATAATGAAAGTCAATTCCTTGAAACAAGTGCCCGGCTTGTAGCCTGCAGGTATGACAAAATGGTTATAAAGCGAATATTTACAGCTTAATTCACAAATAAAAAAATTGTTATTATTACCAAAAAAGAAAATTTTTATTATCCATGTTTGTAACTTTGTATAGTTGTAGTGCACGTCAAAAACTTTCTTTTTTCAGAAAAGATAAAGAGTTCAAGTGAATTCACTTGTCTAAAATCCTCTGTTTGAGTTATGTGAACAAAAAAAACTAGTCTTCATATTAAATGAATTAAAAAATAATAAACTCTAAAATCTAAATAGCAGTGAATTGTTATTACTTACTAGAATTTAGGAATAGAAATTGTAAGTCGTGCTCCACGCGAAACATGCCATAGACCCACACGGCATGGCCCCTATTCAAAGCAGGTGACATCGCAGTAACAATGATATATTAACATAGCGTACCAAAACATGTGGTCCAGTGGGCTTACACACTCTCCAACGATACTCTTTTCTAGTACATTCAGGGTGTCCATTCTGACTTGCATCTTGCAGATGCTCTACTCACGTAGAAAGATATTTATTTATATACAGTAACCGAGTGTGTATATATATATATATATATATATATATATATATATGATGTTAGCCTAATAATTATGAAGGCACGTTTCTAGTTCGCTGTTTTTACGGAGTTTAAGTTTTTACCTAACCCAAGTAGTCAAGTCGGTAGCTAACTTTACTGTCCGACATGATAATTAATCATATATTAATCAAAGTACTTTTCTCTCATGTCTAATTTACTGCCATGAACAGCTTTGGTCGTATATTACTTTTTTATCACACAAAAAAAAGGAAAAATAATTTATATATGATGCCTTTATAAGTAATTTACATAAATATGAAAAAATGAGTAAATTTATTTATATATGGTGTTTAGAATCTGTCAATGGCAAATTCTGTGTTATTGAATCTGACTTTTGGTGCGGATTCTGTAAAAAATATTTTATTGAATCCGTCAGGTGGATTCAATAAAATATTATTTTTTACACTGAATTTATGACGGATATAGTGTAAAAATATTTTTTTATTGAATCTGCCTTTGACGGATTGTATACTGAAAATACCATATTGTGTAAATTTTTTTCAAAACACCATATTGATGTAAATATACCACCCAAATTCCATATAAAAAAAAGACCCCAAAAAGGAATTGTTAGGTGAAACAACAATTAATTTATTATTATTAAATTTAATGAATTTATAAAGATACTTAATACCAACCCCACATCTAATAATATTAAAATAAATATTTTATTTAAATATTTATTTTTAAATATTAAAATAATTTTTTTATACTCCTTTTATTTTTTTATTAATAATTATCTTAAAAAATTAAAATAATTTAATACATTAAAAATTTAATATATTTTACAATAATTTATAGTCAAATATATTAACTTCCTAGATACATTAATTTTCTAATGAATTAAATAGTCTCAATTTTTTAATATGACTATTACGAAATGGATTACTTTTACCTCATTGATCTTCTATCTCAATGAATCTTTAAGTAATTATACATAGCCAAAATTTTCTTACCAAAATGATTGTAGAACTCAGCAAGATTCAAGGGTATTTGAATAAAAATCACCAATTCATTTTAATGATCAGAAATAATGTCACGTCATTCGGATAAAATTCTGATAACAAATTAAAATTTCTGGTTGTTTACATTTTTTCAGAGTAAATAAACTGATGATATAATTGACACAATTCACTGCCAGCTGAAGATTTTACGTGTTAGGTTCAATCAAGATGAAAGAGTTCATTAATTTGGATGAAATACACCAATAACCCTGAGAAAGTTGAAAACAGCAAATAAGAAGACAGCAACTCCTACAACAGTTGAGCTGAGTCTCCAAGGGTCACGGAAGTACACTGACCTTAACATACCCATATTGTGCTTCCAACAGTTGTTATAATGCTCATTGAGTTTCTTTATGGTTTTGCCATAATAATTGCAAGTTACCACAACATGCTTGCATAGGCCGTTTATCATAATTGCCAATTCTGTGTGGCTCCCTAGTTCATGGACAATGGCTTCTTTGTCAACCAGCAACTCCACATCATCCACAGTGTGAATGAGAGAATCAATTAGAGAAACATAATTGCATATGAAAGGTTGGTCTGAGTAGTGACACTGCTCCAATGCAATGAGGTTCCTTAGGACACATTCTGTTGATTGGTGTACTTTTAGCTGAGGAATTTGCAGACGGGCCTTGAAACATTTGGAGAATGGTAAGCATCCCAAGCAAAGGAGCCAGCTTAGAATTGGGGTCTTGTTAAACTTTATGTCTAGGTAGCTCCCACCTTGAACTCTCTCAAAGCTAACCCCAGCCTCATTCAACTTTGTTGCAGTTTTTAGGACAAACTCTACTTTGCAAGAGGTAAAATGTTCTGATGGATTTACCTCACTATCTTGGGTTTCTCTGGGAAGGTAGGTATATCTGATCAAATCAGTGAAGTGTTTGCAGGATTTACAATTCTTGATTATCTTCATTTTTTCACTAGACTTTTGTGGATAATAATCTTCAAAGTAGCTAAATGCAAGCTCAAGAAAACTGACCCGGTTTTCCTTGACGCCATTGTCACCAAGGAACAAGACCCTATTGTGTAATTCCTCCAATACAAACATTGGAAGCTGATTTTCAAGAAGCAACAAGTCCCTTTGTGTAGTCTTGCAAATCCATGATGTGGTGAACATGTAATCATTCCTCTGTTCATTTATGTTTGATTTTCTCAGAAAGAGCTCCATGATGAAGACTGAGTCTAATATGATCATGTTCACAAACTGCTCCTCCTTGCATAGATCTGGCTTTGAATAACAGTTTCCTATCTTCTCCATGTTTTCTACAAGGAAGGCTTTGTACTGCCCCAAAGCCAAAGCCTGCTTGTTAGATAGACGTTTCCAGAAGGCATGAAAATACCTTTGTTTCTGCTTCTCCTGCTTCAGTTCTGGATTGTTGCTGTGAAGAGGGCCTATGGAGACAAACATTGGTGTATAGGCTTCAACATTCAACTTGAGTAGATGAGGAGGAACCTTGTAAATGCAACACTGATCAGGCAGCACTGGATCAATATGTTCTGGATCTGGAATGTTAATTATGTGCTGAAACTGAGGTCTTGTTTCTGGCAAAGCAATGTAACTAGTAGCAGAAGCCATTGCAACTCAACTTTCTCTTCCCTAGCAGCAACATATAAAGAATATTTCAGTTCTCGAAATTAATCACTTGCAATACATTGACGCAATCCTGATAGCCAACTGTTGTTACTTTTCAATACTGCCTGCAAAGCACTGGTGTTTGAGAGAAAGGTAGAAAACTAAATTCTTAAACATAAATAACAGAGATTCCTTTGAGGGATATATATTTCGTCTACAGATAAACTTAAAAATAAAAAAGAGTATAGAGTTCCACACAAAAAACATCCACAGAGCGAAACTGATGAACACATTCTTTTCACATAGAAGAAATCAAAATGAGCATACTTACCCCAAAGAAATTTTTTTTTTTCATTGACAAATGAAGCAAAGGGTAACAAGCCTTATTAGCAAATAGTAAATATTAATTACCTGGAGTGGAAAGTATTCAATGATATCGTTGGAAGGATTGAAAAGAGCCTCAGCCAAACTCTTCCTTTCACGATATGCTACTGATGCTCTCCCTCTCCCTCTCTCTCTCTCTCTCTCTCTCTGTGTATCTGTAAGCCTAATGCATGCGCACTTGTTTCTCTACTTGAGTTTCAGTGACTCATTATAAGAACTGATTTGATGTATCAATGAGATTATGTATTTATATGTTTTAAAATAAGAGTTGATGATTTGATTTTTAAAATCATTTTAATTTAAATGATGAATATTTAGAGATTCACTCACATTTTGCTGGATTAGAATGGATATCATTCAGTTTTGGTTTTTAATTGCTCGTGTCACAATCTTACTTTTATTTATTCACTCATTGTATATATTTTAATTGAGGGTATGAAAATAAACAAAGACTTCTGGAATGACTAATAAAATATATAGTTAGATCCATATGAAAAAATTCATTCAATTGTCTTCAGGACTTGAACTCTCCAAAGACTTTCAAGGTACAAGAAAGAGATTTTGTCCTGTGTCGTCTTGTCTCCATCGGTGTTGGAATCTCCTCTATTCATACTTGGTTCGCACGTGAAATCATAACATCTTTGGAAGTTTGAACAATGATACTTGATTGAAGAAGTGTTTACGTAAATAATTTATTTAAATTCTTATATATAAATAACTTTTAAAGAATAATTTATAAATAAATTATTTTATATTTAAATATATAATAATAAGAGTGATTGTTTCTAATATTTTAAAAAGTATTTCATAAGAAGCTATATATTTTGATTTCTTAAAAAATATTAAAAATAATTTTTAGTGAAATAATAAATTATTTAGTCAAATAAGATAAAAAGTAAAAATATAACTTTTAACTTCCAGAAAGTTAAAAAGAGTCAGAAGTTTTGGTATCCAGATGAACGCTCAGACTAGGTACTTAATGTTAAAAGGCCTATATAACATTAGGATGTTGAGTCCACGATAAAGCACTTTTGAGTATGTTGGTGGGTTTATATTTTGAAGGAAAATAAAGGGGGAATAGAGGGTTTATACTATGGAAGAGAAAATCAGATCGGATCGGTCGATCCAACCGGTTCAACCGAAAAGCGATCACCTGACCAGTCCGGTTAAGTTTCAAAAATAGAGGAAAGTCAAAATCAGTCAAAAATAAATCAAAACTGAGGAAGGGAAAACAGATTTGATTTTTCTTATAAAGTTTTTTTTTTTCAAAGCTTAAATATTGATACTTATGGCAGCTACGGAGCCAAAAAAAAAAAAACCAAAAAAGCACTAATAAAAATTATTGGGTTGTTATTCTTCTCTCTCCATCATTTGCAGGCTGCTCACCATAAATCTCGCTGGTCACAAATAAATATTATTTTTAAATGTTTTGAGACTAGAGAAATTTTATATGGATTATGTTTATTTTTATAGACTTATAAATAATTTTTTGTAGACTATATTAATATTAATGATTTAATATATTTATTTATATTCTAATTAATCATATTTATATATTTATATATTTTTTTATTATATTATGGTTGAACCTCGGTCGAATCGATTGGACCTCTAAACCTTTAAACCAGTATCTTAATCACTTTGATGTGCAATCCGGTTTTCTCTTCCCTAGTTTATAGTATAAAATCTTGAGAAAGGATAATTTAAGTACTTACAACAGGGTTTGTTTCATACGACAACCTTAAACCTTCTAACATCAAAGAAGTATGATATCTGTGCAAAAAAAGAAAAAAAAAATAAAGGTGTGGTATGTATCGCTGATGTCTTAAGAAGATGAATTCTTATAAGCTTAGGAATTCAAAATGCCCAACTTGTCTGCCAATGGAGAATCATTGACTTTCCCTCTCAAAAAAAAATCATTAACTTTTTTTTTAATTCTAGTATTATACTAAGTACTCTCACCACCCTTGATTTGTTGGATTTACAAAGAAGATATTACTATTTTTTTAGTAAATGAATAACTGCATTGTAAAGAAAATAAAGGAGATAATTTAAGAGAGGAGAATGTATGATATATATAACTTAAACTGCTGCACTGATATATTTATGTGCTATAGTTTCTATTCCCATAAGAAATTAATTTATAAGCGCAATTATATGTCATCTTCTCTGTCCTCGCTCTCTTCCCACTTTCTGTTCATACAACAGGCAAGTTATTTTACTATGCACTTCCCACTTGTACTTTCAACCTATATATCAATTCAATAATTCAATCAGTTCTTTCAATATGCAATATTTAGTACAAGTCATCAATATCGTTCTTGTTAGAAATTTCAGTAGTTTTACTACATTGAGTGGTATAACAACCGTCCTTAAATCTTAACTAGTTTTTCCTAACTTCTATCAATCTTTTTTAATGCTTGTCCAGTATAGTACTCATGTTAATATTTTGAGCAGTGTTTACTTTATCTCTGTTCCCACGTGCATTTAAACAATTTGTGAAGCAATAATACACGATTCACACAAGGTCATGCTGACTTCCTTCCACACTACCTAGGTATTCAATTAGAATATCTTCTTTATCATTATTGAATATAATAATTATTCTCACTTTTTTTATTAATTTATTACATCCAATAATAATGGAGTGAGTATCCTAAATAGACACCTACTTTATGTTGAAATGGCAATGTTCTTATAAATAGATGAATGATGGATATATAATATAATAGTAGTTTGCTCCTTCTGTTTCCAAAAGTCTGGTATCATCAAGGAAGAGAAAACCGAACCAGACCGGCCGGTCTGATCGGTTCAACCAGGAATTGATCACCTAGCTGGTCCAGTTAAGTTTAAAAAATTGGGGGGAGTCAAAACCGATCAAGAACCGGTCAAAATCGGAAAAAATCAGGAAAAACCAGACTAGTCTGACCTGGACTTTTTTTTTTTGCAAAACTTAAATTTTTTTTTATTCTAAAACTTAAATATTGATATCTTATGGCAGTCATAGAGTAAAAATAAAAAAAAGGAACCAAAGAAGGATATTAATAAAAATCATTGGGTTGTTGTTCTCCTCTTTCCATTATTTGTAGACTACTCACCATAAATCTTAATGGTTACTAACAAGTATTGTTTTAAAATACTTTGTGATCATATTGTGAGGTTGACACTAGAGAAATTTTATATAGATTATGTTTATTTTTATAGACCTATGAATATTTTTTGTTGATTATATTAATATCAATGATTTAATATATTTATTTATATTCTAATTAATCATATGTGTATATATATATATATATAATATTCTGATTGTATCTCTAAACCTTTGAACTAATACTTTGATCGGTTCGATACCCGGTTTAATTTTCTCTTTCTTGGGTATCATTCGTGATTTACGATAATGTCATGGTTGTAATCTCAAGAACTAAAAATCCGCAATATATTTGCCGATGAAAAACCAACGGTTTTATACATGGGTTTCATTTTTCATTACACCCCATATGTAAAGACTTGGCGCGCACTGAAAAGAGTAAAGTGAACAATTGTAGTCACTAATGAGAGAATTAAAAGATACATATTGTTCTATATTTGTGACCAATCATGCAAGTACATACATATATTTTACAAAGATGTTTACTTCTAAACTATTAATTAAAACAATATATTTATCCAAAGGTAAAAACATCACTCCTTAATAGGATTCTCAGGATCATAATACACATCTTAAAAAAGTTTTGAACCATTGTCTTATATATCTCACATTTATATTAGGGTAAAATGTATTTACCTCCTTTGAAGTATCAAGAAATGACACTCCATCTTATTTATGTCAAAAATCTACACTCCATCCCATTTTACTAAGGGTGTGTTTGGTATTCTCTCTTGTATAATTTATTTTTAAAAAAATTATATAATAAATGATAAAAATAATTATAAAATAAGTAATTAATTTAATTTTTACATATTGATAGTATAAAAGAAAATATTGACAGATAAATTTTTATCAAATTTGACACTTTTTTTAAATTTTTTATCAATTCATGGTTAAAATTATTTTATATTATCGGTTTATAGAAACTAAATTCATAAATAAAATTAAGAATTATATTAAAAGTTAATAATAATTATTTTATTAACAAATTAATAATAACAATTTTAAATAAAGAAGATATAAAAATTAAATAAAAATTTATAATAATATTAAAATATATAAATAAATATTAGTCATTTTGAAAAAATAAATAATACTGCTAAATAATATTAGTAATAAATAATATTAATATAAAATATAATTATATGAATAAGATTCAAAAATATTAAAAATAATTTTTATAAATCAATAATTTAATTATCATAATTAATAGTTAGTTATTTAGCATGATTTGACACTATTTTGAATTTTTATTAGTTCACAGCGTAAAATTTTTTTACACTATACAGTAATAAAAATTCAATAAATTGTCAAACCATGATCGATAGTTATCATAATAGACAATTATCTAATATGATTTGATACTTTTTCAAATTACTATTGCTTGATTTATTTTAAATCATTATTTTTATGAATTTAATTTTAATGAATTGAGAGTGTAAATTTTTTTTTTATCTAATTAATCATTTTATTTAAATAACTTTTCAAGCAGTAGATATAGGAGTAAATCAATTCAGCTATGAGACAATATATACTTGAATATATTATAGAAATTATTTATACTATTAACATATCAAAATTAAATTTATTAAAATAATAGTTGTAATTAAACGAGTCAATCAAATGTAGCAAAAAAAATCAATCAATATAAATTCTTATTATTAATTTTTTAATTAAAATAATAATTATTATATGATTCTTAATATTAGTTATAAATTTTGTTTCTATAAATTGATAATATAAAATAATTTTAACCATGAACTAATAAAAATTCAAAAAAGTGTCAAATTTGATAAAAAAATTATTTGCCAATATTTATTTTATGCTATCAGTGTATAGAAATTAAATTTATTACTTATTTTATAATTAATTTTATTATTTAGTATATAATTTATAAAAAATAAATTATAAAATAGAATACACCAAACACACCCTTAATAATATGAGATGGAGTGTAGATTTTTTAAATAAATGGAGTAGAGTGTCATTTCATGATATCTTAAGAAAGAGATAAGTGCATTTTACCCTTTATACTAACTGATCAGTCTCAAAACATTTCCTCATCTATTTGATTTTCTTTTCTTGGATAGATAGCTACTTGATCTAATATTTTTTGGGCCGTGCCTTGCCTACATGACATTCAAAGTGAAACGTGTTTATAGTTGAAACAAATGGACCTATCAGGCACAGACCATCAAACACAGCCCATCAACTAATGTTACCAGTGTTCAAAGATACTAATCCTGCTTCAACGTGTTAATGGAATCGAACAAAAATACTTTCTTTCAGGGGCTCACTCTATTCTAAAGAAGGCCTGTTCCCTTTAATGTTCACACTACGTTTATTAAAGATATGTTTGTGAGTCTAGATTTTGAAAGGAAAGGAATGTCATAGAAGATTTGTAACATAATTTTATACTATGAGTCCTCCCCTCCTTTCCCAAATCCAAACATACATTAAGGGTATTGAATATTCAAACTAATAATGTATCAATTGTTGTCACATTCTACCAGACGTGCAGATGTACATATTCATCGTAAAAGCTCAAAACACACGATCTATGTTAAGAATTTCGGTATGCTAAAACAAAAAGGTGAAGGTTTCAACGTTTATCAGTGTTATACAAATCACATAATTGGTCTCGCTTAGTATCCAAGCTACATATTTGAAGTGTGGTAAAGATATCAATTAGCCACACGGCCGCAAATATGTAATGAAAGCACCTATAAAGAATATTCGAATATGCATTAATCTTCTTATTTTTCTTTGTGTGTTTGCCTCATATATATTCGAAGATCTTCTCTTAGGAATTCTCATTCTCTAGTGTTAATCTTTAACATCGTAACAATAAAACGAGACATTTATGTCATACTAACCAAGACAGATAACATAAAAGGACCTTATATCTGTGTCCATCTGCCTTCTTGCGGTTAACAACAAAGTTTTAAATTCCTTTATTATTCTATTGTCATTGTGTACAGTTTCACAATAAATGTAGAAATACATAAATTCAAAATATGATATGCATAATCTTTAGGTATAAATAGAACTTAAAATAACTAAGAGCCAACATGAATATTCAAATATTATAAATAAATTCTTTAAAATAAGACTTAAAATTAAGCAGTGAAATAAATAGAATACAATGCATAAAATAAAGTTATACTTAAAAATTAATAAAGTGCATTCATATTCAAATAGTATAGCAACTTTAGTGAAAGATAACTTGAAATGTAAAGGAACAGTAAAGTAAAATGATGGTAAAACCAAACTAATTATTCCTTGAAATATTCTAAATTTACTCATAAGACTCTGCAAAGGAATAACCAAACTAATTATTCCTTGAAATATTCTAAATTATTATGAGATTTTCTCTTAAAAATCTCCTAAATTCTTATGAGATTTCTCTGTAAAATCTCATAAGCTTTTATGAAATTTCTCTAGAAAATCTCATAAACTTTTATTAAGTTTCTTGATAAAATCTTCTAAACTTTATACACATAAAACTAAGATTTTGAAAAAAATTCACTATAAAAAAGAGGTAAATTATAGAGGTTTTTTTTGTAAATTGTGACCGTTTTTCGCAACAAATGACAGTTCCTTGAACTGTCGTAATTACCAATGCCATTCAATAAATCACGACGGTTATAAAAAAATCGTCGTGATCACCCTATATAACTCGAGTGAATTGTGATGATTGAATTATGGCGGTTTCAAACCACCGCAATTAGTGAAATATTTTTAAAAATATATTAGGGCGGTTTCAAACCGCCTCAAATTGTGGTAATGTTTTTTTAAAAAAATATTAATCATGGCAGTTTGAAACCGTCATAATTTGTGGTGAAATATTTTTTAAAATTTTTTAACATTATTTATTATAACAATTTTAAACCACCATACTTGTAATACCAATTTAAAAAAAAAAAAAAGTTCTAATAATCATGCAAAATGAAAGAAAGAACAAATAAAAGAATGATAAAAGAGAGAACAAAAAAGTTCCAATAATCAAAAGTTCTGTCCCATTGCTTATCTACCCATATGGTTCCATCAAATCAACAACATTCTGCAGATCTTCTTTTGTCAATGTCAGCCCAAGATGATTCACCCATACTTTGCTTAACATCTTGCCAATTTTAGACTTCTGCAGCCAAGGAGGGTTGTAGAACTGAAAGTCTAAGCAAACATAATAGATGTATTTCTTCCTTACTGGACAAAGTACACGAAACAAAGATAACAAAAATATGGTTGTAAACGAAATCAGATCCATAACAGTATCAATTTAATGAGTAAAACGAAAAGTTAATCAGCATGCAATATTGTTCTTCAATCTACTTTTCATTACAATTCTTCATAAAAACCAAATTGAAAAAATTTTAACTTGTAAAAATAACAGACAACTAACATATCAAATGAAACGTATTAGCTGTTGGATCATTGTTATTCTCAAAACTCAACTTACAATTGGCACCATGAATCATATCCTGCTTTCATTACGGAAAGGAGAGGATTACCTCCTGTTGTTTAACTCATGCCCACAAACACAAAAATATGAACTTCTCCTATTAAGTTATTGAAAAAGAAATGCCATAGTTGGCAAACTCTTACTGCGAGAAAGCAATAGTAGTTCATCAATTCATCTGTGTCAAGAACTTTGCTCCGAAAGGCACTTCCTTCTAAAGCCACAAGAACAAGTTTTAATTCAATAGGTCATAAAGGAGCTGTCTTCTCAGCAACCTGAAAGTGAACAGCTTTTTGAGTTCAAAGGTAGGGGAAAAAACATGGATCAAAGAAGTATGAAGAAACTAATAAGCTATGGCGGCCTATTCTTAACTCCTCATTCTTCACACTAATGCTTGTTGCGCTACCTTCTCTTGTAGGATTAATCTTCCTCCATCCAACTCTGTCACCAAGTCCCACTGATGGTGGTGACATTCTCTTACCGCCTGAAATGGATTAATTATATTCAAGCCATAGCATAAGAGGGCAGAAAGAGAATTTGTTTTTAGCTAGCACATGAACCTGGAAACAAATGCTACAACAAGAAATTTAAGTATATTCAACTTTGTCACCCCCACAAAACACCCCACACACACACAGAGAAAAGAAAAAAAGACAAAAAGGGAGATAAGAATTGAACAGTTTCATGAACATGTACTGTTGAATAATTACCATCGGGTGGGAGCTCAGAGGTTGCTAGAGTTGTGTTACTCACAAGAAGGAATGCTATTAAAGTGGCCAATAATTTTTCCAGACACTATCTACCACCTATCATAAGGTTCTCAAACAACCAGTACCCCGTTTTTCAAACATGCAAGTAGCTGAAGAAGTCTGCAGCTTTCAAAGTTTAAGCAATTCGCTATTAATGGACTGTCTAAATAGCTCACTAGCCTTTTTTTTCCCTCTCCTTAACTGGTTGTTGTAACTTTAATAACCTACAAAATGTCATTTGAAATAGTTTCATCAAGACCAAAAAAACAAAAAAGAGAGAGATGTTCAAGTGAACCTTTTTCCAGTCTAAGTCTTTTGTTGTGTGGATTACCGGCTTTTTTACGGAAAAAAAATGGAAAAAAAACACTATGCACGCATTTCTCACATTTGGAACTTTATATATAGATATACATTCTTTTTTTAAGATTAGAGAAATTGGTTAAGTATCAGTTGATTTAAAATGAGAAAAGCCAAAGAAAGCGGATGAAGTTTAACTAATTTCAGGCGACTGTAGGCCCAAAAAAATCGGTTGCAATGCGAGTGATTTCACTTAGTTTTCCTAATCCACTGAAAACGATTAAGGAAAGAGTGATTTCTATTGTTTGCAATTTTCAAAGGAATTGGGTAGGTGTTAACCGATTCCTTTGTCCTTCCCCCTTCCCCCACCTGCGTCTATATAAACGTGTTCTCTTCCTCACAGCGATCATCAGTGTGTCTCCTTCACAGCGATCTCAATTCAGCTTGTGTGAAATTTTTTTTTGGAGACTAGGAGGGCAACAAGAGGTCCCCCATCATTGTGAGTTTTTTTCAGTTTAGCTTATGTGAATTTTTTTTTTAGGGACGAATGGCAGCAAGAGGTTATATTCTTGTGCACTGTAATTGTGAAATAGTGCAATATACACAAGATGAAGTAAACTTTTGTTGTGAAAATTCAATACCTGTGTATATTTGTTCATCCACGGCTATTTTTGAGCTTCATGAGAAAATCTTTCATAAGTTACAGCAACAGAACAAGCAAATAATACAGATGTTATATCGACTACTGTGAACACCTGATTTTGTCCGGTTCATTAAATATAAAAACCAAAATTTTTGTTCTGCCCATTTTGATTCTTTTCAGCCCATTCCAATTTATCCAATCCATTTTATTTTATTTCCTTTTTTTGTTGCAGCCCACACTTTGATTTCCATTAATTCAGATTCAAAAAAAAAAAACATTGGATCCTTTTATTTTCTCTAGCCGTTCTGCCATAAAAGAAAAAAAGAAAGCAAGGACAGTGGCGGACATTATAATGTCCATCTCCTTTGTTGACCAGAAAGTATAATAATATGCTTGGACAATTATGGATGTTTTCTGTCTTTATAGGAGGGGTGAACTTCGGATACTTTTTTTTACCATCCAAAAAGAAAGTGACCAATGATTTGGTCAAAGAGATAAACAACGATATAACCATTCGCATCAGTTTTTGGAGGGGGGAAGACAGAATGAAAGAGAAAAATTTCTAGCCAAGCCATAACCAGAAATCCATCCCTCTTCACCATCGGCAATACTGGAGAACAAAAGAGAATTTTCCCAAACACAGAACGAATTCAATCCAAATCCAGCAACAATACAAGAAAGAAGAATGGGGAGCAATAATCAGTATAAAGGTATCTTCATCAGTGTCATTAAGTACAAAAAAAAAGCAAAAAAACTCAAAAAGGAAAGAAGAGAGAGGAGGAGGCCGCGGTTTCCACCACCATAGTCGCGACCTCTACTTGTTCATTATCACCGCCACCACATCATCCCCTTCCTCTCTTTCCCCATCATCATTTCCCCATCACCGCCGCGGTTTCCCTTTCAGATCTGCCATAAGCCACCTTGGCGCCTCATCCCGCCACCACCGCATCCATTCCCTTTCTCAGCCTCACCTCCTCATAAACCTTCCCTTCCTTTTGCTACCACAGCCAACCACCACATCATCACGAACCACCGTGAAACCTGCCAAGTCAAACACCACAACCGCCCCTATCTGCAGCCACCCTCCCTTCGCAGATCTCCCCTTGCACTTTGGCCACTGGAACCACCACCACCTGAACCAAATATAATCAAACAGCCAAAAAGAAAATCAAGAGGAAGAAGAGGAAAAGAAGGGGAGACCACGGCGGCCATTACTCCGCCAAGGACCAACCCGCTTGCCTCTACCTGCGGCGCCACTCCCCCTCTACGCCGTCCTTCCTCCACCACCCGCGAGCAGGTCGGCCTCCATCGCGCTTCTCACCTGGCCGATCTGTACTGTCGCAAGACCTCACCGCTTGCAGCCTCTCTCCTGGCCGCGCCGGTTCTATTCCTCCTTACCTCGGCCGCAAAGCTCTGCGCTATATCCACCGCGCCGCCGCTTTCTCGCGGTGGCCTCCTTCTTTTCTTCTCGGCGAGCCCAGCCGCGAGCTCTCCACTCTTGCCGCCATCCTCTGCGGATCTCCTCCCCTTTGGCTGGTGGACCTCCCATCTCTCTATCCCCCCTCAGCTTATCTCTCTCACTCTCTTTCTCTCACTCAATCTTTCTTTCACTATGTCTGTGTGTGTGTATGAACATGTGGAGAGGGAAGGAGTGAAATTATTTTTCTTTTTCATGTGTGTATCCGTGTGAAATGTGTAAGGACTGTGTGTGTCATGACTTATGAGTGGGTAGGAGCATGTGTCTGTGTATGTGTGTGATGTGAGCATGTGTATATGTGTATGACCGTATATGTGTGAGTGTTAATCTAAGAGAGTGAGAAAGCCACGCATGTGTGTGCACGTGTGTACATGTGTGTGCGTGTATTTGTAACTGAGTGGGTGAGAGTGTGTGGGTGCAGTATAAAAAACAAGCCCCACTCTTTAGTTTTTTTTAAATTAAATAATGAGCTAGATTTATACCTAAGTTTGATTTCAGAATGATAATAATTGGGCGGCTTAATATTTTAGTTTCTTGGTCAATTATTGTATGAGATTCATTTCTTATCTTCTTAGATTTTTTTTTTCAATGAATTGATTTTGCTCTAAAAAAATTTTGTTATGTGATTTCTTAGCTATCATTTTAAGTCATTTGAGTGAAATTAAATAATTTAGTTTCAAAAAAATATTTAATTATGCAAAACAAAACAAAAAAAGGTGATTTAATTATTTCTTTTATTTTTAAGTGAATTTAGTGTTAAAAGTTTTATTAATTAAAAAGGATAAAAAAAATAATAAAAAATAGTAGTTAGGACCCTTTTTTTAAAAATTATATTTTGTTTAATTGTGTACTTGTGTTTGTAAATCAATTTTCCTTTTTATTATTATTTTATATGTTTATGTACTTTGCTTAAATTAATTATATAATTGTGTTTAATTTTGCTTTTAGTTTATTTATTTCATATGTTCATGTGTTTTGCTTGAATTAAATGTGTATTTGTGTTTATGATTTTTTTAGTTTGATTATTTTATATGATTATGTGTTGTGTGTGTAACTATGTTTATGAATTAATTTTCTGCTTATTTTAATTCTTTTATATGTTTTTGCTTTTTGGTCCAAGTTATTTGTGTATCTACATTTGTGAATTATCTTGGTCAACTTCTGTTAAAATTATGGTTTTGTTTAAAAAATATGAAATAAAACAAAAAATATATATATTTTTTTTATTAATAACTTTTTTTTAAAATCTTTCATATTTGTGCGATATCCAATAATGGTGGTTGAATAGCAAATGTTATCTTCACCATTATTGAATCATAAGGATTCATTGAGTAGCCTAATGCTAACTTGTATTCTGTGCATAAATGGATTTTCATCAAGATTTGTTTTAATCCGCGCAATGATCAATGATGATAATTGAGTAACAAATGTTATCTTTATTGTTATTGAATCATAAGGGTTTATAGAGTAGCTAAATGCTAACTTAAATTCTGTGCGAGATCGGATTCTGTTTTCTAAAGGAATCATCCCTTCACAAAAGTCATTTTAATCCGTGTAATAATCAATAACGATGATTGAGTAGCAGATGTTACCTTCATTGTTATTTAAATCATGGGAATTCATTGAGTGGCCTAGTGTTAACTTGGATTCTGTACAATAACAGATTTTCTTGTTATAAATTCTTTTTTTTTCCATAAATAAAATCTGTCAACACAGAATAATTTTTTGTTTATAGAACTACGTGACTTTGAATTCTCTATTGCACCAGGGGATATGTAGGAGCAGGCGATTCAGATCCCTGTCAAACCCAAAATTAATTTTCCTTAATTTGTTTGTTTAAATTTGTAAATATGTTTTGTCTCTTTTCTTGTTTTCTTTTTTTTTTAAGCGGTTATTAATTAATTTGTACAATTTTCTAAGGTACCGTCGAAGGACGAGTGTATCAGGGGTGTGTAGGGTTAAACTCCTACCCTTCCCTATGCATAACCGACTCCCGAACTCAAAACTGGTTTCAAAGATCATTCTTTAAAATAAATGGGTTTTTCCAATGTTTTTCCCAATTTTAATAAACTTAGTGGCGACTCCATTAATTTTCGAAAATTCCATTCTCTTTTCGCCGTCCCCATCGTGATCCCGGTGCGACAACTACCATTGTTGGTAGGGCAAGGTACGTTATGCTTCACAAGTTGCTTGATTCAAACTGATGATGACATCGGGATGATATTCGATTGTCATGCTCGATTTCTCGATCTTAGTGTTATAGTGGTATTCGTAGCTCTGGGAGATTTGAACTCAAGCTCTAGGGGATTTGCTCCTGATCCTGCTTTTGTTGAAAGGCTAGCCCGACCCTCTCTTGTAACATCCCCTGCTGCTTTATGGATTGACGACTGTCCCCACAAACCAACACGGGTCTTTTTAGCGTGCTTTGTCCTCACTCGCACGCTTCCTAGGAAAACTTCCCAGGAGGTCACCCATCCCAAAATTGCTCCAAGTCAAGCATGCTTAACTGTGGAGTTCTTTCAGTTTGGGCTACCGAAAAGAAGATGCATCTTGTTGGCATAGGTAGTACAAATCAATTCATATAAGCCCTCCTCAACTGTATAGTCTCATACCTATACAGTCTTAGGATCCCTCTCATTCGGGTGTGTAATCAGTTCATTCATGTAGCCCTCCGCTTTCGAAGTCTTCCAGGAGCCGCTCCTTGTCCGTGCCTCCTTGCACCAGCGATCACTCCCCGACTTCGCAATCCCTGGGCGTTACATGCCCACCAGCTTCCGTGTGGTTCGTCCTCGAACCACACCGTACTGGGAGAGGTGCGGGCTCTGATACCATTTGTAACATCCCCTGCTGCTTTATGGATTGATAACTGTCCCCACAAACCAACACGGGTCTTTTCAGCGTGCTTTGTCCTCACTCGCACGCTTCCTAGGAAAACTTTCCAGGAGGTCACCCATCCCAAAATTGTTCCAAGTCAAGCACGCTAAACTGTGGAGTTCTTTCAGTTTGGGCTACCGAAAAGAAGATGCATCTTGTTGGCATAGATAGTACAAATCAATTCATATAAGCCCTCCTCAACTGTATAGTCTCATACCTATACAGTCTTAGGATCCCTCTCATTCGGGTGTGTAATCAGTTCATTTATGTACCCCTCCGCTTTCGAAGTCTGCCAGGAGCCGCTCCTTGTCCGTGCCTCCTTGCACCAGCGATCACTCCCCGACTTCGCAATCCCCGGGCATTACATATATATGAATACCTGACTTGCAGGCGATCACTCCCCGACATGCTTATCATGCTTATTGCATTCGCCACATAGCATCCAACTTTGCACTAAGATTCAAGAGCAAAGATGCAAAATGAGTTTTGATCAATGCAGCATATTCAAAAACTCGGAGTGAGTTTCTCTATTACTTTGGGCTGGTGAGAAGTGAGGACCCAGGCATGGGTACATGGGTCGATAGGATTCCTTTAAGGAAGTGGACCTAGCACTAAGATGAAGGGTGCAAATATGGTCATATGACCACTAATATGCCTGAGTATATAAATGCTGTCTTGAAAGGTGACTGTAACCTTCCAATAACTACATTAGTAAAGGCCACTTACTATTGTCTTGCTGTATTGTTTGGGAAGCAGGGAAAACAAGCAGAGGCCCAACTAGCAGCGGGACGGGAGTTCTTTGAAGCCTTGATGCGAGCATACCATAAGAACAGGCAATCGTTGGGGACCATGTTTGTTACTAATTTTTCACGATCTGATAAGTCCTTTGTTGTAGAGGAGACACAACCTATAGGAAATTGGAGCCAAAGAACTTATAGAGTCAGACTTAGGGCTCAATATTGTGATTGTGGAGAATTTCAAGCATTAAATTATCCTTGTCGTCATGTACTTGTTGTCTGTGCACATACTGAAGCACGAGTGCAATGGGGTAGTTATGTTGATAATGTCTACTGCATGAATATTGTTATGGAAGTCTACAAAGTAGAGTTTGCTCTGATTACGAACAAAGCATATTGGCCACCATGGTATGGTCCTCCCATACGACCAAATCCTGAGCTAAGACGAGCCAAAAATGGCCAACCAGTGTCAATTAGAATTCGAAATGAAATGGGTGAAGTCGAATCCGGATATGGTAAGAGATGTGGACTATGTAGGCAGGAGGGTCACACCAGGCGGCGATGCCCCACTTTAGTGCCCACTTCATCGAATCAGGCAGGCCCAAGCACTTAAAGAGCGGATGATACTAAATATGGTGTGTTGTGTGTTTTTTAGCTGTAAGTTGTAAAAGTTCATGTATCAGATGATATGATGTATTGTGTAGTATTTATTTTATTTGCAATATGTTTTATGTGTTAAAGCATCATTTAAGTCATACTTAAATTATCACCTTAAGTCATAATAAAATATCTGCTCGCATTAAGTTACAAGAACTACATAATCACCTAAACATATATGAATACCTAATACATCATAGCCTACTACATTAATAGCTATTTATATCATATACCTAGTACTAGTGATCTCGCCGGGTGCTCCGAGCTCCTATCAGATGGCCACCGTTATGGCAGTGGGTGGGCCGAATCTGCCACGGCCCAAGGTCCTCACCCCCATGCTCATCTTCTACATGATCATGGGATATGTATGTAGCACCAAATGGCGATGCATGAGTCCCACCTAAGAGATCAAAAGATGGAATGTCATAGCCTGTGGTCATGAGACTCACAGTAGTCAACGATTGCTGGTGTAACCTAGACGGGTCATCGGTATATCTCTGTACAGAGCTGGAATATGGATCTGGTGATGGGGTCTAGTCCAGAAAGCCCTGACATGCAACAATGTCTATCTGATCAAGTAATGGGCTCAAACTCGTGCTCGAACTAGGCAAGTATTCGTGAGAACTAGAACCGATCACATAACCATCAACTATGTGAAAGGTAGAACCGATAATGTGCTCCTGAGTATGAGCAGCCATGTTATGCTCGCTAGAATTGGCCATGTGAAAGGTAGAACCGGTGATGTGCTCCTGAGTATGAGCACCCATGCTATGCCCACTAGAACTAGCCATGTGACCGCTGGAACCGACCATTTGGCCACTAGAACCGACACCATCATCATCATCATCAACCTTATCATCCTCATCATCGCTTTCCTCTTGAGCATGCATACATCTGCTGCGAGTCCCTACTTGCAGTTAGTGACCTCGCTGACGTCGATCTGGAGTGCAAGGAGGCATAGCTACAACATTCACCGGTGCAGCACCGAGTGGTGTATTAGCTGATAGCTGCACATGTCGAGGGTTACGAAACACCTGTTCACCTGACAAAACCCTCCGTGCAACACGACTATAACAATCAAAATACTCCGATAAAGGCAATGGATTGAACCGGGAGCACGATGATATCGAACTACTCATTCTCTTCGTTGATCCCATAACTGATGCCATGTCCTGTGATAATCTGGCTACTAAGTACACTCCAATCCCCGTGCATCCCTCGCATTCAAAGCATCAATGTTCAACGGATCAAAGGAATAGGTTGCTCAACCCCAAATTGTCTAAGCACGCGATCGACGTGATGTCATTCAAAATATGGGAAGCAAATTAGTGATGTAAGTGATGCCCAAATTTCAGACTCAGAGATCACCCATGCTGGTGTAATTTGCTGGATCTGTAGGATATCATAGGGTGTCTACACAAACTGTTCAAAAAATTGATTAGCTTTCCACCTATATAAGAATAGAGGTTAATCTGTTAAATAATATTTGCAAACTTACATCTGTATAATGGAGCTGATCAATTCGTGCCCTAAGGTATGGCATGCATCTCTTATGCACATCAGGCGGCGCTATAAATCCAATCCACCTGAAAATATACATTTGTTGATATTTGTGGCATTGTAATAGTAAACAATATAAATTACATCACAATTACTAAATTTAGCTGTAGTGATATACCTCCTAGCCAATGGAAACCTAAAACCGAGCCAGTCAACTATAGGACTAAGTGATGGCACTCTGTACCATATTCATGATTGTAACAAGACAAGACACCTAGCAAAATTAGCTACTGAGATGTTAACTACACAACATAAACCATGGTACAATGTTGATAACATAGCAGATCCCCCGCTGAGCCGTCCACATTCTTGAAAATCATGTAGAAGAAGCAACCATCTCGAGTGAACTCTAGCTGCTGACTTATCTGCAAACAGCATCCCCCCAATTAGTAGCATAATATAAACTCGTGTTGCTTGCATGACCTCAAGCTGAGTCGCATTCTTCCAAAGGTGCAAAGATGTTCTTCAGCCATGCTAATGTCACTGTACTACCATTTCTTTTGCGCTCATTCTCAGGTGGTACAAAACCAAGCAATTCGTGGCATATCTCCCAAATATTTTGACCATAGAACCTATCCCATGCTCCTGTGCAACCGCTGACAAGAGCTCCATCCACTCGTAGCCCCAACTGAAATGCAATATCCTGGAGTGTTATGGTGCACTCTCCATAGGGCAAGTAGAAGGTGTGAGTTTCGGGACGCCACCGCTCCACAAACGCAGACAACAAAGCATTGTCATATTCAAAAAATTTTATTTGGGCAGCATGCCGAAAACTGGCCTGTTCTAAGTATGGCCTCATGCGGAGATCTTCCATGTTCATGTGATCTCGTCTACCCCACAAAACACGAGCTGGCTGAAGCACAAAATTGAAAAAAAAAAATTATCATACTAAATAGATTAAAAAAGGTACCAACCTAATTAAATGAGAACTACGCTAACCAAAAAAAAATTAACTAACAAATCTAATTAAAAAAATTACTATTCAAAATAAAATATGTTCATCAATCTAATTAAAATATATTATTTACAAAACATGTTACAGTATAATCTAACAATAATATTTATTTTTCTAATTACATTTAATATTTAAGGTGCACTAATATCCCTAAAAAACCTAAATAGTCCAATTAAAAAATAATTTCTAATCTAATTAATTTAAGGTGCAATATTTACTTAACTAAAATTTCTAATCTAATTACAAAACATAAGTATACTATATTTAATTAACTAAAATATTTCAATAAACTAATTAAATTATAATTTTTTTCCTAAATATGTTCATCAACTTAATTAAATTTTACATTATATACTCAACTTTTTTTTAATCTAATTGCAATATATACTAGTCTAATTTAATTTTACAACTAAAATATGTTTAAGGTGCAATAATCTTACTTATGCATACCTTTTACTTTGCAGTATAACTAAACTAATCAAACATACTTTTTGCTAAACTTATTCATAAATCTAATTATAAAATATATTATTTACTTAATATATTCATAATGTAATCTAACCATAGTACCTACTAATTTAATCAAATACACAACTAAAATAAATTTAAAGTACACTAAGCAGGATTTAAAAAATTATTAGCTAATACAACCAAGATTTAGAATGCACTAAACTAAATTAAATAACTATTACATGTAATTAAAAATTAATGATGTAATAGAATATATTAATCTAATAAATCAATAAAAATTTACCTGTAACTGAAGATTTGCTGCAATATGTCCAGAATAATCATAGTGCCTTAAATCATTTTGTGCCATCTCTTTTACTCTTCTTTTATATCATTTTCCACTTATATCTTTTTTTCAAGCTCTCAAGACTTCTTTTCTTTCACTCTCAGCATGCAAAATTTCGAATGAAGAAGCTAGAATCGGTTGAGGTTGCGTCGCTGCAAACACATACATTTATAGAGACAATTCGCAGGAGATCGGATGGCTATGGTGAAGGGGTATGTGGATCATGCGGCTGGGAGCTCAGTTTCGTGCGATTCGCTGCATGCATGACACTTGGCTGAGACTCAACCGATTTCGCCAAGTGTCACGCATGCAGCGGACCGCGCAAAATCGAGCTCCCAGCCGCACGATCCACCTACCCCTTCACGACAACCGTCCGATCTTTGTCGATTGGAATCAACTATATCTTGACTAATTTCTTTGGGTTGTTGGGGCCAAGAAACTGGTCACTCTTTAACCACTTTCTTTGGGTTTTCACATTCTAAAATCAACTAACACTTAACCGATTTCTCTAATCTAAAAAAAAGAACGTATATCTCTGTATAAAGTTCAAAATGTGACAAATGCGTACATAATCTTTTTTTTTCATGGATTATCTTATCATCCCCTCAGTTGTGCTTTCCTTGTTCTCTGCGACTAAATTATTTTCTATCAAAAAAAGAGATGTTCAAGTGAACCTTTTTTCCAGTCTACATAATCAATAAGCTGATCATCCATGGTTTCCTTTGCTACCAAGTACAATATTTTTTCTCTCTCTGCTTGATTCGGTCTTTGAGCTGGCCTTTGCAACCCCATCTTGTTTCTCAAATTTGCAAAGTATAACAGTAAACAGAATCAAAGAAACTGTAGAGCTTTAGAATTCTATTAACAGATAAGCATATCTTCATTCTCAATAATTCAAAAGAACCAATGATATAAATTACCATCAAGTTCCACAAGAAGTTGATTAATAAAAGCTTCATGATCTCAATTTTTGGTATGAATAAACGTGCCACGTACTCCAACAAATAGGTCAAAATCCTCCACAAATATTATCACAGGAGCCTACAAGTAGCCACAAGGAGCCTAATACTTAATCCAAATGCATGTTCACTATACTCTAACACTTGTACACAGATCACAAGTCAAGGATGCCAGAACCAAGTCCAAATTGCCACTTTATGAGAGGAAATGACATGCTAGAAAATTTCAGCAATCTAACATCAATTTAGTGAACACCATTAAAGACCAATTTTAGACATGTAGCATGCAAATGCTGTTACGAATCATGAAGACAAGCCCGTATCCTCTTTTATTTTTTTAAAGACCAAAACCACCTCTTTATGTGAGAGTTTTAAAGACTAGAAATAAATTCCCAGCATACCTAATCATTCAAGTAGTTCTTTAGTCTTAAACACCATTAAATTTCACAAGCCATATGACAAATCATTTATTAATGATCAAAGCCCCATCACTATAACTCTCAAACGAAAATATACACATAGGTTAGAGCTCTATAAAGAACATTCCAACAGCCAGAAAATTTTAACATGGCCTATATAAAATTGAATCAACTAATCTTTGCCCTTGAAATTAAAAAAAAAAAGAACCAAGATTGAAGACCTAACAGCACTTGCGCTATGTTTTAATGAGACTTATAGTTCATTATTACTTTATTAGACTTAATTCTAAAGCGTTAGAACTAACTTAGAACATTAAAAATGTTAGGCAATATGTGAACTAAGGTGTATAAATGTGTGACACCATCATCATTAAATTTCAAGCATGAATATGTGAACTAAGGAGTCAAAGACTCATCTTTGTGACAGCCCAAAAGAACACAACAGCTGGAAGTTAATTGAAAAAAATGCATTCTTGAACATGAAACCAAGAGAAAATAAAGGCCCTTTACTATACAAAGCCGCCACATACATATATATGCCTTAATGCAGTCAGAAAATTTTAATAACACTTTTAGAACTCAACAAAAGAAATGAGCAAAATAAAGTAAAATTCCAACACTTTTACATGGCACAACCTTCATGATGCAGTTTACAACCATTCCTCATCATCTTTCCAGTAAAAAACAAGACAAAATTACATCCCAAACATACCCAATGCTAGCTGAAAAATAAAATAAGGACAAAAGGGAAGATCAAAGCGCAAACTTTCAACAACACAACACTCTATTCACAACTACTAAAGCTATCTGAAAATTTCAGCAATAAAAATGGGCATAAACAAATAATAATAACTTCACTTCCTTAAATCAAGCTTGCCAACAACTAAATCAAGTCCTTGCCAACCCCATTTTCAGTTTTCAAACTCACAAAAATAAAGGCATAAAGCAAGATCAAACAATAGTTAGAATGACATAAGAGGAAGAAAATGGTGACAAAACCTTACCATACATGCAAGCTTTAGGCTTCAGCTAATGCACTTAGCAACAGGCATGAAATTAAATCCACATAGTCCCAAAATCGAAGGAATTTTAGGGGATACTTGCTAAGTGTTAGTTTACCGGGGAGTCGAAGGAAAAAGGAGGGGCACTGTTGTTGTTGGTGGTGTTGTTGAGCTTAGGGCACTTGGGGGAGAGGGGAGAGGGAAAGTCATCGCTAAATAGGCGGACGACGACCTCTTGGGTACGCTGCTTGGCGTGCTCGATGCCAAAGGCGACGGAAGCACGAAGCAGAAGTGTTGCGGAGCAGGGGTGGCGGCATTATGGAGCAGAGGCAGCGGCGTCGCGTATAGCGGATGGCGGACGGTGTACAATGGATTGATCGCTGGCAGCCTTTGGGGGAGAAGATGAGATAGGGAGAAATGTGAAGGGAAAGTGAGGGTTGAGCATCCCTAATCCCTTTTTCTGTAATTGAGTTTTCATTTTTCTTAAAGGGCTGAAATGGCAACCCGCCATTCAACTGTCATAATTTACCTATTTTTTTGTAGTGATTAAATAATGTAACCATAATTTAAAGAGACTCATTCCTAAACTTAAAATTATTATATAGATAATATTATAATCTCACGATCACTTATTCTTTTCTTACCCTTTCTTCCTTCTACTTAAACTCTTTTAAGAATGCTCAAAGTTCTACATTTGATCTTTTTAAAAAATGCTCAAAGTTCTACACTTAATCTTTTTTAACAATGGGGTCCACACCATATTCAATAACAAATAAGATATGGGTCTACACAATATCCTATATATCATAAACATAAATAATATAACTCTAAAATAAAATTTATAAAAATCACTATGCAGATAATGCCAGCTGTATGCGAAACCTGAAAAATAAAGCCCCATAAAGTCATGAAATTAATGAAAGTCAATTCCTTGAAACAAATGCCCGGTTGCAGGTACGAGAAAATGGTTATAACCGAATATTGTTGACGGCTTAATGGACCGGAAAAATATTGTTATTATCCATGTTTGTACAGTTCAAATGCATGTCGAAAATGAATTTTTAAGATTTAAAATGACAAATAGTTCAAATGAATTCGCTTGTCTAAAATCATCTATTTGAGTAGTGTGAACAAGAAAAAAAGTCTTTGTATTAAATTAATTAAAATCTAATAAACTCCAAATAACAGTGAATTGTGAAAAACTTGTTATTAGAAT
Source organism: Dalbergia cochinchinensis (assembly GCA_031216125.1). Classification (NCBI taxonomy): domain Eukaryota; kingdom Viridiplantae; phylum Streptophyta; class Magnoliopsida; order Fabales; family Fabaceae; genus Dalbergia; species Dalbergia cochinchinensis. The sequence continues at coordinate 69,261,195 of CM062375.1, read as the reverse complement.
TTAGGAATTGAAATTGTAAGTCGTGCTCCCCCGCCAAACATGCAATAGGCCCAACCCCCAGAGCCCCTATTGAAAGCAGGTGGAATAGTAGTAACAATGATATATTAATGAATTTTGTTATTTTCCCTCATCATTTTTTTTATATTAATATAGTGTATCAAAACATGTGGTCCAGTGGCCTTATGATAAGATCGTTCATTCCAAATATATTACTAGAGAATTAGACAGTTAAATATGACATTTAATATTATGTTAGTTAAGTATAAATAAACTATTCAAACGAAAGTACTTAATATTAATGTTTACAAATCAAAATATCGTATAACGCATAATAAGCTCGAATATATTATTTAAACATAACTCCAAATGCGTATAGAATCTGAAAGAGACTGCTTTCCTCGCGATCATTACTTGACTAATCTGAAACCATCAGAAAAAATGGATAAGAATTGAAAAAAATTTCTCAATAGGAAATGAATATCTCTAAAATATTTTGAGCTATGGTGGTTCTAGCCGCATTTACACAAAATATACATGGCCACACGCCTTTGTAAGAACATAATCAGATATCATATCATAAATAGAATATACTAGATAAAGCATATTATGCAAAAGCCTAGAGATTATCATCTTTTTGCATCAATCTTCTCACTTTCCTTTGTCTGTTTAATTTGTCTCACACATAGTCTTTCTTTTAGGGAATTCTCATTCTCTGGTATTACTCTTTAACATCGTGACAATAAAGTGAGATATTTATGCCATACTAACCAAGGCAGGTAACATAAAGGTAGCATTTGTTTACTGTCCTGGAACAGAAATACAGGGACAATGGAGACAGAGACAAAAATAATAAATATGTATAAGGGTATTATTGAAATTTGAAAATATTAAATTTCTGTCCCTGTATCTCGTTCCCATTGTCCCCATATTTTGGAGGTACAGAAATTTTATGTTTTTCTGTCTCATGTTACTGTCTCTACCACCAAACAGGTTTCCGTCTCCAGTGTCTCTGTATTTCTGTCTCAGAGACAGTAAAAAAATACTACCAAAAAGACCTTATATCTCTGTCCCTCTGTCTTCATGCAATCAGCAGGAAAGTTTTAAATTTCTTCTTTCATTATTCTCTTGTTATTGTGTACAGTTTCACAATAAACATAGAAATGCATAAATTCAAAATATGATATGCATAATCTTTAGGTATAAATAGAACTTAAAATAACTAAGAGCCAACATGAATATTTGAATATTATAAATAAAATTCTTTAAAATAAGGCTTAAAATTAAGCAGTGAAATAAATACAATATAATTCATAAAATAAAGTTATACTTAAAAATGAATAAAGTGCATAAATATTCAAATAGTATAGCAACTTTAGTGAAAGGTAACTTGAAATGTAAATGAATAGTAAAATAAAATGATGGTGAAAAATAATTTTAATGTAAAGGAATAATAATTCAAAATAACTGAAAGTCAATTAGAAAGATAAATAATTGTATAATCTTAAAGGCAATATAGAAAATAGCTAATGTAACTATAAATTTACTCATAAGACTCTATAATGGAACAAACAAACTAATTACTTCTTGAAATCTCCTAAATTCTTCTAAGATTTTCTCTTCAAAATCTCCTAAATTCTTATGCAATTTCTTTGTAAAATCTCCTAAGTTTTTATGAAATTTCTCTGCAAAATCTCCTAAACTTTTATTAGATTTCTTGATAAAATATTCTAAACTTTATACACATAAAACTAAGATTTTGAAAAAAATTAGATAATGTAACCATAGTTTAAAAAGACTTATTCCCTACTTATTGTAGAGATAATACTATAATCCCATGATAACTTCTTCTTTTTCCATCTCTTCCTTCCACTTAAACTTTTTCAAGAACGCTCAAAATTCAACACTTAATCTCTTTCAAGAATGTTTAATGATCTGCACTTAAAATTTTTTCTTCACCTCACCTCTTTATATAGAGGTTCTAAACTTGTGCCCCAAGTTTGAAGACCTGAGCACCAAGTAATCTTGGCCAACAAATTTTAATAACTTGAACACCTAGAAAATTAAATACATATTATTATATTACTATATACATTACATTATATATCAAATATTACATATATATAAATAAATTATTATATAACTACATGTGATACATATGAGTTGAAATGTGTGTGTGTTGAAATGTTACTATAAAATATAAGTGATGATTTAATTTATGAATCAATATTTAATTCTTTAATAAATTCCTATTAAACTATTCTATAATAATCAATTCAAATAACTAACAAGAATAAAATATTTTATAAACAAGAGGATATTATAATTATACACTCTCTGCAACTATATATTCTTGTAGGGTTTTGCTAACCAATATAATTAGGATATTGATTAAAATTTTTAATGGTAAAAAATTTTTATGTTTCAATTCATTGAATGTATGGATAATTTAAAATTTTTTATTTTTAATAATTTTTTTAAATAAAAAATTTATATTTTGGAATGAAGTACATTCAGATTGTCCATTCTAAGTAGCATCTTGTATTTATCATTTTTTTTTTTTTGGGAAATGAGTTGTTACTTTCAACATTAGCCCATACGACAAAATGTGGCAGAATCATATAATAATAATGATAGATGACTTGGCCTCCATCGCTTGCATCATGCACATGCTTTATTCCCGTAGAAAGATATTTACAAAATTATACTTCATTATCTCTTCGTTTCTTATTAATAATTACTTTTAAAAGATTATATAATTTTAGTATAATAAGAAATTAATATATTTAACTATAAATATTTATAATCAAATATAACAATTTTTTAATATATTAAAATTATATAATATTTTAAGAGTGATTATTGATGAAAAATGGAAAAAGTATATAGTAACAAAAACGGAGTATATTTATCAAATGGATATGTTTAGATTTGGTTTAATAGAGTTGAGAAGATGTTAGCCAAATAATTATGAAGGCTGGCTTCTGGTTTGACTGTTTTGACGGAGTTTGAGTTTTCACCGAACCCAACTAGTCAAGTTGGTGGCGAGTAGCTAACTTGTATCTGACATGATAATTAACGATACATTAATCACAAGTACTTTTCTCTTATGTATATTTTGCTGTCTTGGAAAGGTTTGGGCGTATTTAGCACACTGAACTTCTATCTCACTTCTCATTGTCTAATGACTAATATCATTCCTTAATAAATGAGATTTTATTATTTTTTCACCAAAATGTCCTTCATTATTTTTTTTTATTTTTGTCATCTCTTATTTTATTAAAGTTCTTTCATTTTTTCCTTAACTATGTTTATTGTTTTGATTCACTCGGTTATTAGATTATATGATTTTGTATCCTTATACAATCAATTTAATTTATGATTTTATTTTTCCTGTGCTTTTTCAGTTTAGTTGAAGGAAATAATTTAACAAAATCATGAAATTATGAAGAGGTTTGGTTTTAAAATAAAGATTATAAGAGAATAGGTTACCCTAATATTTTTAAATTGAATATTTTTTTCTATTTTGGACTCATTTTTTAATGATCAAGAATATTAAATTTATATTTTTACATAAATAATAAAAATATGTACCAAACCAATTTTGTTAATCTTAATATCTCATATATTGTTAAAACATCCTAAATGTTATGTGAAAATATATCATCAAATATTAATATAAATTTTTATCCCAAAAATATTATAATTATCAAGTAAACAAAAAATTTAATGTATTAAATTACCTTGCTTTTTGAAAACAATGTGGGTTACTAAATCCCCTTTAATATATAATGATTTTTTTGTATTTATTTATTCATTGCAAAAATAATTTCGTAGTAATTTTATATGAATTTTATTAAGTGATAATTAATTTCAAAATTTTTAATATGGGTTATATTATATTTTTATATGGTCACTAAATATTATAAGTATATATCTTAATTAATTCATTTAATATAACTATTTACATTTAAACATTAAATTACTTTGAAATTTTGATGATGTAATAATTATCTACCACTCTATAGAACATGGTAGTAAGTATGTTAGGTAAAAATAATAAAAAAAAAGTGAATAAACAAATTGTAGTATACAATATTCATAATACCCAATAAAAATTTTCATCTTGTGTTTATATAATTCATCAATCTAGTATTAAATAAAATTATTTTGTTAACGTTTGCCGTGTTGATCTCTCAATTAGTTGTTTATATATATGATATATTAATTAATTATTTTCATAAAAATTCCAAATCACAAAATCCAATATCCAAATAGAACAAAATATTAAACATAGTCAAGGAAAAAATCAAAGAACTGTAATAAAATAAAAGATGACAAAAACAAAAGAAATAACAATAAAATAATGAAGAATCTTTCAGAACAATTAAATAAAAACTCATTTAAAAGAGCGACATTAAACAATAAGGAGTGGCTACTCCCCTCAATTAATCTACTTTGAATAATGTTGCAAAGCCATAACTTTTTAGCAAAATTGATGTAGAACTTAACAAGATCCAAAGGTATTTGGATAAGATATAAGAGTGAAAATTACCAATTCACTTTAACGATAAGAAATAACGACACATCATTTTAGACAAAATTTAAACAAAACTTTGGTTGTTTACCATTTTTTTCCAGAGAAAACATAAACTAATGGTGGCTTATTTGTTTACCCCGCAGAAAATGTCAAATAATGTATGTTTAATAAAGGATAATGTTATTTTTACACTCAAAAAGTTGATGTCTATTCAAACACCCACTTGATAATCATTGGATATGATGGTGGTCCCCACTTATCCTTACTATTCATCTCATCCAATGATTATAAAGTGGGTGTTTGAATAAACACCCACTTTTTAAGTGTCAAAATAGTATTACTCTTTAATCAATCCCTATAGAAACATATTTTTTCAATAATGTCATGCCACCACTAATTAAAATAAATAGGATTGACACAATTCACTAGTAGCTGAAGATTTTACAAGTTCTATCTAGATGAAACAGTTCATTAGCTTGGATGAAATACACCAATAATCCTGAGAAAATTGAAAACAGCAAATAAGAAGACAGCAAATCCTACAACAGTTGAGCTGAGCCTCCAGGGTTCACGGAAATACACTGACCTTAACATACCCATATTGTGCTTCCAACAGTTTCTATAATGATCATTGAGTCTCTTTATGGTTTTGTCATAATAATTCCAAGTTACATGCTTGCATAGACCATTTATCATAGTTGCTAATTCTTTGTGGCTCCCTAGTTCATGGACAATGGTTTCTTTGTCAACCAGCAACTCCACATCATCCACTGTGTGAATGAGAGAATCAATCAGAGAAACATAATTGCATATGAAAGGTTGGTCTGAGTAGTGACACTGCTCCAATGCAATGAGCTTCCTTAATTAGGACATATTCTGTTGATAGGTGTACTTTTAGCTGAGGGATTTGCAAACGGGGCTGGAAACATTCGGAGAATGTTAAGCAACCCAAGCAAAGAAATTCTAGTGAACAATCTCATTAAAAACCGAAGAGAAAAAAATTGGATAAGATGGTGATGAGAATGAATATATACAGATTCAGAACCTGTTTGTGGCGAGAAGAGGTCAGTTTTTCAGGTGACTCTTCAATAGTAGCCACCCACTTTTGTCTGCTTGGTTTTTGCATGTGTGCGCACGCGTGCGTCTGCTTGGTTTCATGCGACTTTAAATTATGATTGGTGTTGTTTGTACATATACTATGTTAGATATCATATAGAGTCACACACTCATTCATAATTAGATGGAACGTAAACTTCATTCAAATAGAATTCAGACTCTATTCAATAGGAGATGATGTATGAGTCGACATGATATTCCATTATAAAACGCTGCTTTTGGATGGTAGCCAAGCCAATCAATTATTCACTTCCTTCCTTTATATAATATTTATTCATTTTTAAATGAAGTTATCTATTAACATATTTATTAATTTTATATTTCAATAAAATAAAAAAATTTAGTAGTACTTCCAAATAATTGATAATATTCATATAACATTTTATTTTCAACCATTTAAGGTGCTCCATAATTAATGATCACTAGGATATATTAATCTATACACTATAATTTTACATAAAATATACTATTATTATATTATTTATCATATTTCATATTCATGATTAGTCAAATTTAATAGATATTTTGTAAAAGGGTGAGTGTTAATTATTATTTATTTGGACCTTGTTTTGTCAATTATTTATGGTAGGACCCATATTTCATCCAATAATAAATAAAATATGAGTTGAAACAATATAAATAATATTTTTCTAGAGTTTATTGTAAAAAGGCCAACTGCTCTAGTGGGCATGATTAATTTATTGTAGATGACGTAGGTCCTCATATATTTCAGATGCGTCATATTATACAAAGAGAAACTTTTTCTCTAGATTGTTTCTAAAAAAAACTAAACTTCATTTTTGGTAAAAATTCCATTCGGGTGCACATGATTAATAATAATATGACATTTTTTTTTACACAATTAATAAATCAAACTCACAACGAAATAACCATCCATGTTTATCCAAAAGTAACGCATGAGGCCATTCTATGTTGTTGTTTTTCTCTCAATTTGCAAATTGTTGATGATGAGCATTTTTTAGCATTGAGATGGGCATAGAACCTCCAATCATATGTAGATGATAGCACATCTTTTCCATGAAATCAAATCAAATCATGAAACTAATATGAGAAAATTAAAGTTGAAAAGTTTCAATAAACCATTAAATGAGATCGCTAGACATAAAAAATCTCAATCAAATCATTCGATTCAGATTTATCCAAAAGATAATGGATCTAAAGATAAAGATGAGTTCGTTAAAAAATGACAAAAAATTAAGGGAAAAAAATGGTGTTGTAATAGTTTTTAATAAATTTATCGAAGGTAAAGCTTTTTATTATCTTTTTCACATAAATTTAAACAATCTGCTAGTAATTTTTTTTTCTATATATATACTGATGGTATGGTATATTTGAGTAAAGTATGATACTGTTTTAATCACTATGCTCTTTTTCTTTTGATGAAACTAAAATGAAACCTTTTTAATCTTTTTTTATTTTGTGAATAAACCTTTTTTAATCTAATAACAATGTTTTTTTATTCGAATCTAATAACAATGTTTGGCATTTTATAATTCAACTTTATTGTACTTTATATCAATAATAGACTATAGGGACTCTAGGCACTAACATATTGTCGGGTCTTTGTTTCCTTTTTCCAGCTCCTTCCGTGGAGAAATCCTTTCGCTCTTGGTGGGCATTCCCCATTTTGCACTGTCCTTAGTCACCTCTCAAATTAAATTATGAGAAATGTCCCTCTCTATTGGACTATTCTATCTACTGCCATACTTGGTTGGCCATGTTCGATTGATAGCTCTCTCACCAAAAGGAGAAAGTTAATTTCATTTAGTGAATGGTGTCTCTTACATAACAATATCAGCCATCTTCACAGGCATTCAAAAGAATTACGTATCTTTTTCTTCTATTTTTGAGTCTTGGATTTGTGATTCCCAAAAGGCAAAATCTGGTCTTAATAAAATTTTAATTTCGATTCGAATGAGCGACCTTATATTTAATTCAGCAATAACAAAACAAATTAGAAGAAATTCAAGGTTGATTTTGCAATTAACTCCTTTTAATTAATGGCTATCATGCAAGCACAGGTAGTTTACATAAGACTACCAATTTTTTTAATTATTATTTAATCAGATGTATCCATACACCTCTTTTAGATGCTTATACTAATCATGTTTAAGTTATGATAATCAGATATGTGAGCTAATCTAATTTTGGCTAGTAATGAATATCTTATCCATTGGTTAACCACGTCACCATTTGTTGTGCATAAAGAAAAACTTGTAAAAATTACTGTGCACAAAACGGCAACTGTACGTGAAACCTGAAAAATAAAGCTCCATAAAGTCATGAAATTAATGAAAGTCAATTCCTTGAAACGAGTGCCCGGTTGCAGGTACGACAAAATGGCTATGCGCGAATATTGTTTACAGCTTAATTGACCCAAAAAAATTTGTTATTATCCATGTTTGTATAGTGCAAGTGCACGTCGAAAATGAATATTTTTAAGCTTGTCTAAAATCATCTTTTTGAGTAGTGTGAACAAAAAAAAATAGTCTTCTTACTAAATTAATTAAAATCTAATAAACTCCAAATAACGGTGAATTGTAAAAAACTTGTTATTAGAATTTAGGAATAGAAATTGCAAGTCGTGCTCCAAGCGAAACATGCCATTGACCCATCCCCCGTAGCCCCTATTTAAAGCAAGTGAAATAGTATTCACGATGATATATTAATGTGGTGTACCAAAGCATGTGGTCCCGCGGCCATACACACTCTCCAGTAATATATTCTAGTAGGGTTTTGGTAACAAGTTTGTTATCACATTTGTTAATGTTTCAGGAACTATTGTCGCTCGTTATTTATTGAGTATTTGTTCAATAATTCTAAAATATCTCTTTAATATAATCTAATTTTATTTCTAGTTTTATTCATACTTAATATAATTAATACTTTTGTTTCAAATTTTCATATATTTAATATTTTATTTTATGAAAATTAAATGCTTTTGTTTTTGATCAATTTTCCAATGAACTATATTACATTTATATTTTCACATAATTACCAAAGAAAATTAACAAATTGATTTTGTTAATTTTAAATATAGTTTTCAAATTGATTTTTTTTAAAAAATAGATAACATACTCACCAAAGAACCCCAAATAAGGGAGGTGAGAAAAGAGCCTGGAGGCTACATATAATATAGTAAAATAAATAAGCAAAGAAAAAGAGCCTAGTAAAGTTATGCAAGAATAATAGCTAATTCTCCCACTATTTATCACCTATACTCATATCATATCATGTTTATCACCACCTTTGTATTGATCTAACAATCTATTAAATTAATATATGTATAGTTAATCCAAATAACAGGTCATAGCCTGAAAATGAGGAACTAACTCTGCTCAAACTTTGGCCAAGTAAATCCATTGAGTCAAAATGAGGAAGCACAAAGTATTTCCTATCATATCTGTTTACAAGCATGCTAAGAAAATGCTCAAGTAAATTGTTTTCACCTCCCACAAATTCAAATTGAAAAAATCCATTAGTAATCTATTTGTGACGTTAGTTCATTACACTTCCTAATTAACCTATGTATACTTTAAAATCACGCATAGACCTACTAGCAGATATGATCATACTTTTTAATTAATCTATTTATGGCCCGATGTATATATATATTAATTTCTTTTACTTCACAAATTCAGTTTATGTGAAGTAAAAAACTTAATTCATTTTGGAAATTATATTTAAAATTAACAAAATTAATTTTTTATATTTTTTATATTATGTGAAAATATAATTTAATATATTAATTGTATTAAGTACCAATAAAACTATGAATAAGATTTGATTATATTAGATAGGCATTTTGGAACAATTGAACAAAAGCTCAGGAAATAAAGTGACAAACGTCAAAATAGAGTGGCAACAGTTACTACCAAGGTTTTAAAATTTTTTTATACTTTCAATGCATTAAATATATTAATAATTTAAAAATTTTATTTTTTCAATAAAAAATTGCTACGGAAACCTAAACCTATATGCTAGCAAAATCCACTCTAGTATATTCGGATTGTCTATTCTAAGTAGCATCTTGTATTTATTTATTTATTTTCAAGAATGAAGAGTTGTTTCTTTCAACATTAGCCCATACGCAAAATGTGGCAGAAACATGTAATAATATTCATAGATGACTTGGCCTCCATCACTTGCAACATGTAATAATATGCTCTATTCACGTAGAAAGATATTTACAAAAGAAAAATATTTATCTTATAATAAAATTATATAATAAACATATATCATATACCCTATTACTATTAGATATGGTGAATAATTCCTACTCATCCCACTCACTCATCACATCTAATGGTGATAAGATGTATGATATATATTTATTGTATAATTTTATTGTTTACCTAACATTACTCTTTATAAAATTATACTCTCTATTTTTGAAAAATGATATAATTTTAATATATTAAAAATTAATATATTTAACTATATTATAGTAAAATATATTAAATTTTTAATGTAATAAAATTATATGATTTTTTAGAAGTAACTATTAATAAGAAAGGGAATATATAGCAACTGGAGATGGAGTATATTTATCTAATGGATATGTTTGGATTTGGTTTAATAGAGTTGAGAAGATGTTAGCCAAATAATTATGAAGGCACGTTTATAGTTTGACAGTTTTTACGGAGACCTGAGTTTTCACCCAACCCAAGTAGCCAAGTAGGTGGCGAGTAGCCAACTTGTATCTGACATGATAATTAATGATATGTTAATCACAAGTACTTTTCTCATGTATATTTTACTGTCTTGGACAGGTTTGGACGTATTTAGCTCACTGAACTTCTATCTCAATTAATCTACTTTGAATAATGTTGCAAAGCCATAACTTCTTATCAAAATTGATGTAGAACTTAACAAAATTCGAAGGTATTTGGATAAGATAAAAGAGTGAAAATCACCAAATCATTTTAATGATGAGAAACAACGACACGTCATTCAGACAAAATTTAAACAAAATTCTGGTTGTTTACCATTTTTTTTCCCAAAGAAAACATAAACTGATGATAGCTTATTTGTTTACCCTGCAGAAAGTGTCAAATGTACGTTTGATCAATCCATATAACATGCCACCACTAAAATAAACAGGATTGACACAATTCACTAGTAGCTGAAGATTTTACAAGTTCTGTCTAGATGAAAAAGTTCATTAGTTTGGATGAAATACACCAACAATCCTGAGAAAGTTGAAAACAGCAAATAAGAAGACAGCAAATCCTACAACGGTTGAGCTGAGTCTCCAAGGGTCACGGAAGTACACTGACCTTAACATACCCATATTGTGCTTCCAACAGTTTTTATAATGATCATCAAGTTTCACTATGGTTTTGTCATAATAATTCCAATTCCAAGTTACCACAACATGCTTGCATAGACCGTTTATCATAGTTGCCAATTCTGTGTGGCTCCCTAGTTCATGGACAATGGCTTCTTTGTCAACCAGCAACTCCACATCATCCACTGTGTGAATGAGAGAATCAATCAGAGAAACATAATTGCATATGAAAGGTTGGTCTGAGTAGTGACACTGCTCCAATGCAATGAGGTTCCTTAGGACACATTCTGTTGATTGGTGTACTTTTAGCTGAGGGATTTGCAAACGGGCCTGGAAACATTCGGAGAATGGTAAGCAACCCAAGCAAAGGAACCAGCTGAGAATTGGGGTCTTGTCAAACTTTATGTCTAGGTAGCTCCAACCCTTTTTTTCTTTTTTGGTCATAAGGTACCTCCAACCTTGAACTCTCTCAAAGCTAGCTCTCTCAAAGCTAACCCCAGCCTCATTCAACTTTGTAGCAGTCTTTAGCACAACCTTTACTTTGCAACGGGTAAAATGTTTTGATGGATTTACCCCACTATCTTGGATTTCTCTGGGAAGGTAGGTATATCTGATCAAATCAGTGAAGTGTTTGCAGGATTTACAATTCTTGATCATCTCCATTTTACTAGACTCTTGTGGGTAATAATCTTCAAAGTAGTTAAATGCAAGCTCAAGAAAACTGACCGGGTTTTCCCTGATACCATTTTCATCAAGGAACAAGACCCTATTGTGTAATTCCTCCAATACAAACATCGGAAGCTGATTTTCAAGAAGCAACAAGTCCCTTTGTGTAGTCTTGCAAATCCACGATGTGGTAAACATGTAATCATTTTTGTGTTCATTTATTTGTTTATTTATCTCTGATTTTCTCAGGAAGAGCTCCATGATGAAGACCGAGTCTAATATGATCATGTTCACAAACTGCTCCTCCTTGCATAGTTCTGGCTTTGAATAACAGTTTCCTATCTTTTCCATGTTTTCTACAAGGAAGGCTTTGTACAGCTCCAAAGCCAAAGCCTGCACGTTAGATAGACGTTTCCAGAAGGCATGAAAATACCTTTGTTTCTGCTTCTCCTGCTTCAGTTCTGGATTGTTGCCGTGAAGAGGGCCTATTGAGATAAACGCTGGTGTATAGGCTTCAACATTCAACTTGTGTAGATGAACAGGAACCTTGTAAATGCAACACTGATCAGGCAGCACTGGATCAATATGTTCTGGATCTGGAATGTTGATTATGTGCTGAATCTGAGGTCTAGTTTCTGGTAAAGCAATGTAACTAGTAGCAGAAGCCATTCCAACCCAGCTTTTTCTTCCCTAGCTGTAACACAGAAAGAACATTACAATTTACAATAAATCACTTGCAATATATTAACACAAACCATATATAGCCAACTGTTACTTTTCAATACTGCCTACAAAGCACTTGTTTTTGTGAAAAAGGTGGAAAACTAAATTCTTAAACATAAATAATAGATATTCCTTTGAAGGATATATTTCATCTGCAGATAAAATAAAAATAGTATAGAGTTCCACACAAGAAACATCCACTGAGGGAGACTGATGAACACCACCTTTCACATAGAAGAAATCAAAATGATCATACCAACCCCAAAGAAAATTTTTTTATTGACAAATGAACCAAAGGATAACAAGGTAAATAAAGTATTCACTTATATGATTGGAACTTGGAAGGATTGAAAAGAGCCTCAGCCAAACTCTTCCTTTCAAGATATGCTACTGATGCTCTCCCTATCTTTCTGTATCTGTAAGCCTAATGTATGCGCATTTATTTTTCTCTACTTAGTGTTTCAGTGACTCATTGTAAGAACAATTGATTTGATGTGTCAATAAGATTATATATTTATAAGTTTTAAAATAAGAGTTGATGAAGTCTATCAAAAAAAAAAGAAAGAGTTGATGATTTGACCTTTCAAAATCGTATTAATTTAAATGAGGAATATTTAGAGTTTCACTCAAATTTTGCTGGATTGGAGTAGGTATTAGTCATTTTGGTTTTTAATTGCTCGTGTCACAATCTCCAAAGATTAATATCTTGTACAATGTTGTCTTGTTTACATCTAGCAAGAGTAATATTATTTATATTCATCATACATAGTATACTGAATCGACTCATATTTTGTTTATCATTAAATGAGATATGAATCTCATTTAAGTTGGATCCACATTCAATCCAATTGAATGGTTAATGAAATGTGAGTCGTCATAATACTCCACATATGACAAATATAAATAATATTTTGTGTTGGAATCTCCTCTATTTATGCTTGGTCCCCACGTGAAATTACAACCTTTGAAGTTTGAACAATGATACACGATTCAGACGAGGTACTTACCTACTATATACAGGTACGGATCCCGGCACAAACTATTGGGTCATATTCCAACATTAAAATTGAAACATTTTGTTAAAGAGTATATAGATTTGTGTATATTTTATCTCATTACTTTATTAAATTGACTCCACAGTTAAAGAAAAATTATATAAAATTTCTTGTTATATTTATGTAGTATCTTTGTCACAATTAACTAAAATTTTGGGATCAATCACTGCCTATATAACATTAGGGTGTTGAGTCCATGATAAAGCACTTAAGGGTAAGTTTTTGGAGGAGAATGAATGGAAAGAGAGGATTTGTATTGTAAGATTCTAAGAAAGGATAATTTAAGTACTTACCACTGTTTGTTTCACACCAAAACCTTAAACCTTCTAAGATCAAAGAAGTATGATATCTGTGCCAAAAAAAAAAAGTGTGGCATGTATCACTGATGATTTAAGAAGATAAGGTCATGCTTATAAGCTTAGGAATTAAAAATACCATGCCCAACTTGTCTCCCAATGTTTTCCCTCTCAAAAAAAAAAAAAAGAATCATTGACTTTTTGATAAGGGTTTCATTTTTAATTCCAGTATTATAGTAAGTACTTTCACCATCCTTAATTTGTTGGATTTGCAAATATGATATTACTATTTTTGTCAAAAATAGAAAACTGCATTGTAAAGAAAATAAAGGAGATAATTTAAGAGAGGAGAATATATTATATATAGCTTTCAAATGCAACAAAAATTTCAAAGCACAAAAATGTTACCTTCATATATATGTGTAGTTCTTTCCCATTCTGTGTTTTCTGGTGAGTTCTACGATGGGGCGAGGATCCTCACTAAACTGCTGCATTTACTATTTGAGTGATGTTGGTGGTCAATAGCTGTGACGAAGTCGCCAAGGTGGCAGCACATGAGTGCGCCACGTCTTATAATTGAATAGGCGTTTACCCACGTTTTCAAAATGTCGTTAAATTACATAAAAGCATGTAGCTAAACACCAATACCTCCTTTGCTTCCACCCTCATCCTTCCGCCGCAGCACTATCATGAGTTCCTTGCACTATACCTTGAATTCAAACACAAACTGAAACATACCCTAGAACCCTCAAATCCTTTTTATTTTTCCTTCACCACACAAAAGCTTCAACAACCAAAAATAGCAAAATTTTCTCAAACGCTTTCCGTTTGCTCCTTTTTAAAAGCAACGAAACCTAGGTAAAATAGTTCAGAGCAAGAAGCAATGAAAAAACCACCAACATGAGGTGCCGGCTAAAGCCCCACTGTAATAGAAATAACCGAAACTGTTACAACTCAAATCATCCAAATGGGTAGCACAAATTTTTCACATCAATATCTAAAAAAAATATTAAGAAAAAAATGTAAGGTTTTTACACAGTTGGGATGTTTTCAATCTGTATCAAGATCTGGCATTCACGTTCAGAAATAAGTTACCTTGTTTTAGTGAAAGAGCAAAAAGACGAAAAATGGGGTCCAAAAAATGGCACCAAAAAAATTAAGGATTTTGAAAATGAGGTTGGAATCCGGTTAAAGGAGGGGGTCGCGCGTGGTGCTGGTTTTGAAGGAGACGGCGTCGTTTTGATGGTGGAGGAGGCCGTTGCAGAAGAGGATGTGGGACTTCGTTAAGGTGGCGGGTGTGGAGGTCGCTCTTGGTCTTGAGCTTGCCCTGGGAGTGGCAGCCGGTGGCGAGTGAAACGGCGTCGTTGGGGGTGGCCGGCCGAGAGAGGTCGGGGGAGAGTGGGTTGGAGGAGCAATTTGGAAAACTCGGCGGAGTAGTCGGCTTGCTGGGTTTAGGCTGGTGAGGGTGGCTCCGATAAGGAACCACCTCCCCTCGAAGCTCCGGTGAGGTGTGTGTGGGGATGAGGGTGGAAGAAGAGGAAGGCATTTAGCGACATACTGTTTTTGTTTAACCACATTTCCAAGCGTTGGTAAACGCCTATAAGACGTGGCACACTCACGTGCCGCCACCTAGGCGACTTCACCACAGCATTTGACCACTAACATCACCTGAGAACTCCCCTAGTTTCTATACCCCTGAGAGATTAATTAATAAGCGCAATTATGTGTCATCTTCCGTCGCTGCTCTCTTCCCACGTTCTGTTCCTACTATAGACATGTTATTTTGTTATGCACTTCCCACTTGTACTTACAACCTACAACCTATATATCGATTCAACAATTCAATTAGCTCTTTCAGTATACAATATTTAGTACAAGTCATCAATATTCTTCTTGTTAGAAATTTAAGTAGTTTTACTAAATTGACTGGTATAACAACTATCCTTAAATCTTAACTAGTTTTTCCTAACTTCTATCAATTCTTTTAATGCCTATCTAGTATATTACTCATATTAATATTTCGTGCAGTGTTACTTTTTCTCTATCTTATCCCACCTGCATTTAAACAATGTGTGAAAGAATAATGCACAATTCACAAGGTCATGCTGATTTCCTTCCACACTAGCTAGCTGAGAAGTTTAGGTGTACTTTAAATGGTCAATACAAATAGATGGAATGCTGGATATATAATAGTAACAGCTCACTCCTTTTGTTCCCAAAAGTATCGCATCCTTCGTGATTTAAGATGAGGTTATGCTTGTAATCTCAAGAATTAAAAATCCGCAATATATTTGCTAATGAAAAAAACATCAACGGTTTTATACATGGGTTTCATTTTTCATTACACCTCATACTCATATGTAAAGATTTGGCCCGCACCTTAAAAAGAGTAAAGTGAACAATTATAGCCACTAATGAGAAAATTTTAAAAATACATAGTTATATGTTATGACCAATCATGCAAGTACATACATATTACAAACTTGTAAATTATTAATTAATACAATATATTTACTCCTTAATAGGATTCTCAGGAACATAATATACATCTTAAAAAGAAATCCAAACCATTCTCTTGTATATCTCACATTTATAGTAATTGAGCTGTCTCAAAACACATCCTCATTTATTTGATTTTCTTCTCTTGGATTAGATGGTAGCTACTTGATCTAATATTTTTTGGGTCGTGCTTTGCCTACATGACATCCGAAGCGAAAATTGATTAGAGCCGAAACAAATGGACCCATCGGAGACATACCATCAAACACAGCCCATCAACTAAGTTGTGAGTTTGGGTTACTCGTGTTCAAAGATACTAATCCTACTTCAACGTGTTAAGTATCTGAACAAGAACACTTTCTTTTACGGGCCTAACTCCATTCTAAAGAAGACCTTTCTATTTAATGTTCACACTACCTTTGTTAACGAAATAAGGGTATTGAATATTCAAACTAATCACACATCAAGGTTTGTCACGCTCACCAGACCTGCAGATATCCACCCTCCCTCCAAAAATAATTGTCCAAAAGCTAATATGTCGACACGTTTGGACAATTATTTAGGGAAGAAGATAGTACGTTTTCAGCATAAAAGCTCAAAACACACCTTCTATGTTGAGCTTAGGTGTGCTAAAACAAAAGCGAAAGTTTCAACATTCATCAGTATTGTACAAATCACAGAATTAACTCTTGCGATCTAATTTACATATTTGAATTATGGTAAAGATATCAATTAGCCACAGCACCAAATCTAATGAAGCACCTACAAGTCCAAAAGAATAACAACATATGCAATTGTCTAATAATTAAAAGGCATAAAGTTAAATTTCTTTTTCCTCAATCCCATGCCATGTGTTACGGACTCCACTTCTAGGATTTGCCGAAGGCATCTATCTGAGATTCACCTTGTCATTGTGATTACATGTGAAGAGCCAAGGAGCAGCAGCAAAGCCTTCAGCTGGATCACTCTCCAGACGTATTAGCCTTCATGCTTTGACTTACTCTTCTATGATGGGCTCAACTTCCAAACAAATTTCATCCAATTAGCAAGTGTGGTGAACAAAACAGATACAACTTTTTAAGTTTAAACACTGTAGCAAGTTTTCATCATTATAATCATAAATGACAAGAATGAAAATGGTATAAAAGTATGAACTTCGCTCATGGAAAGAACAGAATGCAAATATGGAAATGTCATTACCTGGATTAGTTTTCCAAATCTAACAGCCCAAATATACAAAGATCTGGATTAAATATAAAATTAAGAACAATGGTGAAGAGAGAAAAAAATATTAAAACACTGCCATTTAAAGCATTGCATGGAAAACCTTAAAAAAAGTTGCAACATTTACATAACAGCTTAGGTAAGATATTATCCACATCTCATACAACCCCACCAAACCCTGAATGAAAATTGACGTTTTAGGAGCAATAACCAAAATGGAAAATTTTAAATGTAAATACTAGGTTGCAATACTTAGTTTATATGTCTAGCAAGGAAACACTGTTACCAGAGGTGCAGCAGGAATCATAGTGTCGATCTTATCATCATGTTATTAATAGCTACAGCATCAAGATTCTTTTGTCCATTTTGAACGTAGCACATATTTGACCTGTGGAAAGAGGACACACACTGGACATACTAGGTAAGTCTTTTACTAGAATCAATGCCAACAAACACTTGTATATCACACCATTTCAAAATTACCTGCATTCAATAGGCGAAAGTTCAGGACGTGAAGCATTTGCAACACCCTGTGACCTAAGAATAGCTCCATTCTTCTGAGACAATTATGCCACTCTACTCTCTCTGTATGCTACAATCAGAAAACAAGTACATATTATCCTTGTGGCATTGTGTAATATGATACAATATCAACGTTGCTGAGGAAGATATACAATTCACAGTAAGGAAAACATCAAAATAAATCAAAAGTATATTATGTATCACATATTGCAGTTCAGTTTCTTTTAAACATCCACATGCATAGTTCAGGTCAAACCAGATCTATGTAGTTGTCTAATTACGGAACTGAGGATACTAATTTTCAAACAAAAACCAGGCCATATAAGTTTAAATGAAAATATTTGGGCCACTAAGCACAAATGGCAGGTACATAAATGTTACACATTAAAGGACATGTTATTAACTATTATGCTAGCTGTAAAGATTGGATGACAAAATAAATATATGGTGTCGTTTCAACAATTTTTGCAAGTCGCTTATTTATGCACTGGCATAGATCAGGAGAGAACAGGACTTACGCACAACAGAAACGAATTCACTAAATAAAAAGGAAAAAATAATAAAAGAGAGGAGCAAGGCATGAGCAATTCAACAGCAAGGATACCATATCCTCCAAAAAACATGCAAAAATAACAGACAAAAGAAAACTAGGAATACAGCATATTGAGAAATTAAGTGTATCAACTGAGACTTCAGAATGAAGTAAACTACCAGAGTCTAAAAATAAGCTGATCCAACCAAGTGATCCACCGATAACTTCAAGTTGAGAACTATTCACCATAAGCGAACAGATACTTGAGGCAATTAAACTGAAACAATATATCAATTGTTGTTTGTCATGATGTGAGCACAGAGCAGTTTCATTGTCAAAGAGCAACCTCATGTTTATATATTGATGAAATAGCATCTCATTTTCTTATTTAGATCATGTTGGGAACAAACATAGGCCCTTGTATCAACTCATTAGGAAAAAAAAAAGGACAAGAAAATACATTTACACACATATAGGGAAGGGGGATATCATTAATGTACTAGCATTTCTTTGTAGTATCGCACAAACATGGTCTCAAACAAAATCAATAAATTATTAACTTCAATAAAAGAGTAAATATTCAGTGATTTACGTTACCTCTTATACTGTTGAAAAAATATTGAAGATTCTAGAACCATGGGCTCTAATATGAAAAGAAAAATTTACGCTTCAAAGGAATTCAGAAGCATTTAGCTTCATTAGCGGCACAGAATAACAGTTAGATTAGAAGAAAGGACACCAAATAATTAAATCACAAGCTACATACAGTCCAAGAGTTAGTTTTTGTTCCTTTGCATTAGTCTGCTAGCTTGCTTGGGCAGAAAGGTAAAGAGAAATAACATGGAATTGAAGGCCCTTAGGTTTTATAGAGATATAAACATAGTAATGGCATCTACACCGAACAGCCCCAAATATTTAAAGGAGATACAGAGAAAGATTGTGCAATTAGATTCAAGCGCACATTCCAAAAAATAAAACGGAGGGATGAAATCTCTTTTCTCTCACACTCTCTCTCCAGCTTCTCTAATAATATTTAGATTTATGTTCCTTTTATCATTTATAATATAATTTACCCAGCAAACAAACACATTAATGGTTATATGTTAGCTTGTAAACCGTACCGTGGAAAAAATTAGTATGACTTGCAGTAAAAATAAATATAGTATATGGATACTACCGATAGTCCATAATTATTTTGCTAAACCGAAAGAAAAGCATAACTAAAGTACAATCCTGCCTACTTAGAACCACTGAACAACTAGAACAGATGATTATTAGGTGCCTCAGCCAATGGATATGAGGCACAAAAACAAGATGCATTCTATCCTCTCATCTTCATATGATCTGTCGCTATATGGTTATACCTTCTTCAGATGTCATGAAGAAAAAACCGCTCCATGGTCCGAAGATGTCAAAATCACAACGCACATTCTAATCCAGAACGAGCGACTGGAAACCCTAACCCTGCAAGAAATACACAGAATTCTCAGTGCTACCACCATACAATTCTGAAATGTCCACCATACAATTCTGAAATGTCCACCATATAATTCTGAAATGTAACACATCCATCAAGTGAGAACTTCAATGCACAATTAATCGTTGCTAAGAAAATTTCAACACATGAAACAATTCTCTGTTGTTTCATTTTCTCACCTGGGATGGGTGGCTTAGATTAGCTTGAATGATAGCAAACAACAAAGATTTTTGTTCTAGTAAAGCTCATCCAAAGTGAACTTGTACCTAAAGTGAACAAGTTATCCACCTTCAATTCAATCCAAAGTGCACCACAATCTTAGAACATTAGATGCTCTAAAAGTGGACACACCCTCACTTGTTCCCTATCAATACAAGCTCACTTTAGATGAACCTTGTCCCATTTGATCAGTTATAAACAACAGGACTTTTTTTTTTCACTTTTAATTCTTCTTGTTCATTTTCATTTCTTCATTAGCCATACAGGCAAACAGACAGAAAAAACCTGAAAAGACATATCGAGAAGAAAACCTTAAGAGGCGGGTCAGGAATTCGGTACATATGAGGGGTCATTCCATTCAGCCACAGGCCAGGAAAAGTTGCCTGCAAACAAAACCATAACATAAAACACCTGCATTATCATCCATTCACCCTTGGAAAAAGAAAAATTAAACAAACAAAACCTAATCATCCCATTACATCTCAGGTTGGAACCACAAAGAAGAAGTTCCTTCTGTCAAAATAAAAACCCAATTCATCAAATAAACACCACAAAACCTAACAATAATATTAACCATTAACAAATAACACCTGCATTATTTCAGCCAAAACAATACACATTAACACCTACATTATTTCAGCTAAAACAATACACATTAACACCTGCATTATCATTCTCAGAAAAACCAAACAAAACCTAATCATCCCATCATATCACAGATTTGGGGGCCAAAAAAATTTTCTTTTTGTTTTTTTTTTAAAAAAAAATCTTCAGATAAACGCCATCATCATCATATAACTAATACGAAATCAATTTTTTTTTAAAAAAAAAAAAAAAAAAAGCAAAACTCAACAAAACCAATCTCAAGCATACAAAATCATACATAAATAACCAAAAACAACAAAAACTGATCAAATAAAAAATAAAAAAAGGTAGAGAGATTGAGGGGGAATGATTGCAAGTGTTACTACATCAAGGTGCTTCTGAAGAGCTTTAGACCTCCTCTTGGGCTTCTTGGGTGGCTTGGAACCCGTCATCTTCAGGAAATCCTCCTCAATCTCCTCCTTCGTCAGCGCCAAACTCAACACCTTCCCCTTCCCCTTCTCCCCTTTCTCCTCCTCCTTCTTCTTCTTCTTATTCACCTTCTCCTTCCCCTTGTTGTTACACCCCCTGTTCCGCCTACCCGCCCCGGACCCGTTCCCGTTCCCGTTCCTCCTCCTCTGAACCGACCCACCACCACCCCCCTCCGGCACCTCCTTGGCTTTCGCCACCGGCGGCCTCCTCGGCCTCAGATTCCATGTCTTCACCCCAACATCACCATCATTACCCTCACCCTCAGCTTCAGCCTCAGGTTCGGATTCACCTTCAGCTTCAGCCTCAGGTTCGGGTTCGGGTTCGGTGTCAGTGTCGGTGTCGGTGTCGGTGTCGGTGAGGCAGGGAACGTAGCCAGGGCCAAGACCCCTTTTCTTCATCGGCAACCGGATGAAGAGCTTGGATTTCCCCTTCTCATCAACTTTCCCCTCCGAGCCCTCAACCGGCCCAAGAACAGGCCCAGCATCAGGCCGGTTGGTGTTAATGTTGTTGGAGGATCGGGCCGGGTTGAGGGGAGAGGGGCCGATTCGGAGAACCGGGTTCAGACCGCCAGCCTCAGGCAAGGGGAGCCTGCCGTAACGGAAACGATTGGGGTTGTTGCTTAGGTGGCTGCTGCTGCTGTTGAGGAGGGGCCACCTGAACGTCAAGTTCTGGTGGAGCTTCGATGGGAATGCTCCGGCGGGGGAGGAAGTGGCCATCCTCATCTCTGGAGACGGCGGTGGTGGCGGCGGCGGCGGTGGTGGTGGTGTTGTTTGGGACTCAGAGGAGGTGATTGAGTGGTTGTGGTGGAACACCATTTTCTCAATTGAGTTCAGAATGGGTTGTGAATATGAGAGTTAAACATGGAGAGAGTGGTAGAGGATCTTGGTTGGGTTTTATACGTGAGAGAATGACAGCCAGTGATGACTGATGAATGAAGAGAGAAAGCGAGTGACAGGGAAGGAAAAGAGGGTGGGTGCAGTTATTGAGCAGTTATGACACCTTTCGCTACTTTGGAACAAAATCCTTTTTTTTTTTTTTTTAAAGATTCACCTTTTTAATTATATTTAATGTTTTCTTTATTTATTGGATTTAATATTTTAAATCTATTGAAACTGTAAATCTCTTTTATATTATCATTTAATTATATATTAATTAAATAAAAATAATAATATTTATTATAGTTAGTAGCTAATCATGCTCTTCAAACATCTAGTCAAAAGTCTAATTATTGATGGTGAATATAAACAAAGTCTCATAATTAAAGATGAAACTCATTTCTATGAATTCTAGATTTTGAATGAATTAGTTATTATTTTTTATTGTAGACAAAAATATATATATATATCAGTTAAATAAATTTAAATTTCATCTTTCTACTTTAAAAGTTATACATATAAAATAATTAGTCATTTGACCCGTGTGATGTATGAGGAAATAATAAAAAATAATTTATTGATTATTATAAAAAAAATGATAATTTACTTGTATCTTATCGAAAATTGAATATATAAATTTATCTTAAAAGTAAGTTAATAGTTAAATAATTAAATAAGTGGAAAAAATATAAATGTGTTATTCTATTTTATATCTTATATTGAATATCATGTTTATAAGGTTGAAAATATCGTGATAGATGACCTATAACTAATAATAAGGAGTGTATTTTATGAAAATTTTGTACATTTTGAAAGTTGAATTTGTTGAATAAAAAAAGAGAATAAATAGATACTTTTACTATATTATAAGCCATTTATGAGGATGACAATGAATATCTATGAGAAAGAAGACATGTCCCACTCTTCTCATCACCGTTTAGAATTTTGTCTCCCATCCACATCCCCTTATGGGTCCCCATTTTCCATTTCCCGGTTCTTGTGAGATTTTGAATCCCTATAGTATTCAAGAGTTTATTAATAAATTTCAAAAAGAGAAAAACTTTAAAAATATTTTACAATTTGAAATATAAATATCCATAATAACAAATACTATTAATGTAACATAATCCAAATTAAAATTAAAAATATATACATAATACAAATATAATAAAAAATAAAGTTGTATTATTCCTGTCCCTATTTCGGGACCTAACCCCCATAAATCATCTCTATGAAGATGAAATATATGTCAATTCCTTTCCTCATTGGATAATTTTCATGTGTACCCATTTTCAATTTTTTTTATCATTCCTAGTCATTTATATTTTTTAATTAATAAAAATAATACATAAATTTAATTTATATGATTTCAATTATACGTCATTTCCTTGTACATCATTTTAATAAATTAAAATATCAATTTTAAAATATATGTTATAATTAATGTGTAATAATGAGTAAAAAATCATTTATAATTCTAATTTATATAATCTCAATTATTAGAATAGTATATCAATTATAAATTTTTTCAATAAAAAATAATATAATTATTTACTTTTTAAAAGTTAATAAATATTTAATATCATTATCAAAGAAGTGTAAATTATAGAATTGATTTTTTAAAATTTAGTGTTAAAAAATTGAAGGTGTTTTTTTTCAAAAAAATTAGTATGAAAAAATTATGGAATTGATAGATTGAAATGTTTAAATTATAAAAAATTAAATAGAATATAGTGATACATATAGATAAATAATTTTTTTTATTATGATTTTCAAAAGTTCTATATTTGAAATTAGAAAATTTTTCCTAATCTCATCTTCATTTAGAATTTTACCTCTATTCTCATGCACATCCTAGTCACGGGTCCCTATTTTTTATTTCATATGGAGATTTGAATCTCTATTGATATTTATAGGTTTATTAAAAAAATTTAAAAATAAAAAATTTTAAAAATACTTTAAACTTCAAAATATAAATATCTATAATAACAAATACTACTGATACAACACAATTATAATAGATTTGTTATAGTTAATACCATAATTATACATATAAAATTTTTATGGTATAATATATTGAACTATAATTTTGTTTATGCTAATTTTTATTTTTATATTGATTTGTTTAATGATAGAGAGATATGAAGGTATAATTAGAAAAAATAATTGATAATTAGAAAGTAAGTTAAATTCAAAAACTTACTTTAAGTGTTAAGATTATAAAAAGAGTAGGGTATAATTTTTTTTATAAATAACACATGGAAGACTTTTTATATAATAAGTCTTAAATACTAGTATTATATCAATTTTTATCATATTTGATTAAGAATAAATTTGGTATAAAGTGAATTTTGAATTATTATCATATCAAAATTAATCAATTAGCAATTCGTTAACAATTTGACCTGCCCATTTTCTTTTGAAAAAAATGTTGATTTTAAAAATATTTTTTTATAATTTTTTATATTACCTTCATAATGTGAGACTATTAATGGTTCTTAATTTAATTGTAGATCATAATTATATTAATGTGGATTCTCTCTTAGTGCAAATTATAATATTTAATAATTTTAATGTTTGATTTTTTAATGATTGTAATATCTAATTTTATTTCATATGAAAATAATTAATAAGTAAATTATAAATTAAGTTTAAAAAAATCTTTAGACATAAAGATTGAGAAATGTGAGGCCTAAATCACTATATGAATGATATGTGAAGTCTAAATCACTATATAAATAACATATGTAATAATTTTTATAAAATGAGTCTGAAATATTAGTATAGTAGATTTAAACAATCAATAAATTTTATATGGAATCTTAATTATTAATAACTTCTAATTATAAATAAAATTATGATAACTCTCTATCATTTTTTTTAAATCTTCTCTAATTTTTTTTAACACTAACATTTTTTTTCAAAATTCATTCAAATATTTGAAAGTATAAAATTATGAAAATCATCATGAATTATATGATTGATTTTTTTTTCAAAATTCATTCAAATCTTTTAAAATATAAAATTATCAAAATTATTTATAAGAGCTCAGAGGTTATTGAAGGTATAATTTTATAGTCATCCCAGGTGATCCCAGGATTTTTATTTTCACCTGCATGCATATAAATTTTTTTATTGAATTGGCATATTCTTGGTGTTCAAATTATTAAATTAGTCTATATATATAATCAAATAATGTCATCATTAATGACAAGAAAAAATATTCTTCATTTAGATAATTAAATTTAGCATAATGTTATTGTTAAAAAAAAAAGGTAAATGATAGAACATAGCGCATATATTTTATATCTTTATTATAATTTATATACTTAATTTTATAAATTTAATATAATAGTATTCAAAAGAAAATCACCACTTGAATCAAATATAAAAATTTTATATGTGAAATTAATATTAAAATTATGAAATTAATTTATCAATATAATTTATATTTCAACATTACAATAATTAAAGATATTTAATTAATGTAATGCAATCTTATTGTTAAATACGAATAATTATCAATGATATGTTAATAATATGTAATAATTGTGATTTTTTTAAAAAAATTAATGATTAACTTCTTAAAAGATATGGACCCTAAAATATTCTTATTGTAATATATATAAAAAAAAATTTTAAACAACTTTAAAATATTAGTATTATAGATTTGATAAGATAATTTTATGTTATGAATGAATTAAAGTTAAACTCGCCCTTGTAGAGTTGACGGAACATGGAGGTCCACCACCCCCGGTTTATTTTGTTGTGTTCGAGGCTTTATGGGGGCCACCCTTTTATTGGCTCTTAGTATGTTTGCAAATCTGGTTTTGTCTTTTTCCAAATTTTTTTTTCATCAGTTTCAGAAAGTATTTTAAAAATAATAGAATAGAAATGAACTAATGGAATTTGACTATTTTGAAATCGGAAATTTATTTTAGAGGGAAATGAAAATTTTATTGAGATTAATTTTGATGTATTGCATACTAAAAGATTGGCATATTTTAAATATAGAGTTTTTTTTATCATCATCCAATTATATACTACAATCAATATATTTATTTTAGAATTTGTATAAAAAAGGTTTTTACTGAAAAAAATGTGAGGACAAGATTTTGTCAAAAAGTACATGGCATTACAAACCTAATATATGCACTTTTAAAATAATCCATCATAAAGGTCAAACATTTTCATAGGTTATTAAATGACTTTTAAAAACAAATGTTCCAAGTATATTAAAATTAAATTTTAAGCTATTACTCCCTCTATCTCTAATTGACTATCTACTTTAAAAAATATATTTATCCTTAATAATTATCTATTTATCATCATCTAATTATATACTACAATCAATATGTTTATTTTAGAATTTGTAAAAAAAAAAAAAAAGCTTTTACTGAAAAAATGTGAGCAAAAGATTTTTGTCGACAAGTACACGGCATTACAAACCTAATATATGCACTTTTAAAAAAATCCATTATAAAGGTCAAACATTTAAAGCTATTTCTTCCTTCCAATTGACTGTCTAATTTTAAAATTTTATTTATCTCTAAATAATTATCTATTTAAAAAATCTAGATAATAATAGTTATTTTTTTCAATCATATCTCTATTGAATAATTTATTGAGGAGAGAGAAAATAATGAAGCACATAGAAAGTTAATGGAAAAAAATAAAGATAATTTACTAAAATGCAATTAGTTTTCATTTGGCTCATGGAGTTTAATATGAAATTGGACCTTAAAATTGAAATTGGACGATCTAATTCTAAATTTTATGTTTGATAGTGATTTTAAAATTAGAATAACAATTCCATTAACAATTCGATAGAATTGAAAAATATCTTTTCACTAGTATTTATTATAATCTTAGCATTAATGTTTGCATTAATGACTATAAGTTTTTGCTTTTGCATTAATTATTATAATTTAATTTAAATATATTAATAATATAAATTTTTTATGTCATCATCATATTATCTGTATGATTGTTAAAGTAGTAGGATAAAAACCAAATATTTTTTTTTTATAGAAATATGTAAATAAATTGAATGACTGAATAAAAATATTTTACACTACGATATATCAAATAGAAACTCTAATTATTATAAGTATATGCTATTGTGATTTTTTAAGGGGTGAGTGTGGTTGAATTATGGAAGGCCACTCCCGTTTTGTGTTTCAAGATTCATGTTTGTAAATCTGGTTTATTTTCAATTTTTCTTCATCACATCGAAAATTTATTCAAAAATTTAAAAATATTAAAGATTGACTATTTTGAAATCAAAATTTATTTTAGAGAAAAGGAAAAAAAATATTGAGATTCCTTTTGACGTATCGTGAGTATTTTATTTTTTAACTCGTTTATCAGCATATTCATTTATATTTTATAGAACATTAAAATGCTTTCACTAAAAGGATTTAAGGAGGAGCTTCTGCCAAAAATACATGGGTTTTTTGTTTTACGTTTGCACATTAAATAAAACAAACGTTATATTTGTGACTTTTGAAGTGTTGATTACAAAAGTAAAATATTTTATAATGTATTAATATACAATTAAATGAAACTGTATAAAATTTAGTTTGACAATATATTAATAGTTTAATACTGTCAATCAATAAAAATTCAAATAGATATAAAATCATAATGGATAATTATCATAGTGGATAGTTATTTAAAATAATTTGACACTTTTGTGAAATTTGATGAGTAATTAATAATATAAAATAATTTTACATTATCTATGTCTAAAAATTAAATTCATATACTATAATAAATTTGAAGTTATTATTATTAATATAAATTTAAAAATGGTTTTTAATCATCCATTAGTATTTATTTTATACGTGAATTCATTTTTAATTATAATTAATCTTGGCTATTGATTTTTGCATTAATGATTATAAGTCTTTGCTTTTCTCCTACTATGAACACCCCCACAAGTAAAGGACCAATTTAAAAATACTAGTCTCTTATTTAAAAAGAAAAAAAAATCAGTAAATTAAGGAGATGTTACACATCTTATTAATTATTGATGGCGGAGACATTGAAATACAAAGACTTTGGTAACGCTACAAAAATTCAACAATGTAGATGCCTGCAGTTACAATAAACTACAGTGGTGATTTTTGAGAAAGCAAGTCCAGGATAATTTCATTTCAGTTTTCAATTTTTTTATTATAAAATTTTAAAAATTGAAATCAAATAGGTCTGTATTATTTTAACCTTCAGTTACAGGCATTTTTTAGGTGAAAAATATTGAATTTGAGAGGGCGGGGTCATGAACATTATTGTAATAAAGAGAAATATTAAAATTACTTTTAACCCCTTGCGCTCTATCTCTCTTTTTCTCTCCTTGTTCCCTGCAGTCTCTCCCCTTACAGCCCACAGACTCACCCGAACACCACTGGCTTGCCCTGCTCCCAAATAATCCATCGAAAACTCGATCGTCGGTGGCCCAAATATCCAGCAGCAGTGCATGCCAACGCCACCCTTCCAGCCAAATAGCGATATTCCCTTCATATCCTTTGATATTGGCTCCACCGCTGCATCATCCACCTCCTCTGGCTTAATCTACTCCCGCCCCATCGATGGCGGTGGCGGCTCCGCCAACTTCGATGACGATGAGTCCCTCCTTGATGAGCTTGGGATTCACCTAGACCAAATCTAGAGCAAGATATACAGAATCTTCTTATAAAATTTTTTCCCCAAGTAAAGGGTATGCTTGGTTGCATAAGTAGAAACCGTGAACGCTGAAATAAGAGAACATGTTGAAATGAAACCAAAAAAAAAATTAAATAGCCAATCATATCCTCAAATTTATATTGAAGGATAAGTTAGTCTCTCAGTTTTTAAAAATTTCTAATTGATCTCTTACATTTAAAAAAAGGGATAAATTGATTCTCTATACAGAGGGATCAATTTATCCCTTTTTTAACTATATAAAACTGTATGAAGGATTAATTTATCCCTTTTTTAAAATGTAAGAGATCAATTTGAGATTTTTAAAATTTAAGGGAGTAGCTTGTATCCCAATATAAACTTAAAAGATCTATTTAGGTATTTAGTCAAAAAAAAAACATCATTTTCCAACCAAAAATGAAAAAAGAAGCATATTTTATTCTCATGCTTTGTTACTGTGACTTGCTATAAATTGATTTTCAGTCCCAACTTTTTCAGCTTGACCACTTTCCCAATACTAAACCAAGCACTAGCATGGCTGGCTACTGCATGCTACCGGTGGTGATATTCTTGACAAAATGAAGGAAGGGCCCTCTGGGGTGGGGGAGAGGGAATGACTTTGAAAGGAAAAAGAGGTAAAAGGGACAAATCCTTTAAAAATTAATATTTATAAATATTAAACTATTAATACATATTTTATTGTCTGAAGAAGTGCAATGAATAATAGCCATTTAATTTAAATTTTAATAGACCAGATGTAATAATCACCAAGACCCAAATTAATTTTTCCCCACGACATAACTGCTGAGAATTTAAATCTTAGTTCCGAATATTTTATTGTGTGAATAACCGGTGAGAGTGAGATTTAATGAAGGCATGGAGTGGTAAGAACGCACCCTGAAATCACTCTTCTCCTGCCTAGTGCTTTAACCGGAAATGATGCAGTGTTTCCTTGATCAACCCTATCCAAATATTTTAAATAAAAATAGTAGTACCACCATATGAATCATTCGCAACAAAACTCAAGTTTGTGTTCAATGTTCAAGTCCTTGTCCCTAAAAATCTAGGTTCAAGTTCCGTCAATTGGTGTGTGAATAAAAAACTAGGTACTGATTAATAATTCTTGCAAGACTTACATTATTATGTGACCCTACATTAATCGTTTATCTTTTATCTGACCCTTAAATAGTGGTTTTGGATCCATTTATATTATGTAATTATATTTTATTTCAAAAGTCTAAAAGCATCGAGCATGGTATATAAAATCCAATCTTGAAAAGCCTATTTCAAAGCATTAAAAGTTGTAAAGGTCTGCTTTTTTAATGTATGCTTATGTGCTTTTAAGGGTAAATAAATGAAACTAATCTTACCAGATTTTATTAGGCTTTCACTGGCTTGCTTACTTTGGGTAACGAAAAATAACTCGGTTTTGCTGGTAAACAACCCGATTACAGTTACAAAAAAGAAAAAAACCTATAATATTGCCAATATATATATATATATAATCATTGATAGTCTGAAGGAAACAATAATAAGTACAAAAACCATAAATGGTACGCGAATGAAGTTTCATATAATTGTTTGGATATTTAATTATAAAATAAGAAAGAATGAAATTCATTTTATTCTTATTATATTTCCAAAATATAAATGGATTTCATCTCTTATTCCTCATTTCATTTCATGCTAGTTAAAAAATCTAAGCAATTTTTAATCATTGATAGTCTGAAGGAAACAATAATAAGTGCAAAAACCATAAATGGTACGCGAATGAAGTTTCATATAATTGTTTGGATATTCAATTATAAAATAAGAAAGAATGAAATTCATTTTAATCTTATTATATGTCCAAGATATAAATGGATTTCATCTCTTATTCCTCATTTCATTTCATGCTAGTTAAAAAATCTAGCAATTATTTTACCATCTTATTATATTTTTCATTTTTCGTTTTTGTTTACTAATTATAACAAATCCTAAAATAATTTGATTCTTTTATATTTACTTCTTAAATTTTTCCTTTACCTTGAAAATTTTGGTACCTATCTAATTGATATTTATTGATTTAATTATATTTTCATATTAACAATAATTATGTAAGAGATTTAAATTATTTTCTCTTTAGCTTTAAATCATTTTCCTCACGTTTAATGCTTATTAAATGCATTTATGGTTTTCTAATTTAAAATCAGTTGTACCAATTACATCAATAGATACATTAGCCCGTCAAAGTGAAAATGACATTCCCTCTTAATTTAGATTCACATCTTTTGTCCAATTTTTATATCCAAAATTCCAAATTCTACTCCCAATTAGAAATTGTCAACTTAGGGGAAAAATTTAATGGAATTTATTCAAATAACACTACATTTTTGCTTTCTGATTATCTAGAATAGTTGTGTTTTTTAGATTGATTTTAATATATTGATAATGTAAAATTTTTTTATATTGATATTCAATTAAGTAGTATTACCTTATCAAAGTAATTAGGCCTTGTATCACAACTTAAAAAAGTTATATAAATAAAATAATTTAATTAAATAATAGTTTGAAAAAGTTTGAAAGTCTTTATTCTTTTTATTTTTCCTTTTTAGTATTTTTTTTTTTTTTGGTCAGGTTTTTGGGGGGTGGGGGTGGACAGACGACGGGAGTCTCTGACTCCACGGATCAAACTCGCGATCCTACCACCATCCCATGTGTACATGTTAAGAGGCTTCCAACTTTTGTCTGCGCCACGCCTCAAGTGCTTTTTAGTATTCTTTTTAGCTGGTCAGCTTCAAGTCTAATGAAGAATAGACGCCTTCATTATTTCAGCTTGTCCCCATTTTGGGCCAAACTTTGCAGTATTTGATACAAAATTGGGAACGTCCATTTCAATTGTTTTAGGCCCAATTAGCTCAGTTTTTCTAGCTCTCGGATTAAAGGTGTATCTAGTTCCGACCAAAACAAGTGTTTGGTTTATACTTTCTACACCACTCCATGGTTTGAGGCTCAAAATCATATCAGAATACAGTTCATCGTGAATGTACCAAACATATTGACATGAGTTGACAATCAAACCATGCTTTAGGCCATAGTAGAATCAGACCGGACCTTGAAGTTCGGATCGAAAACCAATGAACTGGACAATAATCGGGTTCAGTTCTTTAATCAGATAAATTCTGTACTAAATCGGTCAAATCTTTGTCAAACTCAAATTGAATCGATGAGTGAACAGTTGAACTAGTCAGTGAAATGACCGCGTATGCAAGGCAAAGAATTTCAAAATTCCAACAAGAGACATCAAACTCCTATTGTAAGACTCAAGACAAGAGTGAAGTGCTCCACTACTACAGAGTCAACCACATGAACGTGTCATTAATTATATATTATATATTTAATTGTATTAAATTATATTTTAATATATTATTTAATTAAATTTGATTCAATCCATACAACTAGTGACTGATTAATTAAACCCGTAATCCAATGATTTAATTGCTTGAATGAATCGGTCATCAAGTCAAGTCCAATAGCAACGGTTTAGTCTTTCTCACCATTAAATGCACACTAATATATCGTGAGCTAAATACCGAGATGAATGGGAGGAGCTAGCTACTAATGTTTTGTACACAGGATATAATCAACTTTCCAACCTTTGTAAGTGCATTACTTTCTGTTCTGTTTTGGATGAGGAGGAGGAAAGTGATCTAGCTATTGATATCATTCGGCTATTTCATCAGAGACAACATATGGGGTTTCAAAAGGCAAGAGTTAAACCTTAGGTATGTTTGGTTTTAAAAATAATTTTTAGTTTTCATTTTCTATTTTCAGAATTTTTTATTTTTATAATTTTGTAAATGAAATTGTAGAAACTGTAAATGTAAACTGAAAAGTGAACCATTGTCTCCTGTTCACAAAATCCTAAAAATAAAAAACAAACTGAAAATAAAAAATAAAAACCAAAATTCATTTATAAACCAAACAGACTCTAAAAGATGATAGTTTTTTGCTTTTTCATAGCGAACTTCCTCTCATTTGATTTCCTTCAAATGTCAGTCAAACAAAGTGTCTGAGAACATCATGGACAAAGATAACACGAGAAAGCATGAAACTAATCACATTAACCAAGTTTGGCAAGGACATCATTCAGACTAGATACAGTCTTAGCATAGTACTTCTCTGCTTCCGGGGTGCTCTTAACTTTCGCCGCATGATCCAGCTGTCAAAACAAAAAGGAAAAGACAATTAGCAATTGCGATTAATCTAAGGATGTGTTTGGTAACCGGGTAAGAGCGGGGTAAATATTCACAAATCTAATCTATGAAATTTTCATCTCTATTTTTACCTGTACTAAAAGCAACCTAAGAGTAAGGTTGTTTTCACATTAATTTTTCTATGAGGTCTATCAACCATTTAGGCCTTATAATTTTATTGTACAAATAATATTACTCATATCAAACTCTCACAATAGTAACTTGATAGAGAACTATAAAATTCTCTCATTGTCTACAAAGTTTGTTCAACTCACGTTGCTGATATCCTGGAAGAGCTTGCCAATAAGTTCCTTGAGGGGTTGCTTCTGGTCCTTAGGCTTTGCAGAGACAACAGTGTTAAGGTCATAGCGGAGATACTCAGCCCTGAGGCGCAGATCATTCTGAACATATGGCCAAGCCTTCTTGTCTATTAACTGCTTCACGTTAACAATTTCCTTGGCTGACTCCTTTGCCCTTTGTGCTGCCTCAGTTGGAGACAATGGCTGAATAAAGAACCTGTCTTTCAATGGTAGCTGAAGGTCTCTCGGTTGATCTGAGTTCAGTGTTCCAGCTGCAGAATTCCATAACACACACCACCATGGTTATAATTTTCATCAAACTTCACACTGTGTCACTAATAGCAGCCCTACTATTTCAGATTTCTTTTTTCCTTTTTCATGTCTTTGCTTCTAACCCAATTCCACCCCATTCTTTTTCACCTCTCATTATTTAATACAACAACCATGATCCGTTTTCTACTCAAAACTTTAGTCGGGTAAGGATCTACTACAATTTCACATGAAAATCAGTTACTTCAACCAGACAAGTTATGATCTTTGGAATCGACCTTTACCATCAAATGGGCTATTTCTATTGAATCAAGCTTTTCCCACTAGTCCAAAAGCGTAATGCCAAGAGTACTACTTTACTCTCTTCACAAATAACATAAAAAGCTACACTTATATCACACTCATCATGAGCCATGATGATAAGCCTACCAAGTTCTAAAGAGCCAAATAAAGCCAACAATATCTCCTAAGCATATACAGAAAGAAAAAAAATTGCTAAGTAGTCAAAATCCTTGCATAATTTAGTTATAAAAACATGTGCATCATTCTTAACCATTGGATGAATAAGTGAATTATATTATTTTATTTCATTCGTCAGCCACTACAATTTTTGTAAAACATTTTGGTTATATTATTTTAGCTCTATAACATTTTTATACATAAAACTATTCACATGTCTCTACCATTGGCTTAAATTTAAATTTTTTGGAGAGCTGATTTTCATGACATGGCCGGAGATGGAAGAAATGACGACTTACGCAGTCCACCAGAAGGTGGGGGTGGAGGGCCAACTTTGATGGGCCTGGCCTCAGCTAGCACAGCCTGAACAAAAGAGCCAGAGGCCAAACCAGCAGCAACAAGGCCAATCATGGCCCTGCGGCTACTTTGTACCTCCTGCTGCTGCTGCTGTGCCACAACACTGAGCCCTGAACGTGTTGAGGCCACCTTGTTGCTTCCACTAGGCACATTCAACCTTGTTGAGCCACTGATTTGGAGGCTCCCTTCCAACACAGCCTGAGATGAACCACGTAATCCAGCCATTGATGATGCCATAGCTTGAGCCATTTCTTTCTTCCTTTTTTTTCTTCTCTCCCTAGTGATGAAACTACTATACTTTACTTGCTAATAAGATGTGTGTAGGAATGTGACAAGGATATGAAAGAGAACACTGGAAATATAATTTTGAGGCTAGGTGTTGTGGTGGCGGTGGATGATGATCGTTTTGTTTTTGTTTGTGTGCGTGTGTGATCGAGAGTTTTTGTGTGCAATGTACCTTATCTGCCATTTGGATAAAGT
The DNA here is from genome assembly GCA_031216125.1 of Dalbergia cochinchinensis. Lineage (NCBI taxonomy): Eukaryota > Viridiplantae > Streptophyta > Magnoliopsida > Fabales > Fabaceae > Dalbergia > Dalbergia cochinchinensis. The sequence continues at coordinate 69,226,288 of CM062375.1, read as the reverse complement.
TGGATATAGTTTCAGCCAATCATGGTGGAAGAATTGTGGCTGCATGATGACATGCTGGATTGTGTTTCCTTACGTGGAGTTTTGGCAGTGTGGCACGTGGATTGAGAGATTGTTGAATAGTTTTCCTATTATACATCTCATTTTAGTTTTTCATTTTTTGTTAAATTTTTTTTTTTTTAAAGTTGAGTTAATTGACTAATAATGCTAAGGTAGGACAATCGGTTATTCACGAATCACGAGCAAGTAAGCATAGATTAGATATCTCAGATAAGAATTTGTAAAGATCAAATCTACATAACATATACGCAGCTTAAAAATATTATTAGAATTTTGACATGAAATTACAATAATTATTAAATAAAATAAAATAATATAATACAATAGAATTTGCCTCCATAAATATACTGTATTTATCATATTTTGTCCAAAACTTTTTTGTATATAAGAAAAATAAAAAAAATTACAAAATTGAAAAATAACAAGAATAAAAATGAAATCTTTTCCTTTTTCATTGGCATTTTTTTCTTTTAAAATTGATTTTATTTTCAAATTAGCATCTTTTTTCACCAATATTAGTCAAAATCTCAATTAAATATTTTTTTTAAATTGCAATTTGTTTTAAATCACCACCACACTCCTCCATCATCATCATCATCACAGCCCCCCCATCAAAGCCGCCTCTACGATGGCACAAACCTGTCATCGTCGCTGCTCCTGCGTGCTGCCGCTCTCCCCTTTGATTGCTTCCCTAATGTTGTGTGTGCTGTGCACTGTGCACTGTGCAGACATCAAATTACGATTAGGGTATCTGTGTCTGGGTCAATATTTTGATTCAGGTCTCCTTTTTTGATTTACTTTTACTTTGGTTTATTTGGTGATACGGGTTTTGGGCTGGGGTCTGTGTCCTTTTCTTTAGGCTGTGTGTCCTTTTTAAAAAAAATGGTCTTGGGCTTTCTCTTAGTTTTTTGGGTCTTTCAAAAATTAAATATAAAAAAAAACTAAAAATATTTTATTTTACAAGTACAATAATTAGAGATGGATGTCTCTTTCATATAGTATTAAATTGCAAGAGTTTATTGAATAATCTAGTACTAATTTGAATCCGGTAAAAAAAATAAAATTTTTGTTTTTTAAATAATTTATTGATCAAAATTCTTTTTATAAATAAAATCAACCAATACACAGTTTTCTTTTCTTTCAATTAAAATCTATCAACACACAAGTATTTTCTATAAGAATGACATTGGTTTGAATTTCTCATTGCATCAAAGGATACGTTGGTATAGTCAACTACTATGAAGTCAAAATTAATTTTTCTTTAAATTTTATTCTTTTTTATTTAATTTTATTTTCTTTAATTTAATTTAATTTTTTTTGTAACCATGACATTTTAAGGGAAAAAATATTATTAAAATTATAAATAAATTTACATAATAAGCTTTAAGATATTTATAAGCATATATTGAGGGTGCAGTAAAATTCAGTTTTCACCTTTTCCTAATTATAATTAAATTCTTGAACTCATCTTTTCAAAAGATTGATTTGTATTAAATCTAAAGGTTTTAATTATAATTAAAATTGGTGAAGACTCTAAATGTTTTGTTATATTTTTTGTTATAACGTCCTTCGGGAGCATTGTAACGTATTATTCTGCCAAACTTTCTTTCTCTTTAGCATTTTTCTTTGTAAGTACTAGATTAGATACCCTCTAGTTTCTATATTATGATTACTCTATCTAATTTCTTCTGTTATTAATGTAAGGCCGGATTTCTAGTCGTGGTGACAAATAGGACGTGATTCTTCGGGGTAATAGCCTTCACGATTCGAATAAATAGAAAGCTTGATGACATTTATTTTTTATATATATAAAAAAAATCTATTTACAAGCAATAAATTATTTTCATTTAAAAAAATATCGTGGATGACAATTCCCATGGTACCACTCATTGTGTAGTATTTGGTTGTAAGTTCATAAATTCATGTAAAAAGAAGTTATTTTATAGTCATGCACTTGTTTCCTCATGGACAGATGAAGAATATGATAGAGGAGTTGAATGAAAACTGTTATATATTTGATAAATGCCAAGTTCTTAGAGCAGAAAATTACGAATGAACAGTCAGATAAGTTGACAAGGGGAAATTATGTGACGTGTGTTGAAGCAACATACAAGTGCTCAATTGACTAACGCTCATAAAAAAATTCATAACTTTTTTAAGAATATATCTAGAGGACAAAATTTAAGATCCTAATAATCACCACTGTAAGAATTTTATCATTGAGCAAAAACGAAAAAAAATGCAAAAAAATTATTCCAACAATATTCCCAGAACTAAACAGTCATGAATTAGCAGCAATACACACTGCAGCATATTTCACTGTGACATGTACAAAATTCTCATATGTAAGCTAACATAGAAGATGTTTTACTGCATAAACTGTGCTAAAGAAATAGGGTAGAACTAGAGCCATTACATTAGGAAAGCTACTAATGATCCCACGAACTTTCATAAATCATGAAACAGAAAGGCTTTACATTCGGTTGTATGAACCATCTATCGTGGTAAAAGAATTATCGAATGTTCTTCAAAATATGCAGGCCAAGATTGGTCCGAGATAACATGCAGGCAGCAGAGTTATAATTCCTTTAAATTGCACCTAATATTGCTTGTCATCATCTCATGTCTTATGACTATTCACACACTGCATTTGTCAAAACTTGGTAGCTTGGACGAATTGAACAGTGTTCTTCTACAAAAGGGTTTCTTTTATTTTTTGGTGGCCATCCATCAATAGGGTTACATAAAAGCAGGCAACCCTCTCCCTTCGTTGCACTCCAAACTCCTTGCACTGCAAAGGAAACCATCAAAATTCTATTTCCCAATTTTGCTACAACAAAATGAACATTATCAAATGATGCTGCATTTCTTCTGTGACTTTTTGAACAAACCTTCAGATAATAGATAAACAAAGAAATAAATCTTCATGAGGAAAGGGAAGAAATCCCAGAGAAAATTGACACAATGGAAGCAAATGAATACCATTCATACACAACATCAAAGATCCAAAATTAGTGCACTAGTAATCTACATTTGGCAAGAAAAGTGGGAAGGTGACGACAATACAGATACTTTAACAATACAAATTGAAGACCAAACTGATGCTTCTCCAATATCCAATAGTATCTTCTTCTTGCTAAGAAAGCATACGCATATTCCGTTTTGCTTAATATTGCCAAAAACAGGCTTTCAACCACAAGTTCTATGCAATATTTGGATTGTTAAATCTTACTGATCACAAAATAAGATAATCCAAACACACCCTAAGTCTAGGGATCTTAATGTCTGAGAAGCTTTTAGGATGTAATAGATTTTATATAGGTATCTTTATCTCATTTATTTCCACATTTAAAACCAGAATAGAATATAAGCCAACCACTAGCCTTCACCATCTTACAAATAGTCAGATATATATTTCCAAGGTGTTTTACATCATTGAAGCACTCAATAATTTTTTAACTTTTCATTCTATATACAATTTTAAGACATAAAAAGGAAAAACAAGTTCATGCAAATATACCAAAACAATGAAGTCATGTAGACAATACAAATGCTTGCAAATGGCCTACCTATCACACCTCTAATAACTTTGAAGAAGCATAACTAAAGGTCCAAAGAATTAATAGTTTCTTTCTCTCAAAATTTAGATGATGATGTAGGAAACGAAGTAATGTAAGATTAGATATTTGCAGGTCATTCTTGATGTCTCACTGTCATTGCAAAGCAAATACATCTCTGTGACAAGTTTGCCAAGACGATAGGAATCAACCAAGTAGTGTAAGAATCTGTACAAACTCCATTCAGAACACCTGCTGGAGCACATGATCATCATGCTGGCAATTTGCGAAGGTAGAATTGGTCAAACCAATGTTTTGGAGCAGCTGGGTGCATTTTGAAAACACGAGGAACAAAATTCTTGTCGCTGGTCGCAATCATGCTTGCAACAGAATAGTTTTTGGTACACAGACCCTTTTCTTTAATCCACTTATGGAATCTATACCTTGGCCTAATGCGTTTTTCTAAGTCAAAACATAAGAACGCTGGAAAAATGTGCAAAAGCTCTAAGGAGTATCCCATTTCATGACAGAGGTAATTAATCTTCTCCTCTATAATTTTAGGGTTCTGGCTTAGAATCTGAGGTCGAATTGAGACCATCTTACAGAGTTTTGAGAATTCAATCCCTGAGTCAAGAAGGTGATCAAATCTTTTGTGTAACTCGCCACCAGCTCCATGCAAGGCAGTTAAGACATTCATGGTCAAAGCATTTTCTCCAAAGCCTATGGAATGCAGGAAATTTAATTTATTCATGTTGTGAACTGGGGTTCTTGAAACATCAATTGCATTTAAACCACATTGATAACCTTTATCTTGGTCTTCATCGGGATAGCTTGTGAAATAACTCACCAACAACTGATGATTTCCATCATTGACCTTATCAACGAACCACTCATGTAAACCCAAAGCCCTCATTACATTAGGCAGATTAGCCATTTTTATTGTTCCCAACACATGAGCATAGTTCCACCTAACATCCTCAAGATTTTTGGAGCTCATGCCAAAGTGCTTCAGCAGCTTCAATACATCAATCACTGGTGTTTCCAAATTGAGATTCAACAATTCTGAGCCCTGTAGTATTAACCGAGCTACTTCCTCCTTCTTGACACCAAACCTACAAAAATACTCAGCTTTTTGTATCAACTTTTCTTCTGCATGCTCAAGAATGACATTTTTATTCCTTCCAATAAGCTCCCCCATCTTACCCTTCTTACCATTCAAATCATAGAACACCCAAATTTTCCTACAAATCTCGTGCCAAGAATCCACATTCCCCTCCACAGACCCTGCCAAATCAAAATCCACAAAAACCAACTTGAGATCAGCAAGCAACCCATCAATCTCAGCTCCCAACTGTCCTCCCTTCTCACGAAAAACAAAGGGGAAAGCCAAACATATCCCAACGACCTGTTCACAGCAAAAACCATACCTTTTGAGCTCACAAAGCCTACCCTTCAACTCATCAGCACTACGCCTAAACACGGAACCACCCTCCACATAAAGCAAACCAAGCCTGTCCCAGGGGAACCCAAATTCACATAGCACACAAGCAGCATCCAAAAGAGACCCATCTTCAGAGAAGAAAAACTTGTTGGGTGGCACCAAGCTAGCAACTTTAGTGTAGTTTATGCCAATGCTCTCAAAGAAGAACTCGAATTCATTGATGGGGTTGTACCTGGGGCAACAAGTCAGGAACTTTAGTGTAATTCATGCCAATGCTTTCAAAGAAGAACTCAAGTTCATTGATGGGGTTGTACCTGGGGGCAACAAGTTAGCAACTTTAGTCTATAGTGTATGTAACAGAGAAAGCCACTACAAAGTTAATCGTGTACACACAAATCTAGCGTTTATCCTGTACAGAAAAATCTAGTGTTGATATGCTGCAAGCCATAACGTGTATATCTATAAATTTGATTAATGTTAATCAAGGAATCAATTCATTTCCCCTCACTTTCATTCTCAATATTATGCCAGTGCATTCAAAAGAACTCAAATTCATTGATGGGGTTTTTCCTGGGGCAACAAGTTAGCAACTTCAGTGCAATTCATGTATTAGATGGCCATAACAGCAGTTACAAAGTTAGTTAGCAGAACTAGTATTGATCCTGTACACACAAGTCTAGCATTGATAAGCTGCAACTCATCAACTTTTTCCCCCACACTTTCACTCTCAAAGATTATGCCAATGCTTTCAGAAAAAAAAAAAGGAAGAAATCAAAAATAAATTCATTGATTGTGGGGGGTTGTATTGTAATTGTACCTGAGGAACTTGTTGAGGTTCATGGAGAAATTAGGAACAGAGAATCCAACCTTGGAAATGAGGTTGGAGAGAGAAGAGTGGGAGTTGGAGGCAATCTGGTCAGCGTAGGCATAAGGGATGGACCTTGTGGCGTGCAGGTAATCGGTGAGGACTCGCTGGGCTTGTGTCACGGCAAAACTCCTGTACTTTGGAGGGATTTTTGAGAGCTTTGGGAGCACTGTGGTTGTGGTTGTGGTTGTGGTTGTGTACGTTGTGCTGCTGCGGAAATGGCGGTGGCGGAACAAAATAGACGACAACATGGTACAGTGCCCCCCTTCCCTTCGCTTTTGGTCTCCCCACATTAACTTGATCATTGCGTTCATTTCATGGTTTCACTGTTTGAGAGGTTTTAGGACCCTAAGGTTTTGTAATAATGCGTGTGAATTTTCATTTTTTATTTTTGTAGTAATTCGGTTAGGGTTGAGTAAAATATTAAAAATAAGCATAACAGCTAAGCTAACCAGAATTAATAAATCCTTAATGAAGAGCTGAATACAATATTATACACGACAGAAAACTCAAAACAAATGCTAGTATTTTAACTACTATAATGCATAAAATGGATAGTTTTCGTTATTAAAAAAATGAGGAATTTTTGTTAGCTTTCTATTATCAATTTACCATATTACGCATCCAGTTTGCATCAAACAAATATTACGAATTCGGTGAAATTAATCTGCTGATTCCCAAAATGGGTATATATTTGCTGGCCCAACTAGCCCGTTAATCTCATTAATATTGGGCCTATATTGGTCAACGGTTAAACACCCCAGTATGTTTTCAAGCCCGAAACTAGACAAGGCGCCAAAAAATGGATGGCAACCCACATGTTTTACTAGAGGAAGGCAAAACTTTGTCTCAACTCTATTAAAAAAATAAAAGGATCTCAACTCCCATTTGATTACATCCACGTTCTGAGCATTTTATTAAAATTTTGTAGTCATTATCGATTAATTTCGAGCCTTAAGGTTTTGTTGTTACAAATGTTTTACACCCAAATTTACACCTTTGTTTAATCAATAGACCTTTTTGACGGGAATAAAAAAAAACTCGCTTTTGATCACGCCGCAAACTTAAGCAAATTTAACCCCCCAAAAAAGACTTATAAGCAAATGAATATAGTGTGATAAGTAACTTAACTGAGGGGTAATTTTCCCAACAAGTGCACAGATTAACATAAAGAGCAGAAGTCGTTGATGTGGTGCTGGGGCTAGGATGCTTGACTCTAGAAGGAGACAACAAATTTTTTTTTGAGGGTTTTGACACGTGGGGTGGATCTATCCCCAGTGAACTAATTCTCTAATAGGCCTATAATATTGCATCTCAGTTTAATTTTTTTAGGCTCAATATATTCCAATAATTTGTAATAGGGTGACTGATAGAATAGTCCATTTAGCAAAAACTAATTTGGATCAAGTCTGGGCTAATGAGATATACACATGTTTATGGGATGTACTCTTTTTGAATTCTAGAGCTTGAGTAAATTCACATTTTCCATAACTAAAAGTATAATTTTTTGAGTAAAAATTAAAAATGAAATGATATTAACCTCTCAAAATTTATGAAAATCCTTACTACAAGAAAATATTAACAATAAGTTGCATTTTATTTGAAATAATAGTAACCCTCCCAAAAAAATTTTGGATGTTGATATTTTTTATTTTAATTTTTTTAATAAAATAATCAAATCAACTATATGTACAACATAGAATTAACACAAATTTTGTGTTACATCATGTAGTAAGATTGTATAGAAAGATACACCTCACATTTTACTTTATTGAAAGTATAAACGAATTTGATTCGATTACAGAAAAAAAAATTGATAGTAGAAGATTTTGAGTAGCATATGCAATCGTGATAGAAAGAGTAATATTATTTTGACTCATATTTTTATGATAATATACTCATATTTTTTATTGAATTTGATGTAGCCTTTATTTAGTTTAGATTTAGCATCTTATTCAATAATAAATTTCACACCTCATTTAGTTTATATCTTATATCTTATTTAATAATATGATGTGTTATAAAATGTGAGTAAAAAATGTTAGTATAGGAAAGTGGGTATTGATTCTGTACAAAATCGAACAAGCGCACACAACACGGTGGACTGGGATGGGATCACATGAAATAGGGCCCACCAAACACAGTCAATCATCAACAACGACAATTACGTTTGTTCTGACTTTAACATTCGCATCGCATGCACGCTCGGTGGGACCCACCATGCGATCTTCGACTAATAAATAAAGTGATGGATACTGGTATTGATTAATAATTAGACACCAAAAATTATATATTGGATTTATTATAAATAAAATACATATAATCTCACTTATTCATTCAAACTTTAATCATTATGGGCATATTATTTTCACAAGTAAATTTTTCCATTTTTTCTAAATTTAATTTTTACGTACCATTAATGTGAGAAAAAAAAAGTATATAGATATTTAACTATATATTATTATATTAATAATAATACTTGATTTAACTACTCACTACTTTAATATCAAATAAAGAGAAATATATTATTGAATGATAGTATAAAATTTTTTATATTATCAATATATTTAAATTAATCTATTTTTTATTATATATTGTTCTTAATATAATATTATTTTATGTACTAAAATTGAATATTAAATGAGTATTTGGTTTGTTAGACATGAAACTATTAATGTGCCATAATCTAACAGTTTAAGTTTTTAGAAAAATGGTTTCATGACATGGTATTAAAGTCTTTGTGATTAAAAGGTTTAGAGTTCAATTCTTGTTACCCACATTCTTCTAATAAAATAATAAATTTTAGTACAAGGTAAGATATGATTTGTATTGTTCACATTTTGAGCTTGAGAGAAGCACAAGGTAAGATCAGATGTGCATGAGGACACATGTTAAATATAAAACTATTAATGTGTCATAACCCAACAATTTAAATTTTAATAAAAGGTGGTTTCATAAAATTATTATGTTGGGGTTAAAAATTGAGAATAAAATTTTATAAATGAGACTCATCCATAAAAATATATACCCATTTCTACCAGTAACTAAACACACCCTGAGTATCGACAATATATAAAAAATAAATAAAGTTTTGACTTTTCGGTGGGGGATAAGGTATAGTCCTTGTACCTTTTGGATTTTCTAATGATCCACTACTAAAATTATTAAACTTACCAAATTAACATTAAATAGAGTATTGGTTTTCCTTTTATTTTCCTACTGTTCTCTGTGTTAATTGAACTTTAAAATCTTATAATTTTTTATAAATTATCATAAAAATATATATCCCTTAACAAATTATTTGACTTTGAGACGGCTGCTCAACCCGACGATAACTCCAACTCGAATTAAAAATATATCTCCAAATTTCAAGACCCAAACTCGTCTTAAAGAGCTTTAGGCTAGGCCCGGATTAGCGGATCGGGACAGATTATGAATACCCTTTACTTTGCCTCCTTCCTCGTTCTTAGATATGGAGACCAGCCCCACCCACCACCCTTGTTGTCCCCCCTTTGATTTTCTGTTCGAATTGCTCTTCATTTGTTTTGTGCTATTCATGGAGTCCTTGGCAACATCTTCCTTTGCAACTGTACCTCCATCTTCCTCTTCTTCTTTGTCATGGAGGATGGAACTCAAATCGCCGCCACCACAACTACCGTGGTCATCGCCATTTACACCATCGATCAACTCAATGAAGTGGTGCTACTGTCTCTTTTATGCTTTGGAGACACTGCCAAGGGCGGGGGGAGAGGGGATGAGGGGGGCCACAGTTGCACATTTGTGTGTATATATATATATATATATTATGGCATCCTACAAAATTTTGTCTTCTCTAATGCATAATAAATAATAAAAATCTTTTGATATAGTAGCACATATAATATAAAAGTATAAGTCATATAAATATTTCTAGAGTATATTTTTTAAGATTTTTCTCTTATTAACTCATTTTATCCACTTAGTAGAGTTTCTACTTACTCGTTAGTTATTTATGATCGATACTCCATTTTAATGTTAAATAATACATTGATACACATATTTTTTTATGTTGAACCCAATAGATGTTTAAGAAGAAAATTATTGACTCTTTTATTAAGAGAAAAAAGAGAATAAATAATGAAATAAACCATAATTTATCAATAATTTACATGAAAAACTCTATATATATAATAACTCATTTTATACTTTCTAATATGATAATTTAATTAATTTATTTTATTTTATATATTAACTAATTTGACTCCCCTCCTCCTCCAAAGTTTCTAGCTCTGCCTTTGGACACTGCATATAAAATTCATTAATGGTAATTTCCCAGTATTGAACGTTTCCTCTGTGTGATTCCTTAAAATCCAACCCAACATACAAACCAGAAAGAGCTTAGGTAAAAGGGAAAAAAAATTGGTAATCACTGAAAGGAATAAACTTTGCAAGCTTATATTAAAAGGTTTTCTCTTTTTGGCTTCTTTTGATGGGTTTATTCCCTGTGATATTTGTGGTGGTGTTTTCTTATTTTTGATCAATAGGTTTAACTTAATCACGGGTGGTGTTTCTACGGTCTCTGCTTAGTTTATGTGAAAATGAAAGAACATATATGCTTTAGAAACTTTGCCACAGTTGCTAGTCGTATTTTTCTTTTATTGGAAAAAACTATGCTAGTTCTTATTTTTGGTCGACATGGTGCGCTTTTTTTTTGGTATGTTATAGTGATTTTTTGGAGGATGTTTATTGTTGTGATAGAGGTGATTGTCGCAGGAGAAGAGTTGATTGATGTTTAAGGGTATGTTTATATTTTAAAAATTATTATTTTATTTTTTATTTTATGCAGTTATTGTATTATTAAATCTTAATCATTCAAAGATAATCTAATATTCATAAATAAAGAATCATGTAATGGTCTAAAATTAAGGTGGGACTAAATCATTAGCCACCCTTCTTTCTATATTTTCCCCGTTCATCTCTTTCGGATGCAGTATGTGCTTGTGTGCTTCTGCTTCTTTGGATAATTCCTTGTTCCTAGCTCTACTTACATGTTTTTGTTTATTTGCACACATGTACTTGTGTGCTTCTCTCGCTCAAGCCCTCTATCATTTTAGATTTTCATCAACGGCTCAAATTAATCCAAATAAAAAGGAGTGAGTGCACACCTTGCGTTTGATATCTCTAGAAAAGCGTCCAAGAGAAACCCACAAAAAGTTAGAAATGAATTTTTCATGTACGTAACACTCAATTCGAAAGTCATCTTTAGATTGGTTTTTACCTAAATATCCTTGATCGGCGTGCACAACGAAGACAAGCTTTCATAATAGGATTGATCCGAGCTATAACATCATTATATGTTTTACTGGCTATTTTCATTGTCTAGTTCTTTTTACTAGTTTTATAGTGCCTTCATAGACTCACATTTAATTTTGTTTTTCCCCTCATTTACCTCTTACTCCTACTAGCTAGAATAAATCCTTTATTTGTGTTCGGTAGAAGTTTTTTTTTTAAATAAAAAGAGCAGAAAAGTGCATGGGGTTTAAGATGCTGCCAACATACCTTCTTTTGGACAGATTCAATTTGATTATAAATAAAAGTATATGATTAGCTTTAGGGGGGAAAAAGGTTAAACTTATATATTGGTGACGCATCGGAACAAATTAAGTATAATTAAGTAACACTGATACGTGAAGTGGGAAAAATGATTGGGCACTAAGTTTGATGATAGTGTCTCATTATATACATGTCAACATATGTGTGCTTTGCGAGTAGCGTTGTCAAACCCTACCCATTTGCGTTCGACCCCTTTTAACCCGTAAAATAAACAGGCCTAAATAGGAGAGCACAAGTCTACAAATCAATCCCAAAGAATTCTAGAAAATCAAATTAAAACAAACATGATATCAAATCCTTCCTAAATTTGCACGCTAAATATTTACCAACAATAAAAGATATTCCATCAATGGTCCATGGATCCAACACTTGCTTGCTTCTCCTAGAAATTTAGCTGGTTTCAATTTTTAAGATGTACTTACACATTAATTAGGATATCTTAGTAAGTACTCCAACCCGTCATATACTTGCTACTATCGTTATATAGCAAATTAAAGCTCTTCAGGATCAATATCATATATACAATCCTCATTTCCCAAAACCATGGTTGAAGTAAAGTACGAAACAATTCTGAAATTGGTTCATGTATATGTTCTTAAGATTTCAAAATTAAAATTCATTCGATCTTCAATAGCGGTCTATAATTTTTCTTATTTTTATAGAATTTCATGAAAAAAATTAATGAAAACAAGATATGAAAACTGAAAAATAGAATTTTATTATTTTGAACTTTTTTTATAAAATTTTAAAAATAGAAGACACACAAAATGAATATGATAAATAAACATGTTTAAAAAGTAATTTTATTTGTATATATATTATATAAGATATAATATCAACAAATCAGCTCAAGTCTCGTTTATCATTGCATAGAATATCAACTACCAAAAAATGAGATGTGAGTGGAACATTATTTCATATAACATATTTTGGTAAATAATTATATGTATTATTTCACTTCAATCTCAAAGATAAAAATCTTACTTCCAAACAAACCATAGCATAGTTGATTGTTTAGAGGAAGGAAAAAAGTAGGGTGCACGCGTGAGGATTGAGATGTGGTAGAGAGAGAGGCATTGAGAGTATCCAATGATTGTAGAGAGAGTGGGTGTCTGGTTATCGTGCGACAAAGTGACACGCACGGGTGCAATCATGGGACCACGTGTTGCCACGTGCTCAACAACCACATGCTCAAGCACCGCATCACACCTCATGCATGTTCCCCACGTGACGCCCTTCTCTCTTCCCCTCTCCCGTTCGAACTCCATCACATGCCAATAAGGCAATAACTTCATAATTTTTTATGCTTCACGTCACACGCGAACCTCAAATAGAATATTTCTGAAAAACAAAAAACGTTTTATAACTCTTTTTAAATTATAATATGAATTTAATTTTAATTTATGGAAATTATAAAAATATTTTATATTATTATTTAATTAAATATCTCTTTTTAAATAATTTTTCAATTAATGGGAGTGAAAAATAATTATATTTATTAATGTATCATTATATAATTGGATGACTATGTAAAATTTTTTCATTAACCGTGTATTCTAATTAAATTCTTATAATATTAATAAATAAAGTTTGAGAGAGATTTGAGAAAAAATTATAGCCACTTAAGTTTAGAGTTGCGAGGTATGGAGTTTTAGGATTTAGGGTTAATGAATCAAATTTTTTTAAGAAGTTATTAATTAGTGTCGTTTAGGAATTAAAGGTAATAAGTTTTCAAACTTTTAAATATATTTTTATATTGAAATTTAAATACCTTACTCTTTAATTAAAAAAGTCTAATATTTTTTATATCTTTTAAAAAAAACTCTCTGGAAATTAAACCTTTGAAATTAATTAAGGGCGAAAATATAAATTATACTAGATTTTGACTTGAATAGACTAGACCGGTATTTTGAAGAAAAAAAAATAGTTTAAACATGGACTTATTGCTTGTTATAACTTTTTTATGACTTTACCCTCAACTTTTCAAAAACCTAACCTAGTCTAAAAGGTTATTTAAAACTTTTTAAATAGACCAACACTTTCACTCTTGAATTAAATAGGATAAAAAAACTTCTAAATATTAAAATATGTCAATGAGTTTCTTAAATATGTCAAATGTGTATTTTTAAATAGACCCAAATATTTATATTTAAATAATTTTTATACAATAATTTTAGTAGTACAAATAGATTGGTCTGTTAGATCCAATAAATTATTTTCATTGTTTAAAACCTTGTTTTTTTAATTAAAAAGAAATTTTGAGAAGTCATGATCAAATTCATATATTTAATAGATCTGACCAAACTAATCCTTAATGTGCCGATTGATATAAGAAACTCTAAAACTAGGATGGTAGTAATTAAAAATTGCCCAGATTAAGATTTAATTAAACATAATCATAACATATATGTAATTAATTATAAGATTTAATGTAATTAACAGTTAATTAATTTTTTTAAATATGTAATAAAAATTTAATTCATAACAATATACATAACAAAGATGAAATAAAATTCATATGGGAAGGGATTAGCCACGCAGTTCAATAGTAGATATTGTGGCTCAAACAGAAAGATACACATGGACCCTAATTTTTTCGACCTGCGGTGGTGTGGGCCCACACACAGGTGCAGCCGAGGGACTCGTGAATTGGAGCTGGCATGCCTCTGCAAAAGCCATGTCACAAAGTTGGAACCACATTGAACGATGGCACATGCACATCATCATCGTCATATCTATTTGATATGATGAGGTCATGATTCCCAGGCCCAGCGCCTTCACCTTTTCTCTCCCTCTCTCTCTCCTTACTTCTGGTCAACAGTCAACCAGCCGAAAATCCGTGTTTCTTTCTTAACAGAACACAAAACAATGAGCAACATGACCATGATGTTTATTACAATAATTCAATTTAATTTTGATGGAGTAGCAGTTTAATCAAGTCAAGTATTATTATATAAATATAATAACAAGTTCTTAAATATTTTTAAAGTAAAATAAGATTGAAGTGAATGTTGATTTTGATTATTAAAATCATATAGGTGCTTTGTTTTAATTTCTAAAATTAAAAAATATCAATTTAGTTTATAAAATTACATAAAGTAATTTAAATCAGTTTTTATTTTAATATTTACAGAAACTAATTTGAATTTTTTTTTTGCAATTTTAGGTAATTAATTTTTAGTTTTAGGAAATAAAGTAAAATACACATACATTTTAAGGATCAAAATAAATTTTAACTCAAAAAAACTAAAGTCAATTTTTTGCAATAAAAAAATTTAGATGAATTTAAGCGTCAATATCATTAGCTATTTTGTTTCAATAAAAACATAATGAAAATGAAAAATACCAACAACTTATAAAATTAATTTATCAAATAATAAATAAAGTAAATTCTAATATTTTTCTCTGATTTTTTGTAAGCATTCTAAAATTTTTCTTCTCAACATTAGCTATACCACGTTAGTATTTGGATGTGTTTGTTTTACAGCATGTTTGGTTACTAAGAATTTTCAAGTTGCGCTGGAAAAAAAAAGTGAGTTGAGAATACGTGAAGTTGTTTGTTTTGTATTTTTATTTTTGATAAAAGTATCCCATTTTTATAATAATTGATTCTAATGGGAGTAAAAAATATTAGAGGTTGTTTGAAATTATTTTTATTTTTGTGTTTTTTAAAACTGTTTTGAAAATAATATTTAAAAATTATTTTGGGTGGTAATTAATGAAACCAACTAATTACAAATGTATCACCATATTCTTTCTTGTTTTAAAAAATCAAATTTCAAAAACATTTTAAGGTGTTTTCTAATTTTTACTTTTAAAATACAAAATTCATTTATTTTTATTTTTAAAATCTATCTGAAAAAAAAAATCAAACAAGTATTTTTAGTTTTTTATTTCTAAAAATTAAAAATTGTTCTACAAAATTCTTTCAAACAGACCCTTAGTTTTTTTTAATCTCATATTAATTTTTTTAAACTCATTTTTAACATATTTTTTAAACACAAATTAATTCTTATAAAATTAACTCATTTAAAATCAATTCTATAAATATTAATTATTTTAAAATTAATTCTATCAAAATCTAAATTAAATGAGTGGTTAGTGTTTCCTCCCTCAAACACATGTTCAATTGTCTTGAACGTAGATATTTCTCGTTTGCATGTTTTCCGATTTGATCGACGCCAACGGGTTTCTGAGGCCAAATCGTCTAAAAGAGAGAAAAGGCCACTTCTGTCGTTCTACGTTCAGCTTGAAGATATTCGTGAATTAAAGTGAGTAAAAAATTTTAGATCCATTTTAGGAAAAGAAAATTGAATCGAATATCTAATTGATTAAGGTATTAATTTAAAGATTTAGAGGTTTAATCGATTTCGTCAGAGTTCAATCGAAATATAATAATATGTATATATATAAATATATACATATAATTAAAGAGAATGTAAAAAATATATTAAATTATTCATATTAAAATAATCAACACATAAAAATATATTTATAGGTCTATAAAAATATACATAATCTATATAAAATTTCTCTAGTCTCAATTTCATAACACAATTACAAAATATTTAAAAATAATATTTATTAGTAAACAATAAGGTTTATAGTTAGCAGCCTGTGAATGATAAAGATAAGAAAAATAACCCAACAATCTTTGTTAGTGTCATTCTTTGGCTCAATTTTTTTCTTTTTTTCTCTGTGATTGCCATAAAATATTAGTATTTAAGCTTTTGAAAGAAAAATCAAAACTCCAAACTTGCCAAACCAGTTCAATTCTCTAGTTTTCCCAATTTTAACATGTTCTTGACCAATTTTAATTTTCTCAATTTTTGAAATTTAACTGGACCGACTAGAAGATCGATTTTCAGTTAACCCGATCAGATCAACTAGCTAGTCTGGTCCAATTTTCTTTTCGATGGATTTTCCACTTTAATATTCGCAAGTTGAAGCCAAGGTATTGAGACATTTAGAACTGTTGGTTTCTTTTTAGGTTTCAGTTTAGGTTTCTAAATTTGCGAAGAAAAAGCGAAAAAGCAGCGAAAGCTGAAAATTTCAGTTTTCAATTTTTCAGTTTTTCCTTTACAAATCTGGAAAATTAAAAATTATTTTCAGCAAACCAAACAGACCCTTAGTATTCTCATGTGCAATGGCGGGTGAAGAAATTTTTTATAACTTGGTTTATTAAAATTTATTTTTATGCTAATATTTTATCCATTTTGTTGCAGATTTTTTATTTATAATTTAATATTAGTACCAAAGTTTATTTAAGTATATCAATAATAATATATAAAATAAAAAACATTTAAAATATAATATAAACTTATATAATTTTTAGTAGTTACACATTCAAAAGTGATTTTAATCAACATTGTCCAAATAATATTCACTGTGTCATAATTGTTTTTGATATAAATGTTTCTGAATATAAATCACATTACTATAAACTCATTTTTGACCAAAATTAAGTTTATGCAAACCTAAGGGCACGTGTGATTTGAGTTTCCAATTTTCAGTTTTTCAAATTTTATAAAGGAAATACTAAAAATTCTGAAAACTATAAATTTCAATTTTCAATTTTTGTTTTTAGTATTTGCTTCACAAAATCCTGAAAAACTAAAAAGCTGAAAATAAAAACTAAAAGTTAGAAATTAAAACCAAACTTGCCCTAAGTTTGTCAACTCCAATCCAAACACACACTCCAAATGTTATTATTTTTTCATATTAGTAATTTATTTATTAAAATTAATCTAGGTATAAGTTGTATTCTTATAGAATTTTTCATTTAAAACAAATAAATTAATAATATAATTTTAGACTTTTTTCCCAAAAAAAATAAAAAAAACACTTATTTACCAATCTCCATTGGTTCATAGTTTAATTACCTATATACACTGTTATTGTAGTAAATACAAAATGGCTTACAGAACAACGTATGATAAACGTAAAATGTTTTACTATAAAACGTTTTAACTGAGACTCTCACAAATAAAATGTTCAACTGTGAAACATTTCTGGTAAAGCTGTCACGCATAATTGGGCTGACAGTTAGCCGATTACAAAAAGTGTTAGGCATAATTTGGCTGACAGTTAGCTGAATTACATGTTGTACTTCGTTCACCAGTTAGCCGGTTTATCAACCAGTTCGTCAGTTAGCTAAATTACATGTTGTACTTCGTTCACCAATTAGCCGGTTTATCAACCAATTCGTCCACACCACAATGTTTTAACCTCATAACTTACCTATAAAACCCAGCCCAAATGATCTCCGCTGAGAAGCTAATGTGAGAAATTTTTTAAAATTGTCTTTGTAGAGTGAGTTTAAAAAAAAATGGCAGGGAGGTATTTTATGATTGTGCATCATAACCGTGAGATAATTCAAAACTCACAAGATGGAGTCCAATTTTGCTGTCAAAATCCACCACTTATCAGTGTTCATTCATCTATGTTGCTTTCTGAGGTTCATGCCAAAATTCTTCGCAAGTTGCATGCAAGGAATAAGGAAATAGTTCAAATGTTGTACCGGCTATCTATGTTGATTGGTCAAGGTGCAGTTAGATATGGGAGCTGCAGTATTGACAGTGATGATGACTTGAGGATGATGTTTGATTGTCATTACCAATTTTCTGAACTTCATGTTATGGAGGTATTTGTAGCTTTAAAAGAGTTGCAAATACCCTTTGATGAAAGCGCTCCTGTTCAAGCATTTGATGAATTATCTTTAGCTCAGCCTTCACAAATTATTTTGATGCCAACTGTAATGGTTAATGAAAACCATGAGGAAATAAATGCCAATAATGTGATGAGTGGGCCAACATTAACGAAACTGGTGACCAAGGTTGGTAGAGATGTTCCACTTGACGATCCAATTGCCGGGTATGAGCCTTACAATGAGCTGGGTTCTGAAGAGAAGTCGAACGATAGTAACATTTTGTGTTCAGCATTATTTATTTAAGTTTTGTGATTAAGGTTTTATTGCTATCTAAGGTCTAAATTGGTTATTAAATTTTGATGAAATATGTTAGTTCTCACTTATATTATTAACTGTGCATTAATTTATTATATGCTGCAATTTTTTGTTGGCATGCTAAATATTAAATATTTCTACTATCATGTTAATATTTAATATTGAATAAATCGTTTATTACTTGCTAAGATAATGATGATAAGATAATACTTGCTACCCAGAGTCAGCCTTTGACATAGTCTATTGTTTATTCCTAAAAAATTTTCAAGAAATTATTTCATACATATTACATAAACTAAAATTGTTTTATTCCTAAACTATTTCCACCAACCAGTTTCATACGGATTGACCATTATAAACTAAACTACATTTATACACTACAAAAAAAATTTAGTTTATTCCTAAACTAAATTTCAAGTAATTAGTTTCATATATATTATCAACTA
This sequence comes from Dalbergia cochinchinensis, assembly GCA_031216125.1. NCBI lineage: Eukaryota > Viridiplantae > Streptophyta > Magnoliopsida > Fabales > Fabaceae > Dalbergia > Dalbergia cochinchinensis. The sequence goes on along the minus strand of CM062375.1, from coordinate 69,207,366 downwards.
CATTAATTTTACAAACTTAAAAAGAATTAGTTTACTCCCCCACTTTATCCAGTAACTTGTTTTGATGCATATTATATTATAAACTGAATTAAATTTATTGACTAAAAAAATTAGCTTACTCCTAAATTTTTTTCAAGTAATCAATTTCTACATAAATATAAATAAATCAACTAGACTATTCAAATAAAAAAAATACAGATCTTACAACTAATTAGTTCTTACAGCCACATAATTTAAAATAAATCAACTATATTGTTCAAATAAAAAAATATAATATACACCCAAAACAAAAAAAAAAACTACTTAAATAAATATATTATCCTGTATAAAATAAATAAAGTACAATATCAGGCTAGACAAAATTATGTCGACATTTAGATTTACAGAGACATGTCCACACTAATCCCGACGATGTAGACTATTTTGCTCCATCTAATGATGTAAAGCCTTTAACACAGAAAAGGACCTCACACTTTGCTCCACAAAGAAAACCAACACACTTTAACCAACTACAACTCTCAGACAACATAAAGTCAACACACATGGGAGGTCCACAACAAAGGGACCCCGCTTTATTAAATAGTGGTCCCTTGTGTAATTCGTTCAACAATGGCACGAAGAAGCAATGCGGCATCATGTTGACCAAATTGCATGATGTGAAGCCTACAAAGCTGTGCTTTTGCAGGAATTCTTTGACCAATAAATCGGCCGACACACACGGGAGGTCCACAACAAAGGGACCTTGCTTTATTAAATAGTAGTCCCCTGTGTAATTCGTTCAGCAGTGGCATGAAAAAGCAATGCGACATCATGTTGGCCAAATTGTATAATGTGAAGCCTGCAAAGCTGTGCCTTTTGCAGGGATTCTTTGACCAATAAATCGGCCGACACACACGGGAGGTCCACAACAAAAGGGCCCTTGTTTATTAAATAGTGGTCCCCCTGTGTGATTCGTTCAACAATGGCATGAAGAAGCAATGTGGCATCATGTTGGCCGAATTGCATGATGTGAGCCTGCAAAGCCATGCCTTTTGCAGGGATTCCTTGACCAATAAGTTGGCCGACACACACAGGAGGTCCATAACAAAGGGACCCCGCTTTATTAAATAGTGGTTCCCTGTATAATTCGTTCAACAATGACACAAAGAAGCATTGCCTTTGTAATTTGTTTAGCAGTGGCACGTAAAAGCAATGCAGCAGCATGTTGGCCAAATTGCATGATGTAAAGCCTACAAAGCTGTGCCTTTTGTAGGGATTCTTTGACCAATAAATTAGCCGACTGTAGGCCGTTTCTTGTGGTTGGCTAGTCAACAGCTTCAGTCTCGCTTCAGGCCATGCATCAGATTTTTCATTCTGCGTGTAAGTGACAGATCAAGTAATTCGTTTAGCTATGTTATGTTTTTTTTCATATAATTTGTTCAACAATGAAACAAATTATAATAATTCAAAAATTGATGTATATAGATAAATAATCTCTGAACTGATAGAGATTGAGAAATATTCATTTTTTTTTATTTTGTTTTGGTAATAAAGCCTATAATTTTACGTGCCATTACAATCTTTACTAATTTCCAGCACCCCATACAGAGCCAAACCGTTCCGCACGCGCTAACTAGTGTGCTTCAGAAACTCAACCATGGTTAAAGAAGTAACTAGATTTGGACTCATAAGAATCCAAAAGCAGTGTACTCCTGTACTGTGAAAGAGTGCTTCACACACAGAGCGGAAACTTTTACAAGCCTAGGAGGGTGGCCATTTTATTTATATACGATGATTGAGCCAATATGGCACTCTGGCACAAGTCATCATTAGCTCTATTACCCTATTCTCTTTTTCCCCTTCTAATCTATCTCTTTCACAGCACTGTGCTCTCTGATAGTATCTATATATAGTCCAATCTATCTTCCATCCTTTTACTGTTGTCCAAAAAGCTAATAAAGTCTGTGACACCACACTGCCACCATCTAACCCCACCCCAATTTTCTTCCCTCCACTCTCAGCTCGCAATTACCAGCCATCTTCCTGCTTTCATTCTCCAAGCACCACACTTTCCTTTTTTCCAAAAAGAGGAGAAAAAAAAATGGGTGAGAAAGATGGTGATATGGGTTTGGGGTTGAGCTTGAGCTTGGGTTGTGGAGAGAATGCAAAAAACCAACAACAACCCTTGAAGGTGAATCTCATGCAAAAGCCTCCTCAATCGGTTCCAAACCAAAGGGTTTCCTTAAACAACTTGTTTCATTTTCATGGTATGTGATTATTCTCCATTTCTCTCTTCTATTTTTTTAACAATTGTTTTTTTTTGGATAATTTCTTCAAATGTTTCTTTTAATACACACAAAAAGAAAAATTACTTCATATTTTTGATTAAAAATTGAAACCCATTTTCCATTTTTTCGCTTCTGGAACATTTTTTTATTTAATATTTTTAGATTTCTCCAAATGTTCTTTCAAAACAAAAAAAAAAATCCATTGCCCATTTTTTCAATTAAAAAAATCTTTTTTTTAATTAATAGTTTTGGCCACTTTTTTCTCATTCTGAAAACCTTGTTGTTGATGACGAGAAGCAAATCATGCAACAAGGAAGGAAGGAAAAACCGAAAAAGCACAAACCATCTTTTTAAAATTAGTTTTCTAATTTTTTTCCATTTATAAATTTCTGATTTTTTTTTAATTTATAAACTTCATTTCTGAATCAAAGCACAGGTTTTGAACATAAATGCCCTTCAATGTCACGGTTATTTACACAACTACCACTAACCTTCTCACGTGCACCTCACGTGACAGATCTGAGCTCCGATACGAAGTCGTTCCTCCTCGGAATCGACGTGAATTCCGCGCCGCCGTATACTGCGGCTGCGGCCGCTGCATTCGACGAAGAGAACGGCGGCGCATCGTCGCCGAACAGCACGGTGTCGAGCATCAGTGGGAAGCGGAGCGAGAGAGAACCCAACGGAGACGAGAACGACGCCGGCGAGAGGACATCGTGCTCTCACGGCGGAGGCGGGGAAAGCGACGAAGATGACGGCGGCGGCGTCGGCGGTGACGGCGGAGACAGCTCGAGGAAGAAGCTGAGGCTGTCGAAGGAGCAGTCGGTGGTGCTTGAAGAGACCTTCAAGGAGCACAACACTTTGAACCCGGTCAGTAGTAGTGGCGTTTCTGTAAATTCGGCAACGGCGTAAGGGCATAACTGGAATTTCGGTTTAGTTTCTTAACATCGCTTGTTTTGAAGTTGTCGTCTTCTGTTTATAACGTTAAATAATGGTTTGTACAAAAAAGAAGAAGAAGAATGGTTCAAAAAATCAAAACTATTATTACAAACTAATTTTGTTTGTGCAGAAACTATTTTTTTTATGTATAAAAAATTAGGTTTAATTTTAATGCACTTCAAAAGTTTTTTCCACATTCGTTCAATCATATATAGCAATATCTACCATAGCAGTTGATTTTCTCATTTCACAGCTAGAAAAATCAAACAAATGAAAAATTTTGATTTGATTGGATGACAAGATAAGAATGTTTTACGTATCAATGCCTCAAAACTAAAACTAAAAGATTTAGTTTTTAATTTTTTGAATCATTGTTTCATGTTGGTACCTGGACTTAAATGAAGTGTTTTGCTTAATCCATAGTTGTTCGGAAGTTATTATCTTAAAACACTACTCATACGGATTCAAGTTTGGTAAATACTAAATTGGAAAAATTAGTGTTAAGATTTGTTGGATTCGACCCGAATTAAATTGGATTATAATCTACTACATTTTGGTGGTTGACATAAAAAACAAGGTTTTTATTTCATTTTATTTTTGCTTGTTTTAGAAACAAAAGCAAGCATTGGCAAAGCAGTTGAATCTGAGGCCTAGGCAGGTGGAGGTGTGGTTTCAGAACAGAAGAGCAAGGTGAGGTTTCTTCATCTATGGCCGTATGCTTACTCTTTGGGGGCATTATTGGCACTGTTCAAAACTGTTGAGAAATGAGAAAGTAATCAAAATAACTCCAATCACAGTTCCAACATCGATAATGGGACTTGACCCGGTTGATAAGTTAAGAGTTGAGACTGATCTCACGAGACAAGGCATAAAAAGGTATAAAGTTGTGGTAGCTGTTTTTGCTTAAAATAAAATAATAATTATAATGAACAGCTTGTCTGTAATTATCCAGCACGTGTTTGCACGGCCCGGCCCGAGCGCACGCACACAAATGTAACAAACATGCTGTAAGCTAGTTATGATGGAGGTGGAAGTCAAAACTTGAAACTCTTGAATCTATTTGCATATGTTCATTTAGTTCTCGCACATTGAGAAAAATAACTTTTCTGAAGTGAGTATAAAGTGACATCTATGTTCTCCTGTTAAATTTTCAAATGCTCGTCATGTGTAATCTCTTATTATTGATTTAAAAGGTGTGATGTAGAGAAAACATATACGAGAATCAATGGTGAAAGATTATACATGATAAGATCATGTGGAAATTTAACATGAGTTGAGTTTATTTCTATAGTGAGATGGTGAGGGATTATGCACTTTAAGTGCAAATATTCCTTCGCTTTCTCACTCGCTCAACCTCAGTTTAGAGGATCTTTATCTCAAGTAATGTATCTAATGCAATGGCTTTGTAGTGCTTTAAGAATGTTACTTTTATTTTTATTTCGTGTGTCATGGAAGAAGATGATGTCAATGCTTTAGGTTCAATTAATGCAGGACCAAGTTGAAGCAGACTGAAGTGGACTGTGAATACTTGAAGAGATGCTGCGAGAATCTAACGGAAGAGAACAGGAGGTTGCAAAAGGAAGTGCAAGAGCTTAGAGCATTGAAGTTATCCCCACAGCTCTACATGCACATGAACCCTCCCACCACTCTTACAATGTGCCCTTCATGTGAGCGTGTTGCTGTCTCATCAGCATCCTCCTCTTCATCGGCCACTGTTCCCCCTGCCCCAGCTCCAGCTAGTCGAATCCCAGTGGTCCCTAACATCCAGCTGCCGGTGCCTATCAATCCTTGGGCTGCAATGCCAATCCAACACCGGCCGCCTGAGGGCCCAACTTCCCAGCCATAGCTGTTCACTCCTGAACCTGGCCACAAGGTTAAGTTTAGGATGGTGGAGAAGGTTATTTTATGCATGTTTAGGTTTTCTTTTGGAACCCGAAAACTATGATTTTGGTAAAAAGCCGCTGGGCAAAAGCTACAAGAGAGGAGCACTTACCAAAACTATGGTTTTGTGGTCTCTAAACGGGAAATCAAACATGCTATTTCTAGCTAGGAAGAAAGGACTTGATGCAGTAGGACACTTGGTTTACTAGGACTTAGAGGTTATGACTTATGACTGATTATAACTCTTCGGACTAGGCTTATTATTTTGGGCCTTGATAGAACATGTTTTAGTCAACTCTGGGATCTGTAAAGTGTGGACATGTTAAAGTAGGTTGTGTTTTCATATGCCGCTGAATAGATTTTTGTTAGCCTTGAAAAGATGAAGAATCCGAATCTGTTTTAGTTTTTCTCATAGGATCAGGGATACCACTTGCTCAGCAAAAAGAAAAAAAGGTAGGATTTTGTGCAGATTTATGACGGGAAAAAGTAAGGGGATTCCCATGAAGGGATGACTGTGGTCTCAATTAGAAACAATTTTTGTCTAAACTTTTGCTCAGATTCCCATTCTTTATGGTCTCTATACTTGAACATGGTGGTGGTTGGGTGATTCAGATTGTGGGACTCTACTTTGGTTGGTTCTGTTCATTGCCTTTTTTAAACATGGGTCGCCAATGGCATTTAGCAAGATTTGACAGCAAGTAAACAAAGGTAAATGGTTACCCACATGTGACAGTGGTGGCATGGCATCAAATTTGCTTTAAAAAGTTTGCACAGGGAAGTAACAAGCACAACAAAAGGTGCCCAACAGTCGCTACAGATTGAAAAGACAAAAAAAAAAAGAAGAAAAATTGAAAACAATTTAGTTTGACTCGTTGCTTATGAAACAATGCTTAGTGACGAATATAACTCTTGAATACACTAGTGAATTAGTTTACAAATAAAATGGGAAATGGTGTTTTTGCATTTGGCAAAAGAGGCTGGAAAGGTTTAGTGGAATCCTCAATCTACAATCCTGTTGCAAGTTCATCATGAAATTGTGGTACATAGAAACGTTTACATTCCACTATATGAGTTGCAACTTATGTTTTACTGTAAAAAAATTGCAACCTATTCTTTATTTGCCCTTGGTAAAATTTGCTTTACTATTAAAGACACTTGCAATTTCTGCATACAAGAAAATCTCTGCATCTAAGAAAATCTCTGCAAGAGTTTTAAGTCTGTGCTCTTGCGAGTGCTAATCAAAGTTACATACAATAATTGAGGAGGATTAATACCAAAATATATTTATTTTCCTGAAAAGGCTATATACCGTTTATTAAAAAATACTGAAAGTAACTGAGAGGTTCACATTTTTTTTTAACTTGTGTTTAATTTGAGGATAAAAATATGAAAAAAAAATATTTTCAAGGAGGAGTTTTGTATATAATTTTGCATATAAAATTTGTCCATAAAAAATTTCTCCTCATTTTTACTGCGTAAAGGAGTAAAAATTTGGAAAAATTTTCTACAGATGACTTGCAAAGCTCAGATATTGGTTATATCTGCGACACAAATGAAGCCAATTGCCACACCCATATCTAAATATATCTTCACACTTATTGTCGATTGTTTTGACTTAATTTTCTTGATTGTCCCTTAATATACAATGGGATTGCTAAGAAATCGAATCACTTCCTCTAGAGTACCCTCTAATTAATAGCAGTGAGGATTTCTGATTAGTTTTTTTTGCTTTTTAATAAAATTATTAAGGTTATGAATTCTTTCTAGAAGAAATAGGGGTAGGGGAGGTAGGAATCGAATATGGGACCATCCACTCAAAGATGTAGGAGACAACCAAAACTGTTAAACTGTAAGCTCAACTGTAATTTTTGATTTGTTTAATATAATCTAAATCTAACACTTTAATAAAATCACAACCTTGCCCCATGCTGCAATTAGATGCAGGAAAGTCTGAGTATTATTCATTTACAGCATACATCAAATAATAATTTATGCATTTAATTTCCCTTAAAAAAGTACAACCATAGTCTATCGTGAACTCTCATCTCCTTTTTCTAAACACAAGGAATAACTTGCCCTAGTCACAATATCAGAGACCAATTTTATATTATTATTCCCTCTAAACAATGCAAAGGAGAATTGAGGAATCAATCAAATGAGAGAACTGAAGAGATTACAAAACTCCTCCAAATGATTCAGATTTCTGAAAAGCATTGAAAAGTTAAAGATGATCTTACTTTGAATTGTAAACAATTTCAAATAACGGAACAAGACAAAAACAGATCCAAAATTCAATATCAATATCAACATACTTTCCTAAATTACACTACAATACTACATGGATTGCTGTCGTCTTGCAAATGCATACGAGAGAGAACTCAACACAAGAAACAAAAACAAAGAAAAATTGCAAGTAAGAAGGTTGTACAGAGAGTAGCTGAGCCTCCTTTATAGTCTATACAAATACCTATACCAAGAGGTCCATGTTAACATAGCCATTTTATTCCTAAGAATTGCAGGGATATAGCAAAGGGAAATTTGGTCATGCATTTTCTCATAACTTCTATATAAAGGGCAAGTTTTATGTTAACGTGAATTCCATTTTTATCCCTGGTAAGGACAAGATGAGGGTTATAGACCTACCAGGCAGGTCATTGATGTGAATAAGATCACAAAGGTTTATTTGTTCTGGGGCTATCGGTTGATGCAAAAAGACACACCACCAGCATTCCAGAACAAAAATGTTTTGAATAGAGAAATGCTAATTACCACAATCCGCAGCATATAAACATCCCTCAGGCCCTCACAGTGCTATTCATCATATCGACACTTATGTGTTGCTACTTGCCGACATGTGGGTGAAATGTATTCGCCTCACTAACGATATAAACTTGAGAAAATTATTATAATCTGAAACAGGTAAAATGGGCCAAAGACCCAAATTTCTAAAGAAAGGTGGAGTAAAAGGAGCTGAAGCTTTGACCAAAAACATTAAATCAAGGGAGCTGAAGCAGCCCAACTTACTCCAGTTTGAATGAAATTGCAATTTCAGACAAAAAAAATAAAGAAATGTAAATGGAGTGCATAAAAAATATTTAAGTTAACATTTTAACTAATAAAAATAGTTCACAAGCTCAAAAATTTTGGCAACTGAGTCCATGGTCTACTGATAGACTCATATATTCCAATAAACTAAGGGAGATCATGATTTCAACTCTCAGTTCCCACCTCTTACTTCTTAATATCTTTGCTTATGAAAAGATAAGGGCATGTTTGGTTTGCTTAAAAATAGATTTTAATTTTCAGTTTCCAGTTTTTCAAATTTGTAAAGGAAAAACTGAAAAAATTGAAAACTGAAATTTTCAGTTTTCAGTTTTTTTAGTTTTTCCTTCACAAATTTTAAAAATTGAAAACTGAAAACTAATTTTAGCAAACCAAACATGCCCTAAAAAAGCTCAAAAAAATTCTGAAACGTTCAGGCACCCAAACTGTTTATACTTGCATATGATCTTATGTCATGTGATAGCTCATGTAAAGGGTAATCTTGTTAAATAAATGCTGAATTCTAGCTTTGAAATTTGCAGCAACCAAAACGCAACGTAAAAGCCAAAATTTCTTACTTTGGATTGAACGTGGTTTTAGACCAAAATCACACTGTAGTTGCACAAGTGAAAAAGAACCCAAACCATATGGGTGCGTTTGTATTAGATTTTTTCAGGAAAAAATCACTTTTTTTAACACTTTTTTTCATGTTTCAATAAATTTTTGAAAAATAATTAGAATTTTTTAAAAAATCAGTTTTAAGTTTTTTATGAAGAAACTGAAAATAGTAGTTTATAAAAAAAAGTCAATTTTCAGCTTTTTCTATCATATATAAAATTTAAGTTGTACAGTCACTTTTTCAAAATTTAAAACAAACGCACTTTAAATCTCGTCGTTCAATTCATTTTTAGCATAGTATCAAAAACCGATTCAAACCAGCCGATTTGACCAGAAAATCGGTGAACTGGTCATGAAATTGGTCCGAGTTAGTATTTTGATCGATTCCACATTAAAATCGGTGCGACCTGGTTTGATTTGGCCATGTCGGACTAGGTCTGAGTTTTTTTCCTTTTTGCTTTTTTGCTTTTTTTTGGCTATTTTTGTTTGTGTGTTTTGCTTTGTTTTTGCTAAATGATGACTTTTTTTAAAACCTTAAAAAACATCTAATTTGACTTATAGAAAAATGCAATAACTTTATTTGTATTATCATAACTTGTGAATTTGCGATATAAAATTTTGTGAGTTTGCTTGTGTAAGTATGTCTTGAGTTTATCAATTGTAATTCGTGATTGTGAAATGTGAACAATATTTTAGAATTTATGCTATTTATTTATGTTTTTATATTTGATCCCTTTAAAGAGTGTCAAATTGTTAATTAGTTTTTATTTTATTATATTTTATTTAAATTTATATATATATATATATATATATATATATATATATATATTTTATAAATCTGGTTCAATCGGTTCGATTAGTGATCCACCGATTGAACCAGTGACTCGATAACTCGGTGCCTCGACTAAGTCGATCACTTGTCCGAGTCTGAAAACTATGATTTTTAGTGTGCAAATGCCCAGCCAAACACATCTATAGTGTAGTTGGTTATGCATTTATAGAATTAATTTTATATATAATTGATTATATTAGAATTAATTTAGTTAGAATTAATTTTAAAATAAAGTGATTTATGTTTGGTAATCTTTCTAAAAGTAATTCGGACATAAAATAAAAAAAGTTTCACGTTTTTCAAAATCAAATCTAGAGCAAGCAAAGAATTGATTTTGAAACCTTAAAACCAAATGTATTCTTAAACCAGAAACCAAACGTGCTTTGTGGAGACAGTAGCACACAAACCAAACGATGCCATTGAGTAACCAGCAGAAAGAGAAAGTAAAAAGTCCTTTTAGCCGGCTGTAAATAGCTTACTGAAACTCAAAAAAAGAAAAAAAATTACTGATCCTCAAAGAATGCAACAACCCAAATCAAATGCAAGCAAAAAATAATATTAAATTATCAACTTTCTCAAAAAAAAAAAAAGAATTAAAAAAAGAGAGACAATATGGGGGTAAAGGAAAAACCTTGCAACCAGTCATGGCATAAGTGCCTTCAAAAGCAGTTTTAAGTGCTTTCACAGGTTTATACCTGAAATTGCATCAAACACTAAATTTTATTTTTCAATTCATCATAAAAATAACAGAAAAAGATATATAAGAAAATTAATACTTCGTTGAGGTATATTTTAATGACAGACAAATAGACGACGGGTGTATTCTTTTTGAATTTATGAGAATATTCTCACAAATTTAATTTACACATATAGCATAGTACAATGATACCGTGTCATTAAAACATTAGAGACAAACTAAATGGAGCTATTTTGGAATATATTACACTTATTTTGGTATTTAAAATTATATAAAATAAATCATTTTATGATTTATAATAGAGATTTAAATGACTTATTTTATAAATTTTAACCATTAAAATGAGTTATTTTAAACTCTATTCCACTTCAGATAACATATACATCACTGAATATTATGTTAGCAAGTCAATATACAATTCTATTAGTGTTTAAATAATTATATATATATAGAGGAATTAATATGTTCTATTATTAAAATCTTGAGAGATCACAAATTTAATTTCAATTTTTAAGAGACTCTATAATTTTAAAAATTTTATTGAGAGGCTATATAAGTTATTTACACGTATTTTGATCAAATGAAAAAGTAGTGCAGCAGCAGCTAGCAAGTGTGGCCGTTAATGTCCAGTTGCTCCTTTCTTTGGGAGCCGTCTGCTAGAGCACCTCCAACGATTCCATTTTACCGTCCCACTTACAGGAGAGAGAAGACACACGTCCCGCCTCTTGTAATTAACATTAATTAACATGGGGAAGGTTAGGAAAAAAATAAAATAAAATAACTGAACAAAACTAGGGACTAGATAACCTTTTTAAAGTGATGGATAAATGGGTATATTTGTTTGTTGCTTTTTTCTTATTACGTCTATTTACGTGACAAGTGCAATATTTCGATTCCAAATCTTAAATTTGGAAAAGGGAATCACTTCCTTTCCAAAAACTAAGGTTGAGTTTGTGTGAAGTGTTCAAGAGATTAGGAATGGTGAAAACAAAAATTACAAGAGAAACAAGTGCATAAAAAGAGTTGGTTAAGTGATGTAAATCTCAACACTTATAAGAAAGATCAAAACAAAAATAAAAAAAACAATACAATCCACACTCATAAATCAAAGACATTTGCACCATATGTGCTAAGTGATTTTGAGACTTGGACCTACTGTTAAAAAAAAAAAATTAAATGTTCAACACTCTGAAATCTAATACTAGCATCTATAGCCACCTGATGCTATTCTAATTAATATTTTGTTGTTGACTATTTTATGATTTGCGATGTGCTTGAGAAGAAAACCAATCTCATCATGTTCGCAATGCTTGTCTGGCATTAAATATAGTTGTTGAAGCTTTTGTTTTACTCAAGGCTTATGGTCTATAAGAAAGGAAGAGTATGGATGTTGTAGTTTTGATCAACTCAGTGTAAGAAAATATACTATGAGCAAAGTTATTGAAATTCCTCTTCCTTTGTTAAGCTTCTATGTGTGCAATTTTTTTTTTTTGTGAATGACTGTGTGTTTTTTCTATATCATATTGGTATCGGAGCTGATTAAATCCAGCGTCAAATTTTATAAAGCTTGTGAGAAATAAAAGTGGTCTCATACAGCTAATTTTTCTAGACTCGGTATGGAAAACAATTATAATATTATTTGGTCTGATCCCAGATTATATGGGAATCTTGATTATTATTATTGGAAGACTTTAATGTACACTTATTTAAAAGCTCATAATATTTGAAGCTTTGTTGTACCAGGCATTTAAAAAGGAGCATATTAACCAACACAAAGGAGAAACCAATTGATGCTGTCACAAATATATCAAGGAGTAGATTATTTAGTATTTGGCAAAATTACTAATGCCAAAACTGCCAAGGAAGCATGAGATAGTTTAAAGTTGTCTTACAGAGGTGTAGATAAGGTTAAAAAATCTAAACTATAATCTTTGCATAGAATATATGATAAGTATGAAATATTCAGCTCAGAAACTGTTGAACAATATTTTTCACATGTCACTGACCTTGTCAGTAAGATGAAAGTATATGGAAAGAATATAGAAGATAACAAGATGGTTAAAAAAATCCTTTGCACTATGCCAATCAAATTTGACCATGTGGTGACTACAATAATTGAGCCACACAACATAGACAAATCACAATTACTGAATTGCAAGGAAGTATAGAAAGTTATGTTAGTATGACTTAGAGAAGACAGGAAAATCAGCAGAAGAAGCCTTGAAGAGTCAAGTAAATTTAAACAAATTTGTTAAGTCAAGTCATGAAGGAGAAAAAAAAAGTTATGGCTAAGGCAGAGGAAACTTTAGAAGCAGAGACAAAGGATGTAACACCCCGATTTTTCTGTCTGAGGGAAATGACCAAAGTGCCCCTGAGGTCATTTCCTGACCCGAATTCGAGGGTAACCAACTCGGTTGTCCTCGAAGGGTCAACTCAATGTTTGAAGGGGATTGAATGGCCTTTGAATGCTTCCGGAAGCGAAAATCTCGTTTCATGAGTTTGGTCGAAATGACCAAAATACCCTATAAGCGTTTTTGGCGCGGGTAGAAATCTTGGTTTGAGCCCGAAACTTTCCCCAGAGGTTTAAAAACACGTTTTCATGTGTCTAGAGGTCTCTGTTCAAGTCCCGGTGGTCCCGGGCAGTTTTATTGCAAAATTACGGTTTTGCCCCTAGAATAGTGTTTTTGAGCTTAATGATATAATTAAGCAAACCTAAGCAATATTAGGCTCTAAACGAAGATTAATTAATTTTTCTAATTAATCTAGAGTCAAAATAATTTATTAAAGTTAATTAGAACCTAAAATTGCTTAGATTAAACTTAAATCCCTTTTTAGAACTCAAGATTCCTAGTCTTGGAATCTTAAATAGTATTTTCTCTCTCCAATTCCTTAAATCAAGGAATTGTATCTAGAATTGTTTATACACTAAAATGAATTTATAACTCACTAATGATGCAAGAACACTCTCTAATTATGTCTTGCCAACCTTAATTACCCATTTCCTCACCTAAACACTTTCTTACAAATTTCTAATCTTAAGCATAATCAAAGATACACCTAAACACAACTCTAAACCACAATTAAAATGAAAACTAATCCTCTCCTAAATCTGATGCACATGGCCGAAACTCTCCCCCCATTTGACCACATGTTGAATTGTTTCTCACTCAAAGAACCATGCTTGAGGCCATATTTTGAACCATACCTCACCATGCCTCAAGACCACATTATCTCACCTCATGGAACTCATGGGCTCCCTCCCAATCTGATGGCCGAAGCTCCTCCCCCTCCATGCACCATCCATTTGCTTCATTTCTCTATAAATAGAATGCTTTGAGGAGCTTGCACCACTTTTAGATCATTTGCTAAGTTTAGGAACACTCAAAGCTTTTCTTTTCTCTCAAAGCTCTTGTGTTCTTCAAGTTCTTGGAGCTCTCCACCTTCTTCATCATCTTCATCTTCTTCTTCCATCTTCAAGTTCATCACAGCAAGTAGGGATTTTCTTTCAAGTACTTCTTTCTTTAAAGTTCTTGTTCTATTTTTATGTTCATAGTTTCTCTTGATTCTTTTTAGAACTTCTTTTCTTCTCCTTTTATTTCTCATTTTCGGCCATGGGCCTTGAGGTTCAAAGAAATGAGAGCTTGATGATGAGAGTTTCATGATGATGTTCATCACTTGAAACAAACTCTAGAGTTTGATCTTTGTTCTTGAACAAAAATGTTTCTAGTTCTTCCTTTCTTGAACTCTTGAGAACTCTATCTTTGGTGATATTTCAAAATGGTTTTAAGGACTCAATGATGAGGTCTCATGATGTTGGTGTTAATATGTCATCAAGATCATGGACCCTAGAGTTTTAAAATGTTCCTTTTTCCCTCTTGAAGTTTCGGCCCTTTTCCTTTCTTTTTCTAAGTTTCATGGTTTGATTCTTAAAAATATTGTGTTGAGTTCTAAGAACTCTAGACTATACTATATCTTGGTTTAATGAGTTTGGGTTAAGGTTTAAGTTCCTTTAAAGTCTTGTTAAGAGCTCTAGAAAGATAAAATGAACTTGCATAATTTATTTTATGCTTGCATTTATATTTACATTCTTGCTATGCACTTTTACTTTCAAGCTATCACCTAAAAACATAAAGATTAAAATGGAACTTCCATCATCACTTAATTTAATTCTCAAAACCTTTCTATTTCGGCCTTAAAGTCGATTGTTGTTGGGCCGAGAGCACTAAAATAAAGAATTGAACTTGCATTATCACCTAATTAATTTCTCGAATGCCTATCTATTTCGGCCTTAAAGTCGATTGTTGTTGGGACAAGAGCATTAAAATAGAGAATTGAACCTTGCATATTTACTTTCAAGCTTGCACGTTTAAGTTTATGCATTGCATATTTAATTTAAGTCATCACTTTAATTTGTAAGCAAGATTAAAACTGAAAAGCATGAGCACATTTATTTTATGTCATAACTTAAGAACCTAGAGCTCAAAGACTTGCCCATTTCATTTCAAGTTAAAGTTTAATGTGAATGCATTCTTTGAATGCATGTTTTCGGCCAAGTAGTGATGATGGACTTGTAATGAGTTTTCATCTAGCTACAAGGACCAATAGCCTATGTTCTAAGTTTTTCTTAAAGCGTTACAAATCTTTACAAGGTTATATTATCCTGAGATATGACTTTATTCCCTTTTAGAAGATGAAATATATTTTGGTCACTGACCTAAGGCTTCTCTTAGCCTCTTGATGAATTAAAATGATTTGCAAAGAGTTTTAGAAATTCTAATTTCAATCCAAGAGAAACTAGTTAACTTATGTACCTCGAAATGTCAATTTAATTCTCTTACTGAAGCTCCATGATTTTGGTTCTGTCATGATGAGTGTGATGCTGTATGGTGATGTTTTGATGTGTGAAAATATCATATGATGATGTAGAAATGATCCTATGCATAATAGGTAAGAAACTAGCTAACTAGAAATACCGTAAAGCTAGAATTTAACATAGTTTAGACCCATTTGTTTTTGGAACTTATCCAAACTGTTTTAATGGGAACATAATCAGATTAGGATTGTTTAGACATGAAAAACTTGGTAACATTCGGATTAGAATTGAATTTTAGCACCTATAGAGAAAGTAGTAATTAGAAAACCGTAAAAATGCAAATGTAGAACTCTTAGAACATTTAGTTTTCTGGATTCTGTCCAGCAACATTACAACATGATAAATGTGAATTATAATTAGTTCTTAAGTATAGGAATGTCTCATAATTGATTTCTATTTAATTTATAGTGCCTTAGGCGAAGACGGAACCGAGAAAGGGTCTAAAACGTAAGTTCTAGAACCCTGTAATCACAAGTTAGAAATTCTGCCCTATGCCTTTCAGATTTGAGAATGAATATGAGAATTAGGAATGATGATTAATTATGAGTCCTTAGGTGCATAAAAATATGAACGACAGATATTAGAGAACAATATCTCAAGATTAAGACCCGTAAGAGTCAAAGCATAAGCTACCGTAAGGGTAAGCGTTTGAACGTTCTATGATGATGCATGTGGTATGTAAATGATGATGATGTTATTCATATGAGGGATTCATGAGGATATATGTTTATGTGGCATAAAGCAAATTTGGAAGGAATTCGGCGTAATGCCATCTTGCTTGCCAATTCTGACTAATTTGGGGACTTAAAGAGATTTTGAAAATTAAGGTACTAAGATGGGTTCTAGGATGACACCGGTTCGGCCGAGCACCTCCATAGAACTCATGTGACATCGGTACCAATTTATACTCTTAGGTGACACCGGTTCGGCCGAGCACCCCTAAGAGAATTGCCCCCTAACCCGTACTCAGATAGTCGGGATTTATGATTTATGATACGCTTATCGTTAAGTGGTAAGTAAGAACTATTGACGACTAGTTAAGGTATGAGCTCATAACCTAGAGATGTGACACGTTCTGGGTGACACCAGTTCGGCCGAGCACCCCCAGAACGCTTGTCTTTTAGGGCGGTCCATGAGGAAGAGAAGTTTCATGATTATGATTATGTCACTAAGTTTGTCCCATATGAATGTTTCTATTGCCACTTTATGCCACTAAGTATGATGATGCTTGACGATATGATTTACATATGTGCATGAGGTAGCACCATGTATACATTTTCTATTATGCTGCATTCATGACATCAAGGTCATCCTAAAATGAATGGACCTTGGCTAAGCTATGATTTGGAACTTAAAAATGGACTTAATGCATGCTCAGTCATTTTGTATAATTAAACCCAAGGTTCCTGAGGACGTAGATGATGACACCTAGGTAGTAGGAGGCCCTACTGAGATTCTTTAGCAAGATTCTCACTCCCTCTATTTCTTTCTTTCCGTCACGTCTTCAGATGGCGACGTTCGTAGTGTTCGTGGACACGCCGACATGGGAGGTGCACTATGACCCGGCTCACGGGTCATACCATTTTGAGGGCGATGCAGTGCGGGTTTTCATGTTCATAGGGCGCCCGCCGCTCATCCGTGCACACCCATCGCTTCTCCGATCGCACCCTATGTCGGCGGCGGCGGGTTTTTGGCCAGCGCGCGCATGACGAGAGAGTGCTCTGCATGCACACCGCCGCCTTAGCCATGTGAGACTATCCCGATTACGTGCCCCGGACCTACTTCTCGGAGACCGACCCGTCCGAGGACCCGCCTACCCATCCGTATAGCGAGAGTTCCGCCCCCTCTCCCCCACCGATGAGGGAGGGCAGTGAGGATACCGTGACTCAGCCACGGCTTGTACGACGACCAGAGATGCGGCCACAGCGCGGGGGTCACTCTCGATCCCCGTTCCGTCTCTTTACGCCCGAGGAGCTCGCCTAGTTTCCCGGATATGTGCCTCGCTCGCGAGATGGACGTCAGTAGGAGGTGACGATCAACCGATGGAGTACCCGGGTAGAGCACACACCACTTAGATGGAGATGAACCTCCTTTGTGTCAGAGGTCATCCTGTTAGTTGCACTTGGGTAGGGGAGTAGTTTATGTTTATGTTGTATTACCTTTCATGCATTCCTTTGTACTAAATTAAGTCCCACACCTATAAGTGGGCAAGTTATATATATATATATATATATATATATATATATATATATATATATATATATATATATATATATATATATATATATGAGGTGATATTCAGTGTTTCTCATGATGTGCCTTTATGTGCCTTATGATATGACGTTATGAGATGTATGTTTTGTCCGTTACATGTTATATCGCATCACGCGGCTCTCACTTTGTATTTCAAAAAAAATTTACCCGTATTTTTCGCTAAGTATTTCAAAGTAAAAATGAGAACTATGAAGTAACAAACTAATGATTAACCTAAGTATGTTCTAGAGTATTGGGTTACAAATTAGGATGTTACAAAGGAAGTTTCAGAGAAAGAAGTCGTGGCACTAATTACAATCAAGGAAGACGTAATAATTTCCGACCACGCAATCAAGAAAAAGGAAGAAACAATTTTGAGCCTACTAATCGAGCAAGCGGAAGAAGTAATTTTTATCAAGAAAGAACAAACTTTAATTATTTTCACTGTGGAAAGTTTAGGCACAGAGTTATAGATTGCAAATTTAGACCAATGAATCAAAGCAACAACACTCAAGTAAATATTGCCAAAAATCAATGTCAAAATATTGGTGAGAATTGTAATCCACAAAGTCTATTTTTGATCAGTAATTCTTTTGACATGGAAGAAAATATGTGGTATTTAGATACTAGTTGTAGCAATCATATGTGTGAAAAAAAGAGTTATTTTCTTCACTATGTGAAATTATAAAATCATCTATGGAATTTGACAACAAATCAAATATTTCGATAAAAGGAAAAAGGTCAAATAAAAATAAAATTAAAATATGGTTCTCATAATTTCATTTCTGATATGTTTTATGCTCCTGGTCTTCATCACAATTTGTTGAGTTTAGAACAGTTGTCAGAAAAAAGGTTATAATATTCAAATTTATTAAGGACACTGCATAATATTTGACAAGAATGAAAGATATTTAGCCAAGGTAAAAATGACTTGGAATAGATTTTTTCCATTAAAAATTCAACATGAAAAATTTTCTTGCTTGAGTTCAGTGATATCAGATGGTAACTGGTCATGACACATGCATTTTGGACATTATAATATTTCTGGATTAAATTATCTGTCAAGAAAAAATTTGTTTCTGGTTTGCCAATTGTTCAAATTCCTAATTTTATTTGTGAGATTTGTCAATTGAAAAAGAAATACAAAGAATCATTTCCTGTTAGAAAATTTTGGAGAGTAAAAAAGTTGTTAAAAATTGTGCAT
The DNA here is from genome assembly GCA_031216125.1 of Dalbergia cochinchinensis. Taxonomy (NCBI): domain Eukaryota; kingdom Viridiplantae; phylum Streptophyta; class Magnoliopsida; order Fabales; family Fabaceae; genus Dalbergia; species Dalbergia cochinchinensis. Next base: position 69,188,760 of record CM062375.1, on the reverse strand, counting down.
TCAGATCTGTGCCATTAATATTCCATTATATAGTGGAAGTAGGTATTTCATTACTTTTATTGATGACTTTAGCAGAAAGACTTTGATGTATTTTTTGAAGCAGATATCAGAAGTATGTAATGTTTTCAAGTCACTCAAGGCATTTATAGAGAATCAAAGTGGCTACAGAATCAAGATTTTAAGAACAAATAGAGGACAAGAATATCTTGTATGTGCAGATTTCTTAAAACAATATGAGATTCTACATCAGTTGACAACCAGATATACTTCCCAACAAAATGGAGCCATTGAAAGGAAGAACAAGACAATCATGGACATAGTGAGATGTATGTTAAGGTCCAAACAATTGCCTAAAGAATTTTGGACAGAAGTAGTTGTTATTGCTATGTATATTTTGAACAGATGCTCAACAAGGAGTGTTCAAAATAAGACTTCTAAAGAAGCTTGCAATGGAAGAATGCCTTCAATTCATCACTTCAGAGTTTTTGGGTGTATTGCATATTCTCATGTACTAGATTAGCTAAGGAAGAAATTGGATGACAATGTGAAATATATTTTCATTGGTTATAGCATGAACTCTGAGGCATATAAACCGTATAATCCAGATACAAAGAAGGTGGTCATCAGTCAAGGTGTGACTTTTGATTAAAAAGCAATATAAGATTGGTCTTCCAAAACTCAAAAGGAGCCTGTGATGATTTCTGACAGTTATGAAGAAAAAGATGGGTAGACAGGCACATTAGCTTAACTAGAATCACTAAGTCGACCTCAAAAGAATTGTCAATTACCAGCAAGATTGGGGGATTATGTTATGAGTAATGATAATGATCCATCTGATGAGAAAATTATCAATTTTGCTTTATTTACAGATTGTGAACCAGGAAGCTTTGAAGAAGCTTCCATTGCTAAAAATTGGAGAAAAGCTATAAATGAAGAGATCTTTGCAATTGAGAAAATAATACGTGGGTGCTAATAAATTTTCCTGCGGGTAAGAAGTCAATAGGAGTGAAATGGGTATACAAGACAAAGTATAAGTCCAATGGTGAGATTGATCAGTTCTGTAATACTTTAGGTACACGTGTCTTTGGACAACTTCCATACGGCCCTAGGGTCCCTCGAAACCTACCCGTGTAGCCAGAGAAGCCCCAGACGCTGAATGTCATTGCTGTAGGTTCTATAGAATTATGCAGAACTGTTTGCTACAACGAGATATACTCATTACAGCGAATGAGCAAGCCTTTCTGACCTAGTTTGGCCATTCAGGCTTACTGCAGCGAGGGTGTGTTGCAATAGGCTTTACTCGCTGCAGCAAGCACCCCGATGACAAAGCAGTATCAAAACGATGCAGTTTCATTTAAATGCACCCTGACTTATTATATAAGCCCCAAATTGGGCTTCCCCCAACCAAAAACAAAACCAGCAACCCCAAACCTCCATTTTCTCTCCTTTATCTCATTCTCCATCAATCTTGCTCCCTCAAAGCTTCAAGGTAAGTTTGGTTAATGGTTTATACTTTCTTTCTCTCTTCCTTTTCATGTTCTACATTGTAGGTTATTATTATTCTCTATTGTTGTCAAATGAGGGTGCTCCCCCGATGTTGTTAGAGTTATTTTAGAGTTATATAGATATTATTAGAGTTTAATCATGAGTCAATGTTACTTTATAGTAGTTATTACTGTCATTCTGTGCTTCAGAGATCAAGTTGGAGTTGCCCATATAATCCTGACCCCAAACAGTGAATGTGTTTAAACTCATGGCCTTAGTTTCCTTATTATAGCTTTGTTTTATGCATTATGATTGTTAATATGAAAGTAGATATAAGAATATGATTTTACACATGATGTTGGAAATAGCAAGAACTAAGATTTTGTGGCAATAGCATGAAAAATATGTTTCTAGAAAATCATGGGACCATATTTGATATATTGTATGCTATGCAAGTATATTGGTTTGAAATATGATTTTAGAAATTTCAGTTTTTGCAATAAGTTCAGGAAAAGGATTTACGAAAAAAAAATATATTTAGCAATATGCCAATTTCATAAATATGTTCCTACCAACTTATGATATTATTGTGTTTTCAAGATTGAGATTTCAAACTATGTTTTAGAACATTCAAATAAAGTAATATTGGAAAAATATGAGACAAGAGTATGATCTAGCTTTATAGATAAATATGTTATATAATTTCCAAATTTTATAATTACGAACCCCAGTGTTTGGAACTATGATTTTAGATTTATCAAGTATATGAAAAGTTATGTTAGCTTAAGATTTGAACATAGAACGCCAATTTTATGGTACCAAGAGGTATGAAATTCAGTATGATTAGCAACTGCTAAATATATATTCAGTGGGCTTGAGATCGGGTTGCCTACAAATGGGTGATCCTTTAGACATAATTTTATAGTCATGTTATGCTAAAGTTAGGTCATACTCCCAGTGTACTAAGAATTTTGGGGCTTTGCTTCGCCAGGGACAGAGTACCCATTTTTCAGCTATGGGTGTTGTCAAACTTGTTTAGATAGTAAAGATCAAGAAACAAATAGTTAGTTAATAGCTGTATGAGATCGTTAACCTTGGTAAAAAAGTTGTCCGCCAGAGGACAATATCGCCCCACAACATATACGGAAAATGAGATTTGGTTAGGTACTCATAGCTTATCCGACAGGGACTATTTGATTTTACAGCTTTTAGTTATTGCATATGTATTTATTCAGCCCAGTAAATACTGTTTTCCTAGACTCTGACGTACCTTAGTTAAAATGATTTCACGATGCTTGTGAGTTTACCATTATTTGTTCATGAATTTATGGAATGAAAATGTTTTCTTATATAGCTATGTATGTAAATATTAAATTGTTTATGATTGATGCATGTATATTGCTTTATGTATTCTCTTGATTGTCCCATGTGGAGGATGGATGAGAACGCATTCAATGAGTCCATTGACTCACCCTTTTCCTTTTCTCTCATAGTTGCAGGTACAAATATTCCTTAGCCTCCTGTTGGGCAGATGTAGTTATTCTCAAAGGTGAGGTTTACTTTGGAGTAGGACTTAGTTTAGAGTTTTGTTAGAGTAGAGTGCTTCAGTAGATGTGTATGCAGGATCTAAGCCATATAGTATTTTTAGATTTTGTATTAAATTTCAGTATTCGAAATAGTTATGTATGTGCTTTCAGTTTAAAAGTATGGATTTACAATGGTACAGTTTGATTTGAGTTATATAAAAAGCCAAAGATGTATTTGAGATTTAGTTTTCAAGTATTAAGTTGATTTTCAGATTTAAAATTTAGATCAATTGATGAAACAATTTATGTTTTTATGATTAGCATGTTTAATGGAGATGTCACATAGTTTTCTACATCAAGGTATTTTAGTCTTGTGGAATTGGATATCAGGTTTTGAGTAAGTATTTGAGTAAAGATTTAGAGGAAATTATGTTTTCGGAATGTAAATTAAGTATAGTATTATTATATTTTACACATTTAAGGAGACACCTCACCTAATAGGCTTATGTGGGGATGAGATTCTTCACGTGTCGGTCACGTTCCCAAGTCGAGTTATGATAGATTCAAAGCAAGATTAGTTGTAAAAGGAATACAAGCAAAAGCCAAGAATTGATTACTTTGAGGTGTTTGCTTCTGTCATGACTCGACTTGGGAACCGCTCAAAATAAGTGGAAGATATATCAAATGGATGTCAAGTTAGCTTTTTTTAATGGTACTTTAGAAGAAGAAGTATATCTTGAGCAACCTGTAGGTTATGAGATCTCTAGAGAAGAAGACAAAGTATATAGGTTGAAAAAGATATTGTATGGTTTGAAACATGCATCAAGAGCATGGTACAAGAAGATTGATTCTTATTTCATTAAGAATGATTTTCAAGGTTGCCTATTTGAACATACTTTGTACATTAAATCTGTTGAGTCTGGTGATATGCTCATTATATGCCTTTAAGTTGATGATTTGATTTTCACTGAAAATAATTTGAAGATGATTGCTGAATTCAAGGAGGCCACGGTGAAACATTTTGAAATGACAGATCTCGGTCTGATGTCTTATTTTCTAAGCATTGAAATTGTATGACATTGTTATTTCTCAAAAGAAATATACTAATGATATTTTAAAGAAGTTTCAGATGGAAAATTCAAAGTCAATCTTCGCTCTAGTTGAAGAAAAGCTAAAATTGATAAGGGATGATCAAGGAAAAGCTGTGGATCTTACCTATTATAAGAATTTGATTGGAAATTAAAGATATTTTGATTGCTACCAGACCAGACATAATTTTTGGAGTTGGATTATTAAGCAGACTCATGGAGGAACCGTGCACCTGTCATTTGCAAGCAGCCAAAAGAGTTTTTTGTTATATTAATGGTATTGTGATTAATGGAATTTTTTATGGTGATATTGATGATGTGAAACTTATTGGATACACGGATAGTGACCAGGCAGGTTTTGTAGAAACAAGGAAAAATACTTCAAGATATGTTTTTCATCTTAGATCTGGTGCAATATCTTGGTATTCAAAAAAACAACCAATCATTACACTCTCTCCAGCTAAAGTAGAATATATTGCAGTAGCCAGCTATGGTACACAGACAGTATGGCTTAGAAGAATTTTTAAAGTATTGAGGCAGAAGCAAAATATTCCCACAATATTATTTTGTGATAATAAGTCTGCTATTTTGCACTTTGAAAAAATCCAGTGTTTTATGAGAGATCTAAGTATCAAGATTTGAGAATTGGTTACTGAGAAAGAAGTGTTATTTATTACTATCACACTAAAGAATAAATTATAGATATTTTTATAAAACCTTTGAAAAATGAATTATTCTGTCAGTTGAGAAAATACTTGGAATGATCAACTTGAAATGTTTAATTTAAGGAAGACAAAAGTTAAAAAAAAAAAACCACACATTAAATGTTCAACACGCTAAAATCTAATACTAGCATCTACAGTCAACCTATGATATTCTAGTTAATATTTTGTTGTTGATTATGCTATGATTTACCATGTGCTTGAGAAGAAAACCAATCCCACCATGTTTGCCATGCTTGTTTGGGATTATTTGTAGTTGTTGAAGCTTTTGTTTTACTCAAGGCTTATAGTCTATAAGAAAGGAAGTGTATGGACGCTGTAGTTGTGATAAAGTGTGTTGAAGTTCCTCTTCCATTGTTAACCTTCCATGTGTGCAATATTTTTTTTGTGAGTGATTGTGTGTTTTTTTTATTTCATCCACTGTATGAGTGTTGAATTGCCTTCTACAACTGAGTCCAATGCTCTTATTTATAGACAACTTTCTTCCTAAAATCTTGTAACAACCTTCAAATTCTTGACGATGATTGGTCTATGTGGTTGTTCCTCACTGTTATTTATTTGCTCTTCAAGGACTCCAACTGCCACGATCTCCTTAGCCTTCTTTCCTATTTTTAGGGAGATTTCTTCATTTTCCTTAACACTTCAATGTTCAATTTTTTTGGACTTTGTTTCGAGTTGTCTCTCCTTCTTGCGTGTAAGCCTTTTCATCTGATATTCATCCGTTGACATCGTGTTTCCTCACGCGCCTCTCTATTTCTTAAAGAAACACATGTTCTCTATTTTTTTTTCCACCCAACAATAACATATATTCTCTTTTAAAAATTATCAATATCTAAATATCAAATATTATAAATTTTTTTTTATATAGTACAATAAATAAATCTTGACTATTGATCAAGTTTTCAAGTAACTAGGATTCAAGGAAAATCATGGTCCATGTCCTAGGTCTCCTATGTTAAAATGATCCTTTCTTTGTTTTGACTAACCTTGATTCTTGAACATGCTATTGAGACAAGGGATTTTCGTGCATATTAAATACGTGCTCCAAAAATATTTAGAGGAATTCATTTTACATTACTAATATGTGAAAAACTTAAAATGAGCAATTGTGTAATATTGATTTATTGTAGTACATATATTAAATATGTTTCAAGACATTCTTCCTCCATCTAATTTTAGAAGTAGACAAAGGTAGTATCTTATTTCTTTCAGGATATTTGTACATTTTTAGAGAAAGTCATCTTTTAAAATATCTATCAATTTCATATTTTAAAAAAATAATTTTTGAGTAATTAATGATTATTTATATAATTTTTAATAATTTGATGTGTTCCATAATTAATGACCATTAAAATATATTAGTCTATACATTACTATTTTACCTAAAAATATTCTATTATTATATTATTTATTATTTTTTATAATATTCATGTTTGTATGCATATTTAATAATATTTTATAAGGAAGGGAGTACAACAACTCGTGAAACACGTGAGAGCTGTTGAATCAAAATCAAATGAGAAGTTTATAGCATGTGGACAACTATTGTCTATAATTGTAGATACCAGAAATCAATCATTTCAAACCATTTTGGTCACAGGATCAATTAATACGCACATTAATGAGAAACATAACTTTGGCGGTTCTTGTCTAATACTTCCATGTTTATCACTCCAGTAGGATTGTTGATTGTGAAGTACTACGCAAGAACTCACTCACACAGTCGACAACAATGGCCCAGTTCTTCAATGCTTATTTATGAGAGAGAATTTTTTTTGTAGTATTTATTAGTTGGCAAATTCAATATTATGTTAAAAGTATAAGAAAGATAAGATATAATAACAACTCATAGATGTCATCATGTATTATTGAGTGATGAGCGTTATAAGAAAAAAAAAAGAACTCATTTTTTATGTGGATTATCTCTCGGGTGGCACCCTTTAAAGTAAGGTGCCTACTTGCATAAATTTGTCAATCAATGACTTCGATATAAATAATAAGTGTATAGGTTTGAAGTGTGACATATAGTGATGAGTAATTATTTATGTGTAAAAAGTAAGGAGGGTAATTTAGACAATTTGGTTAGAGTTTTTTTTCTAAAAAACAACCAAAAAATGATATTAGAAAAAAGGATTTATTTCTAACAAGAAAAAGTAGAACCCAAAAATTTAAGTGAGTCTTGGTGAAAGTATTTTTGAATATTGATATTTTGATTGTCTCCTATATTTATCTCCATTTTATGTTAAATTTGTTCCCGAAACTTATATGACCGTGTGTTAAATTTATCATCATCAAATTTCATTTCATTTATTCATTCTTGTGGAATATCTTGCAATGATTTGTGTTAGTGTTTTTTTATGTTAACTCATTGTTTTTTTTTTTTTTGGTTACAGGTTATAAATTTAAGCATCTTTTTCTATTTAATGTATTTTCTTTATTCTTATTCCAATATGTTCTAACAGGTAATGACAAAAATCTTCTCACTTCGTCTACTAAAAAATAACAATGTTACATCTACTTTCAAATTAATAAATCATTCATTTATCAATATGTTTCAAAATTTATAAATATATTTTTTATATTAACTATATTTTTTAAAATAGAAACACTTTATCAATACGAAATAATGGTAATTTAGTAATCAGTTAATCAATTTTTAGTACTATTTTCCAGTAAATAATATAATAAATTTTATTTTTCTTTGCAGTAATTTGGTAGTTAAATATAGCTTTTAAATGGTCACAGGAATTTTCATCTTTGAGTATCCTTCTCTAATGTACATTTAAAAAATGTTTATTTTTTATTATTCTATTTGAATGAAAGTGTAATGCTTTTTTTTTTTCTGGTTAATGTATAGTGTGTTTTTGTAGCACTTTATATAACATCTGAGTAATAACTCATTCAATTTAACCAAAAGGGCAAAAAATTGAAGTTATTTTTCTTAGCTATTTTTCTCAATAAGCATTACAACTCAAGTTAATATATATCATACAATGGTTTTCATTTCCAAAATTTTTTGCAAAATTTTTTTTCTGAGTTTTTGTAAAAATTAATTTTGTCAGATTTTGTTTGTGCACTCTACTTGTAACGTAAACAAAATTTATGTTCAATTCTTTACTTCATAATAAGGTACTAAAGAATATTTTTTCCATAGTGAAGACCAAAGTTACTTTTACATATAAAATTACTACCAGAGTTTGCATGTTATTTAACATGTTAAAATAAATAAAAAAAATTTCTACAGTAAAACTTGCTTACCAATTGCTATATCATTATTGGTAATATAATGCTAATAACTTTCAAAACGTCCAATTTTGTTTATTTACAGCTTTATATTTCAGGGTAAATACTAGACTAGTTTAATTACACAAACAGAAACATAATACATAATTTGGGCAAGTACGTAAACAATCTATTAGCCATATGTCAAGTGTTGGTTATTATATTTTTTTATTTTTTTTATTTTTAATATTATATAAGAATTCGGAATTCCCGAATCCCCTTATCTCAACAGTTTTGGTGTTTTTTCCCCTTTTTTAAAAACAGTTTTTGTTTTTCCTGAATTGCTTTATATGTACAGTTCTGTTTTTTATAGTGCTTTCCTTTGTTGTTGTTTTCTTTTTTAAGTTTTTAATCATGTTTTATATTTACTTGGCACTAGTTCTATTTTTTAATGAACAATAGTCCTGAACCATTTTTTTTCCATTTTCCCCCAATATTTTTATTGCTATAATTATTTCACACTTTCCGATTCTATCCTATGTTCTCAAAAGATCTCGTTCAACTCCCGTCTCCATACCAAAATACAATATGACCCACCTCGCCATGTGCAAACTCCCGATTTGCATGCACCAGCAAATCGAGCATAGGCATTGACCTTTGTGGCCATGTGAGAATCCCCTTAAAGTAATGGACTCGTTATAAAACCATCTTCAAGATCAACCAAATTTCCAAGATGTCCTTCCTGACTCTGCAAACTATCACAAAGTTCCGCATTAGTATCATACATACATATCATGGAGAAAACCCGTTGCATTGTCATGTTTCCCTCCCCAGGACTAAGCCAATTGATCCCATTTGTTGAGTTAGCAAAGAGATTCCTTCATCAGCACCAAGAGTTCCATGTCAAGTTGCTCATTCCCGCACTTGGCCCTCCCTCCTCTGCCATGAAGGCCATCCTCAACGCTCTCCCACCAAACATAGGCTTCACTATTCTCCCCCAAGTGAATGTTGAAGACATTGCTGACAAGTCTGAACCTGTAGCTCAAATACTGCAAGCAGTGAAGCTCTCTCTTCCATCCCTGCATTAAGAACTTACTTCATTGACTTCCACCAAGCTCGTCGCTGCCTTAGTTTTTAGCCTATTTTCAACTGCTGCACTTGATGTTGCCAAGCAATTCAATCTCCTGTCTTATGTTTTCTTTTCCTCAGGAGCTATTTTACTATCATTCTGTCTTTATCTTCCACAGCTTCATCAGAGTTTTTCCTTTGATCAGTCATACGACCTAACAAAATATGTGAGTGTTCCAGGTTGTGTTGTGCCTCTTCAGGTCAAAGATTTTGTAGATCCGGATCTTTCTGAGAGATCAATTGAAACCCACAAAACATTGCTTGGTCTGTGCAAAAGATACTCCTTGGCTGATGGTGCCATAGTGAACACCTTCACAGATTTGGAAGCATATGCCATAAGAGCCATAGAACAAAGGGAAGGCAATAAAAATAGTCCTTTTGTTTATCCAGTTGGACCCATCATTCAAAATGAGTCAAGCAATCACGTAAACAAGTTAGAATGTTTAACATGGTTGGACAATCAGGCACCAAAGTCTCTGCTGTATATCTCTTTTGGGAGTGGCGGAACACTCTCATGACCAATTCAATGAATTAGCGTTTGGCTTAGAGTTGAGTGCACACAAGTTCTTGTGGGTTGTGAGAGTCCCAAACAACAAGGCTAGTTCTGCTTATTTTGCTGAACAAAAGGAGGACCCACTACAATACTTACCATCTGGATTCTTGGACAGGACCAAAGGGCAAGGCTTAGTGGTTCCATCTTGGGCACCCCAAATTGAGGTCCTTGGTCATGGATCCACTGCTGGCTTCTTGACTCATTGTGGGTGGAATTCAGTTCTGGAGAGTGTGATCTATGCAGTGCCCTTGATTGCATGGCCACTATTTGCTGAGCAGGGAATTAATGCTAGGTTGCTCAAAGATGTGCTCAAAGTGGCAATAAGGCCAAAGGCTGATGATGAAAAAGACATAGTAACAAGAGAGGAAATTGCCAACGTCATAGAGAGAGTCACGGAAGGTAATGAAGGCTTGGAAATGCGCAATAGAATCAAAGAATTGAGTGATGCTGCTGCTGTTGCACTGAGTGAAAATGGTTCCTCTACGAAGGCACTCTCTAGTCTTGCACAGAAATGGATAAACGTTATTAGCATGTAGAAACTATTACTCTATGAATAATGTACCCTACTTCTTCGAGCATTTTACAATGTAAGTTTGACATCTTTATGTTCTTTAATTTATATGAAATTTGAAAAAGTCTTTTTCAATCGGATTAGTCTCGATCTCATATATAAAGAAATGGAGGGTAAGGAGATTACAAAAGCTTCATGTAAAGAACTTGCCAAATTATTGAATATCAGATCAAAGCTTGAAAAGTTGTCCATCTTGTTCCTCAAGATCACCATCACTTTTAACGAAATTGTACCGTGAACTCTAATCTCCTTTTTGCAAACTCAAGACATTCCTCGCCTTAGTTAGTCACAATATCAGAGACCAATGTTATATTATTATTATTCCCCCTAAAGAAACCAAAAGAGAACTGAGGAATTAATTAAACGGGAGAACTGAAGAGAGCTTATCCATACATATTGAGAGAACAATTGGAGGCAAATTATGCGGTTACAAACTCCTCCAAATGATTCGGATATCTCCGATTTCCCAAAAGCATTGAAAAGTTGAAAATAATCTCACTTTGAATTGTAAACAATTTCAAATAACGGAACAAGACAAATGAATCCAAAATTTAATATCAATATACCTTGCTAAATTACACTACAATACAATGTTGATTGCTGTAGTCTTGCAAATGGATACAAGATAACTCAAAACAAGAAAGGAAAATAATGAAAAATTGCAAGTGAAAAAAGGTGGTCCAGAAATTAAACAGTATTTACAGTATCAGTCAGGAAACGCAGAATGCAACCCAGCCCTGCCTTCTCTGTCAACTTCTCATGAATCCGAAGACATTGGTCACATGTAGGACGATCTCCAGTAGCTAAGCCTCTATACAAGTACCTATAACAAATAAAAACATATTAGAAAACTGTTTTCTACAAGTTCTTAGTTACTCTATAATCTAGATTACTAACTAATAATAAACTTGTCATGTCAGGTTCATTAAGTTAGCCATTCAGCCGAGACCAAAACTGTCAAGAGAGTAAAGCAAGCTAACACAACATTCCAAATCAAAGAACTACTTTGATATTGTAAGCCACAACCCCTACTGAAGTCTACACTTGAAGAATCATGTCTCAATGTTAAGATTAATTAAATCATATACAGCTCCTGCAATTTAACCTATAGAAGACTGAATGAGTGAATGAGTCAACCCTATAACAAGGTCTTTGAAGATGTACAGGAGAAAAAAGTGGGGTAGCGAATTGGATGCCTTAGGTAGGTTGGCTGCTGAGAATGGGCTATCTGATGTACAACAAGATCAAAGAGATTCAGATTGAAGATGGCGGAAAAGGGTGTGCCATTTCTACTCCATTTCATATGGTGGCTAGTCACGGAGAAAGTGAAATGTGATTGCGAGATCAAGGCAATCGAGGAAAATAATAATAGGGTGGAGAGAGACTCAAGAGTCAAGAGTCCATTGCTATTGAGATTAATGCTGTGCTTAATCTCTATATTATGAGGTCATGCCTTACCATCCTTTTATTGATGGGTTGTATTGAAGTCCTGTTGATATGGATAGGAGATACTATATCCTTCACTGAAAGCATTTTTTTTTTTTATGAGGATAGGAATATTTTAGATGCAGCTTTTGTGGCTAATGAGATTATAGAGGATATTAAGCATAGGAAAAAAAAAAAAAAAGACAGATTTAGTTTTCAAGTTGGACTTCGACCTTTGTAGTCATGGTTAACAGTTAATGGACAAAGACATATCACGAGCCTTCCAGAACAAAAATTGTGGAATACAAAACCGTTACCTCAATCCGCACCATACAAACATCCCTTACAATGCTATTCATATCTACATTATGTGTTGCTACCTGCCAACATACTGTCATTCTATTTCTGTGGGTGAATTCAGAGAGACCAAACTACAATGATCACTAGCTATGTAGACCGATAAAATTGTCAGATCCAAGAAAATTTGTATTCTCAAGGAATGAGAAGGCTATCCAAGTTAATACTGACATGTAAAACGGAATTCAAGCAAAATGCTTTCCAACTCACTTCATTAAGATATCATAGTACTCAGGATCCAATTGAGAAAGCATCCCATCCACATCCTTTATAGCCATTATAGCCCTATGTACAACAATCCAATGTGCAGACTGCAAGAGTAAAATCCAAAACACATGAAAATTATGTTGTGATTTCAACAGATTAGAACCCTATAGTTGCAACTATAACTATAAAACAACCAAGTCTTTGTGGAGACAGTAGCACAAATCAAAAGATGCCATTGCATCCCAGCATAGACCTAAACTAACCCACAGAAAAGCAAAATCCAGTCTTTGTGGCAGTTGAAATTAGCTTTAAAATTGTAAAAGAAGAACACTGTTGTCGTTCCTCATCTACAACAATCAAATTAGAACAATCAACATAGATGAAGAATATGCTGCCATTTCAAGAAGTTAGAACACTTCAATTGCAACAAAACTCCAAAGAAATATATATAAAAGCTAGTGTTTTTAGCCAGCTGCAACTAGCTTACTGAAACTCAGACAAAAAAAAAAAAAAAAGCTCCTCAACAACCCAAATCAAATGCAAGCAAAATATTATATTAAAGAAATAATATAAAAGATCAGTAACAAAAAGACAGAGAGAGAGAGAGAGAGAGAGAAGATGGGGCTAAAGGAAAAACCTTGCAACGCTCATCACCAGTCATGGCATAAGTGCCTTCAAGAGCAGTTTTTAGTGCTTCCACAGGTTTATACCTGAAATTGCATCAAACACTGAATTTTTATTTTTTAATAATAATTTAATTCATCATAAAAACAAATGATTTTTCAATTTTTTGCGCTTCATATAATAATAAAGTTAGTAAAGAAAAAGAAGGATAAAAGAAGAGAGGGTATTGTTGCTACTGTTTGAGTAAGCTTTCGATCTTGCGAGATTTGTGTTCAATTCTGGTAATGATGGCCTCTGCATTATCTGCTTCCACGAACCCTTCAGCTCCTGCCATAATTATCTTCTTCTTCTTCGTTTTCTGATTTTGCAAATCAATCCTTTTATTTTCTTCGGTTGAACTGGAATTTTCCCGAGAAAATGTGTGATTTTGATTTTGATTTTCTTTTCAGCCAAACAAACAAGGGGAAACCCAATAAAGTTACTAACGGTGACAGGTCTCTGGTCTGGAGCCTGACGATGCTGGAAGGTGTGTTCCTCTACCTCGTAAGGTGGACCCCATTTGAGTGGCGTGTACGTGAGGATTCGTATTCACACCGCAATCAAATAAAACTAATAATCAAAGACTACACCCTAATTTGGTCCTAATAAGGTTTATACGTTAAATTGGTCCTCCAGAAAAGAAATGTTTTTCTTTTTTTTTTCTTTTTATAATTAAAATAGAATAAATTAATTTTTAATTAAAAGTATAAATAGAATAAATAAGTTCACTAAAATATAAAGAAGTGATTAATTTATCTTATATTTTTAATTATTAGAGATAAAAAAATATTTATTTTTTTGAGGAGTTAATTTATTTAATTATATTTTTAAGGAGCATTAAATTGATGTCTACTCTAGATTTTTTTTTGGTGACTAAGCGAAAAGAAAAGAAATAGAGATAAAAAGAAGAACTAAAAACGTAAAAATACAGCACTAGCACTATCTGCTGATAAAAAAGCAATCAGATTAGCAAGAGGGGAGGACCAATTCCGAAGAGGAGTAATTTGATTTGAGCCTTGCTTAGCAAGGAAGTCTGTACAAAAGTTAGCTTCTCTGAACACACGATTCACCTGAACATCCCAGTCCAAAGAAATCAAATAATGAATCTTTGCCAAAAGAATTCCATTGAGATGAAAAGAGTTGGTATACATGGTTACAAATCTCCAGGCTTCCTTTGCATTTGTCTCAAGAACAACCTTCTTATAGCCCAAATCCTGAGCTATCGAAAGACCAGTTTTAATAGCAACTAACTTAGCAAAAAGAATATCTTTCTGACCAAGAAAACCAGAGAGACCATGAATGCAATTACCCAACTTATCACGCAACACACCACCAAAACTTGCACGCCAAGGATTAGCCATACAGCTACCATCAACATTAATTTTGATACTATCTGCCATCGGTTTCTGCCAGCAGACAGCAACAGGAGAAGCAATAACCTCATCGGCAAATGGGGAAACAGGCCTTCAAATCAGAAACTAAACAATCAATGTTGAAGGTGATTTGGGAAAAATTCCAAACATCATTACTTAAAACCAAATTATTTCTCCAAACCCAGCACCACCAAAGACAGGCAACAAACACACGGCTATAATTGAATTTTAAATTGGCTTCCAACCATATTCTAACATCTGAAATCAAGAAGGAAGAGGAACTAGTAAAACCAAACCTGCGCCAAGCCTGCCAGGAAAAGGGGCAGTCACGAAGACAATGAAGGATATCGTCTTCACCACCAGAACACCACAGACAAACAGGAGAGTTTTCTAGATGACGAGAGTGTCTAAACTTTGATGTTGGAAGTGAGAGATGTAAACAAAGCCAAATGAGAAATTGAATTTTAGCTGGAATTTTAAGTTTCCACACCCAATTCCAAGAGTGATCAGGCCTATCCTCCTCTGAACGAGTCAAGCATCTGTAACCGCTAACAGCTGTATAAACACTAGAATAGCTCCCAATCCAGAGCCAGCAATCAGTACAAGTTCCCATGACTGGAATCTCCTGCTTAACAATTAAATCCTGAAAGCCGGAGGTAATGGGGGTACATAATCTATTTAAATGCCACTTACCATGATCCCACAGGTCACACACCTTTAACGATATGTCAGAAATGTGGACATAGTCTACGACATCACAAAGCTTGTTGTCCCCAAGCCAATGATCATACCAGAGAGAAACATTGCTTAAACCAAGACAATACGTGAACCCTCCTCTCAAATGATCAATAGTTTTGATAATCCCATGCCAGACACAAGAGCTGTTTGGTTTTAAATTCGCCAGAAATAAGGAACCCCCATCCAAGTATTTAGCAATAAGAACCTGAGAGCTCATCCTGTCAGGAGCATTAGCAATGTTCCAGAGTAATTTGCCCAACAGAGAGACATTAGAAATTCTGCTATCTCTAATACCTAGACCACCAAATTTTTTAAGAGTGCAAACAGTCTTCCAGTTAACCAGATGAAACCCTCGCACATTATTATGATTACCCTAGAGGAACGCACGAGATAGCTTATCAATACTTGCACAAACATTATCAGGGAGCCATAGAGACTGCATCATATGAATAGGAAGAGCAGAAATCACAGATTAGGTTAAACAAAGCCTACCAGCCTTATTGAGGAGTTTGTGTTTCCAAGAAGCTAGGAGAGAAGAAATTTTCTCAAGAATTGGATTGAAGGTATCTCGTGTGACTTTCCTTTGAGAATCGGGACCCCAAGATACTTACCCAAGTCAGAGACAAAGCGAATAGCTATAAGGCCGTTAAGAACATCTCTTTTACAGCGAGGAGTATTAAGGGAGCATAACACCCAAGATTTGGCCAAGTTCACTTTAAGCCCCGACATGCGACAAAAAGAATCCAAAGTATCCATAACTAATCTGACCTGGGCCTTTTTAGCTTGGCAGAAAAGGAGAACATCATCAGCAAAGAGGAGGTGAGAAATCGCAGGTCCCTGTCTGGTCAACATAATTGGCTTCCAAGACCCACTATCCACCTTCAATTGGATCAAAGATGCAAGCTTTTCCATGCAGAAGATGAAAAGATAAGGGGACAGGGGGTCTCCTTGCCTAAGATCCCGGGTAGGCTGAAAACTCTCCAACCTAGAGCCATTCCAAAGAATAGATAAAGTGGAGGCCATAACACAGCTCATAATTAACGTAATAGTAAGCATTGGAAACCCAAAATCCATTAAAGTTTGACGTAGAAAGTGCCAGTTAACCCGGTCATAGGCCTTCTCAAGATCTAGCTTGATGGCTACTGCACCCTTTCTACCTTTCATCTTGTTAATGGAATGAAAAATCTCCTGGGCAATAAGAATATTTTCATGAGTCCCTCTTCTAGGGATAAAGCTTCCCTGAAGCGGACCCACAATATGGTCAAGGAAAGGCCTGATTCTATTAACTAGAACCTTTGTAATAATCTTGTATAGCACTTTACATAGGCTAATTGGCCTAAAATCACGCATGTGAGTAGGAGTGTCTACCTTAGGAATAAGCACAATAAGAGTATCCGCCAACCTTTCATCAATGATACCCGTAAGGAAAGCATTCTGCATAATACTATGAACTTCTTTGCCAACAATATCCCAATAAGTTTGGAAGAAGATTGGTTGAAACCCATCAAGTCCCGGGGCCTTAAAGGGTTGCATTGCAAAAGTAGCATGCTTTACTTCTTCAACAGAAACAACCTTAGTTAACGACACCACAACATTCTCATCTAAAGAAGGCATAGTGATGGCATGGCAAAGAGACAGATCAATGTCCTCAAAATGACAAAATAGATTTTTATAAAAATTCTAAGCTTCCAAGGAGGTTCTCATCGGTGCACCAAATACCTCCCTCCAAGTTCAGCACGTAAATCTTGTTCCTCTAGCGTCTAATAACAGTTTGGGCATGAAAAAATGTAGTGTTCCTGTCCCCAAATTTTACCCAATTTTCTCGAGATTTTTGGAACCACAAAAGTTCCTCTTGGATAAGGACTTTATCATAATCAAGGCGAAGTTGCTTCTCTAAAGCCTGCAGAGAGATCGAATCCCAATGCTCTAATCTCCTTTGAATACCAACAATACGAGCTTCAAGGTCCTTCTTTTTTTAAAGATGTTGCCAAAAATCTCTTTATTGAACTTAACAGAATCAGAACTAATCTCATACAGACAATGAATGACATCATGACCTCCCTGAATCCAAGCATTACAAGCAACCAAAGAATAGTCAGGATGGCTAGACCACGTAGCTTGAAAATGGAAAGGCCTTTGAATCCCACCTTGAGATTGCATTCCACAGCACAAAACAAGAAGAGAATGATCAGAGTGAAAATGAGGAAGGTTAGTCACCACTGCCTCGGGGAAGGCATGCCTCCAATTAACATCCCCAAAAGCTCTATCCAGCCTCTTAGCCATATGATTCGCCCCTTGATTCATTCTGAACTAAGTAAATTTACTCCCATAAGCGCCCAGATCAATAAGAGAGCAGTCATCAATCATGGCAGCAAAAGCATCAGCTCTAGATTAGTGAAAAGAACTACCACAAGTTTCAAAGGTCTAGAGAATTTTGTTAAAGTCCCCCATAAGAACCCATGGTTTATTAATACAATTCTGAAGCTGTTTAAGATAAGCCCAAAGTGCATTTCGAACAGAAACACTTAGGTTGGCATAAATAGCCGAGCAAACCCAACTACGCTGACCACGAGAAACTTCAAAGTTGAGACATTGATCAAAACTGTGGATTTGAGTAGATCGAAAAACATTCGTTGCTAAAACCCAAATGCCCCCAGAGTGGCCACGAGCTTCAACAAGACTAACCGGTTTATACCCCAAAGCATCCCAGAAAAGCTTCACTACTTCAAAACGAGTGTGAGTTTCAAGAACTATGAAGAAAGATGGATTATCCTTTCGGATAAGCTCTTTAGCATGGCGCTTACCCTTAGCATTCACAGCACCTCTAACATTCCAAGAAATAAGAACGCAATCTTTGAACTCAATCATAAGGAAACAAACAAGAGAAGGAGAAGGGACAGGTACTTAAGCTTGCTGACCTGTGTCCATAGCAATAAAATCGGACCCATTCCCAACAACCACCATAAGATCAAATTGAAGTCCTTGAGTTTCTGCCACAAACTCTACTTCATCGACTTTACTATTCGAACCAGATGCCGTAACGGATGAAAAAAACACAGCCATCATTGGTTCTACCCCCTTGTCAGTCTAAGGGACTTGTGATGGTCAGGGACAGGATGTTGAATGACCGACTAAGTGGAAGCAGGGCGTTGAATAACTTTTTGGACCTTGTGACCATCTAGTGGGATAACTCGAGTTAATTTGGCTTCATTATTTTCCTTCCTGGGTCTTTTTTTCTTAGCCCAAATTTTATTATTCTGGACTTTTGGCTCGTACATTGATTTATTTTAGGCCACTGCCTTTTGAGGCCCAACATTGCTCTTAATGCTATTACGTTGGGGACTAGCAGTGTCCTTAGACTCTGCAATTCCATTGAATTTAGGATTCAGTTTCTTCTTTCGTTGCTGAACAATCAGCCATTCTCCATGATTGGAATTCAAGTGACTTAATTGGTCATCATGATAAGTCACGTGATTTGCGGAGACGGAAACCTGCTCTTGGACTTCTGCGTCCAATCTTTCCTTATCTATAACTCCTTCCGCTTGAGGCTCCTCCATCACATTAGCGTTTTGCGGCTGAGTTTGATCATGAACCGCCACTGGTGGAGATTGTTTGGGGCAGTTTCTACCCAAATGGCCATAGTGACCACACTAGGAACATAATAAGTGAAGCCCTTCATATTGAACTTGATACCAGTGACCACACAAAACTCTACCGACCACAGGTTTGGTGAGATCAATTTCCACACAGACTCTACCAAACCGGCTCCTATCCACATACACTGTGGTCAAATCCATCTTAATGGGTCTCCCTACCATTGAAGCCATGGCAAGCAAAGAACTCTCATCAAATAAGGCCATATTCAAACTTGGAAAACGAATCCAAACCATGGTTTTCTCAATTCTTGCTGTTTCTGCTATAAAATCGGGATCCCAAGTGTTGACTGCCAAGTAGTGATCAAAAATCATCCAAGGGCCCCCATGCATAACCTTACACTTATCTTCAACAGTTTCCAAAGACAAGATACCTTTTCTTTCTTGACGTTATAACCAATGTTCTTCCCTCGAAGCTTGATTACCAAAGCCTCTTTCCATGGAGCACACAGCTCCTCAAAGACCTTATCATCAACATGGATCATAGGAGCCAAAGGGTCTCCATTCTCGTATTCAACACGAAACAATTTTTCTGAGAACCAATCCCTTTTAGCAGGAGGCGGGGAGGGATTTTGACCCAAGACTTTGTCATGAAAAGAGACTTTATGTTGTCCCACTCCATCATCTGGTGGTTTGGGAGGAAAGGGCGATGGTGTTGAAGAGAACACAAACGGTTCCATGGTAGAAAAAATGAAAAACCCTATCAGGTTAATCCTTACATGTTTACTCTAGATAAAAACAATATAACAAATAACAACCAAAGAGATGAATTTTAATTGATTATTCATATTATCAGTCAATTACATTTTATTGTTTTGTATGGTTCTTGTAACTATGTATGAATGAATAATTGTATATGTCAGAGTTTTACCTTAAATTCTAAAATCGAATTATACAATTTAAAAGTTCATATAACTTAATTTTAATAAAAAAATTATTCTCTTTAATCTTTTTAAAATTTTAAGAACGACTTTCTAAAAAATTAATACTTCGTTAATTGAGATATACCTTAATGACAGATAATTAGACGACGGGTGTTTTCCTTAAAATTTATGTGAATATTGTTTTTGTACCAAAAAAAAGAAAGAAAGGTTAATCCCCATTTCTAAGATAATGTGTCGCAGTCAGCTAATTTTGGTACAAGTTGAGAATCAATCAAGTTGTGTAATTTTGTTTGAAACGTAACAGGGTTGAAATCAACCAAGTTGTACATTTTTGTTTTGTTTATAAACCACAGATATTTTTTCCTTTGAAATTATCATCCAATCTTCTCTTTGCTAAGCTAATTTTGCATTATATGTTTTCTGGTTTTCAACGAATATTATTTTCTTATCACTAATCTGCTATAGATTTTTCCATCTTCATAATCACTTATCCATTGATTCTTGGAGTGAAGTTTTACATTGATTAATAATGGAATAAGTGAATAGTATATAACATGTGAAAGGATTAATTAACTATTTTGATTATGATCACAATGAACAATTTTTTCACTTATTTGGATGTACTTGTTCTCTCTATCATTTCTTGCCCTTAGAGTCTCTTGTATTATTCATTTCTTGTATTCTTCTAACATGTTCCCAATATGCCACTGTTAAATCTGTGACTCCTAGCCATGAGGCTGAGGGTAACAAGCCACATATTCTGCCCATTTCAGCACGACATGTATTTTTATTATTATCAAATCAAAAAGTAGCGGTAGTGGTTAGCATCAGCTGTGGTTGTTCATCTCATATCCATTTTGTCTTGACTAATCTTGAAAATGTCTCTTGAGGGCGTGAAACACGTAAGAGCTGTTGAATCAAAATTAAAAATAGACGTGCCATGTGTACAACTTTTGCCCATAATTGTGCCAGTATTAATCAACTAATAGGCACATCGATAAGAAGCCCACCTTGTTTTGATACTTCCATGTTTATCACTAGCGTGGGATTATATTGATAGTAACGTGCTACGCAAGAGCTTACATCACTTACTCACTCAGAAGATAACAATTCAGTCGCCAGAAATGTTTATTTGGAAATAAATTTTGTTTTGCTGTATTTATTAGTTTGGCAAATTCGCTATATTATATTCAAAATATAAGAAAAGTAAGATATGCATATAGGAGTAAGGTTTATGCTAACACAGTTGTCATGTACTATTGAGTGATAAGTGTAATACAATAAAATCTTTTTTTTTTTTTAATTCGGATAACATTTGTGAATATTCTTCGGTTGCATGCTTTAAAGTCATTCACTTGTTATAAAACAATCTTCAAGATCAACACACTCTCAAAATATCCAAACTCTGTAAATTATCTCAAGTTCCTTGTTAGCATCATATAATCATGGAGAAAGCCCCTTGCATTGTCATGGTTCCCTCCCCAGGACTAAGCCATTTGGTCCCACTTGTTGAGTTTGCAAAGCGATTCCTTCATCAAAACAAAGAGTTCCATGTCAAGTTGCTGATTCCCACACTTGGCCCTCCCTCCCCTTCCATGAAAGCCATCCTCAACACTCTCCCATCAAACATAGGCTTCACTTTTCTTCCCCAAGTCAATGTTGAAAACCTTGCTGAGAAGTCTGAACCTGCAACCCAAATGCAACTCACAGTGAAACACTCTCTTCCATTCCTGCATGAAGCACTTACCTCATTGAGTTCCACCACTCACCTAGTCGCCTCAGTGTTTGGTTCATTTTCAACTGATGTACTTGATGTTGCTAAGCAATTCAACCTCTTGTCTTATGTTTTCTTTGCCTCAGCAGCCATAGTACTATCATTCTGTCTTTATCTTCCACAGCTTGATGACAGTGTTTCCTCTGAGTCCTTGGACTTAGCACAATATGTGAATGTTCCAGGTTGTGTTGGGCCTTTCCAGGTCAAAGATCTTCCAGACCCGGTTCTTCAAGAAAGATCAAGTGAAGTCTACAAATCATTTCTTGGTGTGTGCCAAAGATACTCCTTGGCTGATGGTGCCATAGTGAACACCTTCACAGATTTGGAAGCCGATGCCATAAGAGCCATAGAACAAAGAGTAGCCAGTAGAAATAGTCCTTTTGTTTATCCTGTTGGACCAATCATTCAAACTGAGTCAAGTAATCAGGTAAACAGTTTAGAGTGTTTAACGTGGTTGGACAATCAGCCACCAAAGTCTGTGTTGTATATCTCTTTTGGGAGTGGTGGAACACTCTCTCAGGACCAACTCCATGAGTTAGCATTAGGATTGGAATTGAGTGGACACAAGTTCTTGTGGGTTGTGAGAGCTCCAAACAAGAATGCTAATTCTGCTTATCTTGCTGAACAAAGGGAGGACCCACTACGATACTTACCATCTGGTTTTCTGGACAGAACCAAAGGGCAGGGCTTAGTGGTTCCATCTTGGGCACCCCAAATTGAGGTCCTAGGTCATGGAGCCACTTGTGGCTTCTTGACTCATTGTGGATGGAACTCAATTCTAGAGAGTGTGGTCTATGGAGTGCCCTTGGTTGCATGGCCACTATTTGCTGAGCAGAGAATGAATGCAAGGTTGCTCAAAGATGTGCTCAAAGTAGCAGTGAGGCCAAAGGCTGATGATGAAAATGGCATAGTAACAAGAGAGGAAATTGCCAATGTTATAAAGAGAGTCATGGAAGGTGATGAAGGCTTGGAAATGCGCAAGAGAATGAAAGAATTGAGTGATGCTGCTGCTGTTGCAGTGGGTGAAAATGGTTCCTCTAAGAAGGCACTCTCTTGTCTTGCACAGAAATGGAAGAACATTTGAGTAGTTGCATGTAGAAACTGTTATTCCATGAACAATGCATTGCACTTCTTCAAGCTAGCATTTTACAAAGTAAGTTTGATATCTTTTGTTCTTTAATTTTTAGCAAAATTCACAAGGCTTTTTCAATCTGATTGGTTTCGATCGCATTGCAACAAAATGGGTAGGAAAATGACATAAGCCCAATGTATAGAACTTGTAAAATTGTCAAATATCAAATAAAAACTTGAAAAGTTTTCTTCCGAAAATCAATGCATGCATTTCATTCTTGTGATTATATATGTGTGTGTGTATCAGTTCCATGTATTCTTCTTCAGGTTCACCAAGCACCATGCATGCACCTTCCGAAAGAAGAAACTTCAAATGCCACCATTTCTCATTCACGTAGATTTAGCATTGACTTAAGGATATAATAATATTATGTATGATTTTAGAAGATTTGATTTTTCTTAAATTAATTGTACAAACGGTGAAGTTCAGATTGTTAAGTAATAGCAGCAAATCTTCCACTTATTTTCACAAGCTAACAAAAGCTTCTCTGAATTTTGCTTTCAGTGCTGCAATTCATTTCTCATGTGAAATTCAATATTTAGATTTTTGTGCCTGCATTATAATTGTGTAGAAACCTGTATGCATGATTCCTGATTATAGTTTTAACCATAAAAGTAAACTGATTTTAACACTTTAAACCTGACAGCTTGAAATATTGCCCTTAATCAATAACAACTATATAAAATCCACATATTAGCTCCTCGGATGAAATCGACATATAAAAGTGGAAAAACCCTTGATAGGGGAAAGAAAAAAGGTATGAAATTATTGTATTAAAAGACAATGAAGAAGTG
Organism: Dalbergia cochinchinensis; assembly: GCA_031216125.1. Classification (NCBI taxonomy): domain Eukaryota; kingdom Viridiplantae; phylum Streptophyta; class Magnoliopsida; order Fabales; family Fabaceae; genus Dalbergia; species Dalbergia cochinchinensis. The sequence goes on along the minus strand of CM062375.1, from coordinate 69,165,465 downwards.
GATATTAAATATATATGATCTATAATTCCTTTCCTGATATAATAATATCTAGCTTACCTATCATGGATATAATGTGAACAAGAGAACAAATATATTTGTGCGCCATCAATCAGATTGCAGTTATTAATAATTTAATATTATCATAAGAATGCTCATAGTGTTTAGAAGTTCCAGAGAGCTTGCGGGCAAGTAGGCCATGCGGTGGTACTGCTGTTGTTTTCTTTCCATTAAAGGCTGAAGGTGCTAGTTCAACAACCCCCTTTTGACAGGTTCAAAATTACAAGAAAGGTATGACACAGAAGTTTCTGGTGAGAAATGATACGTGAATATATATTGGGGACAACAATGGGACACTTACGTGAAACAGAAGTATTAAGACAGGTGTCCTTTTTTATTTTTTAATTTCTTAGAAATCAGCTATATTATTAGGATTTATCAAACCAGTGTTCTAAGGAGAATGATTAAGAAATTTTTTGCATGAAGAAGTAAAGTTTTTATCTTATCAAAGTAAGAGACAAGTCGAAAAATTTTAATATTTATTATTATTTGAAAGGTAGTTTATCTTATTTATACACCTTGTTGTTTTAGGGATATTTATAGAAATTCAAGTATAAAATGGTGAATCCTCACAATCTAATCATTATTACATCACTTTTTTTTTTCCAACTCTAAAATTTAAATATATACGTAGGATGGCTCTAAAATGAGGTATACAAATAATATAATTCTATCTTGATGTATTAATTTTGAATTCTGAAATGTGAACTGAAGTCAAGATCACTATGCTCATACAATTGACTTATATATAGGAGAAGTTAGCTTCTGATGTAAGCTGAACCTCTCTAACAATCTTAACCATCGATCAGCCATATTTAACCCCTGCTCAATGTTATAGTGTAACCACCTTACATTTCTAACCTTTATCCCTTTCACTAAGAACTGTCATGTTCAAACACGTGCTTTTGTTCTTGCTATGCTGGTTGAATTTAGATCTTATTTCAGATGTTGTGATATTATTTCTATTTTGCTCTGCTTTGAAGACATTCTAATGAAGAGAAGAAATCTGAAAGTGTCTTTGATTCTTGGACTGTACTCTCAGGTTGATCAGAAAAGCTAGCTATGAGTTTATAGCCAACTTCAAAGCTCATACTAGCCTTCAGAGAATAGCATCAAACGAAAGATCAAAGGGGCAAGGAATAGTTGTAAACTATATTAGTTGATATATAAAATTTTGTAGTTCCAACTGTTTCTAACCAGATTAATGTGAATCATCCGAGGTCATATATTATTCAGTTCCATCTAGCTATCTCCATTCCAAAGATTTTATTTTCCCTGTTAATGTCTTGTTATATATAGAGTGCAAATTGTTACATTGTTGCAGCAGGTCTTCCACTTATGTTCACATGCAACACAAACATGTCTAGATATTGCTTGCTTTCAATACTGCAGCTTATTTGTCTATGTATGTTTTTTTCTCTTTGCAACATAATTAGGAACCAAATCTGTATGCAAGCTGATTTCTGGCAATAAATGATAAGAGACAACACAAACACACACGTAATATTTCTTCTAATTAAGTTTTGAACCGGCTCTCCTGCTAGCTGTTTTTTACCCTATAATTGAACCTTGATTGTTCTACAATCTAGTTAAGTCTTGTTTTGATATATTTGTATCTTTTTGCTTCTATTTCTCTTTATGTTCTGTTCTTCCCTAATCTATTTTTTGTTTTCTTGCATTCGTTATTATACTCATTCATCACTCAATAATAGGAGGTTAAATTGTTAATTTTGACTAAAAGTACATATCTGCGACTATAATTAAAAGTAGATATAAGAGGTTAAATACACTGATACTAACTAGCCATATCTTAATGCTTCCGCCTTGTCTGTTTGCCACTACTAGAGTAGGTTTCTTGATATTTACATGTTACGCAAGAGCTTACATCACTCTGTCACATGATAAGTAAACAATTCAGTGACGTGCTGTAATCGGCAACTCATTCACGTACTTGCTATAAGACAAGTCTTCAAGATCATCAAACTTCCAAAACATCTGTGATTGATTCTTCAAATTGTCACAATTAAGTTTCATATCAATAGTTCAATATCATGGACAAAAGACCATGCATCGTCATGGTTCCCTCCCCAGGACTGAGCCATTTGATCCCACTTGTTGAGTTAGCAAAGAGATTCCTTCATCAAAACAAAGAGTTTCATGTCAAGTTGCTCATTCCCACACTTGGCCCTCCCTCGCCTTCCATGAAAGCCATCCTCAACACTCTCCCACCAAACATAGGCTTCACTATACTCCCCCAAGTGAATGTTGAAGACCTTGGTGATAAGTCTGAACCTGCAACCCAGATGCAGCTAACAGTTAAAAACTCTCTTCCATCTCTGCACAAAGCACTTACCTCATTAACTTCCACCACTCACCTAGTTGCCTTAGTGTTCAGTGCATTTTCAACTGATGTACTTGATGTTGCTAAGCAATTCAACCTCTTGTCTTATGTTTTGTTTGCCTCAGCAGCCATGTTACTATCATTCTGTCTTTATCTTCCACAGCTTGATGACAATGTTTCCTCTGAGTCCTTGGACCTAACACAATATGTGAGTGTTCCAGGTTGTGTTGTGCCTTTCCAGGTCAAAGATCTTCCAGACCCGGTTCTTCGTGAAAGATCAAGTGAAGTCTACAAATCATTTCTTGGTGTGTGCCGAAGATACTCCTTGGCTGATGGTGCCATACTGAACACCTTCACAGATTTGGAAGCAGATGCCATAAGAGCCATAGAACAAAGAGTAGCCAATAGAAATAGTCCTTTTGTTTATCCTGTTGGGCCAATCATTCAAACTGAGTCAAGTAATCAGGCAAACAGTTTGGAGAGTTTAACATGGTTGGACAATCAGCCACCAAAGTCTGTGTTGTATATCTCTTTTGGGAGTGGTGGAACACTCTCTCAGGATCAACTCAATGAGATAGCCTTTGGACTAGAACTGAGTGGACACAAGTTTTTGTGGGTTGTGAGAGCTCCAAGCAAATTTGGTGCTTCTGCTTATCTTGCTGAACAAAAGGAGGAGCCACTACAATACTTACCATCTGGTTTTTTGGACCGGACAAAAGGGCAAGGCTTGGTGGTTCCATCTTGGGCACCCCAAATTGAGGTCCTTGGGCATGGATCCACCGGTGGTTTCTTGACTCACTGTGGTTGGAACTCAACACTAGAGAGTGTGGTCCATGGAGTGCCCTTGATTGCATGGCCACTGTTTGCTGAGCAGAGAATGAATGCCATATTGCTCAAAGATGTTCTCAAAGTGGCAGTGAGGCCAAAGGCTGATGATGAAAATGGCATAGTAACAAGAGAGGAAATTGCCAACGTTATAAAGAGAGTCATGGAAGGTGATGAAGGCTTGGAAATGCGCAAAAGAATGAAAGAATTGAGTGATGCTGCTGCTGTTGCACTGAGTGAAAATGGCTCCTCTAAGAAGGCACTCTTCTGTCTTGCACAGAAATGGCAAAGCATTTGAGTAGCGGCCCAATGTTGAAAAATATTATTCTATGAAATATGAATAATGTATTAAGGACTACTACAAGATGCTTTGCCATTTCTGTGCCAAAAGAAAAATAAAGTGTTGAGGGCTGCTACAAAATGCTCAAGCTTTTTTATAATGACGTTTGGTGTCTTTTTGTTTTCTCTTTTAACTTTTTTATGGAAATTTAAAGTCTTTTTCAATGGCTGGTGTCGACCTCATAGCAACAAAATCATAAAGAAATGGAGCTTATGAGCAAGTAAACTATGAAGTGCCCTTTCAACCACTCCACTGACCATTGGGAATTATTTTTTGGAATTATTGGTTAACCTTTGCTAATAACTTACTATAATAAAGGAATGGTAGTTAATTGTGTTTTTCTGAATTTCAAGTAAGAAAATAATAACATATTTTCATGTTCTTTGCTTTAGGAGTTAATAATTAAAATTAAAATTAATAATTAATAATTAATTTAAAATAGGAAAATAGAGTTGTTTGGTCCGCCGCATGTGGCCCATATCTGGCCTCACATTGATGGGCCTTGAAAGAGAAGACCCAGGCCTTTTTGGCATAATTGTATGGAACAATTTTCGGTCTTTGACTCGACCAAAAGCAGAAATTCACTCTTTGACGCTAAAATGAATAAGGAACCGAGTACATCTCTTTCCATTTTGCCTCCTTAAGAGGACAATAAGAATAATGATGATGGTGAAAAAAAACAGCGTGAGTAATTTTCTATTCTCTTTCCCTATCTGACCCTCGTGCCCTAAAGTTTAACCTTCAAATTAGGCTGATGTAACAATTGCTTCTTCTTCTTCTACATAAACCAAATTACATAGAATCATACCTCTTAATTGAGTTATTTCAGCTGATAATATATAAGTGTCATGACGGAAATTTTTATTTTTTTGTTCAATTAAAATTTTTAGAAAACAACCAACAATAATATATAAAAATAAAAATGACTTTACCAGAAAAATAGTAACAAGTTGTAGATACCAAAAAACTATATGATAATCACAATAGAAGTAAATTGCAGTTCAAGGTAAATTTTATCTGCCATATTAAAAATTTCAATCTTAAAGCTCTTCAAGTTTTGAGCGATTCTTTTTAACTATTTAACCGTTCGAAATTGCTTGAAAGTTTATAACACAAAATAAACGAATAAATAAATAAAATAAATAATCTTTGTGGTCTTAATATTTTAAATTTAAATTAATTTTATCCTAATAAAATTTTTGACATCAAATTGATATTAATGAAAAAATTTATATTAATTTAGTCATAATATTTTTAATTTTAATATCAATTTAGTTCTAATATATTTTATTTCAATATTAATCTAATTATTATATCAAAGTGAAAATTTAATAAAATAATAAAATTGATATCAAAATTTAAAATACTAACATTAAATTGATGTTAAAAATTTTGTCACCATCAAATTAAGGGAAATTATTTTTTTTATGGGTTTCAAATGCATCATTATCAATAATATGATTATCAGGTTGAAATTACATACATACATTTATCTAAATCATGCTTATTGCGTGATTACTAACTCCCAAAAACAAAAGAAAACCACCTACAAAAACAAATAAAATAACCTGTAAAAACAAATAAAATCACCTGCAAAAACCTGCTGCACTTGCACTAAATCACGCCACTTCCGTGATTTTTAAAATCTCGACTTTGGCGAGATTTGTTTAGCATGCCACCCACAGGAGCTCCCATTTGCTGATGCGTCCAGAGTCTATGAACGAGGGACCTGCATAGCGCACGCTAGCTAGGAGGAGGGCCAGTGTCTGAAGCAGCCGGGAGTGGCCACACAAGCGCAAAGTGCAGCACTTTCAACTCTTGTCAGTGTGCAGTGCGAATATGGCTGGAATCTCTCATGTAGCGTGATTTTAGAAAGCAAAGAATCTCTACGACAACATTACTTCATGCCCAGAAGTGGTGCTGCATGTCTAGAGTATAAATAGAAGGCATAGGAGAAGGCCATTACCTGAAGAGAGTTTTAGCAGTTTGAAAAAAATTCGAAGAAGAGTTTGAAGAATGTTTGTTCTTTACATCTACAAAGAGTGTTACTCTTTTAGTATTTGAAATAAAAAGTTTATCAATAACTTCGGATAGAACAATAATTTCAAAGTTTATCAATAACTTCTGATAAAAACAATAATTTCAGGAGAACATGTATCCAAGCAGATTCATCAAAATATTATAAGTATTCCATTTTATATTTAAAATTTTATATAAAAAAATTAAAGATTAAATTTTATTTTGCGTATGTAGATTTTATATAAAAAATTAAATTTTAAATACTATAAGTAGGGTATTTCATTTTATATTTAACATTATATGTAATTTTATTTAACATTTTTTATAAGAAATTAAAGATTAAATTGTCTGAGCAGACTCTTCTTCTATAATGATTAATTTTATTTTGCATATGTATTTTTAAAAAAAGCATAAAGATTAAATTTAATTATTTAATTAATATATATATTTTACTTTTGTAACAGAAAAGAGATTAATTACAGCCTCGTCACCTATACATAAAGTCACCGAAAGCATGAGCACTTAAGACAGGCCGGTCTCTACCATGTTTCCCAGATTTGTGAATTAGAGATAAATAGATCTCTTATAAATGCTTTAGTGGGAAAGTGGAGATTGAAAACTCATACATTTCACTTCAAAATATGTATGAACAACTACTCGGTGGTTGGCTAGATCTGGTCAATCTTGTGGCTGGAGAAATCAAACTTGAATGACCTGATTTTCATGTAAATAATCTTGAAACAAATTCTGAGGAGCTAATAACATTTAATGTTCGTAGCTATATACTAGCTTTATTTGGGCATTTTCTAATGCTGAATAAGAGCACATCATTGGTTCGCAGAAAGTTCTTGCAACTACCTGCAAATGTGGATGAAATTAGATGGAATAGTTGGGGCTTGGCATGTCTCGCAGTGCTTTACTAAGGTTTAGATCAGGCAACATGTAAGAATACGTGAGAAGTTGCTGGTTGCATGGTACTATGTGGTTAATGCAGTTTATGTGGCAATCGTATCTGGATCCGATGATTGATGCTGATATTCCATATGATGTGCAGGCTGAGCGTATGATATGGTCAACGGTTAGCCCATTTATATGTTTTGAGGTCATAGAGTGGCATGCTTCTGGCAGTGTCATGCGTCAATTTGGGATAGATAAGCAAATTTCTTTCCTATCTCGTAATTTAGGGGGATCGCATAATAAAGACTTATCAGGAAGAAAACCAACTAATTGGAGAGAGAAATATCATGAGTAGGTGATATTGTGGGAGACCTATTATGAGTGTTTATTGCAAGGGCAACCTACTAATTAGTATGTTCCATCATATGAATATCAAGATTGGTATACACAAAATGTAATAAATTAGCTATGGTTGTCCTCTCAAATGCAGCAACAGCCAATCCTCCAACACCAGCTAATCCCTGAGAACCAGCCAATCCCCAGAATCAACCAATACCTGAGCACCGACACATCCCCCAAGACCAGTCAATCCCACAGCCCCACCATATCCATCAGGACCAGCCATTCCTACACCACCAACCATTCCCCAATGAGCAACCATTCCTACATCATGAGCTACCGCACTATGAACAGCCATTCCCACACCATGATCCACCATTCCTACTGTATCATCCATTCCTACAGTACAAGTCATTTCCATTGCACCATCCATTCCCACAGATGTTGCCATTTCTAGTGCCCTTGTCACCACCTCATCAGCAGGAAGACCTTACGTCCATGCAAGTTTTGAATGATGAGGTAGATCAATGGTTGAATCAATAGTTCTTGCATGTACAGAGTCATCAAAGCTGATAGAGTCAACAAAATTGGGAGCCACTCGAATGTCCTTAGATGCAAGGGACACTTGTTGTGGCTCAAGAGGCATTTTGAGTAAAGGAATAAGGTCTGTTGATAGTAGTGGCACTAGACCATCTCATCCGGATCGTTTAGGGGAAATTATGAAATCAATATTGATGGAGCCTAATCCGCACCCTGACCTTTCTTTGACCTGAACGAGAAGGTAGATGTATAGGAAGATGTATACTAACCAGTTGTGTCTGATATTGCTTCTTAGCCAATACTTTCCTTAACACATCAGTGGACACCAATGATACAGTGGGTTCAGACGAAACAGGGGATAGGGTTAGTGGGAGTATCTACATCTGGATGTGTGGTAGAGCTTGAGGTTGGAGGAGACGATAGAGAAGGAGAAGAGGGAAGAATGGATGAGAAAGGGAGATAGAGGCGTAGGAGAAGCAATAGCCCCCTAGGAGGTAGATGTTCTCCTAAGCTCAGCCTGCACATCATCTAGAATGTGAGCATCAATCATCGGATCCAGATATGGTTGCCATACAAACTGCATTGACCAAAAAACTATATTACATACAAATAATATTTAATTTAATATTAAAAAGAAGTATTTGATATAATAATGTTCACCTGATGAAATTACATTTGATCCAATGCAAGTTTGATATTAGGGACATTAGCATATGGATTGTTGCATTGATATCATGGTTCCTTCCACCTGCGAAATATTTTTTGTTTACGAACAAATTTTTTAACTGACTAATTTATTTAAAATATTTTTACCCGAGAGCGAGCGGGAAAGTGTTTGGCATGTTTGGTAAAGGAGCCAACCAGGGGAGCCGATACCATGCCTACACTTGCAATAGTACCATGCAACCAGCAACCAGCAACTTCTCACGTATTCTTACATGTTGCCTGATCTAAACCTTAGTAAAGCACTGCGAGACATGCCAAGCCCCAACTATGCCATCTAATTTCATCCATATGTGCAAGTAGTTGCAAGAACTTTCCGTGAACCAATGATGTGCTCTTATTCGGCATTAGAAAATGCCCAAATAGAGCTAGTATATAACTATGGACATTAAATGTTATTGGCTCCTTAGAATTGTTTCAAAATTATTTACATGAAAATCAAGCTATTTAGGTTTGATTTCTTTAGCCACAAGATCGGTCAGATCTAATCGACCACCAAGTAGTTATTCACACATATTCTGAAGTGTTATTGGTAACTCCAGTGACCGGTAAATCTTCTATATGAAGTCCAAGTAACATGGTGACATCCTCTAGTGTTATTGAGCACTTCCCAATCGGAAAGTGAAATGTATAAGTTTCTGGTCTCCACCTTTCCACTAAAGTATTTATAAGAGGTCTATTTATCTCTAATTTACAAATCTGGGTAATACGGTAGAGACCAGTCTGTAGTAAGCGCTCATAAATCTCTGTTTTTGGTGACTTCATGTATAGGTGACGAAGCCACAATAAATCTCTTTCTTGTTACAAAACTAAAATATATATTAATTACATAATTAAATTTAATCTTTATGCTTTTTTAAAAAATATATATGCAAAATAAAATTAATCATTGTAGAAGAAGAGTTCCTCAGAAAATTTAATCTTTCATTTTTTATAAAAATATTAAATAAAATTACGTGTAATTTTAAATATAAATGAAATACCCTACTTACAGTATTTAATATTTAATTTTTTATATAAAAAAATACATAGGAAAAATAAAATTTAATCTTTAATTTTTTATATAAAATGTTCAATACAAAATGAAATACTTACAATATATTGATGGATCTACTCGAATACATATTCTTCCAAAATTATTTCAAATACTAAAGAGTAACACTCTCTGTAAATGTAAAGAACAAATCTTCTTCAGACTCTTCTTTGAATTTTTTTTCAAACTGCTAACACTCTCTTTGGGTAATGGCCTTTTCCCATGCCTTCTATTTATCCTCGAGGCATGCAGCACCACTTCCCGGTATGAAGTAACAAAGTCGTAGAGATTCTTTGCTTTCTAAAATCACACCACACGCGAAATTCCCATGCTTCAGCTATATTCACGCTGCACACGGACGGGGAGTTGAAAGCGCTACACTTTGCGCTTGTGTGGCTACTCCTTACTGCTTCGAATGTTGGCCCGCCTGCTTCAGACGCTGGCCCTGCTCCCAATTGGCGTGCGCTGTGCAGGTCCCTCGTTCATAGACTCTGGACGCATCAGCAAGTGGGAGCTCCTATGGGTGGGGTGCTGAACAAATCTCGCCAAAGTCGAGATTTTAAAAATCACGGAAGTGGCGTGATTTAGTGCAGATGCAATAGGTTTTTACAGGTGGTTTTCTTTTGTTTTTGGGAGTTAGCAATCACGCAATAAGCATGATTTAAATAATCATACGTATGTAATTTCAGCCTGGTAGTCATATTATTGATAATGATGCATTTGAAACCCATAAAAAAATAATTTCTCAAAAAATAAACCGATAAAATATGAGATAAAAAAGAAGGAAAAGATCTCTGTTTTCCTCCTATTATCCCCCTTTTTTCTACCCAATACTTTGACAAACAAATGGAACGAAAGAAGAAATGATGGAAATGGATTAAAGAAGATTGAGACACTTTTTTTTACAGACTAGAAATAGAAATATGACACTTTTTTTTATGAAAAAATATGAAAAAAGAAGAAGAAAAAGATCTCTATTTCCCTCTTATTCTACACCTTATTTTATCCAATCTTTATTTTTTGACAAATAAATATGGAACGAAAGATGGAAGCAGATTAAATAAAGAGCATAAAATATTTTAATATTTGTTAGAAAATCTCGTAAGAGGCGTCATTAAAATCTCGAAAAGATCGTAATTAAATTCTCGTCAAAGGCAAGTTATATTTTTAATATTTCTTTGCAAAATCTCGCCAAAGGCAAGCTTAGTGTTTAAAATTATAATTTTTTTTTCATACAATCTCGTAGCAGGCGAGATTTTAACATATTATTATTATTTTGTTTCGTTTTCTAAAATAACGTATTATGTGATTTTCCAGCCATTTACCTGTAATTTTCTCCACAAATCCATTCTTTTGTATTTCATACACACAAACCCAATACCAAAATAGCTGACCCTCATATTAATGTCAAGTTGAATTTGTTGGGAAAAAGATTATTTACTCGCAAATAAATAACACTTGATGTGACCTTTAAGTTAGATATTATTATTATAATATATACATAGAATATTTTCCTTTTACCGGTGAACAAAGTGGATAACATAAAAGAGCAACACAACTTTGTGCTTGTATCTTGGTGTTGGAGGCCATGATGCCGCTCATCTCTTCAACACCCTCAATCTCACTCGTGCCATCTTTTCCTTGTAAGTCTCTCTCTCTCTCTCTCTCTCTCTGCCTCTGACACACACAAACTCACATTCACAACAGATTACATTTGACAGCTTTTGTGTTTTCTGTGGCATATTATTGCTTTAACTTTGTATGGTAGATTATATTTCATTTAACAGCTTCCTATATATGTTTAAGCATCAGAGCTTAGAAAGATGTTGAGCATATTTTATTGGCTCATGCGTTTGAGTTTGATATTAATTATTAGACTTAGTATATGGTGCAAACAGCTCTTAGCTCAATTTAAGATTTTGCTATGATTTTGATGTCATGGGGTTCAATTGGCACCTACCCATGCGCTTACTGTAACCAAAGTAACAGGGAAAAAAAAGAAGGTTAATATATGGCGGTAGAATCTTCAGATTCTGTTATAAAGTATAAACCCTCAGTGGTCAATGTCAAATGAGTAAAATGAGCTTGTTGCATATTACTTGGCTTTCATTAGTTGCCAAAAGTAGGAGGAAAGGTGAAATTTAATATGAGTAAGCTAGATCTTACAACTGCTTGGAACTGGCATGAAATTGGAGGATGGTAGTTGTTGCAGGTTCTTAAACTGAAAAGCTTTTACTTTTCTGGCAGTAAACTTCCCTTGTGCTATACAAGGAGCTATCTTTTCTCAAAGGAAAGAATTAACTCTTGGATCTACAAATCAGAAATCAAAGGATTGCCTGTAAGAGTGAACTACTGACATCCTTTTGAAAAATTTCCTGAAAGGGTTGTTGTTTAGTAGCCTTCTGGGTTTGCTTATGATTACTAGTGATAAATGTTTGGACAGAATGCAGGATGGTTGCACATTACTTTCTGAGAAAACATTAAGGAGGAAGCTTATCCTTTCTGTTTTGGTATCAACTAGTGTTTTTCCAACTTTATGTTCTTACGCAAAGACAAAGAGTAAGAATCCATATGATGAAAAACGGTTGCTACAACAAAACAGGCGGATACAAGAAGAAAACAATGCACCAGAAAACTTCCCAAACTTCATTAGAGAAGGTAAAAATTATTGTTTTTCCATCTCTTTAACGATTTAATTGTGTGAGTTAGCTATATATGCTCTCCATGCTGTAATATCTGATCTTACATTATATGTTACTTTCTAAGCTCAATAAGAAAAATTCTATTATCTTCAACCAGTGATCTCTCTGGTTAGTGTTCAGAGTTGTGTCTATCTGCTCTAATTCGATGTGAAAAATTTAAGAGCCTAGTGTAAAATTTGTTTGTTTGAACCTCTTGGATATGTTTTTGGATAAAGGTCTGATTTATTGACATACATTTCAGGTTTCGAAGTTAAAGTAGTAGCACCAGATAACTATGTAAAGCGTGATTCGGGGCTCATATACCGAGATTTTGAAGTTGGTAAAGGTGATTGCCCAAAGGATGGTCAGCAGGTTTTCCTTTTATTGTCTTCCCAATCTGCAACTTCTTTCTTTGTTCTTTGTAATTCAACCTTAATGATTTGCAAGAAGCACTCTCCAAAAATATTAGGCAATGAAGATCAGATTGAGAACAAGATTTGTCCCTTGTAGCCTTTTGCAACTGGCTATCCCTCTAAATATCATTGGAGAATTGAAATAAGTATATGGTTGGCTTTGATGTTAGAACAATTGTTAAATGTTTTAGAAATCGTCAAGGCAATTATTTGAGTGAATCATCAATTGCATACTAATATGTTTCTTGGAATAGCTTGAGTTTGTTGAGCTGGGAAAAAAATGGAAATTGATGTTTGAGTGGTCTGATTGGAGAGATGCTACAGAGCTATAATATTTTCTTGAACACCTTTTCTCTTGGTTTGCTATGAACATGTTTTTACTGCAGGGGGTTTTCTTTTTGGAGTTTCTAGATAATTCAAAATAGAATCCAAATGTTTTGGTGTCAGTTTTACTTCTGCATGCATGGTACGAAACTCCTTTAAGAGTCTTATATTGAGTAATATATTTTAAAAAATGGCAAATAAGGAAAATACAAAACTAATATCAGAATGAAATATCAGCTTCTCCATTTGTTGATGTATGTGCATGAAAGCGTTTGTCTTTGTATAGAGTAGTGCTGTCAAGTTATGTATGAGTACTATTGACAGAAGAATGAATTCTTATCACTTTGTATACAAGGTTTTTAAAACTGCAACTGTTAAGCACAAGGATTGAAAACTTGACTTTATTACACAAATTATATTGACCAATTTGCTTATGATCTCATTATATGCCATGTTTTTGCAGGTGACCTTTCACTATGTTGGCTATAACGAATCTGGCCGTCGAATTGACAGCACTTATTTGCAGGGAACTCCTGCCAAAATCCGCATGGGAACTAAAGCATTGGTTCCAGGTTAAACTTTTTAAGATTTAGCATCATTAGTTTTCCTTTCAAACTGGAGTTTAAAGAGTATTCACCTTTCACTTGCTTCAAAAGAACAAAAAAGGGAATTAACAATTGCAGATGGAAGTGAGGAAAGTATATTTTCTAATGCAGGATTTGAGGAAGGAATTAGAGACATGAGACCAGGTGGGAAGAGAAGAATCATTATTCCACCTGAACTTGGACCACCAGTGAGTTCCTGCTTCTCTCATTTTCTTTTGGCTACTTTCTCTTATTTTGGAGTCAATTCATATTATTTGATATGAACTGCTTAGAACTTAAGTGTATGCTAGTGTCAATGAAATTTGCCTTGTATTTTACACACAAAGTTTTGTTGGATCTAGATAGGGCAAATGAACTGTTAATAAAGAAGAAATAATCTCTCTGACTATGGATTTATACATGCTCCCATTTTCTCTGGTTTGAAAAAGAAAAACTACGCTTAAGGTGTACATGGGGTTATGTTGAAAATCATTATCTTATTTATTTTCTGTCAATAATTATTGGTTCCTTAATTTATATCTGTTATTCATGTATTCAGAGGTAGTAGATAAATGTAATATGTAGCAATTGCTGACTACATTCTAGATTTGAGATTCCTCTTCAACAATGGCCATTCAGAACCTGTTAACTCATCAAAATCTAATAAACTAAAATAAACTATTGGAACCTGTCATCAGGCAGATTTTTTTTCCTTTTTATTTTTTTGGATATGAAAAGCTTATTTCAACATTTTCTTGTGATTGTGGTAACATATATAGTTTTCAATCCTGAGCAGCTCAGTCTTAACAATAGTTCATCATTGTTAGTTCTTGCCAATCTTTTTCTGAATTAGTTCTTGTGACTGCACTGAACTTCTTCAAGAAGCATGGTTCCAAATTAGATAATCTCTCCTGAGTGGCATTCCTGCTGTTTTGTGTTCTGCAGGTAGGACCTTCAACCTTTTTCAGCTCAAAACAGTTTGAAGTTTTTGATGTTGAGTTGTTAAGCATACAGAACTGTGAAAGAAGGACCATAGCCTTCTACTCTGATGTTGTATGCAATTGAGGGTATATATCCGCAAAAGAAGTTCCTTAATTGTTTCTCTATGCCATCAATAACTTCATACAAAAAATACTAATTAGTAAGATTTACTGAGCAAGATTTGGAACTTGGAAACATAGTTGGTTATTTGTAATTTGTTTTCTCTTGTAGAAGAGAAGATATAGCCATGGAATCCAGCAATAGGAAATGGGTGACATTGTTCAAAGTTGTGCCACTCAATTGTAATGTGAATTGTGCCAGCTCAAGTATATTAGTGTTATAACTTGTATTTATTATGTTGGTCTTGTAGCTTTATTGAACTTGAGGAGGCAAAGAAGGTGAAAGCATTAGCATTAGAAAACTAGGCATTTTCAAAGATGAAATCAAGAAGGCAGCTATAATATAACAATGAGTTTTCTTTTCCCAACAAAATCTGAAAGGGTGATAATCTCATGTCACAAAACCATGTTCCTCTTTTGACTCTCCAAGTCAACTAGCATCCCTGCTTCTTGGTTTTTGACTTTTTAGTACTACATCTTTAGAATTGCTCACTTCCCTATTCTTGTTGCCGAGATTCTTGCAGTAGGCATGGCCATGCACACGAGCATTTGTTTATATTTTGACAATACATTTTATCAATTTGTACGATATTTGATTCTTCAATTTGGGGCAGTCAAATTTTATTAGGATATTTTGTGTCTGTTATCTAAACCAACAGAAACTATTTCATTACTTTATCAACTTCAAAATCAGAGAAGGAAAATAAAATTAACAACATCGAACAAGAGAATTGGTGTAATGGTAGGAACAAACCGTATTCTTTTTTTTTCTTTTTTTAGTGGTGAAATTTTTTGAATTATCTTTAATTGGTATTAGCACACAAAGTTGAACTATTATTTTAATGGAAAAGTCAAGCCCAAACATCACAATTTTTTTACCAAAGAAATAAATCATCATATTTTTCTTTTGTTAACTCAATTCATTACATATGTTTTAAAATATGATATTTTATGGAATAACTTAACTTATAAATAGATTTTTTAGAGTATAATATATTGTCACATTAGTAAGACAAGCTTGGCTTTCGTCCCATTATTTTGAAGGTTATACATATGAGAAGATTTGATTAGATATCAGTTTAAAATATTTGACACTATCAATATATTCAAATTAAATCCTACCTTTTATCAAGAATTTTCTAAGCCAAGAATTTATTCATTTATTTAGATAAAATTGTGCATATAGATCAAATGATAGGAGGTTATTCAGACTTAACTAAGGTCTCATTTTTGAATTTAGGGTATGCATCTGTGCATTAAAATTTAAAAAGGAGAGTTTTGTGGTTCTACCAGCTTGAACATGATTACCTCTAATAGAGAGATGTGTGGTTTTAATAGAAAAATTAAATCAAGTTTGATTTTATAGGATTCGATCTAAATTTTTTTTTGTCACCCTAAGGTATTCAATGCTGGACATAATCCCCTCACATATTATAAATCCATTTAAGGTTATTCATTGGCCATGAGTTTTAAAGCTACTCAATTTTCAAGGCAAGAAGCTGGGAATTAAACTCCTGGACACAGGCTAAGAAAGGATAAGATTATTACCATTTCACCTCGTTCTCGTGATTAATTCGATCTAATTTTAGTTGAAATAAATATTTTTTTTTATTTATCTAGTTTTTGCTGTCTCCTTATCTAGTTTATCTCCTATTTACTCCCAAAGGTGCATTTGTTTTAGATCTTAAAAAAACTAATTATGAAATTTAAATTTTATATGTAATCATAATTTTATTTTTTCAAAAATCACATTTTTTAACATCTAAAAAGAAACTGAAAACTAACTTTGTTGAAATTCTGATGATTTTTTAAAAATTATCTAAATATATAAAAAAATGAATTTTTGTTTAAAAGATGATTTTAATCCAAAATAATCTCATCCGAACACCCTTAATTGTATACTTAAAGATGATTTCTTCGATATCATATAAAATTCATGGGTATCAGTATCTTTTATATAGCTAGAGGTTGAAAATTTATCACGTATCCAAAAAATTAAATTTATTAATATTTTAAACACCCATGATTAAATCATAATCATATATTTAAAAGGATATCAGTAAAACAAAAACCATACTTATATATATATATATATTTTGCTTATATTTAAATATTCTCATCAAAGGAAGAAAAAAAAGAAGTAAGAAGAAAGCAAAAAGGAATTTCCATTTATCCAATGTTTATTTATTTATTTTTTCAAATATTTGACGCGGCGACAGTTTCTGAATCATTTTGCTTTGTGAAAAAGGAAAGGTTTGATTCAATTGACCGAGTTGAGTGAGTCATAATAATAATTGCTGCTGAGTTGACTCGGAATATACATTTTCCGAATCAGAAGGAAGGAAGGTAAAAAAACAAACAAACACACTGAGTCTGTCAACCATTCCATTCCATTGCTGAATCATATATCAATTCCTTTTTCTTCTTCTTCAAATTCATTTTGTCTTCTTTCTTTCTTTTTTCTTGGGGTGTTGCAAAAATCTTGGCTTTTCTTCAGTCCTTGACGTTTGCTTCAGATTTTGGTTTTTGGGTAAGTTCCATTTTATTTTTGAAAAATGCAATCCTTTAAAAAGATTTTTTTTTTGGGTTTTGGATATTGTGAGATATTTGGTTATGATGGGTGTGAATGAATTACTCCCTGGTTTCTTTTCCTTTTATCATTTTTCAGTTGTTATGAAGATATATGAAAGAGTGTTCTATCTTTTAAAGAGCGTTCTATCGTTCTATCTTTTAAAATTTTGTTGCTATTCTTCTTGTAAGCAGTGGAAAACTGGATTTTAAAAGGTTTTGTGCAGCTGAAATTCTTTTTTTTTTTGTTGGTGCCTTGCACTTGAATTTGGTCTGCTGAGTCATTTTAGAATCTTAGAAATTTTGGGTGCCCGTTGAAGTTGAAGAAGTTTCTTCAAATGCTTTTGGTTTGTGGTTAAATTTTAAGTAAACTTGGGGGTTCATATGGTTTCAATGACGCCGTGGAAATAATTACATGATCTCTGAACAATGAAGATTGCGTGACTGAATGGGCCCGGACTTGGAGCTGAAGAGCAAGTCAGAGAGAATACATGCCACGGCATTGTCTGGACAGAAGGTTCTAGAACCTGGGACCAGCTTCATTGGTGAGGCTTGTGGCATGGAAACAATGCCAATTGAACAACCTCCTATGTCCAGTGGAAATGAGGATGTAGAAGTTAATATCACTGGATGCACAAATTCTGGTACAGCTTTGGTGGTGGAAGATTCTTGTGACGATGTCACTGAGTGTTCCAGTTCTTTTGGCGATACAGGATCAGGCACAGAGAACGCCCCATCCTTCAGTGAAGCGGAAGTTGAATCTCGTCTTTGTGCTGATGATGGGTCCTCATCCATGTTTGATGATTGCTGTGAATCGCTTAAAAAAAGGTAAATTTCTCTTTGAAAGGGAATAAATAGCTGCATCCACATAGTTCTGTGTGTACTAATTTTCGTATTCGTACATCCGCACAAAAGCAAGTATGCGTTGGATCAAATTGCATGATTCAAATGGTGAATGTTGTGCCTCGTGTAACAATGTTGATAATTGGTTGGCTTGCATGTATTATAATAATTTCAGTAAGTTAATTTAGATACACCGGTTTGTAAATTTTGAGTGATGCTGATGCACCTTAAATTAGCAATCGTTACTGGATTAGAGATGTACTGAATATTCTTCACATGCACAAGGAATGTGTATTGGAGCTATCATCCAGTCTTTCCAACTATGATCTTATATCATCTTTCTTGCATTTTCCGTGAATAAAAATATGTCTAAAAGTCTAAGGCAACTTTCATCTGGGCTATTTTTATAGTTTTACATTACAGAATTTCTATCTTGATTAAGTATTGTGTAAAATGGTCGATTCAAATAAAATTTTGAATGTTTCAGTTAATTTATGCCTTGACTAAAGTTTGTGAATCCGAAGTTTGGCAATTTTGTATGGTTTTGGTTTGATTGCCAATCATTTATATGTTGCACATTTTACTCTATTGACAATTCAGAAAGAAAAGGGTGACAAGTCATTGGAGAAAGTTCATACGCCCTCTTATGTGGCGTTGTAAGTGGACCGAATTGCAACTGAAGCAACTTCAGTCTCAAGCACTTAAATATGATAAAGAGCTTGCAGCATACAATTATACAAAGCAGCTTGATTTTGCACATTTAACATTAGATGGCTCCGATATCAAGTCAGTTCCTATATCTGGTCGGATGCACAGGAATAAAATTATGAAGAGGAACAAAAGGAACAGAGTTGAAGAGAAGTGTGATTTAGCATCATGCATGTGTAACCATAGTTTGTTCTCCTACTACGGTATAAATTTCTTCAGTTGTTATAGTGTTTTAATTGCCTCACGTATTTCTCCTCCTTTTTTTAAAATTTTTTTTCTTCTTATTTTTTCTTTCACTTTTTGTCATTTTCCAGAGCAACCAGATTGTGCTGTTGATGTCTGTTTTAAAGAAATTCGTGGTGTTGCTATTGGTGAGTAGCAGTAATATGTATGGCGTTGTTTTTGTCAATGTAACCTGCAAAAAGTTATTTCACCATTTTATTGTGAAACTATGAAACAAATAAACTCAAATAATTACATACACAGGCTTTCTCCTTGTTTTTCATGTATTAACTAATAATTATGTGACTTCTGTATTTGGAAACAAGTTTTTTTCTTTTGTTTCCATGAGGTTCTGAATTCTTTATTCTGCTTTCTGTTTTTAATGACATCAGGAGGTAACATTGATGATAATGACTTCAAGTTGGATGATTTGTGGACTTACGTAGACTATGAAGATGATGATAAATCCTTGAATGACATCATTCAAAAGATTGAAGCTGTACATTCACAAGTTCCCGGTTTGAGAACTCGAATAGAAAAGGTGATTAGTGAAAATTCAGGAAGGTTTGATTCTGTAACTCGATTGAACATTCATGGCCCCTGCAATGGATTCAATCATGCTGAGCCACATTCTACTCCTTGCCCTGGTGAACAAAACACATTTCCAGTTAGTTTTTGTCATTCTCCATCTCAGCTTGAACTTGAATGTCATATGGGAGATCTACTTATACCTGGAAATACATCATTAATTCACGAAGGAGTTACTCCACTTAATGAAACCACTGATAGACCTGAGCTTGAGGACCTGTGTGAAGATGTAAGCTTTTGTACAAAAGTAATTTCAACTTTTGGAACTTTTTTTTTCCCTTAGCATATTTATTGTGACAGTTATGAACAAGTGAATGTGGTTCCTTGATATATGCTACCACCGTAACAATAGGGTTTTCCACTGATTGCACCATGCTCACAGTTTTTGCAATTGCTAGTACCATTCATGTGAGTTTCTGTAAAGTCATACATGAATGAAGTTGTTCACAACGATTGAGCTGCCACAAAACTTTTATCCAATTTATGATTGTTCTGATTTCTTTTTCAATATGTTTAATAGCGCATTAATGCTTAATGGATAGAACTTGTGCTGTATAAACACATTGTTGCTTGACCATGTCAAAATTCATCTTTTTCTGCATGAAAACTGATGGCCATGCTTCAAGATTGATTTTGCACATGTGCTAACTTCATGTATTCTATTTTAATATGGGAAATTATTTGATGAACAATTTTATGCGTATGCATGGTTAAATTGTCATATCCCCATCTTATGTAGAATTACTATATCCTGCCACTCGTGCCATTACCTAGACCTTATTCTAAGGTACTTCTTGGAAGCACTTATTGGTATGAAATTGCTATCCTCATTTCCTATGGCAGATTTATAACTGATAATCCTATGGGCTTCGATGTGTATTTTTCTTCCATGTTATTGTTTGAAATTTTGAAGTTGTAAGAAGAAACTTGTTTTCAATACTCATAGGCTCAATCATCCAACTACTAAGAGTGTATGTTGGAAGGGGAAATTATAAACAATGTTTCCGTATATATTTTAGAATCTTTACATACGTCTAAGTTGTTGTTGTTGTATATATTCTACAGTGTCTTTGTACATGCTGTCGTTCGATGCATGTATCGACTCTACCTAGTCGTAGGCTTGCTTGTTGTTGTTGTATATATATTTAAGTTAGTAATATTGGGCTTTTCTTATTTGCAGGCTGAAGATGGGGCCCTTATACAAAATCAGGCAGCTGAGGAAGCATTGCATGATTTTGAGAATATTGGAATTCATCTTACAGAGGAAACCAAGGAATCAATTGAACACAATAAATCCGTTTCCCAGGCTCATGTTTCCAAAGCCGACTTGGCTGCAGAGGGTGCTGTGCCTAATGAGCATTCCAGTTTGAAATCATGTTCTGTGTTGAAGTCAAATGTCCCCAGGAACAAAAGGAAAAGAAGGAAGAAATCTGGATCAATGATTTGGACTCGGAGATCATTGGATTAAGCTGAATCTGAAACAATTGGTAGACAGCTGAAGGAGCTGAGAATTTGTCAAACATGTAGCAGTCAGCTTCTATTTTAATGTGTAAATGCTTGTTATGTCATTTATACTCTTACATCAAGGAATTATTAGTTCAACTGTACATGATGTTAATTTGACAGCATGCTCGAAAGGAAGCTCTTTTTTGTACTCCATAGCTTCTTCATATATCCTTTGACACGTTTTGAAAAGGATGATTTTGCTCCTTCAAAGATCATAATTGTGTTATATCTTAAAAACGCTGAATTCGCACATCCTAGTATAATGATCAAAGCGATAGAGCAAAAACATAGATGCAGCTGTAGCATATTAACTATGCTGCTTTAGTATTCTCTTTGAGATCATATCATAAATATGCCATGCATGCTTCTATTATTCCCTCTTAGAATAATGTGACATTATGCGATATTAGACTCAAACGAATCTAGCTTGAGCCAAGTCAACCCATTATATTTATAATTCTCTTACCATTATTTTCTTTCCTTCTATCAATATAACTCGAACTCGAGACCTTGTTTGAAAAAAGAAAAAAGTGTCGAATTACTTGAACAACAATTATTGATAGATTGTATATGCATATGTATTGGTAGTAAATTTCATCCTTGCTCAAAAAATGCCAAGTTGACAATCATTGTGCATTGTAAATAAACATTCCCATATAATGGCATGAAACTTTAAACTTGATGATGCATGAGGACAAGCAACATGAGAATCAATCAAACATTGCCATTGTGCTCCTCATGATATATATATATATATCAAAAGGGAAATTTATCAGGATGGCACTGTGGAGCAGAGACGCACTCTTAAAATAAAATAATCTCTTTTATTACTCTTTGAAATATTTGATATCTCACGGTTGTACTCTCAACAGACTTTTCTTTTAGCATATCACTAATTAAAAAATTCCAGCAAGTTGCCTATTATGGTTCTGGTATTAGCTTCCCTTTAGATTCTTCCGGTGCTGGCTTTTCGGGCACTTTCTTTGTTAACTTGATTCTGGAGAACTTAAAAGCAATGAGAGCCATGATGGTAGCTGCAGGCACGAGGACAACATCAGGGATGGATGTCATAAATCTTAGCTGAGGCAGAACCTGTCCAGTCCTTTTAGCTGCCATGGCTGCTGGAGGTGCCAGGAATCCAGTAGTGATCATCATAAATCTATCTACTTTTCCGAGATTCACATGCTTTTCCATGAACTCAGTGAAACGTTTTCTTCTCTCCTTCTCATCCGTAGTTGTCCATGCTTTAAACAAATCCTGCGCGTATGCTTGTTAAACATTAAACCTGTCAGTTATGCTAAGGAGGGAGGGATGCATATGCATGCATGCATGCATTGCAGACTCTAACAAATTATTAAATCTGAGGTGCTGGAAAAAGTTAACTAACTGACCTCCAACTCCTTGTGTGGTGGTGGATCATAATGCTTACCGGGCAAAGCCATGTTGACAGAGCTATATGTATATAAAAAGAAAAGGTTTATTATTAATTGTGTGGTGATATTTCGAAATTAAATCTATTTGATTCTGATTTCCATGATGGTAATAATCAACTTCTTGAAAGAATGGAAATGATGCATCATCATGAATGACTAAGGCCCAGTTACTTTTTTTTTTCATTTCTCCGTGAAAATTAACTCATTGAGCAATATCTTCTTCATTCCTAATATTTTCAGTAGAAAATCCATCATTTTTTTCTGTATTTAGGCTATCAATAGACATTTTGTTGCCAAATGGAAAAGAAAGGTCATTTTTCATAAATAAAATCCAGTGGTTCAATATTTGGTATTTGGTATTCCCTAAGCAAAAGCAAAAGCAAAAGCAAAAGCAAAAGCAAAAGCAAAATCTCATGTTGTGAATGGTAGTGAAAACTAGCGTTGGTAAAGTTTTACTAGTTTAGACCCAAGAAAAATATATATAATTTGAATTTGTTTTTAAAATAATCCAGCCAAATCATTTTTTTCAATAAAATAATGTTCACATTTGTACGGTTTTTCCAATAAATTAATTAATTTGTTTTCCTACTTGTCTCCTTCTGATTTTCCTTTAACAAGTAATGAGTGACATTGCCATTGAAAACACATGCTTACTTGAACATATCAAGAATTGCAAGGTGGAAGGATTCGACGTCTCTGATATCCCGCTCACGAAATTGTTCATATAGTGTTGCCATTACAAGAGTCAACGTCTTGATTGCAAACCCATCTTCTCTCTTTTCAGACGCAATCCCTTCTCCTTTTATTTCGGATGCAATCCCTTCTCCTGAGATGTCAAAATCAAATCATAGTGTGCAAATCAAATGATTTTAAGATCAATAAAAGATTAGAAAAACATAACAACAACAACACCAACAACAACAATAATAATAATAATAAGAGAGTGTGTGACCTGCTCCCAAGTAACTCATGAGCATCCCCATGATGATTTTGTATTTAGTATTTTTTTTAATGAGTCTATAGGCTATCATATGTGCTTATATATATCAACTATCAAGATGTAATGAGTGTCTAGCAACTAGGAAGTGAATATACCTGTTTGTATTGGCGAAGCAAGGTATACATATACTTTTTTTCCCCCCAAGATTTAGATCATATGATTATTTATCTATTTTTCTACATCTGATATTATTCTTGGCTTGGAGCTAACCCTGCGGCTTAAAGCAAGCTCATGCATGATAAAGACCAAAGAGACATGAAAAATGTGTGTGATTCCTATCAATCTATCTGCACTTTTGAATTTACATGTGGGTGCCCCGTATATTTTCTCTATTCCTTTATAAAATTTGAAGTCTAAGTTTCTTATGGAATTTAGGAGAATTTAGTCCCTGCCAGCTCTGTAACACTCCCTTTCCAGCCAGCATGATATCATAATAAAGTGACCCTATCTTTCCCTTTACTTCCGAACTAAAAGCACTTTGATGAACTGACAATAAGTAACTTCTAGATTGTTGTTTCTACTATCCATTTTTATCTTATGAGACTTTTCTTTTTTGCTTTAAAATATAATGATCTACTGAGCTTATTGAGCATTTCAAGAATTGATTTTATCATTAAAAATATTTTTGTTGGGCAAGTGGTAGTACATATCCATACTATCATATAAAAAAGATCGAGTTAATAACTAATTTTTGATGTTTTCTCATTCTATTTAATATTTTTTAAATCTGTAATACTTTTTGAAAATCATTGTTCTTATATTCATTTCACATTCTTAAAACCACCTTACGTTCTGTAAAATTATGCCACTTGATTTACTTTGCAGTTACACTTCTCTATCTACTAATCTAACTAGACTACTTCTTGTACTTATCTTTATATTTCTCTTTTTATCTTCACAAACTAACACCAATAAAAAAGACGATTCGACAAGCACAACAATACTTGTCGAGTCACTAGAAATAAATAAAATTACCCATGTCTCAATTCAATCATTTAATCTTTTCACAAAAATGATCTTTTTAATATGGTATGATGTAAGTTTAAAGGACACATTTGTAGCCAAGTACCTCAAGTCAATAGTTTTATACTTTTAGAAAAGATACTTTCATAATAGTTCAGTCCTACAATCATTTTCTTTGGCTTTTTTTTTATATTAATTTACAAATGATAAAAAAATATTAGTCGAAGAAAGACTGTTTTCCTTAAAAAGAAAAGCAACGTGATGTTTATATGAGAAAAAAAATCAGCCACTTACTCACCTTATAACAAGAAAGGGAAAAAAAATAGAAAAAAAAACTTTTAGTAATATTGTGCTCAAAGAGATAGGCACATGGTCGTTTTTTGGGTGCAATAGGTCGTTTGGGTGCGATAGGTATGTGGTCGTTTGAACATTTAATACTCTATTAATGAATTTTGTAAAAACGAGTTATACACAATTATTATCACACTTACATTATATATTTATATCAAGTTAAAAGTTATAAATTAATATATAAAATATTATAAATCAATATATAAAAATTTATAAACTAATATATAAAATATTATAAATAAGTACGTAAAATTTTTTTGTATATTAGTTTATAATTTTTTATATATTGATTTATAACTTTTAACTTAATATAAGTGTGGTAGTAGACGTTTAGTATTCTCTTTTATAAATACAATTATAATGAACTTTTCTTTTTTATAATTCATTATATCTGGCTCGATTATAATTCATTGATATGACAGGTGTGAAAGTACGTTTTGTTTGGGATCTTTTAGCTCAGAATTATTTTTTCACAAAAAAAATTATTTTTCATATATTTAAATAATTATTAAAATTAGTTTTTAATTTTTTTTATAGAAACTAAAAAGAACAACTTTAAAAAAATGTCAATTTTTAATTTTTTAATTAAATATAAAATTTAAATTTTTTAATAATTTTTTTAAATCCAATACAAATGCGCCATGATTCTCGTATTGTTTAGAGAAGTGCTAAAAATTTATTTTTACATACTATAAAAAGTTTTACACGATCATTGAAATATATTATATTAATCATATGCATGATCTTAAATAATAATTATTATAGTTAAATATTTTTTACCAGTTCAACATTGCATAAAAAAATAAATTCAAAATAAATAAAGATATTCATAGAATCCAAAAGCATCTCCCCAAACATCCGCTGCTTATATAGTCTAATATCTCTAAAAGTAAAAAAAAAAACAAAAAAAATACTCCTCTAGTTCGGCGAAGTGTCGCTGAACTAATTGCCATCCCCTTTAATGCGGAGTACTTATGTCTTAGTTGATTGGAAAATAATATTTTGATATTTATATGGGTGCAGACACCTATGTGGGTCTTATATAATGTAAGAGGAGTAATGAAAAGAGAATAAGTTAGAAAAAAAGTAAGTGGTGGGATCCATGTGTGTTATGAATGAGGTATTTAGGTGTTTGAGAAAATTGAGTGTTGAGATAACAAAACCTTAGTTGATTGTTCTTTTGCGCTGTAGCTTCTTCAAATATCTTGGACACATTTTGAAAAGGACGATTTTGCTCCTTCAAAAAGATCATAATTGTGTTGTCTTGAAAATGTTGATTTCGAACATACTAGTTTGCATTAATGATCTAATTAAGCGATACAGGAAAAATATAGATGCAGCTATAGTATATTAACTCTAGTATATCCTCTATGTGTATTCATTTGCATTGCCATTTGTCAACATAAATGGTATAGTAATTTTAGTAGACGATTAAATAAAACTAACAAACGTAGCATTCCATGTGATGGGGATCTTATTTTAGTCCCTTTTTGTGCAAGGGCTGTGCTATTTTGAAAGCGTACTTTGTCTGCTTGCTGCACAAAAGGTCAACAAGCACATTTTGGCTTACTCTTCTGAAAATTTGAAAATAGCCGTTGGATCTCATCAGCATCCGTCACGCCCTTCCTTTTCCTTTTTATCTTTAAGTTCGTATCATATATATGCATTCTCCTATTGTTCCTTCTTATAATAATGCCACACTATGTGATTTCTTAGGCCGCATAAACTTGCTTTGTAATAAGATCTTAGCTTTATTATTGTTTTTATTTTGTGACAAAAACATCAGTATTCGACTCTACCAAACTGTAACGAATCTGACTCGAGCCAGTTAGCCCATTATAAGTATAGTTCTCCTAGCATTAGTTTCTGTTTTTTTTTTTCTTTTCTCATTGATATAACTCGAACTCGAGATCTTGTTTGAAACAAATAAGTGTCGAGATTCACCTGAAAAACAATTGTTGATAGATCTGAGCTTACTTGTACATGCATATGTATTCGTAGTAAATTTCATCTTTGCTTAAAAATGCCAAGTTCACAATCATTGTGAATTGGAAACAAACATGAATGACATGAAATATTAAACTTAACGACGCATCACGAGCACAAGCAACTTGAGAATCATACATTGTAATTGTGCTCCTCATCATATATATGTATCAAAAGGGAAAGTTATCAGGGTCCTACTTCATTAACATGAATTTTGAGATCTTAACAGCAATGAGAGCCATAATTGTAGCTGTGGAAACGAAGTAAACATCAGGGATGGATTGCATAACACTAAGCCGAGGCACAACCTGTCCAGTTCTCTTAGCTGCCATGGCTGCTTGAGGTGCCAGTAATCCAGTGATCACCATAGAGCGATCTACTTTGTTGAGATTCACATGCTTTTGCATGAATTCAGTGAAAACTTCCTTTCTCTCATTGTCATCATCGGCATATCTCCAGCATTCAAACAACACCTGCTTGTTAGAATTTAAACCTGTCAGTTAATAAGGAGGGATGCATGCATGCAATGCAGACTCAACAAAACTGAGGGGCTAAAAAGGTTAACTGACCTCCACGTCCTCGAGTTGTGGTGGATCATAATGCTTATTGGGCAATGACTTGTTGATGATGCTATGTATATATGAGAAAAATTATATTGTTAGAAACTATATATATCACAAAAAGCTTATTATGTAGTAATATTTGAAAATTTATTTAATTCCGTTTTTATGATCATAATTAGTTAATTTCATTCCTTTCGTTTTAGATTTACTGTTGCTTTTGGTTTTTTTTTTGTCAGTTTCAAATTAATTGTTGTTTTCAGTTTTCAATAAGTCTTTAATTTTTGTTTTATGCTCATTTTAACCCTCCTAGAGAGAGAATGAGTGAATGCAACTTAATGGAGAGAGAGAAAAATGAAAAAGAATATTTTTAACTTTTATTAATAATGTAAAAAATAATGATTAATAAGAAATAGATGATGTATTTTTGAAAGAATAGAAATGATACATCATGAATGAATAAGGCTCAATGATTTTGTTTTTCTCCAATGAAGATTAACTCATTGAGCAAGATCTTCTTCATTCCTAATATTTAAAGTAGAAAATCCATCGTTTTCTCTATATTTAGGCTGCGAATAAAATTTTCTTGCTCAAAAAAAAAAAAAAACAGCTTTAAGAATGGAAAAGGAAAGTCTTTCTATAAACAAAATCTCATGTTCGAGTTCTGTGAAACAAGAAAACTAGAGTTGGTGAAGCTTTACTAGTTAAAACTCAAAAAATAATTTGAGTTGGTTTTTTAAACTAATCCATATCATTTTTCAACAAAATAATATTCACAATTGTATACTTTTTTTCAATAAAATAATTTGTGTTACGTTCCTATTTGCCTCCTTTTAATTTTCTTTTAACAAGTAATGAGTGACATTACCATTGAAATCACATGCTTACTTGAAGGTCTCAAGAATTGCAAGGTAGAAGGATTCAAAGCCTCCGATATCTTTCTCAATAAAATGATCGTGTAGTGCTGTTATTACTGCAGGATTATTCAATATCTTGGGTGCAAGCTTTTCTTCTGATGAGATAGCAAAATCAAATCATAGTGCAAAGCAAATGATGTTAAGATCAATAAAAGGCTAGAAAATAATAATATTAATAACAAGAATAATAATGTAAATAACTCTAGAAATTAAAAGAGAATGTGTGACCTTCTCCCATGTGACTCATGAGCATCCCCATGATGTTTATGTATTTTGTGAATGACTAACCTCAGACGCTATAGGCTATCATATGTTCCTCTATATATATGTACATAGGAACATATGAGTGTCTAGGAAGTCATTATACTTGTTTGCTTGGTGAAGCAAGGTATTTTTTTTTCTTCCAAGATTTAGATTATGTATATAATTATTTATCTATTTTCTACATATTCTGGGGTTGGAGCTAGTTCCTGTGGCTTAAAATAAAGCTCGTGCATGATAAAGAGACATGAAAAATGTGTGATTCCTGTTTTCAGTGTGTCTCAATCTATCTGCACTTTATATTCCTTTAGAAAATTTGAAGTCCAAGTTTCTTATGGAATTTAGGAGAATCTGATCCCTGCATCTCAGTAACACTCCTTTTCCAGCCAGCATTATCCTAATAAAGTGACCCTCTCTTACTCTTTTGCTTTGGAACTAAACTCTATTCTCCCCTTGTACCCAAAAAAAAAAAGGACAAAAGAAAACACTATTCTCCCGGGATGAAGCAATTTGTTGAACCCAAAAGTAACTTCTACATTGTTGTTTCTACTTTCCACTTTTATCTTACAAGAATTTTCTTTTTGGCTTTAAAAATGTATAATGATTTACTAAGCTTATTGAGCATTTCAAGAGTTGTAAAAATATTTGTGTTTTGAGAGGGGGAGCTGGTGGTGGTTGAGTCCTACAAGCATTTTTTTTTTTTGGGCTGATTTTTTTATATTAATTTACAAATGATTAAAAACAAAAAAAAAAAGAAAAATTATCAGTGGAAGGGAGAGACACTGTTTTCCTTAAAAAGAAAAAATGCAATATGATGTTTATAATTCTGGTACTTTGATTCTGTATTCGGTTAAATCCTTCCATTGATTCATAAAATCATAAAATATATAAAAATAATAATTTAATTTATATACTTTGACAATGTAAAAAAAAAAAAACTTATGTTATTATTAAATCAATTATCCTATTTGCATGACTTTTCATATGAGACCTAACAATTTTGACTAGTTAGATAGTATATAATTAAATGATGATATAAATTTTTTTACATTCTCATGAATAGAAATTAAACTCAAAATAATGCTAATTTTATATAAAAATTATGGTAGTTACACACGTCTCCTCTTATGAAAGTGATCGGTCTCTCCATTGCAAATCTGACATGTAAAGCCATCCCAACTATGCACACTTTAATATGGAGGGTTGAGGATTTTGCCGCGAATTGGATGAGACAGGGCACTTTTTTTTCGTCAACACTATTGGTTTCCATTTGCATCAAACAACCAGTTTCATGAACCTTTTCTTAATTAGTCCTTATTTGGATAGTGCATTATTAAACACACTGGCATATATAGTGTGAATTTGTGATGACATCACTTTCAAGTTTCAAGCGTTACTTTATGTTCCAAAATATAAGTCCCTGCAAAGTGCGGAGGTAGTGCATGCCATTGTCGTATTAATATAATTTATATAGCCAAACTCAGACCCCATTAATGTAAATAATCTCTTGCAGCTTGAGATGATTCTTTGGTAGGCAAGTTTAGGTTAGTCATCACTAAATCACTATATGATTGAACAAGGAAGAGAAAGATTAGTATCAAAGAGGTTAATGTTCCTTTTTATTTTTTGGATTTTCTATAATAGCTAGGAATGAAATATAGTATATAGAACATAAAAAGTAAATTCTTTCTTCTGAATATATCAAATAACCGGTTATTGCAGTTTGTGAGAACAATAAGGAAAATGCAAATGGTAGTGAACATTGAAGAGGAATATGTTTAAAAGCACAGAGGTTGGTAGTGGTATATTGTAGAGTCCTAGTCTTACAGTGTTAGTATGCGCTGAATTTCATTCTTTAGGCTTGTACTAGTTGAATTACACTTGTTATTGTCATGAATTTTCAGCATATCAAATTGGTGCTTCTGATATGCAATTATCTTTTTCCCATTCTCTTTGAAAACTCTTTGAGAATGGAAGAATAAGAAGGAAGGGAAGCAACTGTCAAGGAATCAATCACTTAAATTGTAAGGTGAATGATTCAGGAATAGATTTTATTTCGAAGGTCCTTTAACTTTGGTTCCAGTTGATCCCATGCCTCTAATTTGTGTATTACGGGACTAAAGAAACCAGAACATCCTGACATTGAGAATACAAATTTATCTAAAGATTGAATTGCAATAACAGAGGGTGAGTCTTGTTATAACGGTAAGGTTATTGCCTTGTGACTTAGAGGTCAACTTATATATTTAAATTTTGGAAACACGCCCCTTGCTTGCATGAGTAAGGTTGTATACATGTACCTTTCCAGGACTGCACAAGGGGAGAACCTCATGAACTGTGTTGCCCTTTGAATTCCAATAGTAATTTCCACTTGAGAAGTAGACTGCTTAACTAGACAGTTCCTGTGCAACTTAAGAGCAATGTAGTAGGGTTCTTATTTTTATTTTTTTCATTCCCTTTCTCCCATTACATTTGGCTACACATTATGGCATAAAGTTACAACATATAATTTTTCCAGAGTCTAGTGTGGAAATATTTATCTACCATACCTAAGAGTCCTAATTTAGTAAAACTCTACAGAGCTTTTTAGATCTCAAAGAACTTGCAACAGATAGTTGTTATAGCACAAGCCACATAAAGAATGTGCACCAAAGAGTAAGGGAAACCGCAGCACAGGTATAAGTTGCTAACATGATTATTGAGCATTCACCCTCACCAGCTCCAAATATTTGAATCATTGTACCTGGCACAGTCATAAAAAAAATAAATGTACTTTCAAATTGTCTTTTCCTTTCAATGATATCTGAAGATGTTACTATACTCTATAACCGTTTCTGCACAGAACTTTTTTGATAAATGTGGCAGGAACCTACAAATACTAGTTTTTAAGTATCATAAAGAACTTACTCATGGCTACTGCAGGAGGAAGAGCAAATTGAAGTAGTAAAAGAAACTCATACAGAGGATCGGGGTGGATCAAGCCATAATGAACAGAACCTTTGACAATGCCTATACCTATTGCTGGCAAGGCAATAAATTTAACCACAGTAATGCCAATAATAAGTGGAAGATGCTTTCCTAGTCCTTTTAAACCTGAAAAGCATGCATCAAATTTGTGTCATCACAGTCATCTCCAAGTGTAGCTGCCAAATTGAACTCAACCCAACAGATGAATGAAAAAATTGAGATATTCATGTTACTGATTACCCTTAAGAAGATTTGCCCCAACCAACAAGGTCATTGCTGGAATGGCTGCATCCCTGCAAATCAGGGAAAACATAAAAAAGAGTACAATCAAATAAAGTACATTTACTATTTAACCAAATAAACCAAATTTGGATGAAGAGGAATGAGGATACTCACCCCAGCATGGCTATAGAGTCTTGAACCACAAAAAGAGGAGCACTGTCACCAACTAACAGTTTTCGAAATTGAGGGACTACACCAATCATTAAACCAACAATCTGCATACACAGAAGAAAAGAGGAATTGTCTGTTAGGTAGAACTGAAAAGGTTTCAAAATGTTATAACTTAATTGTCAAAGTGTAGCACATGGCTAATCTGGTTCTAGTCTAGCATTTGTAAACCAAGATAACAATGCCTCCCTTAAGCTTTGGAGTTAACATTTTTATTTCTCAAGCTTCCTGTGTGCTTCCGAAATATGTAACATAGTTGAGATATCAGCTAGGCAAGTACTGTGATAAGAGTGAGTCAAAATTAGAACAGTGCTTATTCTAGGATTAAACAAGAGAAAATCCAATTGTTGTAATTTACTTATGGTAACTAATACAGCTCACTGCCTCATTCTATTTTTCATTCCCTCTTGATCAAATTAATGAATTGATGTAAAATAATAGATAGACTAGCGGGAAAATAATAGAATGATTGACATACCGCTCCAACCGATGATGGTGCAAATAGTACCTTCAAATTGATCTTTTCAGCTAATATTTTCAGCTGTTTCCTAATCTTTTGCTTTGTTGATGCCTGAAAAACTCTTGGAGATTGTAAGATCATAATTTCAATAGCACTTTTTTCTACATCTTAGCAAAAACTTCTCACTACAGAGTCAAATGCAATATAGCATATGAAGGTATGCCATATTGCATTTCAATCCTGTTACCTAGTCTTCTCCTTCCTGCTTAATAAAATATTTAACTTTTGTACATAGGTAATGCATAATAAACCACAAACTATTCTTTTTTATTCCATTCAACTCTAGGCGAAAAAGTATAAGATTTCAGCAAAGGAGAAACTAGCATTTTGTGCATTAATGCCATATAGAAAAGTCTACATAACATAACTATACTAGAACTTATGTTTACCTTTGCTTGTACATCAGGCACTGTACATTCAATTTCAAGTTGCTTCACTTGATCATTAGTCTGTGGTCTGTCCTCAGCAGTGACCGAAGCTCCTATGGAACATTTTGGAGGGTTTTCTGGATCAGTTTCTCCTGCAGGCACTGCATTTACTGTGGAATCATCAACTGTGACTAAATTGGAAATCTTGCGTACATATACGCGGACAATGTTGTACACATAAGACCAAGTGTAAATGGATCCTAGCTGAAAAAACAGAAACACAGGAAAAATGTTCAAAATAACTCTGAAAAGGTAGTGATGCACATACTTAAATTCATAATGCTTAAAGTGAGCGTCATACTGCCATTGAGAGAGAAGCATATGCCAATCCATCTCTGTAGCAAACATCCACATCTCCAAAAGGACTGCTTCTTTCTTTACAGACAGCTGGGACTATAATAAGAGGCAAATTTCCCAGATTCCCTGCAGACATGAAAGTAAATCCCAAAGGCTCATAAAAAAGGGCAGCTTAATGTGCGAGGGTGAGGTCTGCATAGAGAAGATGCACGCAGCCTCATTCTTGCAAGCAAAGAGGTTGTTTCCATCCGTGAACTTGCAGGTCACAAAACAACAACCTTGTCGTTACGTAGAGACTCACCCTCTCCCAAATGCTCATATATAAGAAGGGTTTTGGATATACTTGTTTTTATATAGAAAAGTTGATATTTGTTAGTAACTATACCTGCAGCACAGCACCCCAACACAAGGCCATGAAGATGATGAGGAACTCTAGTTATTTTAATAAGTAACCATCCGAGAGCTGTCCCAATAAGAAAAGTGAGAAGAACATTTACCGGCATGAACCACCTACATAATTCATGAAAGCATCTCTGCTAAATTATCTAGATGCAGAAGGTTTTGTAAGAACAGGAAAAGAAAAGAAGATGCATAGGTGGCAAGAAGATTCAAACTTACAGCATAACCACACTCCTTAAAGTCATGGTTTTAGCCAGGCTGCTATAGACAAGAGCAGGGCTGAAGACAAAAAATACCATCTGCATGAGAAAAAAAAAAAAATCATATTATAGTAATTAGTTAATACTTAGAGAGCAACAAATTATAAATTTTGAGGTGAAAGATCAATTATCCCAAGCTATTAGGTGGAGATTTAAGAAGGATTCGTATCTCTAGCATGCTCCCTAATGCAAGAGCTGAAATCGATCAAATACTTACAGTATTCATGTTTTTCCTGGCAGTCTCCCTGAGAATGCCAAAACGATCAAGTGCAACAAATGTGCCAACAGCAGTAATCAGCAGCACCTTTAGAACTGGTATTAATGCAACAATGAAAAGCTTCCAGAAGTCCATATTGTGCCGTGCTTCTTTTATATGATAAAACACTGACCTCTCCAAATGAAGTTGTAATCCTGATATGCAAAACAAGTTTCAAATGAACATCAAATGGATTCTGTGAAAATGATTGCTTTGGAGGAGACCTATAGAGACCCCCAGTAAAGAGAGTAGATCAGATGGAGAGTAGTCATGTAACTAGAAATTGAGGAAGACTAAAGAAAACTAGCAGAAACAAAATAAAAGAGATTTATATGTTGATGGTTTAAATATAAACATGATATATGAATAAGATGGAACACTATTGTGTTGTTTGATCTATGTAATTGACCGTCTTTATGGGACAAGACTGGGTTGTTGTTGGTGATTGTTTTGATTTTCCATTTTAAAGCAATAAAAACACAATAATCCTAATTGTCATTGTCATTGTTTTTCCCATAGACACTTGGATCATTGGCTGCTCGATGATATTGTTATAATCAAGCACTTCTGTATACAATCAATTAGAGCCAAATTTCATGAAGATAATTACATTTTGTCCATGCTGTTCAATACAACAATCCTATAATAATGCTAATTAAGTAGCATAATGTAAATGGAAGTATACACTGACATTTACTAAACAGAACAGAAATATGCATAAATGTATGACAATCCAAGGAAAGGAAATATAATGAATCAATAGATTCATTTAGATCAACAACCGGTAGTTTCCATATCTATACGCACTATTTCTTCTGTAACAACTAAATTTAAGGAAGATCTCTCCCAATATAGAGTGGGGACATGCTTCTAGACTTTAGGAATTACTTATAAATAACCTATATATCAGAAAACTTACGAATCAAACCCATATCTTGAGAAGATTGATAAGGTGTGCTAACTCCCGTGTGCACTATATGCACTGTTGTGGAATGACGGGATCAGAGTAGCGCAAAATAAAATATGTGGAAGCGTAAAATAAATGACACTGGGAATTTGCATTAGTTCGCTTAAAGCCTACGATCACTGCAAGAGCGACAATCAAATATTGGAAATATGATGGAGATACAAAAGGTGAATACACTCCGCTACACCCTAATCCCAAAATACACTCAGAATCGCTTACAAGATTTCTCTCAACAGTGTATACTCTCAACCCTCTATATAGAGAGAAAACAAAGAAAACAAAACACTCTCTAAA
Organism: Dalbergia cochinchinensis; assembly: GCA_031216125.1. Classification (NCBI taxonomy): domain Eukaryota; kingdom Viridiplantae; phylum Streptophyta; class Magnoliopsida; order Fabales; family Fabaceae; genus Dalbergia; species Dalbergia cochinchinensis. The sequence continues at coordinate 69,130,505 of CM062375.1, read as the reverse complement.
TTCTTAGAATAGAGGAAGAGAAGAATGGATTGTTGGTGGTGTCTCAAGTTTGATGAATGAAGCTCTATTTATAGAGCTTGGATTGCACACCATGGTTGAAAATTGAAGTCACCATGTGTGAAAGCCACCATGTGTGAAAGCCTCCATGTGTGAAAGCCTCCATGTTTGAAGTCACCAATCTTGAAAGCCTCCATGTTTGAAGCCATCATACTAGAAGCCTCCAAGTTTGAAAAATTTGTAAAAAACCTAGCTATTATAACAAATCTCCATCTTGGCTTGATTTTTATCAAGTTTCAAATTTCTCAAGTCGCTTTTTCCAATGTGCCCATAGAGTGCACTCACATATTGTGAATACCAACTAAGTCCAAGCAATGCTTGAACTTAGCTGATGATTGACTTTGTCAACATGTCTGTGGATTATCCCAGTACCAATCTTCTTCATTGCAATGGCACCTTGAGAAATAATCTCCCGAATAAAGTGATATCTGACATCAATGTGTTTGGTTCTCTCATGATACATTTGATTTTTAGTCAAATGTATGGCACTTTAATTTGTCACAATAAATAGTTGTAACATCTTGTTCCAAGCCCAAATTGCCTACCAAACTTCTTAGCCAAATGGCTTCCTTCTTTCACTTACTGCTTTCGCCATGTATTCGGCTTCTGTAGTGGATAGTGCAATAGTAGACTGTAAAGTCGCTTTCCAACTAATTGCACTACCTGAAAGCGTGAAGACATATCCTGTCAGAGATCTCCTTTTATCAACATCTCCGCATAACTGAGTCAACATAACCTCGTAACACTAGCACTAGTGTTAGAACTCTTGTCATATACCAAACCAACATCTCATGCGTACCTCGAAGATATCAGTATCCATTTCACTGCCTGCCAATGCATCTTGCCAGGATGCCCCATATATCTGCTAACAACACTAACGGCGTGTGAAATATCTGGACGAGTGCATATCATAGCATACATTATGCTTCCAACTGCACTAGCATAAGGAACATGTGACATCTGCTCCTCTCTTCAACGGACCGGGTGAATGTGCCGATAATTTGAAATGAGCCGCCAATCGGAGTACTCACAAGGCTTTGCATTTTGTATCCCAAAGCGTTCAAGTACCTTTTTCAATATATTTCTTCCGAGATAAATATAATTTGCCGACCGCCTAATCCCCTGAATTTCCATGCCCAAAATCTTCTTAGTCGCACTCCAAGTCTTTCATTTCAAATTCACCACTTAGTTGCTCCTTGACTTCTTGATCTCAAACATACTCTTAGCAAAGAATGAGCATGTCATCAACATAAAGCAACAAATAGATAAACGAACCATCCGAGAGCCTTCGTAGTAAACACAGCGATCATAGTCACTCCTTGAGTAACCATAACTTAACATGAAAGTGTCAAATCTTTTATACCCTTGCGAGAGATTGCTTTAAGCCATATAACGACTTCTTTAATAGGCATACATTATCCTCCTTGCCTTGAATAATGAAACCTTCAGTTCTTTGCATGTAGATCTGTTCTTCAAGCTCACCATGAAGAAAAGTCATCTTGACATCGAGCCTCAAGCTCTAAATCAAAATGTAACCATAGCGAGCAACACAATTTAATGGAGCTATGTCTTACAACGGGAGAGAATACTTCATTGAAGTCTATTCCTTCCGGGCTATAAAACCTTTGCAACTAAGCGTGCTTTGTACCGAGTAGTTCAACTCCAAGGATCCTTCCTTTTTCTTGAAGATCCATTTGTAGCCAACAACTTTTTTGTCCTTAGGTGATTTCACCAACTCCCAAGTCCGGATCTTTTGAAGAGACTCCATCTCTTCACTCATTGCACTAAGGTATTATGCAAACTCATCACTCGAGATAGCCTCGTGGTATGTAGTAGGATCTTCTAATTCCATATCTTCTGCCATTGATAATGCAAAAGAGAATTTGTTTGCATGACCATACCTCTGTGGTGGTTTTAAACTTTTATTTTCCTCTTTTCTCTCTATCTGGTGAGGCTATAATCTGTCTGTTGTCTTGCATCTACAAAGATCAATAATATCTTGTTCTTTTTCTTGAATGGGTTGATCGTGCTTTTTCTTCCATCTCGCTTTGCTGGTTCAGCTTCAAACTCCACCTGCTTGCTAGCATCTTGGTTTTTTGTTCCATCATCAACCTTCGTTTTTGGATGAAGCATGGATGATTCATTGAACCTTACATCTCTCACTGATTATGAATTTGGATGACTTAGGTTCATTGCATCATAATCTATAGGCTTTAACCTCAATCGCATATCCGAGAAATATGCATTTTAGTACCCTTCACTTTAGCTTTCCATCATCAATATGAGCATATACAGAACAACCTAAAAGTGCATATTTGAATAATCAGCGAGTACCTGACCATACCTCAATAGGAGTCTTCAAATCGATCGCGATTAGACGGAGACCGATTCACCAAATAACAAGCCATATTGGATGATTCAACCCAAAATTCTTTAGGCAAACCAAAGATTAGAGGCATACGAGCCCTCTCCAAAAGAGTTCGCTCATACGCCTGCTACTCCATTTTGTTGGGGAGTCTTTACTTTGATGCGATGTCTTACTATGCCTTCATTTTCGCAGAACTCGTTAAAGCCCGACCTCCACAAAACTCCAAACCATTGTCGGTTGAGACGCTTGACTTTCTTGGCCTCGATTCTCAATAAGTGCTTTCCATTTCTTGAAAGTATGGAACACATCATTCTTGTGTTTCAAGAAATAAACCCATACCTTCCTCGAGAAATCATCAATGAATGTCAATAGGTATCTAGCACCACCTTTTGACTGAAATAGGTGCAGGCCCCACAACTGAGTGGATGTAATCCACTTTGTGCTCCTTAGTCCTATGGATTGCGATCAACTTGACTCCGCTTCCGTAGACACAAAGGTTCACAAAGTCAATTTTTCCAATTTTGTGATCACCCAAACAAGCCGCTTGCTCAAAATTGACATTCTGTTTCACTCATATGCCCTAGACGCATATGCCACAACGCAGTAGTTTCAGAATCGAGAATCAAAGGAAGATGATCTGTGCAGCACCAACAATCAGATTTCCTTGAAGTAAATAAAGACCGTTGACCAACTTGCCTCTAATCACAATAAGAGCACCCTTAGAGATTTTTAAAACTCCACCTTCGTGAATACTTATAACCTTGAGAATCGAAGGTGCCCAAGGATATAAGATTTTTCTTCAAGTCTGGTATGTACCGAACATTGGTCAGCGTTCTCACAATTCCATCATGCATCTTGATTTGACTGCACCAATGCCAATGACCTTACAGGCATATCATTTCCCATAGGACAACACCGCCATCAATTGACCGGTAAGATGTAAACCAATCCGGTTGCTCCGGCACATGTGGTAAGAACAACTTTGAATCAAGAATCCAATTATCACCAATTGAACTGTTGATACTATGAGAACATTATCGGTACTTTCACCACACTTGTCAGATCACTTGAATCTTGGCCCCTTTTGTCTTTGAGTCTCGGACATTACGCTTCAAAGGTGCCCTTCCTTCTTGCAATATCGACACTTGCCTTTACGATATTCTAGACTTAGATCTAGATCTTCCTTTGCTACTCGATCCAATCTCCTTTGACCTTCCTCTAGCAACCAAGCCAGATCTTTGTATCATCACGATCGCTAGTATCATGCTCCATTTTGTCGCGACTTAAAAGTGCAGATTTTACCTCATCAATTTTGAGGTTTTCACGACCATATATGAGCGTCTCACTTAAAGTGCTTGTATGAAGGAGGTAAGGAACAAAGTAACATCATTGTTGCTCACTTGAAAATGTCTCGTCCATATTTTTCAACCGCATGACGAGTGATGTGAACTTTCGGCTATGTGAGATCGGATTGATGTCCCTACGCCATACGAAGCATGTACGCACGCTGTAACACACCGAGACGTTGGCCACCGTCTTAGTCATATAATGACTCCAACTTGGTCCCATGGCGTTTTGCCGCTTTTTCTCGAAAGGACCTCACGTAGTACATCGTCTGTAATGCACAACCTGGAATAATAGAAAGAGCCTTTTTGATCGGCATCTTCCCATTCAAATTCCCTTCATTGTCTCGCCTCTTTTCCTTGTCGAAAGTGCTACTTTTACACCTTTGTCAGATAAGAACAAATTATCATGCGAACCTTCCACATTCCAAAAATTAATGCGCCCATCAAAGCTGCGAATATCAAATTTGGCAAGATATTTTGAACAAATTAGCCCCGAACTCTATAAGAGCTCGATACGCTTTGTTGTGGAATAGCGGATCGAGTAGCAAAATAAAATATGTGGAAGCGTAAAATAAATGACACTTTAAGGAATTTACGTGGTTCGACTTAAAGCCTACGTCCACGGGCAAAGACGACAATCAAATATTGGAAATATGATGGAGATACAAAAGGTGAATACACTCCGCTTGCCACCCTAATCCCAAATACACTCGAATACCTTACAAGTATTTCTCTCAAAAGCAGTATACTCTCAACCCTCTATATAGAGAGAAAACAAAGAAAACAAAACACTCTCTAAATTCTTAGAATAGAGGAAGAGAAGAATGGATTGTTGGTGGTGTCTCAAGTTTGATGAATGAAGCTCTATTTATAGAGCTTGGATTGCACACCATGGTTGAAAATTGAAGTCACCATGTGTGAAAGCCACCATGTGTGAAAGCCTCCATGTGTGAAAGCCTCCATGTTTGAAGTCACCAATCTTGAAGCCTCCATGTTTGAAGCCATCATACTAGAAGCCTCCAAGTTTGAAAATTTGTAAAAAAACCTAGCTATTATAACATGCACCGTTTATAAAATGCACTATTTATAAAGAACACTAGCTGCTACAAGCACATACTATATAACATGCATGCAAGAATATGCTTGAGTATATATCACGAACATAATATGGAGGGAATATGGAGAAAAATGATATCATAACATGGAATATGAAACAATTCAGGATATACAAACTAAAAGGTAAATATGAATTTAATTACACAGAAGAAACAAAACTATTCCAAGTATAAGAGTGTGTTAGTCAATCACACACAATGCCTCGTGGCTACATATATATAAGCCAGAAAGATTAAGGGCAACAGAATTTAGCTGGACAGAAAAATAAAAAAGTAGCGGAAGAATAAAAAACACCATCACCAGATGCTAATTAGTTCTTAGCCTCAGAAAGATGGGGCTGCAGTTTAGTTATTAATTTAAGAGGAAAGTGCTTGTAGTGTGGATGACCAATGGAGAAATATATATGTGTGTGTGTGTGTGACGAAATCGAATTGGCTATTGATTTTTACACTCAACTTCCATATTTATAGATAACAATATATGTGTTAATATATATATATAATTTTTTTTATTTTATTGTATAATAAAATAAAATGATCCAACAGTACATGTCTAACTAAATAACTATGATTGATTTTGAGCTCATGTTGGTATTAAAATTTGAAAAAAAACAAAGAAACTAGCTTAGACGTGTCTGTGGGGCAAGCTGCGTCCATAGTAAGTTAGAGCAATGTCCAGTCGTGTTCAGTGTGTGTTCGAGCTCAAAAGAATTATTTTTTAATTGGACGCATGTCCTCTGAGTGTCGTGTGGTTGTCGGATACTGATACGTGTCCAACACATGGACATGCCACCAAGTCGGTGTGTCCGTGCTTCTTAGCTCATAACTCTATTTTCTAAAGCAGCTTGAATATGGATAATTTTATAATTTTATTTTATCTACATTAATTGTTGTCTTTAAATCTTTCTCTCATTTAATTAATTTTCTTTTTCTACTAGTTCTCTCACCTAGTTAATATTCTCTTTTCATTATTTCTCTTACCTTAATTAATATCATTTTTGCTATTTCTCTTACCTTAACGATATTGATTCAAATACATAAACATATTAGACAATACTATATACTTTTTTTCATTTTTCACTTATGTATGCATATATATATTGGATCCTAGTCATAATCAACTTGTTACAACTGACTAAAACTATACTCCTTTTGTCTCACAATAATCATAAAAAATCAAACAAAACACATATTAAGATAGAAAAAAATCCTAGTAAATGTAAAAAAATATATGAGTTAACAAAATCATCTTTATATAGTCATTATTATTCATCTTGATAAATTTATTAATTACTTAACTAATACACTTAAACTAAGGGTATAAACGTAACGGAAAAAATTAATGCAACCTAAATAGCCTAAATAGACAGATATTCTAAAATATCAAAAAGTCAAAAACCGATTATTTTGTAGGAATACAACTTTTTCTTTTTATTTTAGAAACACGTACAGTTTCATATCTTCAATGGAATAATCATATGCAATACAAAAACGCAATAATCATATGTTATTAGGATATTTTTATTGTTCACATATATTAAAATTGAAATAATGTTTAATGTTTATTATTACTTCTTTAGGATACTAACCACAAATTTAGAGGTTGTCGATCACTACTTGATCATCCAAAGGAAGGGAGTTGTATTCTACCCTTAAAATTTGATGTGGGTTAGGCTGCCAATACAAGGGAAACCTATCTAGCCCACACTCATCTAAGAAGAAAGGTAATTCAGACTCAACTGACTATTACTTCAAGAACTTATCTTTGAACCTCTTAAAATTGGAGGTCAACAAGGCCAACATCTTTTTCCTAAGGACACTATTAAAAACACCTAACTCCCTTTTTCTACCCCCTTCACTTGGAAAAAATAAAAAACACTCCAACACTAGGCTCTTGTTCGAGCATCTCTAAAGATTCTCGAATGCTCAGATAAAAGCCTAGCTATTCAGATGTAATTGAAAAAAGGCAACGTTCACTTTGTTTAGACACCCTTCCTCAAACTAGGTGAAAGGCACCCTTACGTCTAGCTTCAAAAAAATCTACTTGCAGAAAAACATAATCGCTCTCTATAACTATCTCTCAACCATAATGGCACACCCTATCCCCTGAACTACAAGGAAGACACTCTTTTTCTTCTCCCCACACGAAAAAACTAAGCAACACTCCCTAAACCTATGAATAACCTCACCAACATCAAACACTGAGGCTGCCTCCCTAAACTCGGTACTAACCTATCCATAAAGATCATATTCTGCCTTATCCACCACAGCTCTTCCCTTCCTAGAAGTAGATGCACTTTTTCCTTTAGCTATAGATAAATACCTAGCCAATGCAAAGAGGAAAAGGGGCTTAGGAAGGGAAAAGAAGCCCAAAACAAAAAAAAAATAGCAGAAGAAACAGAATCACCTACCCTAAGGTTCTACTGAAACTAAACTAATTAGACGAAAGAGAAAGAAGAAAAGAATCAAACTCATGATTGAAAATTGATGAAATTGAAATCTAGAAGATGAAATCGAAGCTTGGATGAACAACAAATGGGAGAAAACGTGAAGAACAACCAAGAGAAAAGTTGCAAAAATGAATTCTGAACTTCTCTCTAATTTTGAACAAAGGTGAGCTCATCCAACGGCTAAACATGCCGTTTTCCTCCACTCAACAATGCATCCAAGGCACTCATCTCATCCGATGATAAAGGGCTAATCACTTGAATCTAATGGTGTGCATGTGACCCCACAATCTCACATTAATGAGATATGAGTGCCCACCATTTGAGACACGATATGTGTCATCATGCGCTCCCCTATAACCGTCACTGTGACATCTAAAAAGTCACAGACGATAGATCGACTCATTAGAGCTTGGCATGAAGTCCTCGACCTAAATACCTTAGCAACATGATAACTCCCTTAGGAGTTATGTTTTTCTTTAGTGTTTTTAGGACTTTTAGTTTGTTTTCATAGTTAGTTTTAGTTTTCATGGTTTCCCTTTTCATATCATTTGGTTTAAATTCTTGCATGACTATACTCACATTGAATCTTGCATTCTAGTTATGTTTTCTATTGTTTTGTAGCTTTTTGGAAGAAGAATTAAGGAAGCATTTAAGCTAGGACTGCAAAGGAGCAAGAATTGGAGCTGAAGGGATGTCAGAAATCCATGCTGGAGCATAGAAATCCATGTTGCAGCATAGAAATCCATGTTGGAGCATGAGTCCTGAAACTGAAGCCACGCTACAACATGGGAAGCCATGCTACAACGTAGCTTGCCGTCACAATTCTAAACTTTTCACTTAAGCTACGCTCCAGCATAGCCATAGCCACGCTACAGCGTGGGTGCACGAATTTGACATGTGGACTGGGCCTCTATACTGACTCTAGCAGCCCATGATTGGCACAAAAACCTAGGCAATCATGTTGGAAAGGGGATTCATTGATCAGAATACCAAATTTGGAAAGGAGAGACCTAGAGCTTGGGAGCATAGGGGATTGGAGCTTCAAGAACTTGAGAAAGAAACCTCTCTTGGATTGTTCTTCAATTCTTGTGTATTTTCTTGTTCATGGATTCTTCTTATTTATCTTTTAATTGTGTCGTTTCTATTTCATTTGCAATGAATTGTAACTAAACCCTTGCTAAGGGTGATTTATGGACACTTTGTGTTTGACATTATGCTAATATTAATGAATGTGTCTTGTTCTTATTTGATAGTGAGTATTGTATTTGAGTTTATTTATCTTGAATTGCTTGATCACCAATTTAGGATTATAGGGGTTTTTACAAATTTGAGAAAAGGAGTAAAAACCATGCCTATGAATACAATGCCATTAGTTGAATGACACCTAGAGATAGGAAAACGTGATTTATGTGATAATTAAGAGTTTGAGAACTACTTGTAGACTTAAGCATGCTAAGAGATTAGGTGTTTGACTCTATTTGGAGTGGCATTAAATGATCTTGAGAAAGGCTTTTAATGACATGATGACTCCTACCATCACTTTATTGAATTTGGATAAGCCACATTGATATTTATGTTGCATTTTGTTAACACATAGTTGAAGTAAATCACCCCAGCATTTAATTTCATCTATTCTTATATTGCTTTCACATCATTTTAGCACTTTAGCATTATTCCTTTTAATATCATCTCTTTTCAATTGTTCAACTTGTTATCTAATTAATTAGAATCGGTACTTGAATTATTCTTGTGGGTATGACAACCCTCTATTTTACTCTATTACTTGACGACCTAGTATACTTGCTAGTGTCATTCTTCTTTGAGAGCGATCACAACAACATCTCACCACAGGTTACTCGGCCTTCGACCAAGCTCGGGAGCTATGTACTGGGTTAAAAATATAGGTTGGAGACCTTTGCCAAACCATGGGGAACTTAGCTAGGGGGGTACACAAATCGACCTCATTACTCTAAGATTCCCTAGGAATTCCCCCCGATTTAGTAGAGGAAACCTTCTAAATCACCTATGGGATCTCCTATTATCCCCCTATATATTTTATTATCACATTACATCCTTTATATTGGACCATATTTCCTACTAATATAAAACATATCTCGCATTGGCCAAGTCCAATGAAAATCTCCTTTATTCTAGATAGATTATCTCCGAATTTAGCATGAGATTACTGCTTACTATAGAAGAGGGCTTAATGCCCCCTAGGTAGGAGATTTAATTTCTATCACTCATATACTTTGCTACTCTATGCCTAATTCACCCATTGATTTGAGTGTTAAAATGTCTTTGCACATATCCTACCCCTTCCTCGCACGAATACCGTAGTCACCTGCAGTAAAATTTTAAAAAGAATTTATGGATGAGGTGAATTTATATTGAAAATTTTAAATAATAAATATAATTTTACAATATTTGAATGTAAGAGTGTAGTTTTCATTTTTATTTTACAATATATTAATAATAATGTCATGTATAAGAAAGAAAACATTAATTAGGTGAGATAAAAAAAACCAAATTTATAATTAGTATGAATGAAACAAAATTATAAATTAAATTTATAATAAATTATAAGCTTCTTTTGATAAGAGAAGTGAGGTTTTTTGGTCTAAAAGAAAAAGTATAGTTTGGTAATCTCCACATAAAGGTGTAAAGGTTAGTATTCCATACATATGTATAACTTTAAGCGTAATTATACCACTGAATAACTTTCTATAAAATATTTTTTGTTGTTGATCTATCTATTGAATCACAATTACCTATTATATAGATTATTTGTATCAAATTTTATAAAAATTGAACATCAATAAGAATATAGTTTATAGCCCCTATTCTTACTCATTTTGAACATATATAATATACTTTGATTTTGATGTATATAAAAATTATATAAAATAATTTTAGATTGATTTAAAATTTTATAGAGATAGTCTATATGACGTATATTTCTAATCCAATAAAGAGTTTTGTAAAAGATTATATAAATACAAAGTTAGAGTATAGTTACTTTTTTACTTTTTTAGATCAATCATTAGATCATATAATCGATCATTAGTATGATATCACATAGCTCAATGGTAATACCAAATAAATTCAATCTTTACAAAAAGTTATTGAAATGAATAAATGTATAAGACTTATTTTAAAAGCAAATGAATCTCACTATATATTATGTATATTGATTAGTGGAAGTGATCCTGCATCTAATATATTACACTCAGAGAGTAAGATCTCTCTAGCTTGAAATTGTCTGAATTAAAAAGTAAAAAAATAACGGTGGAGGAGCTTTTTGCATTCATGAAAAGTCAATGCCACTCAAACTAGATTATTTGGAGTCTATTGAGCATCATATGGCGACTTTAGATTAATAGTATTTCTTTTAAGAATCTACGAATACCTTTAACAAGTAGGATCGCATTACAAATTTTAAATATAAATTTTGTCATATCTATACCCTAGTTAGTCAAAATACATGACTAAATATTAATATTAATCATGAATAAAAGCATTATTTTAAAAAAAAGGAGTAGTGTGAGACAACTAGAGAATCACTAAGTATCTTTGCTCCCTATCACCAAAAAAAAAGAACAAATTCTTTGCTTGAATCATGAAAACAGAATGAATTCTATGACACAGGAGGAAAAAGACTGGCACCTACTAGAACTAGACGAGGAATGCAAATAGAAATGACAATTAAGTTGGGTTGATGACGCTGCAACTTGTTGCTAATGGAATTCCAGAGAGCTGACAGAATAGAAGATATAGAATTGACGCAATCAGGAACTATGTGGTTATACGAGAAATTTCTAGTTACTATTAGAGCAAGATAAAATATTTACTCTGTTTTATTTAATGGTTGACAAATCAGTTAGTGTATTAAAAATATAGGGCACGTAGGAGACAATAATAGTCCACAAAACTTATGTGTCAATTAATAAATAAATAAAAATAAGTGTTATTTATACTCTTGATATACTTAAATATTTCTAGTGGTTGTATATACTATAAAAAGTGTTTTTCCACTACTCTTTCTGTCTAGCGTGTCACACTTTCTTTAAATTTCGTTCCTTCTTTCTTTTTTACCGCCCACATTTTATCAGGATTATTGCCTCTCATTCTTTGTCCTTTCTTTCCACCAAAACCACCTCCCAAACCCTTCTCTTTTGGCACACTTCACACTGGATGATGATATGTCATGTAAGATCAGAAAGCATGACATTTCGTTAATTGGATTAGTATTTAATAATAATAATAATAATAATAATAACAACAGAAAACTACTCTTAGAGGCCATCAATTGCAAATAAAGTGTATCCTTAATCGATGCAAGAAGTGTTGCTTAACTGATTGTTATCTCCTTTAATGCGGAGTTCCATCCCTCTTATCTTCATTTCCAATTCTACCTTAAGTCTAATGGAATGTCCAAAACATAAAAAAAAAAAAAAAGAACCGGCAAGGGTTGGGAAGGGAAAAAAAATAAAGAAATAAAAGTACCTATGCTTACCAGTTGATTATTCTTGTATATCCACATAAATTACAATGGAAAGAAGGATAAAATCTTACACTTGCTATGATTTCTGAGCTCCACTCTTAATGCTTTTTCTCTCTTTCGATTCCCTTCCTCTTTCTTTGTTCAAGCCTCTTAATTTCTCTCTTTTCCAACTCTCTATGCTGCTCTATATATGATTATTGAGTGCACTTCCCTTTCCTACACGAAAATGATTCCAAGGCTCGCCATTTATATTCCATATATATGTAATGTGCTGTATTTTTAATAAAAAAAAATACTTTTATTTTATAATATGACAGTATAAAACTTTTTTACCCTATCATTCAATTAAAATATTTCATTTGAATGACTTTTCAAGTAGTCGATGTGAAAGTTAACAATTATGACTGATATGACAATATATGATTGGATAGCTATATAAAAAATGATTACAATGTCATTGCACACAAATTAAATCCTATATTTTAACATACTCATTAGATATCTAATAACAAATAATTTATTTCTTTTACCTAAATTTATTAACAAAATAACTTAAGTTTTTAGTTATGAACATATGATTCTTCATATTTCATCAATGTACCACCAATACTGCTGTTGAAATGTCCAATTATTAAGGAGTTTAATTTATATCCACCGATAACACTATAAAAAAATTTTATCCTATTATCCAATCATATTATTCTATTTGATGACTTTGCAAGTAGTAGATATGAGATTCAATTACTTTTACTGATAAAACAATACATGATTGGATTACATTGTCATTGCATAAAAATTAAACTCATTAGTAATACATAATTCCTTTACTAATTTATATTTATATATAGAATATTGATATATCAATAATGTACCCAATAAAATATAAGTTTAATTTTCATGCACGGGCACTGTTAAAAAGTTTTACATAATTATCCAATCATGTATTACTACATACATAAAAATATTTAAGTCTTACACCCACTAATTTAAAAGACATATAAATAGAATGATTTGATTAGATAATAATATAAAATTCTTTTATAATATCCGTATATATAAATTAAACTCATAAAATATTGATATATATAGTCAATAATAGTACTGGCAATAATTTGCATGATAGGGTTGGCAAAATATTCCGGCTGCGCGCGTGGTGGGTTAGGTGGTTGGACCATGACAAGAAACAATTAAAACTGGGTAGCGAAGTAACGATCGGTGAATTACTTACTAGCTGTGGCGTGCGGTGATGTTGGTGCGTGTCTGGTGTGTAGTGTCCTCGCTATTATTGGTGAAAAAATAAAAATAAAAATGCTTTTTGCATGTACACAATAAATACACGACATCACATTAAAGACGGCTAATAAACTAAAAATATATAATTTAATTTATATATATTGACAGTATAATTTTTTTTATACTGTTATCTGATCAAATATTATCATATCAGCCTAAATGGTTAAATACAAGTTCTATATTTAAAAAATCATACAAATAAAATAATTTTATTATATAAGAATATAAAAATATTTTATACTATTAATAGAAATTAAATTTTAAAATATACATAATATCGCCAGTTCAGTTTTAAAAGCTAATACCGAAAATCATATAAATTGAATTGGTTTTCGCAAAATAAAAACCAATCTAAAATTGATTTAGTTCCGCACCTTTTGATTGTTGTGGGTTTATTTAATACCTTTTTATTATATTTTAATTTGGTTTACATTAGTTTTGAACACTCATCCTAATACAATCACACTCTTTTGGGAACGTTATTCTCAAGAATTTCATTTATTAGTATTTAAAACAAAAACTTGCTGTTCGTTTAGCATTCAAATTCTCTTGAGAATGGCGGTGTATGATGTATGGAGAGTGTTTCATGAATAAAGGTTTATCTCTTAGAGAAGCTCTTACCTCAAAGAAATTAATTATTGTTGTCGATAATGAATATCTTAGATAACAAAAATTCTCTTGAGAAATTTTTTGAGATTCACGAAAATAAATTAAAAACTTGTTTTATTTCCGTGCCATGTGGATCTTTCATTCGCAACTCATCATTCAAAAAAAGGTCATTAAAATATGATAATATAATTTTCTTTTGAGAATAATTACTATAGGACAATACTTTTATAAAACTTATAAAAAAATCAGAATATATAGGGGCTGTTTCAAAGTGTTTTTTTGTTTTTGTTTTGAAAAACTATTTTCTAAAACAGTTTTAATTTCAAATTTTTTAAAACAAAAAAATAGAAAAATCTGTTTGGTAATTTAACTTCAAAAATAATTTTATAATGATAAAAAACAGAAAACCTGTTTGGATAATTTTTTTACAAAACAATTTTTAAAACTAATAAAATAAAAAACTGATTGACAAATTAGCATTAAACCTAAGACCAATATCAGAAACACAATCTCCTTGACCACCATCACCACCAACCCCACTTTCACACCACCACTTTCACCACAACCATACTTTCACACCATCACCATCCACAACCCAACCAAAATCGAAGCAGAAACGAAGTAAAACCAAACAACACATCAAAACCAAAACAAACCCAAAACCATAACCTAACCAGAATCAAAACCGAAGGCAAAATCATGAAAAGGGAAGAAGAGCATCCACCAACAACACAGCCCCACCGCCGTGACCACCGCTGTGACCACAACCATGAATCACCTCAACCAACACCACAAAACAATTTTTAAAATTAATAAAACAAAAACAACTTCCAACAAATTTCTTTATCAACCACAATATTCATTCATCATCATCATCATCATCATCAATAACCCATCTCAATCCCAAAATCTTCGAACCACAACCCAAGATTAGAAACATAAACCATTCAATAACCCATTCCAAAAACACAAAAGAAGATAAGAAGAATCGCAAACAATCTCGGAGCACGGCGAAGCACAGCAGATTGCGGGCTTGGTTTGCAGGGGCTTGGTCGCGGGGTTGGGTTGTGGAGCTTGGTTGCGGAGCTAGGTTGCGAAGCTTAGTATTGGGGCCTGGGTCACCGAGGCTTGGTTACGGGGGAGGTTGGTCGAGGGGCGGGGTCACCGAGGCCGGGTGGCGATTGCGGAGGAGCTCGGTTGAGGGGGCTTGGTCGCGGAGGCTGGGTATCTCGATCAAGGGGCTTGCTCGCCGGGGATCAATCGCCGGGGAGTAGAAGGAGAGAAGAAGGATGAAGGAGCAGGAAAAAAAATAAACAAAGTTGAGCAATGAGATTCAAAGGGAAGAAGAAAACAAAAGTTGAGGGTAATTTCAAAATTGTCACCACGTTTTTATCATTCTCTAAAACAATAAAACAACAAACAACTTTCAATTGTTTTTGTGTTTCCGTTTTTAAACTTCAAATTGTGTTTTATTGTTTTTAAAATCAAGTTTTACAAAACCAACAACCAAACACTTTCTTTTAGTTTTTATTTTTAAAAATCAAAAACGCTTTTTAAGAATGGGAACCAAACAGGCTGATATATTCTCTAAGCAGTTATTCCAATATGTCCGATTTGATTGCCCTCTTACATAAGCTACCGCAGAGTTCTGCAAAAATGGAGCTTGAGGCTGTTTATGTGTTAATGATGATATTATTGTGCTTTACTTTTTAAAATTAAAGATTTAGTTAACATACATGCAACAGCAACCACCCACCCCTCTGTCACCCCCTTCTCCCATGAACACTATCCCAATGCCGATGATTGCGGCCACCATCTCCAGCACTTCCACCGCCACAGTCTCCGCCGTTAACTTCCTCTCCCTCGTTGAATGTGTCTTCCCAGCGATGCACCCCCTTACACCATCGCCGACAATTGAAACTTAATCATGTTCTCAATGATAACCAAATTCACCAAGCCAGAAAAAGAAACATATGCCCCTAGTTTCTAGCACAAATTAAAAGAGAGCGCATTCAACTAAAGGTTAAAAGAGTAAAATGTGTTGAGAATAAAACCACAAAATTGGTGGGTTGATGAGTATGACATTACTGTGATTTGTGACTATAACAAAACTAATCTCCTGGACAACAAAAACAATAGTATCATTTCTTTTTATACATCGCATAGTAGTGATTATTGTACAAAAAAGAAACCAAAAAATAAGAAAACCTTCTTGTTACTTGAATGCAGCAACAACATCAACAAGGCCTTCGCAGAAGTCTCTTCCTCCATGATGGCC
Source organism: Dalbergia cochinchinensis (assembly GCA_031216125.1). Lineage (NCBI taxonomy): Eukaryota > Viridiplantae > Streptophyta > Magnoliopsida > Fabales > Fabaceae > Dalbergia > Dalbergia cochinchinensis. The sequence continues at coordinate 69,114,485 of CM062375.1, read as the reverse complement.
TTCCCATCCAGCATCCTTATCAACACTGCAATGTACATACACTCATCAAAGTCCTTCCTCACTTTCATAATGTTTAGCTTCAAAGTGTAAACGACTCTAGCACTATAAGTTCTCAATGTAAGCACCCCTGAGTTTAGCATCGAAATGAGACTTTGAATGAACCTTTTAATTTTTTAAACGGTGGTAGGATGATCTCCAAATGGCTAGGACCTGAATCGTGTCCTAAGTGACTGTAATACCTTAGGTCCACATGTCCCTAGAGAAGCCTAGTACAACTTTAGGGTCCCCCGAGACCTATCTATGTTACTAGGAAGGCCCCGGATGCTCGAAAGTCAGTTCGAATGGAGAACAGGTGTGTCTGACACCACTGTAGCGATCTAGGACCATTATAGCATTGGAAACGTTGTCCTTGCCAAGTGGGTGACTGCCATGGATTTTGCATGTTTGGTTTGCATTCAACTACTACAGCAGTGCTCCTATGTTGTGAACAATAATTTTATTAGGTGAACCCTCATAGCCCTTTAAATACCCCAAACTCGAGACTTCACCCCATTTCTCCGAATCCCTAACTCTCCAAACAAATTTCCACTCTCCTTCTCTCAATCTATCATCAATCTTTCTCCTTCCAAGGCTCAAACGTAAGAGTTTTGCGGGTTTTGTTATCACTTTCCTCTCCACTTCATGTTCTAGCTTATGGGTTGTTTGTTTTCTCTTATTTTTGTCAAGTGGAGGTGCTCCCCCAATGTTGTTAGATTAGAGCTATCTAGTGATTGTTAGAGATTAATATAGAGTTTATGGTTGTTATAACAGACGTTGGTGCCATCCCCACTCTACAGAGCCCTGTTGGTGTCGACATCAAATCTTCCTCCCTTCCAGGTGAGTGGATTCATTTCCCATGATCTTTATATTGATCATTAGAACTATTTCCTTTAGAGTTGGGCATAAATGCATGATTTAGAGACTATTTCAGAGAAATTAGAGATTGTTATTGATTTTGCCAAAATTATGAAAATTATGGTTTGCAAAGAGCATGAATTATATTTCAGAAAGTCATGGGATCATTTGTTGCTAAAATGACTTTTGATAAAGAGCTAGATTATGAATATGGTTATATTAGAGATTTTATGAATTACCATGATGATTTCAAGAGTAGAGTATTTACATATGATAGAGCTTAAACCAGAGAAGAGCTTAACATGGAGTTTTAAAGAAAATAAATATATAGAGCAGAGCATGATTTAGCTTTTGAAAGCCTATGTTATTATAATTTTAGAGTTTTTCATGATTTTGAAGTATGATATTAGAATTATCTTGATTATGAAAATATATTAGCTTGAGAGATGATATTAGAACTTCAGTTCTCATGATACTCAGAAATGTGAAGTTCGGTATGATTCATAGCAACTGCCAGCTACATATTCTGTGGGCTTTTGAAATCGTAATGCCTACAAGCAGATGATCCCTTGGGCATAATTTCACAACTACAATTATGCCAAAATCATATTGTTATAGTTATATGAATCCAGAGTTTTACAGTTTTCAGAGTTTTAAGAGATTTTAAGAGTTTCAAATTATTTACATTAAGTACAAACTAGTTTTAGAGAGAAACAAGAGAATTATATTATTATGTCATATTTATTATGCATAACCAAAGCAGAGATAAGACCTAATGAGGTGCCCCAGAAAAACTGGAGATTATATACTGTTTCTCGAGGAGTTTCCACACCACCAGCGTAAGAGGTTTCATGCAAGATAATAAAATTTCATAAATGTTTTTTTACTATATCCTAGAATGAGAAATGTTTTTCCTAATTAGTTATGTGTGTAAATACCACATGGTTTTATGTTTGTTGTATGTATATATTAATGTATATCCTTATTATTGTCCCATGAGAGGGTTGCAGGTAAGGACCTACTTACTAAGTTTTACATAAAACTCACCCCTCTCATTTTTCCCATTATAAATACAGTAGCTACTACGGATTCTTCTTAGCCATCTCCTCTCCAGCAGTAGAGTTTCAGTTAGTGAGTTTCACTTCGGAGTGAAGTATTCTTTTATTTTTTTTATAGAGTCATTGTGGGCAAGATCCCAGACCAAAGAGACAGACTTGCATTTTGTTACCATGATTATTTTATATTTACATAATTATAGATTTCTTGGTTATTTTGTAAGAGAACACATGTTTTGTAACACAGAGGCAGGTTTTATAACGCCTCGATTTTTCTTGTGTACAAATGATTAAAACCCCTGAGGTCATTTTTACCGAGAGAATGAGGATAGCCGGCCCCGGCCATCCTCAGAGGGCTATTTTAATGTTGAATAGGGACTATGTGTGTTATGTGTGTTAATAAAGTAGAAGAATCTCATTTTTGGGTTTCTGCATAAAAAATAACCAAAATACCCCTGCGGTAATTTAACACGAGATTAACTACTGAGTGGACTCAGACCTTACCCCGGGGTTTGAAATGTCATTTTTTAGGGATGTCTAATGTCGGGCTAAGCTTGGGTAGTCCCGAGGAGTTTTTGTAAAAAATTATCGTTATGCCCCTAATTAAGGGCATAATGAGCTTAATCGTGTGATTAACAAAATTGAAGTAATATTAGATTCTAATTAAAAATTAATTAATTTTAATAATTGATCCAGAGTCAAAATAATTAATTGAGATTAATTAGGGCCTAAGATTGCTTAAAGAAACTCAAAATCCCTTTCTTAATTCAAGACTTTATGTCATATTTCATGGAATAGTATTTTCTCTCTCCAATTCCTTAAATTAAGGAATCAAAGATATGATTGTAATTCTTGTTGAATGAGGTTTGAATCACTAATTGAGCAAGAGCACTCTTTAACCATGTCTTGAATGGCCTTAATCAGTCATTTTCTTACCTAAACACTTAATTTCAAACTCCTAATCAATGGCCTAATCAAAGATACTCCTAAACACACTTTTAATTCACATTAAAAAGAAACATTTCCTCCCCATTTCTCTTCATGAAACTGGCAGCCACTCCCCCTCCATTCAATTCATTATATTTTAATTAATTCACTTACACAACACAAGGAAAGCCATACCTAGCCATTCCATGAAATGATACACACAAATGAGATATTTTTCTCTTCCTTTTTCCCTCCATATGTGCCATGGCCTCCCTCCCCCATTCATCCTCTCGTATTGTATTTTCTCTATAAATAGACATTCAAGGAAGCTTGCAACACCTTTTGATCATTCTTGCAACTTTAGTTTTCTGTCTTTGCTCTCAAGAGTTCTTCTTCTTCTTCTTCTTCTTCTTCAAAGAAACCATCATCAACCACTACATCTCAACCCCAAACCGCCACACAACCACCATAGACCTTCCATAAATCACTTAACCTTTCCACTTCTAAGACCAAAACTCAAGACACATCTTCCTTCCTTTTCTTTTTCCTCTTTGGCCGATATCATCTTGGTCCCAAGGAAGAATTTTTCTTCTCATCCCTTTTCAAGATCAAGCTCTTTCTCTTTCAACAAGAAAAACATCTTTAGTAGAGAGTTGTTTTAAAGTTTTCATTCTTTTCTTTTGTATCATCTTTGGATTGGAATATTGAAATGTTAGTTCTTTCCTTCTCTTCTTCCTTTTTGGTTTTATGCTTTCCTTTTCTTTCTTTTCTTTTTGGCCTTGAAGGCTTCATTGTTCAAGAGTCATGGCTTGATGATGAGGATCTTTGATGTTGTTTGTAAAACCGCCATTTGTTTGATCTCTAAAGCTTAAGATTTCATTTTTTTAGTTTTAAGAGTCCTTAACAAATGAAAATGTTATTTGGTTTTCTTTGATGGTTTTTGCTTTGAGCTTGATGGCGAGTCTAGGGAAACAAGGTTCTTGAAACCATAATGATGAGAGACTCTAAAGCTCATATCTATTTAGTAAGATTGATTGGTGTTTTAAAGTTGTTACTCTAAATAGGAGTCTGGAGTCTAGGACCTAAAGAAATGATTAATGGAAATACATTCATATTTATATTTCAAGTCTTTGCGTTTCATATTTATTTTTGAGCCTTGCATATCATATTTATTTCTAAGTTATCACCTAAAGCTTGAAGATGAGAAAATGAACTTGCATTTCATGTTTATATTTCTTGTCTAGTATATTTATATTTCAAGCTATCACCTAAACTTTAAAGATTAAAAATGAGCTTGCATTCTCATATTTATATTCAAATTTTGCATATCATATTTATATTTCCATTTTCCATCACCTTATAATACCAAGATTAAAATGAGACTTACATTTGCACGTTTAAGTTTATGCCATCACCTAAATAATCTAAAGCTTAATACTTACCCCTTTCAACTTACATAGAAATTTCGGTTCCATGGACATCTATCCTTACAAATATGATTGGTTGTTCAAGGAACAACGTTTTAAGAATTGGTATATTATTGTCTTGATGTTTTAAAGCTTGTGTTTTACTATTTTCCTCGAAAAATATGTTAGTTTCTAAAGTGTTAAAACATGATTTACATAACCAAAATCCTTTTATTGAGTTCTCTGATTTTGCTACTGATCTAAGGACATTTACACGTGTTTCTAAAGGGATGAATTAATTATAAGAGTATTCCTTGACCTAGAATTGATTTTAAGAAAAACTAGTTGCCAGAAATGTTTATTATTGTAATTTTGCATAATCTTAGGAAATTTAATTTTAGATTCTGTTCTAACATTTCCAGAGTAAACTAAATGGGTAAAATTTGTTAATAATTAATGTGATAATTATTTCTAGCACTTAAGGAAAGACTAGTAATTAGAAAGAATAAAAAATGTGATTTCTAGAACTCCTAAAGATGAAAAATATGGTTTCTATTTAGCATGTTATAATTTGGTAAAAAGGATGTTTAATACTTAGTAAATTTATAGGAATAACTCATAATTGATTTAGGAATTAATTATAGCATCATAGAAAAGTAGGTAATAAGAAAAGGTAAAAAACATAACTTCTAGAACACGAAAACGGTTAAATTTCCATTTTGTTCAAATCTGTCCAGCATGGTTTAATGGTGTTCTTGAGGTTAATAATTAGTGGAAATCATTGGAATTGATCCCTTAGATGCATAAAAGAATAAATACAAAAATGGGGTTTACCCAATTTATAAGTTTAACCGATTAAGAAATAATGAAAGTGCTTAGTTTAAGAGATGATATGATTCAATATATTTGGGAATGTATGTGATGGTTATGTTTGCATATTTGGTTACTAGTCATAAGATTTGTTGTGGCATGTTATGATTACTCTTGGAATGTTTAAGATGCATATGTTGAAGTAATATAAAAGCATGAGACATTATATATATGTTTGTGTTCTTGCATCTTCATATAACATGCTAATGTTAAGGTGACATAAAACATATGGAAATATCCTCTAGACTTCCCGGATTAAAGGTTATGAGAGGTGATCCAATAAGGAAGTGATTCTTTGGACTCCCCGAATTAAAGGTTATAAAAGGTGATTCTTGCCCCCTATCCCGTACTTTAAGAGTCGGGTGTTAACTTATCATGAGGATAAGAGTATGCTAGTGACGACTAGTGAGGTATGAGCTCATAACCTAGAACTCTCAAGATAAGAGAGTAATAGGGTGGCCCCCAATGAGAGAAAGAATAGCTTAAGTCACCCAAAGAATAAAATGAAGAAGTTCATGCTATGTTTACCATGTTCCATGTGCATCACTTATGTTTTTATAGTATGTTACACCCTACATTGACATGCATTTCATGATGAGGTATGATGCATTCATAACACCTCATATGCATATTAAAATGAATGGGCCTCAGTAATTGGTATTTTTGAGCTTAATAATTAAACCTTATGCATTCTCACTATTTCATAATGAAACCCGAGATTCCTAAGGACGTAGATGATGATACTAGGATAGGAGGATGCCCTACTGAGATTCTTTTTCAAATTTCTCACTCCCTCTATCTTTTCTTTCCATTGCATCTTCAAAGGACGATGGCGGCATCCGTGATCTACGTTGACGCGCCGATGTGGGAGCTCTATTTTGATTCCACACACTAGTCATACCATTTTGTAGGCGTTGTTCCATCCATATATTCATATTTTTGGACCGCTCATTTGCTCATCCAGTCACTTGTTTTTTCACCCTTATTCGCCATTCACCGATGAGCTTATCTTCAAGCGTAGCGCCCTTGCGGAGAGCAGATTCGTCGCACCTTTGCTGCTATCTCAGTTGTTCGAGACCATCCGAAGTACGTCCCCCATTCTCCTTATGCCCATTCGGAGACTGACCCGTTCAAGGACTCAGCCACAGAGATCCCGTCCATTGGTTCTTCCCCCACCGTGCCTATGGAGATTGGTGGAGGCAGTGAGGCTACGGTGACTCATCCGATTTGAGGAGGTAGGGTAAGGATGATACCCCGTCGTGGAGTTCATGCCCGACCCTCTCACTGTTTGGCCACCCTGGTCAAACTGGCCCTAGTAGGTTGGATATGTTCCTCCCCCTTGGGACAGGCAGCAGTAATGGTTAGCCGTGGGCGTAGTAGTGCATGTGCGCATATTTTACATAGGATGCCTTTTTTTGCTTTTAGGGGTTATCTACTTTAATTTAGATGCACTCAAGTAGGCAAAGTTTCTGGTTTATGTATTCTATGTTTCTTTATGTAGTTGCACGGATGACTGTACTAATGCTACTATTATGTGACTTGGTGTAGTGGTGAAACTTTCAATATATATATATATATATATATGATGGTTGTTATGTTTGAGATCTTGTGTCCCATTTATTACATGAACGTTTCCTCTTTATTATATGTGAAACAAATGACATAGTTTTATTTACGGATAGCTCACGTTTTCATCTTTAATTTCAAAAAAAAAAAATTTACCCCATATTTTTGTTATGTATTTTCTAAAAATTAAGTTAAGAATTAGAACAAAAGAGTAATAACTAATAATTAACTCGAATACGTCCTAGGCATGTTAGGTTAAATATTAGGGTGTTACTGGCTTAGAGTTGATTATGAAATTATTAAGTATGATGATTTGATTTTCCAAGAAAGAGAGATTTATTATAGAGATGCAATTATGTTTTAGAAATGGATTTCATGATTAAAAATATGCATATAGAGAGACTCAGAGGTCACAGGACTTATGTGGGGTTGCAATTCCTCACTTGTTGGTCGTGTTTTCAAGTCGGGTCATGACAGTAACATTCTTCAACAATCGAATGACAGAGGTGGAATTTGCGAAGGTTTGGCTCAATTGGTGATTCGAGTTGATGAATCCTTTGGTGAGGTTCTCAAGATCGGGGGGGGGGGGGGGGTGCACCCCATCAATGGCAGTTTGAGCTAGGAGCTTGTCAAATTGGGAACCCTAAAGGAGCAATCGTTGAAGATCTTGAGGCAATGGTGGAGAGTGCCAGCAGTGGTGGCCCACAATTGTCGGTGCAAGGGTGGTGTTGGTAGGGGGAAGGATGGTGGTTGCTATATGGCCTATGTGTTAAGTCTTTAATTTGAAAAATAAAAAACTAATACCATCATTAACATATAAAGAACCTTTAGCTCCTGTTTTTTACTAATCCAATTAAACACTTGTGTCATTTTAATGAAAGCTCCAACACAATGCTTCATGGATGAAGATATTTTTGAAGCTTCGTATGAGAATCCTCCATTAAAAAAAATGTGAGAATAATGGTGGAAGAAGCGATTTAAATCATTCAATCAATTAAATATCAAGGTGGAGATGAATTGACACAACATTGTCACCATATATATTACTCCCTTAATTTTTTATTAATAGTTGTGGTGAAAAATTATGCCATTTTAGTACATTAAGAAACTAATGTATCTAGTCATCATAATTTATGGTTAGATACATTAACTTTATCAATGCACCAAAATAACATGGTTTCATGACTATATTGATAAGAAACAGATGGAGTTCAAGGAGTTCCCTTTAATCTTCTGATCCTCAACATCAGAAATAAAAGTCTTCCAATGTCTTCTGTTCTCTAGCCAACACCGTGCCATCCCCGATATATACTCTTCGTTTTTTCGTTTAAGTTTATGATGCTAGAAAAAACTAATAATAGGGATGGGCAGCACCCAGGCTCTGTTAAGTCAATATGCACAACACCACTCCACCCTTACATCTTATACATATTCCCTAAACTAGTGCTTCATGATTTTGCGGATAAATTTTCGATTGTTTAGGTGACCCTATAAGTTGTTTGCATATTAAAAAGGTTAAAAAAGAATCTCTCATAAAGGGGTCAATCTAGATAATGATACAGCACCCCAAGTGGGTCAAACTACTTCAATTGTCATTGAATTTGAAACGCACATGTATCGTGGATTAAAAATAAAGGTCGTCAATTTTTCTGTCAAAACAGGGGGCATCAACAAAGTCAATCCATCATCTGGCTCTGGATTAGTAACTTTGGAGAAATTTTGTTAAATTAGGAATTCTAGAGGAGGAGAAGATTAAGGGGAAAATAAAACTTAGGAGCAGATTTAGGAAAGTATTTTTGATTAGGAGGTGGAGTTAATATGAAGAGGTCATATGATTATTTTAATTTCTTATTAAAGTAAAACCTTAACCATATATATATGGTGATAGTGATAAATTACAAGTGACAACTATTATTCTACTAGCTAGCTAGTTAGTATCCGAAAAATTGCTTAACATTGTAAGGTCCAGTTACATTTGGTGGACCGCTCCATATAAGCGTAGCCATTTGGGAATTTACCTCTTCAACTGGATGCGCTGAATCAAACCATACATGTTCATCTGGGTTTTTGCATAACTCAAAACTTTCTGCCACTCCACAACCTGTTCTTCTGAAGGGTCCAACACCACAACATGCCACCTTCCCCTCCTTAAGTCCTTTAATTTAATTTACAAATAATCACAATCAGAGAAATCAAACAAAAAAACACCAATCTACAATAGAAATCATGGTTTTAAATCACACTTGGCAATAATGTGATCATATTTTGTAATCTCTATGGTCACAGTATAACTATAACTACAATTTAAAACCGTGCATAATAGAAATGCAAATGATATGCATATACTTTCTTAGTCTGGGAAAGGAGGATGAGACAAAGCATGCTCGAGCCTAAGACACGAAAGAAAGGTAATAGAAGTTTATATGCTTCTTTGTGTTTTGCTTGCTTTTTTAGCTTGGTCCTTTTATGTGTTTTGTTTTTGTCATGCAACCCGTTCATATGAGTTCTCTGTGTTTCTTTTTTACGTCGACCTGATATATCTCTTCGCTTTGCCTTGTTTGAGTGTTTTGAGCATTTACTTAATTATTGAAAAAAAAAAGAATGATATATATGTGTGTGTGTGTGTGTGTAGTATTACTATATGCACGAGGGACATTAATATTATTTATCAATTTGAATAGAACTTACCATATTTCAAGGGATTTTCTATCCTGTCGTTGAGTGCGTTATAATAATCAAATAGTGAGTATCTGAATCCTGATAGCTCGCTCTCTAACTTGTTAAGAGCAATAGAGAAGGCTTGATTGTGTTGTCTTGCCATTTCCATTAAATCTGGATCACAATCACCACTACTTACTACTCTGCTCACTGGCGTACAACCCAACGGCCCCACGCTTTGGTATCCAAATTTCCTGCCTCCTAGACTATACACCTCCTGTGACTAAATTAAGAAAATAACAAACAAGTTAAAAATCCAAATAAACTTTAGTTTTGATGAGACCTTACATCATATATGATAATAAAAATTGACAGGTCCCAAGTTACTACTTGTCAGAATCAACATAGGATAAATTTATTCCTAACAAATATTTTATAATCTTTTATCACAGAAAATTTAGGATAACTAAGCAATAGCCTGAGATCAATTTGTCTTATAAATTCTTCAGAAAGTACTAATAAATCCTTGAAAAAGCATCGAGAAGAAACTAGTAACTTGCTCTCAATTTTTTACTATGAGGAACCATGGTATTTTTTTTCCTTGATTGAATAATTTGTTCTGCATTTTTTTATACGGACCAAATTTGGGGTTTCGTCTTAAAAAAAAATTGAAAAAGGACTACAGGATTGTATTTTTGATAATTGGAGAATTGAATTTAATTATTTATGAAGAATTACGAGGAACCATGTGTCAATAATAGAGGATCAATGCATAAAATATTAGAAATTTCGGTTATATTACTAACAATTATAATAAAATAAGGTAACTAACATCATAGATTCTAATACTTTCCCACAATCACCAAAAAACATGGGGTGAAATATCCAATTATTTATACATTATAGGTTAAAAAACATTTCTGTTTCTTAATTTACCTTGAACACGCTAGTGAGGTTGCTAACCACTTGGTAGACGTATGCCCTCTTGTATGACTCATCCGTAGTATTGGAGTTTTGGGTGTGAAATGCAATGTAGTCGTTACCTCCAACACTGAACAAGTAGACAGCATTTTCCAAAACACTCTGGGCTCTTACATCTCCTAGTTCCTGCTTCAGTGACTCCACTACTTCCTTGAAATGGCTCAATTGTATTGGAAGCATAATCTGAACAATATAAAATATATTAGTACATTAACATTCTCCCCAAATTCATTCTCTGTTCTTAAGAGATTAATTCTTTTATTTATTATTCATGCCTTACAAACCTTAGTCAAGCTTTACATATATCCTTTATTATTACTTTCAGTTAGACTAAAATAGCGAAGTACGTTAATCTCAATTAACATTGTTGAACATCTCTTGCATACTAACCAGTCAAAAATTAAAGTAATATATATTTAGGATGTAAATCTTTTATTTCCAAACCATGTCACATTCTCTGTTCCACCAATTATGTATTATCACGTGAAAAATAATATTATACATTTGACAACTATTTTAATTTCTAAATCTTTTTCAATTTTTGTACCCAGAATATCCATTATAAAAAACAGTGACTAATCCTTTGAGACACAGAGTTTATAGATATGAATTTTGTCTTTAATCACGAGTATTTTCTATAAACACTGATAGCAATTGAACACCCAACTCTTTGTTTCTAAGGTCAACGATTTCCTAATAATGTTGTTGCTAGTAACTCTAATTGTATATATAATTCTATTTGCATGAACATACTGTTATTTCAGCTAATGTTTTCTTCATGAAAATTTCTAGAGTAGTTAAAGGACAACATACGCTTGGATTCAAACCAGTGGTAACACCAGCACCACCTGAAGCGAAGTTAGCACCATCAGCAAATGGAGTAGGGTGTGGTTGCAGATATGGTGAAAGTATGGGCAAGTCTGCAAATGTTGCTGCACCCTCCAAAACACATTCAATTAATTTAAGGATATAGAATCATCACGGACGTCACTTGCAAAGATTCAAGTAATGAATGAACAATGAAAAATGGGAAGAAAAAAGACAAGACTTTTGCATGAATGTAATTTAACATATCATATTTAAGCGAAAAATGTTATACAATCACGAAGAAAAAAAAAAGAAAAGAAAAGACTCCGAATTTTGTTGATAGAAAATAAAAATAATCATTGGATGAAATAAATTGTTAAAAATCACTTACGTAACTAAGGATTAATATGCATATCATATTATCTTGGCAAATAATTAAGTTTAGGTAAACAAAAAAATACTGACTATGTAACATATATATTATTTAAGCACACTCACAATATAATTAGAACTCAATAGTTATGGTTAAGATTTATTGACTTGTTTTTAGATTCTCTGGCATTATTTTGCATGTGCCTAAATATGAGATGATATAGTTTTGTATATATAATTTTTCAAGAAAAAGAAAAACACAAAGAGAAGTTATTCAGAGTTAAAAATTTGAATTCACCTATGAAATCAGGAACTATACGTCCATCTGAGAATCTTCCCGTGGGATGCTTGAAGTATGTTTCCCCATAGGGCATGTGAGCTGTTGTTTGTTTGCTGCTGCTGCTGCTGCTGCTGCTTCTGCTTTTCAGATAAATGTTGTTTCCTGGGTCATACAATGAATCCCCAAACACAAACAAGGCCTTGTGTTGTTTCTCCGTTGTGAATTGAGCATGGCAATTTTCCATGCTTATTATGATGTTTAATAATAACAACACCAAACAACATGATAGATCAATGTTGATTTGCACCCTTGCCATTAATTAAATTGTGTGCTACACAGGTGGAGAGCAACTACTGTACTTTTTCCTGCAGGCTTCTCTCTTTGTATATGATCTTGATCTTGAGTTGCTGGATTCCTCTTTTGATTTACATAATATGATGTGTTTATATAAAGGACTCAACCTTATAGTGGTGCCAAGCTAAGTCACGAGAAACAATGAACACCACGACAAAACTTGGAATAAGGCTTGGATTTGCTTAGGTAACAACATACTTAGCAATATTGCAAGCTAGGCTTTTTACAGCCTTTCAACATGATTTTTTTTTTATTCACATAACTTTGCAGGATCTTGACGTATGAAGAATATGTATGAATAATTATGAATTTCAATTATGTTACGGGTGAATTTATATATTAGAAGAATATATAATATGCTAATTATGTTAATTAATAATGAGGAACTTCACATTACTAGTGAGTTTAATAAGAAAATCAATAGTAAATGCAAATTTCTTTCACTAAAAAATCCCAGTTAAGACCATTCTCCACAAAAAGATCCACCGGTGACTTAACTAAAACCATTAGATATATACATATTTCCTTAAGTGACAAAATAGTATCTACAAAAACATTATAAATAATTGTACAGTTTCAACATAATGCTAAGGGTTTGACTCTCGTCCTAAAAATGGATCAGTCTTAAAACCCTTTGTGACCAATATCTATTCACTCAAATGAGCTTACAGTATGCGAAGAGATTAGTTATTGTATTTGATAGTGGATATCCAAGGAAGACCTAAAAATGCTAATATATATATAAAATACATGTTGATGATGCGGCTAAGATTCCTGAAGTGCTCCAGTACTTCTTTGCATGCGTAATGTTATATCATGGATTAGTTACTCGTTAGATGTTATTTTGATACTAAGTGTATGGTGACCCATGCCTATTGGAGTGACTTGAGGAGTTGGTAAAACACTGGTTATTTTGTTTGAAAGAAGTAAAAACTTGCTAAATTTTGTATCCTGAATGAATGAAAAATTTTCCGTTTCAGAAATTTGGTTGACTGCTAATACTTCCATTATATTGATTTTTTTTTCCACCAATGGATTGATGCAGATGTGTGACCAATTCAATTTCTGCGGAATAAAATTTCATTGATGTAAATAAAGTAGGTTACGTGACCTTGAGATCTTCGCTTAGATTGTTGGAAAATTTTGGAAAACTAGGTTATCTTGCAAATTGCAATCATGATTCAGCATGCTTCTTTTGTCATTTTGGTGCTGTGACCTTCATTTCAGGAAAAGGGTTGTTTCATGTATAGGTACCAATCAAAATGGACATTACGTCAACAAAATGACTTGTGCAGTTTTGAATTTAGAGTGTAGATAATTTTACCAATGAAGATTGAGTACGGTAGTAAACGAGGTGTAGAGGATCAAAATTTAAACTCTAAACTAAAAAAGGCAAGTATTAAATAAGTCTTATAGTCTTCCAAGTGTCGTTTCATATTAAATTAGTTTTTTGTTGAAAATCAAATTATTGCCTTATATCGATGTACCAAAATGGAAAACCAATGACGTATTGGCCTTCACAAGTCATTGGGCCAGCACAAACGATCACCTCCAACTTGGAGCTCGCTATTGAACGCTTCAGCCCAATTCGTATTAGGTCATTATATATATACTAGTCGGAAACCCGTGCTACACACGGATTATACAAAATGAAATCACTTAACGATCATATTTCTTAAAGGTACTCAATGTAGTGTTGAGAAAAACTATTGGCATGAGTTTTTCATGAATAATAAGAGCTTAACATCTATATGTTGCCAAAATAATTAATGCACATTGTATAGAGCATTTTGCCTTGCTAAGTTGCAACTTTTCTTTTCTCCTCTTATTTTCTCAAGAACTGATACTCATGTGCTTGACAGCTCTGTTTCCCAATGTTCTCTTGCAGATTTACCATAAGACTATAACATATCATCTATGAGATGATGTTCATGCCTAAACAACCATTCATATGAATTAGCAATATATTAAATTAAAGGAAACAATTTTGATTAGCTTTGAGAACGTAACTAACTCATCTATTTAACCTTATCTCGATAGCTTTGAACTTTTGATTCCATTGAGTCATTAACTTCCTGAAAATGTTATTGAATCTTCACAAAAGCAAAGAGTGAAAAATGTGTTTAAGAGTTTGATTGACAACAATTACAATAAATCTCAATTAGACTTGCAGAGAAATAAAAATATAAAGGTAGATAACCACAAATACACTGCCATACCTTCCATCATACGTCCTATGTATGGTATTTCAGTGCTCAGTGCTAAGATTTAGGGGCCCACCAAAGACCTCTAACTACGCTTCTCAGCATAGGAAAGAAAATTCACATTCACCTTCTAAGCAATCCAGCACCAAAGTCGATTTTGCTGTCATGCATCATAGCATCATTTGAAATAGGGTGTGTTAGGACTGAAAAAATAGGATCAACCTAATAGTTTCAATTCAAAGAAAATAATGATTAAATGGTATGAGAAAGATAAATAAGCTACATGTTTATTTAAACTGGTGATGATTGCTTGATATTTGTACTTTAAATGCATTATACACTCAATGCACACGGTTGAGTAAAGCAATATCCTCTATATGTAATGGTTTCAATTTTCTACATCACAAATACATTAGTATCTAAACTGATAGCATAGGCTTAAAATGAGCATCAGTATCTAAATTGAGCATAGATTTAAAATGCATCAGTATCTTTAAAAACTACTATTTGATTCATGGTTAATTGAACACTACCTGGACATTGCATAAGATAAACAAAGACTAGCAAGAGTAACAAAAACCATAATGGGAAAAGGAAGGGAAAATACGACATCAAGAATGTAATATAATGAAAAACACAATCTAAAATAAAGGAAATCAATTTAAATCACAATCCCAATCTGTTATAAACCCGAATCCTAGTATAGATAAAGAAGGAAAAAACTCATTAGTAACAAAAGAATTTCTTATGCAAAAGAGTAACAATTAATTAGATCTTATTGCAAGCATAAGGCAAGATAAAATTAGGAAACCAATAACCTTTGCTGAAACTTTGTCACCTTGGTCAAAGATTCATACCTTCTTTCCCACTCTCTCTTGCTGTTTCTTCACTCTTTCACGCAATAAGATCTAATTATCCTGTAAGAGATAATGCAACATAGATAAGTCATCTCACGATGAAAGAAAGTAATAAGGCAACTAATGATTATCTAGGAAAAATATTGAGAATATGCAAAATAAAGGTCTGAAACAAAGAACAAACCTTGTCATACCTGACACCTAGATATTTGATAAGGAATTAATACCCATAAGATCATCATCGGCAGCTAAAGGTAATAAAGAGACTGGGGGAAAAAAACAAATAGGCAAATCAGCAAGTGTATAGAGAGAAATAAATGCATAAAATGAATAAAAGTTTCAATTAGTCACAACCATCATCAACACCACCTGAAGCCACAACCACCACCTTAACCGCCATCAGCACTATGAACCCAATGCTACCAGTCATCACTCACATATGTAGACCACCACTGTGCACCATTGGAACCCAAAGCCGCTTAGCCTCCACGTATCGCATCTATTGCTGCCGTGCAACCACCAATCTTAATCGTTAAAAAACACACACACACACACACATATGCTTTCAAAATTGCAACCACTAAAGAAAGAAACATATCCAAAAAAAAAATAGGGGGAAAAAAGAGAGAACCTTTGCCGGTGTACTTGCCACCCTGTAAGCATCAGCAGTAACACCAACCAACCAAATTGGAGGGCAGGTGGTGAAGGGTTCTTCGATGGCATTGTTTAGCGTGGGATCTTGATCAACTTGAACAAACCCCAGTGGTGGTGATTGGGTCGCATAGGATCTATTAGGTTTAGGTGAAGTGAAATTGGTTGATTTTGTGGTGCTTGAATGAATAAGAGAGAAAAAAAAGGAACAAAACGGGCTTTGTCTTTGCTGTCTGTGAAGCCCTGCCATTTATGCTTCCACACGAAGCAATGCTCGGTGGGGGCAAGGCAAGGGAACCAAGGTTGCTCAGCAGAGATTTTTGGTGCTCAAAGACAGAGATGTCAGGTTGGTTGGCGAAACCTATTATTTTTAGTGAGTTGGGTTGAAGTTTTGACCCTATCAAAAAATTTCAACCCGTCTAATCCACAGATTTTGGCGGGTTGGGGGGCTTGACACGTAGGCCAAGTCTTTTTATTTTTAGAAAAAAATTATAATTTATTGATAAAAAAAGTAAGAACATGTGACTTAAAATAGAAAAAAAAAATAAGAAATATGTATAGTCATGAATACAATAACATTATACAGTTGATATTATTCATTCAAAGTTAAAACTTAAAAAAGATGTCATAACTCACAAATAACACTATTAACAATAACATTTTTTAGCCCAAGTTAATATATGATAGTTATGAACATTAAAAATTGGGTATACATAAATAAAAATATTATTTAAAATTTTTTTAAAAAAAAATTCATCAAAATATTAAAAAAAATTAAATTTTTTTTATTTTTTTAGGAGTTGATAGGTCTATCCTAATATGGACTAGGCTGACTATTTTAACATTTTTATTTTGTCAGGCCGATTTAACCCACCTTATCTTTAGCGAGACGGGTCTAAATAGGATGGGTTGGTTCATTTTGACA
Organism: Dalbergia cochinchinensis; assembly: GCA_031216125.1. NCBI lineage: Eukaryota > Viridiplantae > Streptophyta > Magnoliopsida > Fabales > Fabaceae > Dalbergia > Dalbergia cochinchinensis. The sequence goes on along the minus strand of CM062375.1, from coordinate 69,097,678 downwards.
CCCCTAGTCAAAGATGGGGTTTTGGGGGTTGAAACTTTCCTTAAAGATGAAACTCTTAGGGAAAGTATAAACTTTATCAAGTACCATGACAAGAATAAAGTAGCAGCAGCTTGGCAGGAATAGCTACGATAGTAATAGCTATTCACCTACTGCACAGTTAAGATAAATGAGGTGGAAAGCAAGTGTGTTGGGGCGTCCACGTGGCTATCACCATGGGTTGTGGATTTCTCATAAATGAAAATCCTCTTAGTAACATAAAGAGTAGGGTACATCCTAAATATAATAAATACTTTATAAATGTGAGTGAAAGCACATCTAAATTTATGAAGAGATGGAAAAATGAGGCACGATAAATAGTATTACATAATGGGGCCTACAGGTCACTATTAATCTGAATAACACTATGCAGTGGGACCCGTTTCACTATTATAAATAGTACTATGTAGTGGGACTCGTATTACTATTTATGAATAGTATCATTACTATTCACACTAACAAAGTAGATCAAAAGAATTACACATTGATATTTTAACGTGCAAAACCCTCCTATAATTTTGAAGGAAAAATCACGGGCCAAACTCCAAAAAATACTGCACAATATACCCAAAACTCCTAATGTATACTCACACTACACTCTTGAAATTTTTTTATACACACTCTCTATTTTTTTCTCACTACAAGAAACTTATATTACTTCTTTCTAAAATAGCTAAGAAATACATTCAGTTTGAGATAAATTTTCTTCGTTTCCATCCCCTTTATTTATAAAGTTCCGAGGGAGTTACTATACATGTGTACAGTAGCTTTCCATGGTAGGTGGAGTTCACATACGAAGTTACTGTGCATGCATAGTAACTAACATAGTAACTCTCGTGATTAGGTGGGGTTACTATGTGAGTTACTATGTATGCATAATAACTTTGAAAAATGAAAGCAGCCTTGACAAATCCAATTAGCATAGATGTTGGGTAGAGACTTAACCCACCAACCTAAGGGAAAAATAAAAAAACCAATTCAATTTGTTAACTAATTCAATCTAATTACAAGTTTTGGTAACAAATAAGATTTAACCAATTCAATTTGTTGCAATTTTAATCGATTTTTGGTTTGAATTGGGTTAATTTAATGGTTTTGATTTGGTTTGATTGAATTTAACCACCCTCAATTCCGAGTATTTCTCATTATTCAGGGAAAACAAAAACAAGAAGAGAATTGTATGAGTTGCTTAATATTTCCATGAAAAGCTTGTTTAATATGATACAATAAGGCCAGTAGAAAAGCTCAGACATGAAACGTTATATATTACGTATTACATTATGTAAATATTGAATTGGCATTGGTTCAGCTTTCCTTTTGCTAGTTTCAACTTTCATACAATTCTCTAAGATTGTAAGGTCCTGCAAACTTGTGATCTCCATTCCACATCTGCTCAGCAATTTCATGATAAGCCTTTTCCGTTGGATGAGCAGCAACAAAGATTAAGTATTCTCCAACATTGTCACATAATTCATAGTCTTTCACAGTTCTTTTCCCTCCACAGCTTTGAAATCCCCTATAAGGACCACCACCACAACATCCCATATTGCCTTCCCTGAATCCTATTATTAAATGTTTCAAAAATACAATGTATTATCAATTACATGTTAATTTACCTAGAACAAATTAATCAAGCCTAAGAAATAATTTGGGGTAGGGGTGAAATACCATATTTTGAAGGGTTCTTAATCCTTTCACTAATGGCAGTGTAGAAATCAGTGTAAGAAAACTTAAATCCTTGTAGTTGAGTTTCTAGCTTTTGAAGGACTTCCCTGAGTGCTCCATTGTGTCGGCGAGCAAGTTCCACAACCTCTTCAACACAGCCATCTCTATTAGTACCTAGATTAAGTGCTTTGATTACAGGTAGACATCCCAAAGGAAGCAAGTTTAGAAATCCAAATTTTCTTCCTCCTTTCATATATATTTCCTGAAAAATAAAAAACCACAGTAAATCCTAATCACAAGCTATTCTAGTTAAGTAAATTAACATTAATTATGGATTAGTCTTCTTAAAATCTCAGGTCTTATTTAGTTTAGGTGCTTACTTTGATCACAGTGGTCAAGTTCCCTACCACCATATCTACATATACTTGTTCAGAGTACTTTTGCAGCATGGTGAGCAATGAAAGGTACAAGGTAATCGTTGTTCCCAATGCTGAACAAGTAGATGGCTCTGGACAGCAATCTCCTAGCTTCTGCATCACCCAATTTCTGCTTCAGCAGTATCTCAACTTCAGTGAAGTGTTTGAATTGGCTATTAAGGTCCGTCACCTGAACCAAAGTACATTAACACATGACTCTCAATCCTTTGCCATAAAAATCCAAGTGATAAAACACAAACTTTATAGTAAGTTGGTACAAATATTTGAGTAGTACATATTTTAATTATGAAACAAATCACATATATATAATCCATCACTAGAGAGCTCAATTTCAAGCTAAGCATGAGGATCACATACCAATCCTTGATTAGTTTCGACTAGAGCACCAGCACCAGCTGATGCAAAATTTGCTCCATCGGTGTCTTGATGGTAACCAGGTTGTAAATGTGGTGGAATAAATGGCATGTTTGCATGTTCAGCTGTGGATGGAAAGAAGAGCTTCAACATTGTCAATGTGAGAGACCAAACAAAGCTTAAACTATAAAACATGTTTATGTAAACATAAATGTCATATGTAACACTCTTATATAACGCCACGAGTGGACATAATTGTTATATGTAAAAGCCTAACCAATGAAATCAGGGATCAGACGTCCATCAGAAGGCCTTCCAGTGGGGTACTTAAAGAAAGTCTCCCCATATGGCCAGAAGTTTGCTTGCATGTCAGTTGTAGTGTTAATGTAGTTGTTGTTTCCAACATCAAACACCGAATCTCCAAATATGAATAATGCAACATGCTCTTCTGGCAGACAAATTAGGCCATGGCAAAGGGTTGCAATGTAAAGGTTGGCATAAGAAACCAATAAACAAAGTTGAATCCTGGAACTTGCCATGCTGGATTTTGATGCATGTTCCATCAGGTAGCAGCCAATATATATATATATATAGGAATAATATGTCTGAATTGTCAAACAGGACCCTCTGGAACTTGATTTCATCTAAATATTCTTGCTGATTTCAGCCAATACGCAGAACTTGTAAAATATTATAGTCCCATATACTTTTCGCAACTTTGACTGAATATGACAGAGATGGGTGGGTCCATTATTTGTTTTTTTTTTTCCTTTTTGGGTCTGTTAGGTATCAGAGACTTATGCACAAAAAGGAACTCTCACAGAGAGAGAGAGAAAGTGTAAGTGATGAAGCTGTATTGTATTGAATGAATTTGCAATCTGTACAGGAGATAATATATATTGCTTGTCTCCTTTGACTCCTGTGATTGAACACAACAAAAGTCAGGGTGATTGTCTCGTGCAAACTTCGTAACACGCACAAGATTCTTAGTGATTGAGGGAACATGCAATATGTTTCTGGGAGTGAAAATGGAATTGGATAAAGAATGTAACAGAGTTCTGCCAACATGTGCTATTTGCATACCTGCACCGTTACCGACAAAGACTTGCTCATTGCCTTCATAATCCGTGCTTCCAATCAAGTTGTGCTGATCATGTGTGAGATGGTGTGACGCCCCACTATGAGGGTACCATGCTGGATCAGCTACTGTTGCAGAAGTTGGGGGCAGATCCTGATGAATTGTCGTCGAGATCCCCCACCAATTCCAGGTTCTGCAACCGCGAAACCCCCGTCCGAGACCTCTTCTGCCGCCATATCCTCTGCAATACTGCACACCATTGATGTGACTCTGAGCCACACATTCACTAGCTCCATTTTCCCCAAGTGTCCTGTGGCAGAGGAGGCTTGTTTCTTGATTGTTTTGAGCTGTGTCTTGAGCTGCTTCACCTTCAATTTTGCCCTAGAAGCAAAATATTCCTCAATTTTCTCCCAGATTTCATGCGCAGATTGGGTTTGTCAAAGTTTTGGGTACGAATGCTGCGCTCGTTTGAGTTGGTGCGGAAGGTGATGAGGTATCTGATGGATCCATGGATCGGTGCGGCTCCGATACCATGTTAGGTATCAGAGACTTATGAACAAAAAGGAAACTCTCGCACAGAGAGAAAGAGAAAGAGAGAGGAAGAGAGAAAATATGTAAGTGATTAAGCTGTATTGTATTGAATGAATTCGTAATCTGCACAGGAGATAATATATATTGATTGCATTTGAGAGGATAAGTGACAGGATCAGTTTTAGCTGAATAACAGAAGAAGCTTCTAGCAGTCTAACTGAAGCTCCTAACAAACTACAACAGATAATTGATCCGATAACTAACTCCCTAGGTGATCTTATGATATCCCCAATAGGGTGGAATGATACTACCCCAATTGTACATTTTATTTAACTAACTAAAATAACAAAACTTGGAAAGCAATCAATCAGATATATTTCTTGTTCAGTACATCATTAATTATTCAAACTTCAAATAGCTGTTTCAAATTGTAAGACTCTGTGACAGTGCGGTTTCCATTCCATATAAGCTCAGCGAAATGCTTGCAAGCTCTATCTGTAGGATGATGAGAGTCAAAGAACAAATGTTCATTGACATTGTGACATAACTCGTAATGCTTGATCCCTTTGTTCCCACCACAGCTATCATCTCCTCTGAATGGCCCACCTCCACAACATGCCACACTACCTTCTTTGAAACCTTGCCAGCAAAACAGAAAAAACAGTAACGAAATCACTACACTATTTTGAAAAGAAATTCTTATATAGTCCATATTTAATATTTAATGTGTGCTCGATCCATAAATATTCACAACCACTTATCCTTGATATTTTATACAATTTTTAAATATTATACGTTAAAATGAATGGTTGTAATTGTGCTTGTGATCCAAGAGAGTATATATATATATAATTTCCCTCACCACATCAACCACATTCACCATAAATGGATTGAAATCAGGTGTCTAAAATAGTCTTTAAATCATGAGTTCAAAAAAAAAAAAAAAATACATCTGTAAATGAAAATTTTGATAAATATTGGGAGTAGTTTAATTACTACCATATTTTGAAGGATATTTCAACACTTCAGAAAGTGCACTGTAGAAATCATTGACCGAATATTTGAATCCCTTGAGTTGTTTCTCAAGCCTCTGAAGCATTTCTGAGAGTTTATTGTTGTGTAGTCTTGCTACTGCTGAAATTTCTTCTAGGCAGCTTCCATTATTTACCAGCATCCTTATGCTAGGAGAACACCCTATAGGACCCACATTAAGGAAACCAAATTTCCTTCCACCTAGGCTATAAATTTCCTATAAGTAATATTAAACTGAGGTTAGACTTAGTATGAACAAATTAAACAATGGGATGATAGAAAAGCCAATAAATTAAGATAGCAAAGTTTTCAACAAAATAATTCAAAATGTTTACGTACTCTGATCGCATTTGTAAGGTTTCCAATCACAATATCAACAAACTCTAGATGATTAACCGGTGGTAGAAACACACTTGAGTTTTTGACCTCCAAAAGGGTGCCATAGTCATTGCTTCCAACGCTAAACAAGTAGACAGATTTGGATACCAATGCCTCAGCTTCTGCATGTCCAAGTTTCTCCCTAAATAAATTCTTTACATTTTTAAAATATCTCACCTGAGTGTGGAGATCTATCACCTATACATACATCAAGAAGAAAACTCAGGCAAAGCTTGAATCAAAACACATCATGTATTAATATGAATTTAATTTTGATATGTTAGCAGTATAGAACTTTAAATTATATGTATTATTATATCATTAAAAGTGTTTGATACTTATCTTGATCAATTATTTGAAATCATACAAAAGATAATATATATATATATATATATATATTTATTTATGACAATATATAAAAAGGACAATCAGTACACGAGACTTTCATCTGGTGGAATTTGGGAAGATTTTTCTAGGATTTAAACCCATGACATATAGATCACAAAGCAATAACCTTACTATTATGTCAAAACTCACTCTCTTCCCATGACAAATATCAAAGTTAATATTTTTATGATTTATCCTATCGAAAATATATCATTTATGAATGATGGACTTACATTTCCTTGAGCAGTTTCAAGTAGAGCACCAGATCCTCCCGAGGCAAAATTTACCCCATAAATGAATTCATGGTTACCCGGATGAAGATACGGTGGAAGTAGAGGCAACTTGGCAAACTCACCTACAACAAAAAATTAATCAATTGCTTAATTCTTCATAATCATATATAGTCATGACTCATAACTCTAAAGTAGTGTTTCAAAATTGTGGAGCACATCACGTGATGCGACTACAATATTGCAGTTGCAATTTAGAATGCAATTGCAATTATGGTATGATGCATTTTCGCATAAATTAATTGCAAAGTAATCACAACAGGACTGTATCGGACTGCAACAAACCGTATCAAGTTCATTTTCAAGTTGCAGACATGCAAAAAATTTCATACCGCAATGCGCGTTGCGACGACCACATTATGCGCAATCACAACAACCACAGCCGCATTTGCGACCACAACCTCAGTTTTAAACACTGCTCTAGAGCATTCATCAGAGACACAAGCAAATTCTATACAAATCAAAAAGATTTGTCTCAATTTTCAATTAAAGAACAAGGATATATAATTATGGGATGAAACGAAATACAATATATGATCAATTTATTCAGCCAATGTCACACATACTTCCGGTTAGTAAGTCTTAGTAAAAGTTTTAACTCTCTGACATTTTTCAAAATTCAATGCACATAAATCAATATCTGCTGAACTTCATAAATTGCTAAAATGAAAATATATCGTACCAACATAATCTGGTATCATACGTCCGTCAGAAAATCTGCCACTTGGGTACTTGAAGAAAGTTTCTCCATAGGGAGGATAGTTTGCCTGATAAGAAGTGGTGGTATTGATATAGTTGTTGTTTCCATTATCAAATAGTGAATCTCCAAGTATGAATAGGGCAGCATGTTTCTTTGGCAAACAGATCATTGGGCTGCTATTGCTATGGCTGTGAGTGATTTGGGTAAGAATAGCCAAACAGAACACCAAGAAGCAACGCATTTTTAGACCAGCCATGTTTGCAACTTAATATGCTATGCTAATTCACTTTTGGCTGGGGTGTATATATATATATATACACACACACACACAGCTACATGTTTTGAACGGCTGTGTGCCTGGGTCCTCGTTTGTAGCTGGCAAGTTAGACTAACAGATATGGTTTTGTGTGGAAAAAGTTTTGAAGAGTTGAAGAAAACTTAACATTTTTCAAAGTAGTTAAACATATAGTGATTAAATATAAAGAAAAATAGCAATGGAGAAGATTTATAATATCTACAAGGTCTATGTATAGGCTTGAATGAATCAGGAAGCACTTGTTCTTTAGGGTACGTAAAATTTTTTCTCTCTTTCCTTTATGTAAATGTTGTGGGGTCCAACCAAAAGAAAAGAAAAAAAAAAATAAGGGAGAGAAGCCGAAGAACTTGAGGCAGCCGGGAGGAAAAATTTAAAGCGTGAACAGTAAATCAGTATTCACATCTTAGGTGAGTGTTAGATGAGAGAGAATTTTCAATGCGTCAACAGTAATTTTGGTATTGAGAGAGAATTTTCAACATGTAAATAGTAAATTAATTACTATATACGTATTAAGCTTCCTCTATAAATAGAGGCATTTGCTCAGTTGTTGAGTGCATTAAAGTAGCGAATGAACGAGCTACAAACGAGAGAAAAAATAACAGAGTGTATTATTTTTCTAAGAATGAGAGGAAAATAGAGAGCGTGAGTAAATCTCAGAGAGTGTAGGATGTGGGCATATACACCGGAAATATTTTTTGGGTATTATCTTTATTACTCCTTGGTACCGTAAAAGTGTAGTATTTGAATAGGAGAGTTCTCACCGGGAAACACTATATTTTCCTTCCTTTTGGGTTGGAGAGTGTGGAAAGGATATTGTGTAATTATCCTGAATATAGTGGAATATTTTTTTCGGAGTTTGTCTCATGGTTTTTCCTCCCGTATTTGGGGGTTTTCACATTAAAAATTCGGTGTGCATATTTCTTGATCTAACGTGAATAGTGAAATGAGTCCACAATAGTGAATAGTGACTTGGGTCCCACCGTAGTGAATAGTAACACTGAATTTACTATTTATGAGAATAGTGTTACGGTTCCATTGCTGTCTGCGTAAATAGTAACAAGTGGGCCCTATCGTGAATAGTGATCAGCGGGTTCCACTGTGAATTACTATTCATCATGATATTTATTTTTCACTGTGCTGCGCCGATTGATAGATTTAATTTTATCGAATTTATTTTGGTACTCATTACCACACATTGACATCATTTAATTATATTGTGAATTAATCTATGAGCTGTTTAAGTTTTAAGCCTCTTATTTTTCATTATGTTTTTCTTTAATTTGAAGTTGGTACTTATCATTTTTATTCTTACCTGTTTTTTTTTGAGTCATATTGATGTACTCTTTTATTACTACTCTCTTTGAGAGCGTAGGACTGATTAACTATCAAAAAGAAAAAACGTCCTGTATATACACTATATACTTGATTTGAATTTTCTTCGACAGGGCAGTTATTGATCTACTATATGATTTTAAAGAGTAATGTTACAGCACAATAAAATTATATAAAAAATATATATCACACACTTTATCACTATTAAATATATATAATGAGTGATTAAGAATTACTCATCACATATAATAATTAAAGATATATAATATATATTTATTATACTATTTTATTATTCCAATATCATTACCTAGATTTCAAATTTGACATGCCATCTATTAATTCATCAATAGCTGCTGCTGCTACATAAGGACGATTGAACAAACTGAATTATTCTGTTAGAATTTCCAATTTATATATGATTTCTTGTTTGACACGTCTGATCTATATTTATCATACTTCTACTTTTGAAGTTTGATTTTGCAACTCTTTATAAATAAGTTTGATTATAAAGTATTAAAATTATTAAATGATATGATAAAAAATGGTTCATATATACAAATCTCAAATTTTACACATATCATATTGAATTCTTGGATTTTTTTTTCAGTCTACCGCTCTTGAGGGTGAGTGTATGATATGATGAAGATAAAAACTTTATGTCATTGTTAGTTATTATATATGATGATAAAAACTTTTAAGGGAAAAAAATATAATTCTTTATTTCTTTTTTTTAAAAATTTCAAAATGACTGGACCAAATCAACCTCATCTTCATCAAATCGGTATAATTCAAATTTATTGAAAAAACAAATATTCAATATTCAATCAATTTAATTAAATTTTACTTGTTGGAATTCATGTTTGTTTTTCTTTTGGTCAAAGCAATGCACCCCCTGTCACTTCTTGTTTCTTGGTCAAAACCCAACTATCTAGAACTCTCGTTAGTGTCAAGTGACCCTCTATTGTCAGAGTCTGCGCCCACAACTCACAAGAACCCATACAACCACCAAACAGAATCCTTCTTGTGGGCTCTCCCAATACTCGTTTAGGCCCAACTGCAATTTAATCTTCTTCACCACCTGGACTTCATCCACCCTCAACCCGGGACTAGAGAATATCATGCATTTTAAAAAACCAAAAACCCCTAGAACACCGGTCCAAATACAAGAAGGCTACTAATAATGATACAGTCAATGGGCTTATAGATGACCAAAAATATTATTAAATGGCCTTATAGTGTCATAGGGGCTGCTGAGTGTAACAGGAAAGTGCATTACTTGATTGAAGTTGCGATTTTTTATTTTTTTTTAATTCTCCTTGAAGGAAGACATTTCTCTTTTATTTTTGGTGGATTCTCAGGTGGCATAGACAGTCAATGCCCATACCCATGGTGCCTAAACAGAGTTTATACCAATTTTATTCTTTTCTTTCAAATCAATTCTTCTACTTCTCAAACCTGAAACCCACTTCCAACATCACCATCACCACCGCACATCCCCACCATGTGCTGCAGCCCCACTCCAAACTCCCTCACACCTCTGTCTTCCGCAAATCATCCTCTTCCTCCTCCTCGAAGTCTTTGACGCCTTCAGCATCCTCATCCTCCTTTGTTGATGCCATCATCATCACCACTACCAACCCCCTCAATTCTTGGGGAGACAAAAAAATGAATTTAAAGAAAAAAAGAAAGAAATAAAAGGGAAAAAAAATTTGGGCTGCCCAAACAAAAAAAACACTGTAGCTTGAATTGAATTCGGACATTCCGAATTCAGTTAAAAAAAAAAACCTTCTAATCATCACCTTCGCCGCCGTTCGCTGATGGGGTTATGCCGCTCCCCCTCATACACCCTCTCCGGCTTCTGCAACAATGGCTCTGCCCTCTCAAAAGAAAATCCCAACTCAGAATCTTATCCCAAAATTCGAGGTGGAAGATGGTGGAGGAGTTAGACAGCGTTGAGGTGGACTGCAGTAGTAGAGGGAGTGGGAGTGAATTTGCCGATGGGGAAGGCAACAAAAGGAAGCACCGTGAGCTGGTGGTGATGAAGGGCTTGCGTTGCTGTATCATTGTCATGGAGCAATCACCGACGTTGCGGACCTTCTTCGTCGGCGCTCTATTTCCAATGGACAGGATGAGGAGTTCCTCCACGCCGTTCATCGATTGGAAGTCGCGCTTGTTATGGAAGACGTGAGTGACGGCGGCGGCCGTTGGGTTGTTCATGATGAGTCCACCTTCGACAGATGCGAAACGGAAGGAATTGAAGAGCTTCGACATTGCTAACGTGGCACGGCTCACCTTCCAGAGCTCGAAGCCAAAACTCGGTTAGCAACATTATTTCTTCATTTAGCCACATTTTCTAAATGTGGTTAAATGTCAAAGGCACCATAGGCATTGACTGCCTTTGGCACCTGAGTAAGCACCTTTATTTTTTGGGTGATCTGGTAGTATCTCCAACTAGCAGCAGTAAGGTAAAGTTTGATAAATGTTTTTGAACAATGAAGATAGAGACGGTCTAGATGGAGATATACAAAATATAGTCTTTGTATCATGTTTGGTTGTGGAGTACAAGATATAATAGCCGTCCTCGTATTTTGTTTGGTAACATGGGGGCAGTATAATAAATACATGGTAAAAGACATATACACCCCTGTCGAACTACCATTGACCGCCATCACCAGCTGTTGATCGACGTTGACTGGCCATTGACCACGGCCGGTTAGAACCTAACCACTGTCAGAGGTTGCTAGTTAAGGGGCATTATTGGAAAAAAAAATATTAAATTTCTGTTTCCATATCTTGTCCCTATTTTTTGGAGGGACAGAAATACAGGAAATTTTTGTCTCGGGATAGAAAATTTTCTGTCCCCATACTCTTTCTCCACCAAACATATTTTTGTCCCTCCTGTCCCTGTATTTCATGTCCTGGAACAGGAAACAAATGCTGCCTAATTAATCTCCTTGAGTTGTAAAGCTCATAAACATAACTTTTGTTTCTGGCCACAATACCCTTTTTATATACATTGCCAAGAATTAAACCCTGATTAGATGTTTAAGGAGTCTAATTAGCTACTAGTTATGCTAGATTTTGTTACATTTCTCTTTATTTATTACTTATTTGACGAGGGTAATCAAAAGAACAAGGACAATGCATAGAGTTGACTTTAAAACAATGAATTTTCCGAATTAGAGAAATATCTTAACTTCAAAAAAAAATATACAAGAGAATATCTCAATTGAAGTATGTAAAAGTTAATTAGCACATCTACGTACAAAAGAAATTTATATATAAGATCCCTCTTTTGATTTATATAATGTGTTTACATAAGGGACTCAACCTTGTAGTGGTGCCAAGCTAAGTCACGGAAGACAATGAATGCCACGATAAAACTTGGGATATGGCTTGATTTGCTTAGGTAACATAATTTGGAATATTGCAAGCTAGTTTTTTTTTTTTTTTTTTAACAGCCTTTCAACATGAATGATTTTTTTTTTAACATAACTTCCCCGCTTTTTGACGTATATATGAAGAATCATGTATTAACAATTATGAATTTCAATTATGTTATGGGTAAATTTATATGTGAAGAATAATATGTTGATTTATTAATAACAAGGAACTTCACATTACTAGTGATGAGTTTAGTAAGAAAATCAATAATAAATGCAAATTTCTTTCACGAAATCTATCAATAACAAGTATCCCAGTATAACAATTCTTTAGAAATAGATTCACCAGTAATTTAACTAAAGTCATTAGATATTGATCCATATTTCCTCAAGTGACAAAATAGTATCTACAAAAATATTACAAATAATAGTAAAGTTTCAACATACGCATACTATATACTGTACATATCTATAATATATGTTGATGATGCTTGCAGCTAAGGTTCCTGATGTGCACCAGTATTTTTCTTTTTAATGCGTAATGTTAATGTCGTATCATGAATTATTAGTTACTTTCGTTAGATGATATTTTGATACTAAGTGTATGGTGACCCATACCTATTTGGAGCGACTTTAGGAGTTGGTAGAACACTAGTTATTATTTTGTTTGAAAGAAGTGAAAATTTGCTATATTTTGTATCCTGCAGACTGAACGAAGAATTTTCCGTTTCAGAAATTTGGTTGAGTGCTAATACTTCCATTATATTGATTTTTTTTTTCCATTAATGGATTGATGCAGATGTTGGAACTATTCAATTTCTTGCTGAATAAAATTTCATTGATGTAAATAAAGAAGGTTACATGACCTTGAGATCTTCGCTTAGATTGTTGGAAAATTTTGGAAAACTTGGTTATCTTGTACTTGCAATTATGATTCAGCATGCTTCTTTTATCATTTTCGTGCTGTAACCTTTATTTTAGGAAAGGAGTTGTGTTAATAATGGTTTCGAGACTTTATGAGCTTTAGGAGTTAGTTATATTCTGTTACCTCTTATAACAGAAGAGTTATTGTTGCTAAGTGTTGTTGCTATTTGTAATGCCTATATATAAGGCTTGTAACTGATTTAATATAAGCAAGGAAATAACAAGAAAGCTAATGTATTCCCACACTTTTCTTCGCTGCTAAGCCTCTTCTAAGACCGTTCTTTGTCTTCCATATTCTTGAGTGAGTTTGATAGAATTTTGTAGGATTTGTTTTTCACAACAGATTGGTATCTAGAGCAAGGTTGGATATTTCTGGAGATGTTCTTTGTGAATCAAAAAATGGGGATGAGTTATGCAAAATTTGATATCGAGAAATTTATGGTCAAAAATGATTTTAGCCTTTGGAGAATGAGGATGAAAGCTTTTCTAGTTCAACAAGGAATTGAAGAAGCGTTGGCTAGTGAAGCAAAATACCAACCACACTATCTAATAAGGAGAAGAAACAGATGCTTGATAAGGCACACAACACCCTGATTCTTTCTTTGGGGGACAAGGTTCTTAAGGAAGTCTCGAATAAAACTGCTATTGCGATTTGGCTCAAATTGGAGAACTTGTACATGACCAAATCTTTGGCCAATAGGTTGTATTTGAAGCAGAAATTGTATACTTTCAAGATGTCAGTGGGAAAGGGGTTGGAAGATCACTTAGATGACTTCAATAAGATCATTCTTGGTTTGGAGAATATTGAAATCAAGATTGATGATGAAGACCAAGCCTTGTTGCTACTGAGATTATTACCCAGTGAGTTTGATACCCTCTCAGACACATTCATTTATGGTAGAGACACGCTGTCATTGGAGGAAGTCCAAATCACCTTGTTCTCAAAGGAATTGAAGAGGAAGTCTCAGGTAGGAAGAGATCAAGAAGATGAAAACTTGTACACAAGAGGCAGGTCATAAAAGAGAGATTCTATAACCAAAAAGGGTTCAAGATCAAAGTCGAAAGAAAGCAAGAAGAGGAAGTGCTTTACCCACTACAAGAAATATGGCCTATGACCACACTTTTCTGGACCATGCTTAAAAAGTGTGGCCTAAAACTAGCAAAGACCACGCTTTTCTTGAGCATGGGGGAATTGACTACAATTTTTAGCCATGCTTGCATGGCAACGTTTAAAAAGTATGGCTTATTGCTAACAAAAGCCACGCTTTCATGGCAACATTTAAAATGTGTGGCTTATTACTAGCAAATGCCACACTTTTCTTGAGGGTGAGCTTTAACTACAACTTTTGGCCACACTTTTCTTGACCACGCTTGAAAAGTGTGGCCTAAAACTAGCAAAGGCCACGCTTTTCTTGAGGGTGGGCTTTGACTATGACTTTTAGTCACGCTTACATAGCAACGTTTAAAAAGTGTAGCCTATTGTTAGCAATGACCACACTTTTCATATGGGTGGGCTTTGATAGTACTTTTGACCATATTTTTTTGCAAGTGTAAGAATTCTTAAAGTAAACAATCTTTTTGGTTATGATATTTTCAATTTAATATTATTTTTATCCTAACAAATTTTTAAATCAATTTGATGCTCATAAAATTTTGACATCAATGTATTTTTTAATTTTGAGGTAATTTAGTTTTAATATTTTTATTTTGACATGAATTTAATAATTTTGATAAATAGATGTAAAAATTAAAAATAATATGACTAATTTTATTCAGTGGACAAAATTTTAGAGGGAACAAATTTAAATTTAAAAGAACAAAATTTAAAATTAAACAAAGAAAATCCTTAAACCTAAAGAACTTAAAAACAAAAGTGCAGGTTCAATACTAAGAAATAGGAAAATACTAAAACCAAACAATACAACTTATTTTATTCTGGACCTATGCTAAACCAAACAAAACAAAAACCAACCCAACAAAACACACAGACACACTCACGCAGACGCACACGCACACATCTCTCCCTCACCGACACACACATCCACGGACTTCTTTCTCTCCCCCTTTCTCACATGCACACACACACACTTAACAAAAAGAAAGACACACGGAGTGAGTCAGAGAATGAGAGAGAAAGAGAGAGAAGAAGAGAAAGAGAGAGATCCGCGAGGGGAGGGGCGGTCACCGCCGCGGTGAGCTCGTGGCTGAGCTTCGGTGGCGGGCGTGTGGCGCGGATCGGAGCATGAGGGAAGAGGTTCACGGCGGATCCATGCAGTGGGGAGCTGGTCTCGGTTTCACCATGGCTTAGGGAGGGGACTGGCTGCGCGGGCTTGGGCGGCGGTAGTATGGCGGATCCGAGAGGGGAGGATGGCTTGTGCGGCTAGGAAGTGTGGAAGGTGGCAGTGTCGGTGGGCTTGCTCGAGTCCGCTGCGGGGAAGGAGGAGGAGACGATGACGAGCCTACGGCGGTGGGTGGTTCGCCTGCCTCGGCCGCGGTTGCTGATGGAGGTCACGGCTGCGGCAGCTTCAGATCGGGGAAGGAGCCGTGCGGCGGATGATATTCTGGCATGCATGGACAACCGGCTGTGCGCGGCGGCTTCTCGGAGGCTCACATCAGGCTCCGCGACGGAGGTTCCGGCAGGAGACTCCCTTCTCGCGGCTGTGAGGTTGGCGGTGGTGATGGAGGTGGATCGAAGACGGGAGGCGCGACGGTGGTCTATGGCGGATGTCCGCCGCGGCTTCTCCTTTTTTTTTAGTTTATTTTCTGATTTTGATTTTTTGCTCTTGGATTGATTTTAATTTTGATGTGCTATGTGATTTTGTTTTGTTTCTGGATTGGCTCGGTTTTGATTCGATTACAGGTACGGTGATGATGATGGGGAGGCCGAGAGAGAGAGGAAGATGAATCCGAAAAGGGCGAAGGGAGCCGGGCGGCCGCGGTGGTGGCGGTGACGCTGCGGGCTCCCCTAATGTTTACCTCAGCAGGTACTGCTAATCTTTACGTTAAGCCTGATTCACATTTCATTACTGACCAAGCCTATGATGAGGCTTTTAAGCATTATTTTAAACTAAAAATGATTGTTATTGCTTAGAAGTTAGAATGTTATAGCATTTGTATAACTAATGTTCACAATTGACGGCTAGAATTGTCCATATTGGATCATTATATAAATCAACTCTTGGGAAGAAAGGAATGGACTAAGGTAAGGTAATGTAATTGATGAACTTGCTTCATTCCCTCAATTACTGAAAGTAATTTTATTTCTCTACTTATGAATTATGATCAAATTGGTTTATTGCATCATCTATGCTGGATAACTTTTTGCTTGCAAGTAAAGTCCTTTCTGACATAAATGTGGTTTGGGATGGAAGTCTATTTTAATATTATTGCAGTGCCATTTATTGTTTTATTATCGATCATTTACAGTGCCTGTGCTGAGAAGATTTTGGAGTCTGAGGAGAAAAAAGCTCAAAAGAAAAAACAAAAAATGGGCAGAGAAGGCCAAAGAAAAATGAAGCTATAACATCATCTGTGGCTGAGCTTGATCAAAAGCTTCAGAATTTGTGCTAGATAAACATTTAGGAACCACACCAACCACAATGCTCTGATTCTTCAGGAAGGATTTTAGGAGCTACATTTTCTATTTTGGATCATGACTATGTGAATATTTAGGAACTATTGATTGATGTTGTTTGAGTTGTTTTTTTTTTCAACATTAATTATCCTATTATCAAATCACAAATATTTCAGAGTTTAATATGCATAATTATTGATTGATTCAATGATGATGGCTTATTTTATGTTTGTTTATTATTAGAAAATATTGAATAATAAAATTAAATAAATAAAATAATAAGTTATTACTAAATAAAAAAATGCTACATAGTTTGCTAATTATGGACAATGCTTAGAGTGCAGTCAATGATTTCAAATGATAGGTAGCATAAAAAAATGTGGCCTTATGTGCAAACTATGGAGCGCACTTCTTACGTGTGGTCCTAACTTACAAAAATATGTCATGCTTAAAACAGTCGTCTTTGAGTATAGTGAATAGACCATGCTTTTTAAGGGTGGCCTTAGGTCTACACAATCAACTACCCTTAGAAGTGTGGCTTAAAGTGTATATCATAGACAACTCCTAAAAAACGTTACTATAGGTATAGTGAAAAGTGTGGCGTAAGTTAAATCAAAGACCACGTTTTTTCATCAAAAGCCATGCTTTGGTTATACCGTGGCCTTTGCATCAAAAACCGTGGCCAAAGAGCAAAGGCAACGCCTGAATAAGCCACGCCATAAAAAGTATGGTCTAAAGTTAATAAGCGTGGCCTATTATCAAAAGTCACACTTGTCACTACCTAAGGCCATATTTTTTCAACGTTGTTGAAGAGTATTCTTGTTGTAGTGACCTGTAGAAATGAGGAACACTTGAAGAAGGAGTGCCCAGAATACAAAAAGAAAAAGAAGCACAGAGATCAAAAGGGTAACAATGGCGATGCTGATATTGTTTTAGAAGGATATGAAAGTGCAAAAGTCATGTGTATTGCATAAGAAAAGGGCAAATCAGAGTGGGTTATTGATTCAGGATGCACATTCCATGTGTCCTAACAAGGACTGGTTTGTTTCCTATAATGACAGCCATGGAGGAAAGGTTTTGTTGCGCAATGACAAGGCCTGTAAGGTGATTGGGATTGGTGCCATTAAACTGAAACTTGCTGATGGAGCCATGTCACGACCTGATTGGGGAACGTGACCGGCACGTGAAAAATCTCATTCTCACGCAAGCCTTGTGACCTGTTAACTGTTTCTATATGCATGCTCTATTTATAAAAACCATGAAAATAAAAAAATTTCTCTTTTTCTACATATAAATCACTTGCTCTTTAAATTCAAAACAATAAAATGATAGAAATAATCATTTTTGCCGTTTCATAATCTGTCTCTGAGGTCTCAAGTCATAATGTCACATAAAAATATAAGTTATTCTGTTTCAAAAGTTCATTAAACTAATACAAATATGTCTTTAAAAACAAAATATAAGTATACCATCATAGTATGCTAAATGCAAAAACATGATCTAAGGTTTGGGATCATGCCTGCATCTACATTGGAGCACTCTAAACTAGAATGACAGCAAGACTCACCATCTGAAGTCTAGTGCTGTTAGGAGAAAGGGGGTTGAAGAGAATCCATGGCAACTGCTCTATCTGTATAACAGGGAAAATAAGAGAAAGGTGAGTTTTGTTGTCAAAACTCAGTGAGTGAATCCCTACTTGAAACCCCCTTTCATGGGACATCAAAGAACAATGCAAGAAATCATAATGCCGTCAATAATTACTCAAAAGTAGTCATAGTCAATTATGCATACATATGTATATACATTCCAATCATCATGTTACAATCCAAAAACTATTTTCTTAACTTACTTTCATACCTGAAATCATATAAGCTCACATTATAGTAGCTCCTAAAGAAACCATAATATTTGCTCTGTGGGTTTCCAGTTTCTCGTGAACAAGGGTCCATAATTGAGATCTTAACGGTTCCTCGTGAGCCGCATCCCTTGTGGACTGATCTCAAAACTCTGAATATGAATCTTTGGTCACATATGGGCATTACATATTGTCGTCCCCAGTGTGACAATAAATTCTCTATAATCTCTGGATATAAATCTCTATAATCTCTGGCTCGGGCTACTTGGTATCAAGATTAACGAATTAACTGTCATTAACACGCAGCCTGTTTTTCTATAGCTACCTTCTAACTTAATTAAATATATTCATCCATATCTAGAAATCCTTAAGACCTTTTAATTTTCTGTGAGCTCTGAATCCCTGTAACTCTAACAGTTTGACCTTAGTATAACTGTGACTATGAAATTATACGTGATAATTTCAAGTCCATAGAATATGTATCTGCCAACTGTTCTGAGGCATACAAAGATTCATGCTCTAAAATCCTTTATGTCTGAATTTCTAGATTATTCTTTATCAATAATAAACTCGTGATACTCTGAGAGCTCTAAATCTACTCGATTCTAACAATCTGATCTTAGCATAATTGTGGCTATGGAATCATGTCTAAGGGATCACCCTGTGTAGACATTTATAATTCCATACCTTCACAGAGTATGTAGCCGTCAATTGTTCTGAATCTCATGAAGATTCAAGCTTTGAAACATTTTTGATTGATTATCTAAAACATATTTCAATTATCAAGCTTTTCATAATTAGAAAACTCAACATCATGCTTCAAAATAGCAAAGCTTGCAATCATAATTCCATTTTCTTCTCTAAACTGCATATCTAGATATAAACCACTTCACATACATAAACCAGTTTTAAAATCCATTAAAACAACCATAAAAGCCTTTAACAATTACATAAATCGTCAATTCTACATAAAATCAGTATAACAAATATAATCCCATGAGTTTTATCAAAAACCAGTTTCATGTTCTACAACCAGGAGTTCTAAAACACATAAACCAACAATAATCTCAAACTTCTTTGCAATAATCACTAAAATCAAGCAGTAAATGATATTTTCATGAAAATAATTTTAATGCACAATATAGAGATCACAGATGCAAACCCACTCACCTGGAGGGGTGAACGGTGAAGAACTTACACTAACAGAATCTTGAGGAGGCAGAATGGCACCGTATCTACCATAGAATCAATAGAATTCTAAATTAACCCCTAATACTTACTTCTTCCTTAGATAAAGCTCTAGTTACCATAAGAAACCTCCTCTCCTTGAGAGCCATGAAGTTCTCCATGCCAACCACTCAAAGACAAGGAAATCTTAAAAGAAAAGAAGCATAATCTATGAAAGAACATACCTTAGAGCTTGGAAGGTGGAGAAATCTTGATTAACTTGAAAGAAATGAAGGAAAATGAGGATTTAGGGGTGAAAGGAGCAGAGAGACGGACCTTTTCGCGTTTATGGGGGGTGTGGGGTGTGTTTTTGGGTTTGTGAATATTCTAGCCCCAGAAATGGGGGTTTTTATAATTCTGTTGACTGCTGTAACGCTCATCAGAAAGCACAAAATCGTCCCCTACACCGCCTTACTGTTCCCATAGCGTTGCAACGCTCTCCAGAATGTCCTTCAGAGTACACTTATTTACATTTATTAATTTTAAGTTAATGGCCATTAACTTTAAAATATAAATGTAAATAAGGAAATACCCTCCATTTGGATTCGAATAAAATATCAGAAAAATCAAAATTCCAACAAATCAAAATCCAAATTTTGGATTTAGTTCAAATTCAGAAATTCTTACGATTTTATAAACTCATAAGCCAAAAACAAAATGTTTAAGAGTTTCATAAGATTTATTAAAAATCACTCTTCAACTCATTTTTCTCTAGAGAATCATTACCAAGACTTTTGATCCCAAGACTATGGCTTTATCATAGAGCCCTCCAAGGACGTGTAGGGTCCAGACTTAGTGAAATCCAGGACACGAATGATAGATAAAGGTGACTAGCACTGTTTTTAGTTCGGAAAAAAAATTTCTAATCCTTTTATTTAAAACCTGAGGTATTACATTCTTCCCTCCTTAAAAAGATTTGGTCCCCACATCTAAACTCAACTCTTATAGGGTTCCAAGAATAGATTTAGATGCTCAAAACATTCTGCTATAATACTCTGATCGAGAATAGCCTGATAACTTTCTCTAAGTGGTTTTGCTTCCCAAGGCGGCTCTTTCTCTAATGTAAGTTATATGTAGGTGTCAATGTTTCCTTCATTCTTGCTCTAATTCTCCTTTTCTATTTCTGATTCTTTCTTTCTCAAACTTTCTCTAGAGGCATATTTGGAAATTCACATACAATTGGAATTGACTTTAATCTTGACTTTGCTATATCTAAACTTCTCACCGGGGCTAGGAATTCTCAATTCCTACTACCCCGGGTCTACCAAACTTAAAGGATGACAGGGAAGTATACTAGATTCAAAGACTAAAAGATAGGAGTATATAAGATAAGGAATATCATTCATAGGAAGGAACATGAATTCATCTCTGAACATGGACATGATTGACCATCCTAAAAGCCTCAAGTAATGCTTCATTAATGCAAATAGACATGCTTCTATTTACATAAATGATACACTACTTGTGGACACTTGCTCCAGTAATATGCAGGGGAACCTAATGTTCTGATACCACTTTGTCACAACTCGATCTGGGAACATGACCGCACTTGAGAAATTCATTCTCACGCAAGCCTCGTGACCTATTAACTGTTTCTATATGCATGCTATGTTCATAAAAATAATAAAAATAAAAAAATTTCTCTTTTTCTACATATAAATCACTCGCTCTTTAAATTCAAAACAATAAAATGATTGCAATAATCTTTTTTATTGTTTCATAATCTGTCTTTGAGGTCTCAAGTCATAATGTCACATACAAATATAGGTTACTCTGTTTCAAAAGTCCATTAAACAAATACAAATATGTCTTTAAATACAAAACACAAGTATACCATCATAGTATGCTAAATGCAAAAACATGATCTAAGGTCTGAGATCCTGCCTGTATTGACGCTGGAGCACTCTAAACTAGAGTGACAACAAGACTTACCATTTGAAGTCTAGTGCTGTTGGGAGAAAGGGGATTGAAGAGAATCCATGGCAACTGCTCTATCTGTATAACAGGGAAAGGGAAAGAAGGGTGAGTTTTGTTACCAAAACTCAGTGAGTGAATCCCCACCTGACACCCCCTTTCATGGGACATCAACGAACAATGCATGAAATCATAATGCCATCAGTAATTACTCAAAAGTATTCATAGTCAATTATGCAAACATATGTATATACATTTCAATCATCATGTTACAATTCAAAAATCATTTTCTTTACTTACTTTCATACCTGAAATCATATAAGCTCACATTATAGTAGCTCCTAGAGAAACCATAATCTCTGCTCTGTGGATTTCCAGTTCCTCGTGAACAAGGGTCCATAATTGAGATCTTAACGGTTCATCGTGAACAGCATCCCTTGTGGACTAATTTCAAAACTCTGAATATGAATCTCTGGTCACATATGGGCATTACGTATTGCCTCCCCAGTGTGACAATAAATTTTCTATAATCTCTGGATATAAATCTCTCTAATCTCTGGTCCGGGCTACTTGGTACCAAGATTAACGGATTAACTGCCATTAACGCGTAGCCTGTTTCTTTATAGCTACCTTCTAACTTAATTAAATACATTCATCCATATCTAGAAATCCTTAAGACCTTTTAATTCTCTGTGAGTTCTGAATCTATGTGACTCTAACAGTTTGACCTTAGCATAACTGTGACTATGAAATCATACATGATGATTTCAAATCCACAGAATATGTATCTACCAACTGTTCTGAGTCATACAAAGATTCATGCTCTAAAATTCTTTTATGTTTGAATTTCTAGATTACTCTTTATCAACAATAAACTCGTAATACTCTGAGAGCTCTGAATCTATCTGATTCTAACAGTCTAACCTTAGTATAACCATGGCTATGGAATCATGTCCAAGGGATCACCCTGTGTAAACATTTATGATTCCATACCTCCACAGAGTATTTAGCTATCAACTATCCTGAATCTCATGAAGATTCAAGCTCTAAAACCTTTTTGATTGATTATCTAAAATATATTTCAATTATCAAGCTTTTCATAATTAGAAAACTCAACATCATGCTTCAAAGTAGCAAAACTTGCAATCATAATTCCATTTTCTTCTCTAAACTGCATATCTAGATATAAAACCATTTCACATATATAAACCAGTTTCAAAATCCATTAAAACAATAGTAAAAGCCTCTAACAATTACATAAATAGTCAGTTCTATATAAAATCAGTATAACAAATATGGTCCCATGAGTTTTATGAAAAACCAGTTTCATGCTCTAAAACCAGGAGTTCTAAAACACATAAACCAACAATAATCTCAAACTTCTTTGCAGAAATCTCTAAAATCAAGCAGTAAATGATATTTTCATGAAAATAATTTTAATGCACAACATAAAGATCATAGGTGCGAACTCACTCACCTGGAGGGGTGAACGGTGAAGAACTTACACCAATAGAATCTTAAGGAGGCAGAAATGGCACTATATCTGTCATAGAATCAATAGAATTCTAGATTGACCCCTAATACTTCCTTCTTGCTTAGATAAAATTCTCGTTACCATAGGAAACCTCCTCTCTTTGAGAGCCATGAAGTTCTTTATGCCAACCACTCAACAACAAGGAAATCTTAAAAGAAAAGAAGCACAATCTATGAAAGAACATACCTTAGAGCTTGGAATGTGGAAAAATCTTGATTAACTTGAAGGAAATGAAGGAAAATGAGGATTTAGGGGTGAAAGGAGCAGAAAGACAGAGTTTTTCACATTTATGGGGGGTATGGGGTGTGTTTTTGGGTGTGTGAATGTTCTGGACCTCGAAATGGGGGATTTTTATAATTCTGTTGACCGCTACAGTGCTCATTACTCACTACATAGCATAAAATCATCCTATGCACCACTTTATTATTCCCTGAGCACTGCAATGCTCTCCAGAATGTTCTACAGAATACACTTATTTACATTTATTTTAAGTTAATGTCCATTAACTTTAAAACATAACTGTAAATAAGAAAATACCTCCCATTTGGATTCAAATAAAATATCAGAAAAATCAAAATCCCAACAAATTGAAATCCAAATTTTGGATTTTAGTTCAAATTCAGAAATTCTTATGATTTTATAAACTCATAAGCCAAAACCAAAATGTTTAAGAGTTTCATAAAATTTATTAAAAATCACTCTTCAACTTATTTCTCTCTAGGGAATCATTACCGGAACTTTTGATTCCAAAACTATGGCTCTATTATAGAGCCCTCTAAGGACTTGTAGGGCCTAGACTTAGTGAAATCTAGGACCCGAATGACAGGTAAAGGAGACTGGCACTATTTTTAGTTCAAAAAAAAAAATTCTAATCCTTTTATTTAAAACCTGGGGTATTACAAGCCAAAGGATATTGCAAGGGGTGACACATGTACCAGAATTAAAGAGAAATTTGATTTCTCTTGGAATGCTTGATATACAAGGCTATGTGTGCAAGGCTGAAGGTGGAGTTCTGAGGATCACCAGGGGTTCTATTGTGATGATGAAGGGAAAGTTAGACCATGGTTTATATTTTCTTCAAGGGGAGACTTTGATAGGAACTGTTGTCACTGCAATTTCTGAGAAAATTCAGACTCAAACAAGTCTTTGGCACAAAAGACTTGGTCATATCAGTGAAGGAGGATTGAAGGAGTTGAGCAAGTAGAAATTGTTGGGTAAAGACAACATTGATGCATTGGAGTTCTGTGAACATTGCATTTTTAGGAAGACAAAGAGATTGGAGTTTGCCACTGCTCCTCATCACACAAAAGATACTTTTGATTACATTCATAGTGATTTGTGGGGCCATTAAGAGTTCCTTCTCACAAGGGAGCAAGATAATTTTTATCAATCATTATGACTTCTCAAGGAAGGTATAGATTTAAATTCTCAAGAATAAGAGTGAATCTTTTGCAAAATTTAAAGAATGGGAGATCTTAGTTGAAACTCAAACTGATAGAAAGATCAAGAGGTTTAGAACTAATAATGGTTTGGAGTTTTGTTCTGAAGAATTTGATAAATTTTACAAGGAGAATGAGATTGTTAGGCATAAGACAGTTAGAGGAACCTCTCAGCAAAATGGACTTGTTGAGAGAAGGAATAGGACAGTCATGAAGAGGGTTAGGTGCTTGCTATTGGATGGTAATTGTTTTGCACAATTCAGGGCTGAAACTACGATGATAATGGCTTATTTGATAAATAGATACCCATCTACTGCTATTAACATGAAGACACTAGAACAGATATGGTCTAGTCATTCTCCAAATCTTGGAAACTTGAGAGTGTTTGGGTGTGTGGCTTCTGCTCATATCAATCAAGGCAAGTTGGAACCAAGGGCACTGAAATGCATGTTTCTAGGATACTCTCAAGGTCTTAAAACGTTCAGATTGTGGTGCATGGAAAAAGGGCATCCAAGGGTGTTGATTAGCATAGATATTGTGTTCAGAGAATTTGAAATGTACTCTGTGAAGATTTCGAGTCAAAAACAACAAAAGGGTGATGAAAAAGTTCAGCTAGAGGTGGAGACATTGAAGGGGCAACCTACTCCTAAGGCTGAAGAAAGTGACACAGAAGCTGAAGTTGAAACAGATATTGAAGTGCAGAATGATGATGATTTACAGGACTATCTTTTAGCTAGAGATAGACAAAGAAGAGAAACCAGACCACCAATCAGATTTGGTCATGCAAATATGGTTGCCTTTGCACTTACTATAGCAGAGGAAGTTAAAGAAGATGAGCCTAGGAGTTATATTGAAGTTGTGAATGGCAAGCAATCTCAACAGTGGACTACTGGCATGAATGAAGAATTAAGCTCTTTATAAGAATGGTATTTGGATACTAGTAGACAAGCCAAAAAGGAAGAAACTTACCAGCTGCAAGTGGATTTTCAAGTTGAAAGAAGAGATTCTAGGAGTAGAGAAGGCTAGATTCAAAGCAAGATTGGTGGCTAGAGAGTTTACACAAAAAGAAGGCATTGATTATAATGAGGTCTTCTCTCCTGTGGTAAAACACTCTTCAATCAGAACTATACTAGCCTTGGTAACACATGAAGACAAGGAATTGGAGCAACTTGATGTGAGAATAGCTTTCTTGCATGGAGAGCTTGAGGAGCAGATTCATATGACTGAACCAGAAGGTTTCATCAAGAAAGACAAAGAAGATAAGGTTAGCTTGGTAAAAAGGTCACTCTAAGGCCTTAAACAATCCCCTAGGTGGTGGTACAAAAGATTTGATACATTCATTGTGAAGAATGGTTTTAAATGGTGTGAGTATGATAGTTGAGTTTATTTGAAGAACACTGAGGTTGGAGTTTTCATCTGCCTTCTCCTATATGTAGATGACATACTGATTGCTTATAACAGCAAGACTAAAATTAAGAAGGTGAAAGTGATGCTTGAAAGTGAGTTTGAAATGAAAAACATGGGGGCTGCTAGTGTAATTCTGGGTATGTAAATCACAAGGGACAGATCCAAAGGAACATTGTTCATCAACCGGAAAGGCCTACATAGCTAAGGTTTTGAAGAAGTTCAAAATGGATCAATCAAAGGCAGTGATGACTCCTATGGTACAACATTTCAAATTCTCTCAGCAAGATTCACCCAAGAAAGAAGAAGAAAAAGCCTATATGAAGAAGGTTCCATATGCAAATATAGTAGGTAATATAATGTATGGAATGATTTGTACTAGACCTAATTTGGCTTATGCCATGAGTTTGGTGAGTAGATACATGGGGAAGCTAGGAAAACTGCATTATTGGGAGGCTATGAAATGGATCTTTAGATATTTGAAAGGAACATATGAAGTTGGTTTGATGTATTCAAAGCATGATGGCAGTACTGCTAATATCACGACTCGACTTAGGAACGTGACTGGCATGTGAGGAATCCCATCCCCACTTAACCCTCCGGGGTGACGTGTCTCTCTATATGCGTATAATAGCATAATATTATCCTTAAAACATGATTTTTCTTCTAAATTAATATCTATTTCTTTATTTAAAACATATTATTTAAATTCATAAAACTAGAAGCAATTGATATTCAAGATCTGAAAATCCCTTTTAATCCGTTCTATTAATCATGAAGTCATAATTATCTCATCACATAATATGAATATTGATCTGAAAACATGTTTAACCTTTGAAAACTGAATCATAACAACATAGCTTATCTATTACATAATCTAATCAAATTTCATAATTTGAAGTTCCCACTTAGGCTCTGAAAACATATACATAACTATTTCGAATACTGAAATCTAATACAATATATGAAAATAATGCATGGCTTGAATCCTGCCTGCACACCTACTGGAGCACTTCTACTAAAAATATAATTCTAAACTAAGCCTACTTCAAATAAGGCTTACACTGGAATATACTGAGTCAACCAATTGAGATGAAACTGATCATGTACCTGAAACTATGAGAAGAAGGGAGAAGGGTGAGTCAACGGACTCAGTGAGCTCTTACCCATCACTCACATGGGACAACCAAGGAATATACACATAATATCATGCATGCAACATTCAAAGTCATTTGATATTCATATGCATAACTATATATGGAAAAGATATCTCTGTGTTTGTAAATTTATAGAAAATCATCTCTGAGTTCTTGCTCTAAAAGAAAATCATTTCTCATTTCATAAATTCATGAGCACACAATTGAAATCTCACACGCAACATGAAATCATTTTAACTAAAGTGTGGCAGAGCTTAGGGAAACAGTATCTGCTGAGCTGAATAAATACTTATATAATAACTGAAGCTATAAAGCCAAATAGTCCTCTGATGGACAACTTGGTACCAAGGTTAACGATCCCATATAGCCGTTAACTAACTGTCTGTTTCCTAATCTCTACCGTCTAAACTAGTTTGACAAAACCATAGCTGTAAAATGGGTACTCAGTCCCTGGCGAACAGAGCACCTAAATTCTTAGTACATTGGGAGTTTTGGATTCACATAACTCTAACAATCTGATTTTAGCATAACTGTGGCTATAAGAATCGTGCCCAAGGGATCACCCATTTGTATGCAACCGATCTCAAGCCCACAGAATATGTATCTGGAAGTTGCTAAAAATCATACTGAATTTCGTTTCTCTTGGTACCATAAAACTGAAGTTCTAAATTCAAATCTTAACTATCATCACTTTCGATCTACTTGATAATCTAAAATCATAGCTCAAAGTACTGGGGTTCGTAATCATAAAGCTCGAAAATCATTTAACATATTTATCCATAAAGCTGGGTCATACTCTTGTTCATATTTCTCTAATATATATATAAATAATTATCTTAGCTTAATATCCAAAACATAGCTTGAAATCTAAATCTTGAAAACATAATGAGGTCATAAACCCAGAAAACACATTTGAATAAAAAGCAACTAGATAAAATCATATATTCTTCGAACAATCATTTCATTAGCATGTAAAACATTTTCCATACACACAACACAACAATCATGGTCCCATAGTTTTGTAAAACTCATTCTTTCATGCTATTAGCATAAATCATAATTTTTCTAGCTTGATATAATAATGTAAAATCATATTTTATATTTTTACTCATCTCAAATTTCATATTTTGCAATTATCATACATTAAACATAATCATAATGGTAAAACTAAGGCAATGAGGTCAAACCCACTCATCGTTTGAAGTTGGGAATATGTGGGCACCACCAACTTGACCTCCGAAGCATGGAATGACACCAACAACTGCCATAGAGCAACCATTGCTCTAGATTAGTGTCCACTAATCTCTAAACAACTCTAATCTAACTCTAACTACATTGGGGAGCACCCCCACTTGACAACAATGGGAAAAACAACAATACCCAACTCAAGATCATGAAAGAATGGAGAGAATGGGGAGAGAATCTAACAACATAAACTTACCTTGATGATTTGGGGAAGTTAGATTGGAGAAAATGAGAGAAAAAAGAGAAGAAAATTGGGGGAGGAGGTTTCTACCTCGTTTTGCTTCTGTGTGGAAAAGGAGCCTCGATTGGGGTTTTTAAAGTGGGTCAAAAATGAAACGGCGTCATTTTCTGATACTGTGCTATCATGCGTTGCTCGCTGCAGTGAACTTTCTTCGCTCGCTGCAGTGAACTTTCTTCGCTGCAGCGAACATTCTTGTTTGCTGCAGCGAGTAAAACTCGCTGCAGTGAGCTTGTTCTGCATAATTTTGCAGAACCTAGGCTGCAACTCGGTTTTGGCTTCTGGGGCCGATCCGGCTACTCAGGTGGGCCTCGAGGGATCCTAGGGTAGTACGAAACTTGCCTACAGACATGTGTACTTTGGGTATTACAGCTAATGTCACTGGTTTTGTGGATTCAGATTATGCTAGTTGTTTAGATGCCAGAAGGTCATTGACAGGTTATGTTTTCAAGTTCTGTGGCAACACTGTTAGCTGGAAGTGTAACGTTCAACATGTAGTCTCTTTATCCACCACTGAAGCTGAATTTATTGCAGTCACTAAAGCAATAAAGGAAGCAATCTGGATAAAAGGAATGGTAGCAAGTTTGAAGGCAGAAAGAGCAGTCCCTAAGGTGTTTTGTGACAGTCAAAGTGGGATACACTTGGCTAAGAATCAGGTTTACCATGAAAGAACTAAACATATTGATGTCAAGCTTCATTTTGTGAGAGAGGTTGTTGCAAAAGGAGAAGTGATTTTGGAAAAGGTTAGCACAGATGACAATCTAGCCAATCCTTTTACAAAGGCACTACCAAGACCCAAGTTCAAACATTGCTTGAAGATTTTATAGGTTGTTTAGCATAAAGTCAAGTCAAGGTGGAGAAATTGTTGATAATGGCTTGATTATGAGCTCTAGGGAGTTAGTTATATTCCGTTACCTCTTATAAGTTATAATAGAAGAGTTATTGTTGCTAAGTGTTGTTGTTGCTTGTAATGCCTATATATAAGGCTTGTAACAAATTTAATATAAGCAAGGAAATAACAAGAAAGTTAATGGATTCCCACACTTTTCTTCTTTGTTAACCATCTTCTAAGGTTGTTCTTTGACTTCCATATTCTTGAGTGAGTTCGATAGAATTTTGTAGGACCTGTTTTTCATAACAGGTTGGTTCATGTATACAAATGGATACCAATCAAATGGACATTATGTCAACGAAATGACTTGTGTAATTTTGAATGTAGAGTGTCCTTGCCAATAAGGATTGACTTTGGTAGTAACTAATAAGCCAAGTATGGAGGATCAAAATTTAAACTCTAAACTAAAAAAGACAATTATTATTATTAAATAAATCTTTTAGTCTCTCCACTTGTTGTCTCATACTAAATTATTGTCTTATTGTTTTGGTTGAAAATTATTGTCTTATTCATGTGAGATGTATTGGCCTAACATTCTTGTGTTCTAGAACATTCTACAGATAACTAAACAATATGTTTGGGAGACACTATGTTTTGTTCCAAGAATATAAAATGCCACATCATCATGTAAACAATTATAATAGAATTTTCTCACTGAGAACTATTCTGTATTGTCTGTATGGGAGACAATTTACTTGTCATGCATTCATTGTAATATATCATTGAAGTAGTTATGCAGATGTTGAGAGCATTATTTATTTTGATGTTTGTCATCATTCAAAATGTCAAAATCTAACAAGTTCACATTCAACTTTTACTTTTCAGAAAGATATATAGTTCATCATGAATGTATGACAGGATCCATTATTTGTATTTTATTTTATTTTGGGTCGAATGATACCCCAATTGTACATTTTATTTAAGTAACTTAAATAACAAAACATGGAAAGCAAATAATCATATTTCTTATTCAGTACATCATTATTCACAATTCAAATAACTCTTTCAAATTGTAAGGCTTTGTGACAGTGCGGTTTCCGTTCCATATCAGCTCAGCGAAATGCTTGCTAGCTCTATCTGTAGGATGACGAGAGTCAAAGAACACATGTTCATTGACATTGTGACATAACTCATAATGCTTGATCCCTTCTTTCCCACCACAGCTACCATCTCCTCTGAATGGGCCACCTCCACAACATGCCACACTACCTTCTTTGAAACCTTACCAGCAAAACAGAAAAAAAAATAATAACATAATCACTATGCTATTTTGAAAAGAAATTCTTATATACTCCTAAAATACATTTAATATGTGCTCCAAAAATATTCAAAATCATTTATCCTTGATATTTTATATAACTTTTAAATATTATACATTAAAATAAATGGTTGCAAATTTTCAGTTATCTTATTAGTAAATGCAGTGAAATAATTTTATCTCCATTATTAATTAACTTGCCACATCAACCACATTCACCATAAATGGATTGAAATCAGGTGTCTAAAATAGTGTTTAAATCACGAGTTAAGAAAAAAAAAAGTACATTTCTAAATGAAAACTGTCATCATAGCTATTGGGAATTGTTTAATTACTACCATATTTTGAAGGGTTTTCCAACACTTGAGAAAGTGCACTGTAGAAATCATTGACCGAATATTTGAATCCCTTGAGCTGTCTCTCTAGCCTCTGAAGCATTTCTGAGAGTTTATTGTTGTGTAGTCTTGCTACTGCCGAAATTTCTTGCAGGCAGCTTCCATTATTTACCAGTATCCTTATGATGGGAGAACACCCTATAGCAGGCACATTAAAGAAACCAAATTTTCTTCCACCTAGGCTATAAATTTCCTGTATAATTAATATTAAATTAAGGTTAGAATTAGTACGAACACATTAAATAATGGGATGGTAGAAAAGCCAATAAATTCAGATAGCGAAGTTTTTAGCAAAAAGAATTCAAAATGTTTACATACTCTGATCGCATTTGTAAGGTTTCCAATCACAGTGTCAACAAATTCGAGATGATTAACCGGTCGAAGAAACACACTTGAGTTTTTGACCTCTATAAGGGAACCATAGTCATTGCTTCCAACGCTAAACAAGTAGATAGATTTGGATACCAATGTCTCGGCTTCAGCATATCCAAGTTTCTTGATGAATAAATTCTTCACATTTTTTAAATATCTCACTTGCGTATGGAGGTCTATCACCTACATATATATATATATCAAGACGAAAACTCAGGGAAAGCTGAAGTCAATACACATCATTTATTAATATGAATTTAATCTTAATATACTAATTGTATAAAACTTCCAATTATATGTGTTATTATATCATTAAAACTGTTCGATTCATATTCTAATTAATTCAAAATCATACAAAAGATAATATATACCATTTCTGGTGACAATATAAAAATAAAAATTACGGTGGCCCAATACATTCCCACTTGGTGGGGTCTTGTGAAGACAGATGCATTTACCTCGCTTTACATAGAGGTTATCTCTAGAATTTGAACTTGTGACATACAACTCATAAGGTAATAACCTTACTGTTACATCAAAACTCACCCTCTCTTCTGACAACAATATATCAAAGTTAATTTTATAATTTATCTTATAAAAAATATATCATTTATGAATGCACAAAAGATGAACGTACAAATCCTTGAGCTGTTTCAAGCAAAGCGCCAGACCCTCCTGAGGCAAAATTTACGCCATAGATAAATTCAGGATTACCCGGATGAAGATATGGTGGAAGTAGAGGCAACTTGGCAAACTCACCTATAACAAAATATTAAACAACTGGTTTAGTTCTTCACAATCATATATAATTATGAGTCATAACTCGAGAGCATTGATAAGAGACACAAGCAATTCCATACAAAATCAGAAAGATTTGCCTCCATTTTCCATTAAAGGACAAGTACATATAATTATTGGATGAAACGAAATACCATGACCATTATTTTCTTCATCCAATAGTCAATATTAAGAATATGTCATACATGCTTCTGGGTAGTAAGTGTTATTAGCAAAAGTTTTAACTCTGACATTTTTCAATTCAATGCACATAAAATGAAATATCTGCTGAATTTCATAAATTGCTAAAATGAAAATATATCGTACCAACATAATCTGGTATCATACGTCCATCAGAAAATCTGCCACTTGGGTACTTGAAGAAAGTTTCTCCAAAGGGAGGATAGTTTGCCTGAAAAGAAGTGGTGGTATTGATATAGTTGTTGTTTCCGTTATCAAATAGTGAATCTCCAAGTATGAATAAGGCAGCATGTTTCTTTGGCAAACAGATCATTGGGCTGCTATTGCTATGGCTGTGAGTGATTTGGATAAGAATACTCAAACAGAACACCAAGAAGCAACACATTTTTAGACCAGCCATGTCTGCAACTTAATATGCTATGCTAATTCACTTTTGGTTGATGTGTGTATATATATATATCATCCCTCTATATAGCTACTACCTCGTATATGTCCAGTTAATATTGTTTTATATATAAGCATTTGCATGTTTTAAATGGCTGTGCCTGGGTAACGTCCTCTGTGGCTGGCAAATTAGACTAACAGATATGGTTTTGAAGAGTTGAAGAAACCAACTTAAAACTTTTCAATAGACAAACTCATATATATAGTGATCAATATAATTGAATAGTAATAGAGGAGATTTATAATATCTACTTGTTCTGCGTATTGGCTTGAATAAACCCTTGTTCTTTATCGCAGCCTTTGAAGAAATAAAATTGTGGGGTACATAAAGGGAAGGCATGATTAGACTAGAATCCAATATAATAGCACCTGTTGCAAGTTTTACTATTTCATCTAATGTTCGGTGGAGTTGGTCTTTATCGCAGCTTTTGAATAAAGCGGGGTGATATACAATTATCATCAACCTTACACCATATATTTATATTAAATTAAATATTATAAATTAATATATAAAAAATTATAAATTAATATATAATAAATTTTATATATTAATTTATAATTTTTTATTAACTAATTTATATAGTATAAATTTGATAATAAATATTTGTCATTTTTTTTAAGAAATAAAATTGTGGGGTATGTTATACTTTGAAAATTGGATTCTTTCTGTTCCAATAAATACACCTGGTGCAGTACATTACGGGAAGGCATGATTAGACTAGAATGCAATATAATAGCACCTGTTCCAAGTTTTACTATTTTATCCAATGTTAAGTAGAGTCGGTGCTAATTTTTCTTCAAAAGTAGAACCTTTCAATTACTATATATATATATTTTTGATAGACCAATTACTATATTATTATTGTTGCGTACTAGTTGAGGCCTCAATATGTGTCCATTATTTATTGATTAATTTATCTTCTTGTTTGAACGCTGTGAATATATATATATATCCTTGTGTTGGGGAAAGGGGCCATGGCTACACTAAAATTTCTATTTTCTAAATATTTTTCTTACTTTTTTTTTAAGTTGGTCCCCTCTATTTTTATTGGTTAATTCTTATCAGGTATTTATTTAAATAAATCTTTAAATATCAAATAATATGTTGCATATATATATGTGTGTGTTCTTGAGTTTTATTTGTAAAATATTTATTTCTTTTATAGTTGACAATTTTATTTAAATTTTTAAATCAAATAAAAATTATAAGACATATTCTTCATATAAAATTAACTAGTACATAATGGCTCCTCCTAAAATTATAGTCTAGCTCACCCCTCTATATATATACATATATATATATATATATATATAGAAAGAAAGAGAGAGAGAGTAAAGTGTTACTTTATTTCTTGAAATTTTAAAATTAACTTTTTAGTTTCTAAACTTTTATTCCATAAGTTACTTTAGTCTATAGTCAAATAAACATTCATCGACCATTACTTTTTGTTAATGTGGCATGTTAAGTGACACATGACATGCTAATGTGACATGAAATCAAAATAAATTTAGATCGATCCTTGAAATTTTCAAATATTTCAAAATAGTCCCTAAAATTTTCTACAATGTGTTAAAAAGGTCCTTAATCCCAAATTTATACTCTTTTAGTTCATAAAATCTAAATCATCAATAATTCTTGAATTTAATTATTTTTCTCTCATTTTTACACCCTATTTAGATAGCCCACATTTTTAAATATTATAAACACAATTAAGAGCTTCTTTACTCTAAATTTGAGACTGTCCATGCTTAGCTAATATAATTAATTTATTAGTATTACATTATATTTCTTGAAACAAATTGGATTTTAAAATATGAAAAATAGGATGCAAAAGAAACATTATATTATCAAGGGTGGATGAAGTTTGTCGACAGCCTATTTGAAACTTTATTGATTGTGATACATTCTCTTTTCATTGTTATTCTATATGAGAGAGATCTTTGTTTTAGTGCGGTGTAAAAATAAGAGAGAAATAAGTCGGTGTAAGGAATATTGAGGATTTAGATTTTATAAAAATAAAATAGGAAAAATTTTGGGATTCAAGACTTTTTTAATACATTTTAGAAAATTTCAGGGACTGTTTTGAAATATTTAGAAATTTCAGGGACTAATTTAAACCTATTTTGATTTGATGCCATGTCAGCAAACCACGTGTCACTTAACATGCCATATGTCACTTAGCATGCCACGTCGGCAAAAAATAATGGTTAACTAATATTTGTTTGACTATGGATTAAAGTGACCAACAGAATGAAATTTTAAGGACTAAAAAGTAAATTTTGAAATTTCAAGGACTAATGCTCAGAAAGTATCTAGCAGGCCACTCTCACGTGCTTACACCACAAGTAGTTAAAATGAATGAGAGTTTATCTTATGAAGAGGAGCCAATTGTCATAGTAGACAGACAGATCAAGAAACTCCATTCAAAGGATGTGGCCTTAGTAAAAGTAATTTGGAGAAACTACTTTGACGAAAAAGCCATGCGGGAAGCTGAAGAGGCCATAACAATTAAGTATCCACATTTCTTCCCTCCTTCATGTATATTTTAAGATTTGGGGACCAAATTATTTAAAAAGGGAGTATGTAATACCTTAGGTATACTATTCCCTATGAGATTTAGTGCAGTACACGTGTCCCTAAGCAAATCTAGGACTATCATAGGGTTTCTCAGGACCCACTCGTGCCAGTGGTAGGCCCCACTTGAATTATTGCTCAAAGATGTGAGGAAAACAACTTTGGAGAGCACTGCAGCACTAAAATGAGCACTGCTGTGATATCCCAGGTACACGTGTCCTTGGACAAGTCTAGTACGGCCTTAAGGTCCCCTAGGACACACCCGTATTGCTGAGAAAGCCCCGGACGTGTGAAAGGCCAAGGGATGCAATTTGGGTGCTATTGCTGTGTCACGACCCGATTTGGGCATGTGACTGGCACATGAGGAATCCTCATTCCCACATAAGCCTCATGACCTCTGAGTTTCTCTATATACATATTTTAATATAAATCTGTTTATAAAACATCATTTCATCTTTAATAAACCATTGGTTCCATGAAAACATAATCATAATAAATATTATATCATAATCAACTCTAGCATAATTCTCTGAAGTTAGAAAACGAATCATTTCAATTTCATTTCCAAACTCCTAACATATCTCTGAGACCTAAAATATATGAGATGCTCTCTATACAAAATATACATGAAACTATGATAATGTAAATATAAAATAGTCATGATGAAACAATGCCAATCTATCTCTATGGTCTGGGACTTTGCCCGTCATGTACACTTGAGCACTCTATCTCTAAACAAAATACAAAAAAAGTACTTCACTCCAAATTGAAGCTCACCAATTGGTATATCTCTATTGCGGGAAGGGGTGGAAAAGAAGAACCCGCAGCGTCTACTGCACCTGTAATGGAAGAAGGGAGATGGGTGAGTTCATCTAAAACTCTGTGAGTAGGTCATCACCTATAATCCTCTTATGGGAAAACCAAAGAGAATAAATAATTGTATATAATCATCAAACTGATTAATGCAATAACTCTGAAATCATATTCATAAGAATAAACAAAATAGCTCTAAAATTGATTTTCTTTGGAAATTATAAAACCATAGTGCTCTATTAAAGAAATAAGAATCTCTAGTCATGCCCAATTCATATGACATAACAAAATCTCTAGTCGTGCATATCAACCATGGCACAACAAAGTCTCTAATCTCTCGGGCATCTAACTAGGTCATATTTTTTATTTCTTTGGCTCTGGGGGTGACTTGGTATACCAAGGTTAACAGAATAACTGCCGTTAACTCATAGTCTGTTTCTCTATAGCTACCATATGTTCTCTCGGTCATAAAATACTTATTTCTCTAAAACTCTCTCATATACTTATGCTCTACTCTGAGAAATCATCATAGTATTTCATAAATCTCTAAACATAATCATATTCATACTCTAACTCTTTAATCAAATTACTTCATCAAGAATGGTCCCATGAGTTTGCATTTAAAATCATAATTTTCATGCTTTAGTGAAAAATCATTGCTTCAATAATTATAACAAATCAACCGGAGTCTCTAATATCTTGAAATATTTTCTAAAATATGCAATCAATAATAATTTGAGGAAATTAACTCTAATGACCAATATAAGGGCCATAGGTTCAAACCCACTCACCTAGAGGGGAGGGAGTGATGGCGTCAACATCAACGGAGCTCTAGAGAGGAGGAATGATATCAACGTCTGCCACTGAAGCCACAAAACTCTAGATTAGACTCCAATAACCTCTAGATTACTCAAACATAATTCTAACAACATTGGGGGAGCACCCCCACTTAACAACAATAGAGGCAAACAATAAACCCAAACTCTAGGTTACAAAAGAGATAACAAAAACCTATAAATATTACCTTTAATATCTTGGAAGGAGAAGAAATGGAGTGGATTTGTGTGAGAAAAGAGTGGAAGAGAGTTGGAGAGTGATACGGTTTGAAAATGGGATGAAAATCCCGAGTTGGGATGTTTGAAAGGGGGTAGAAGGGCTTACTTAAGTGAAACACCGCATTTCACACTATTTCTGTATCATTGACATCGCTATAGCAGTCACAGTGTGTAGTTGGGTGTGTTTGGGGGACATGAAAACTATTATAGTGGTCCTGAACCGCTATAGCTGTCATAAGTGAGGCAGGATAGCTATGGCAGTCCTAGACCACTATAGCGGTGACAGTTCACCAGCAAACCAGCTTTAAGGGTCCTTCAAGTATCTTGGGCTCTCCTGGTTACATGGGTGGGTCCCAGGCGACCCTGGAACACTGCAGAACTTGCCCAATGGTGTACCTAGGGTATTACATGCAACAAAATTCTGCAGAATAGACTCACTGCAGAGAGCAGGCGGGCCAGAAGGCTCACCGCAGCAAGTAGCTGTTTCATCTGGCTCACTACAATGAGTAAAACAATTACATCACAATACAAAATGATGCAGTTTCATTTAATGAGCACTATATATACCCCAACTCGGGTTTTTCCCCTTCCAGAAGTAGAAACTCGAGCCTTAGCCTTGCCGAGGAGCTCTTCCTCCCCTCTACTTTCATCCTCTATCAAATCCACCTCCTCTAAGCTTCAAGGTGAGTTTGGTTGTTGGTTTGTGTTTCCTTTTTCCTCTTCCATTCATGTTCTATAGTTTGGGTTATGGTTTTCTCTCATTGTTGCCAAGTGGGAGTATTCCCCCAATATTATTAGAATTGTTTTAAGAGTTGCCTAAAGATTAACGGAGATTAATCTTGGGCCTATGTTGCTCTATATTGCTCATGGCCTTACTTTTAACCATTATAAGGATGTTTATGCATGATGATTGTTAAATATGAAATTAGAAATGAAAGTATGATTATATATATGATTTTGCAAGTATGGCAAGCTAGACAAAGAGCATGATTTTCAAAGAGCATGAATTATATATTTTAAAAAAGCCATGGGACCCTGATTGATGTGTTGAGTGCTATGAAAATGTTTTATCTATATTTATGAAGAGGTTTATTACGAGAATATATGATTTAATAAGTTGTTAGTTTATCCAACATATTTCAAAAGTTTATGACATTTTTTTATTTCAAGCCTTGAGATTTTGAAATATAATTTTAGAGTATCAATTAAGATATTTTAGCAAAAATGTCAAACAGAGATGCTATATTAAAATGTTAGAGATTTTATGATTTTGAACCTTTCCATTTCAATGCATGATATTAGAGTTATTAAGTTATAAAAAGAGATTATCTTGAGAAATGAGATTTTAGAAATTCAATTTTTATGATATTCCAAAATTATGGAATTCAATATGATTCGTAGTGACTGCCAGATACATATTCTATGAGCTTAAAATCAGAATGCCTATAAACGGGTGATCTCTTGGGCATGATTTCACAGTCTCAGTTATACTAAACTCAGATTGCTAGAGCTATATGAATCCAGAGCTTTTAGAGTTCCCAGAAGTTTTCATATTTAAATGTTTTTATAAAGAGTGATAGGTTGTATTTGGGCACCCATTTTCCTTCCTAATTCTTAATATTTTGCATTTGAGTTGTGTTGAATTAATGGTTGATTAATGGATTTGCACTTTGCCTTCAACATGCATTATTCAATAATTTTGTATCCATCAGCATAGTTTTTAGTGAATTCTCATACTTTGGAATTTCTCTGTGCTTTTAATCTCTTTTTGGGAGTGTTGTTTGATAATAGGGACTTCCAGATTGGTGTATTAAAGCAAAAGAAGGACTCAAGAACACTGCTGAGGTTTTGATACTGTCTAGTTTTACCTTTAGTTAATGTTTTTCCACTATCTGGAGCTACAAATATCCGATTGAGGTGATTCTTATGGCATTAGAAAGCTTATTCAGAGAGTTACAACTTCTATTTCTAGGCCAAAGAGCTAATTCAAACTTTTTAGACCTCAAAATGGGCTTGTAAGAATACTATTCACTGCCTAGACAGTCAACAATCGCTCAGGCGATGAACGGAGGGCCATGTTTTTCTGGAACGCTTCACAGGACTGCCCAGGCTGTAAATGACCGCCCAGGCGGTCATATGTTTATGGGCCAGCCCGATTTTGCGTCTCTAGAAGCGCCATTTGCAAGAAAAACAAAAGAAAAGAAATGAAGGGGGGACGCCAGCTCTGAGACTCTCACTATTCACTTTTTTAGATTTTTTTTTCTTCATTCACTCTCTCTACTCTCTCTCTAGGTTTTGAAAGTTCCCAATCTTTGTTTTGGCTCCCGTTCGGGATTGTAATTTACAGTTTTCTTTCAATAACGATTGTGATACTCCTGCTATGGAGGAGTAATCTTTTTACTGTGTGTAAGGATAACTGAAGATTAAGATTGTTCTTAAGGTTCCTATTATTTTAGTTGCAATTTATGGTTGGTTTTTCTTCCCCGTTTGCTTTCTCTTTTAATATCAATTGCGATGATTATTGTAATTGTGTTTTTAAAAGTTGCTTGATTATGCATTTGTTTGCGTGTATAATCTAAGAGCCATTAGGGTATTAGGTCGATTGATTTAATTACCTCCAGTTGATAAGGGATTGAAATTAACTCCGTTAGGAATTAGGTTACTGTAATTGATAATCAGACTGACATAGGTTCATAGAATCACGATCGTGAATTAGTAGCTCATATGTTAGCCAAACCCTTAGTGGGAGTGCGATTGTATGGCCATTAAGTAGAATTGTATCATTGTTGTGTGATAACATGACTAATGGAAGTAACCACCACCATGAATTTATCTTTTGAACTAATGATTGAACAATTCTTAATCTGAGGGAATCCTTGTACAATTAATTCTTCTTATTATAATTTCATAATTTTTTTTGGCTTGTTATAACCTTAAAAACCCCAACTTTCTTGAATCAATTGGAACACTTTTTTATGAGATGACCTGAGTTATGCCCCTTTACTACATTTTTGGTGCAATTTGGCACTTTATAAACTTTAATTTGTTGCGGGTAGCGACAGCTCGCATCAAGGAGCTAAAGTATGAATATGATTGTAGTTAGAGATTTTATGAATTATCTTGATGATTTCAAGGAATAAAGTAATTATGTATGAAAGAGTTTTGAACCTATAATAGCGCATACAATAGAGTATTAGCACTTTAAAAGATTTTAAGAATTTTCAAGTTATATGCACTAAGTACAAATTAGTTTGAACAGTAGCTATAGAGAAACATACAGTGAGCTAATGGTTGGAAAAAATGATTGTTAACCTTCGTACTAAGTTATTCTAAAGGGCAGTCTCATAGAGTATACATGGAACCTGGTTAGGTATCCGATTTAGATCTTAGAAGGATCATAGAGCAAAGATTTGGTTATGTCATGGTTGACATGTATAGCTGGAGGATATATTATCATACAATTAGTGAACAGATATCCATGTTTCTCTATAGAGTACTTCTATTCATGTTTTCAGAGATTATTGATACTTTTCAAAGAGTATTTGATTTAAAGCTGTTATGTATATACAAAATGATTTTCTTGTTAGAGTAAGAATTTATAGATGTTTTCTATGAATTCAAGAACACAGAGATATCTTTTCAATGTAATTATGCATATAAATATCAAGTGGTTTACAACTGTTTCATGTATATTGCATTATGGTATATTCCTTAGTTGTCCTATGTGGGTGATGGGTGAGAGCTCATTCACTGAGTCCATTGACTCACTTTTCTCCCTTCCTCCTCATAGTTGCAGGTTCAGATGTTGCTTAGCCTCCGGTTTGGCAGACGCAGTTGTTCTCAGTGGTGAGTCTTACTTCAAAGTAAGACTTAATTTAGAGTCTTGTTAGAGTAGAGTGCTCCAGTAGAAGTGCAGGTAGGATCTGAGCCATGCATTATTTTCAAATTATGTATTTAATTTCAATATTTGGAAGTGATGTATACATTTTTATTTCATAAGTATGGATTTGAAATTGTAAAGTTTGATTAAAGTTTATACAATAAACCAGATACGTATTTATGATTCAGTTCACATGCTAAATTAAATTTCAAAGTATGATTAAGATGTTTTCAAAGCTTCATATATCAAGTATTTTAGTTTTATAATTCTAGATATAAAGTTTAAATAGAGATTTAGATGAAGTTATGATTTCGGAATAAAAAGTAAGTTATTTTATGCATATAAAGATACTCAAAGGTCACGAGACTTATATGGGAATGAGATTCCTTACGTGCTGCTCACGTTCCCTAAGTTGGGTCATTACAGCTGCAACGGTTGTGAATAGCAAGGTTGTGCAAGTTGGGAAAATATGATGCTCTGGTGAACGCTGTAGTGCTAAAAATTTTATAATAACCCCTGTTTGGGGTATAGACCATAAACATGACCCTCACTCTCCTTTTTCTCTCTGAAATGCAATTTTTCGTACTCTGAAACACCATTTCTTCACTTTTTCTCCATAAAAACTCCATTTTCTTCCTTCTATGCTTAAGGTAAGTTTAAGGTATGTTTAGTTTAATGATTTTATCTTCTTTTTCTTCTAATCTTTCATGTCTTTGGCAAGGTTTTATGTCTTTTCAATGATAGTAAAAGTTGATGCACTCTTGTGGTTATTAGAGTTAGATTTGAGTGGTTTGGAGATTCTAGAAGTTAATCTATGATTTTATTGATTCCATGGCAAATACGGGTACCATATTCCTGCTCCAAGAAACTTAGGTAGTGTTGAACGTTATCTTCTACCAATCCACGTGAGTGAGTTTATATCTGTAATATCTATGTTTATCATTATAGCTATTTTCATTAAAAAAATCTGATTAAAGCATGATTTTGGAAGTTTTTGTGAAAAGATTTGAGATTACTGATGTTTATTGAAGTTTATGGAATTTGGTTTATTTTTTAATAGCATGCACTACATTTGTTGAAAACCATGGGATCACCGGTGTTAAAGAGAAATTTATATAGAGCTGGATTGTGATTTCAAATGTTTAAAGCTATTACGAAGAATATATGATTCTGGTACTATATATTAATATATGAGAAAGCTTGAACCCTATGATACAACACTTTATAAGACATAGACAAGAGATTTAGATTTTTGGTTGAGTTGAACAGTAGCCATAGAGAAATAGGCTGCGTGTTAAACAATAGTTAATCTGTTAACCTTAGTACCAAGCAGCCCAAGGCTAGAGAAAATAGAGAAACTATTATCACATTGGGAATGGCAATACGTAATGCCCAGATGTAGCCATAAATTATTAAACAAAGATTTCATTATGTTACATATATTGTACATAACCAGAGTAGAGAATTCTATTTCTCTATTAGAGTATTGTTAAGTTAATTCATGGGAAATTGTAATTTTGATTATATGAATTTAAATATGAAATGTTTTAAAATTTTGCTTCTATTACTATTATTATGATTTTGTGCACCTTCCCTTGGTATCCCATGAAAGGGGTTCTAGGTGGTGACTCGCTCACTGAGTTTTGATAACAAAATTCACCACTTTTTTCCTTCTCATATTTTCATATACAGCTGCTACTGCAGATGCTTCTCACTAATCCTCTTCTTGACAGCATTAGATTTCAATTGGTGAGTTTCTTTTGGTGAAGTGGTGTCATTTGCTCTAGAAGTGCTCCAGTGTAAATGTAGATATGATCCCAGCCTATAGAGCATATGTCATGTTCTGCATATTTGAATATGAAGCTAAGATGTATTTATATGATTTTATTGCTTATAGTTGATTGTATATACTAAACTGTATATAGCAACAAGTATTACAGTTTCAGACATTAACTACAGATTTTGAGGTCTTAGTTTAATTACTATAGATTGACAGAGCAAGTGATTTTCATGTAGGAATTCAAACTATATCTTAAATAGTTTTATGATTTACTGTTCATGTAGAGAAATGCAGGTCATGAGGCTTATGCGAGAATGGAATTTCTCATATGCCAGTCACGTTCTCAGATCATGACACTAAGGTTGTGTTGAAGGAATAGAACCAGAACCAGCACTAGTAACTATATTTAAAAAAGACGAAAAGACAACATGGTGAGTTTTGCAACTCAGCGAA
Organism: Dalbergia cochinchinensis; assembly: GCA_031216125.1. NCBI lineage: Eukaryota > Viridiplantae > Streptophyta > Magnoliopsida > Fabales > Fabaceae > Dalbergia > Dalbergia cochinchinensis. The sequence goes on along the minus strand of CM062375.1, from coordinate 69,054,353 downwards.
AGATAAGATATCCATAGTTTACTAAATGTAATCATAAAGTAAGATAAATATAATAAAATATGCACATACATGTATATATACACTTATAAAAATATGGTTCTATTCATGACTTGAGATTTCTCAAGAAAATATTTTTACATAACTATATAACACCAAAGATAATAGGGGGTTATCCAAAGTAGACATGACCTGAGATCATGTGCTGGTTAATACCATGCCTGCTAACTGGAGTTAGCCCATAGTCATATTTGTCACGATCTTGATCTGAAAATGTGACCGGCACGTGAGAAATCTCATTCTCACACAAGTCTCATAACTTGTTAACTATTTCTACATGCTTGCTTTATTCATAAAAATCATTTAAAATAGAAAATTCTCTTTTTTATGTACATTTCACCTATTCCTTTTTTAAACAGAAACTATAAACAATCATAGCTAGTGTCTCATAAATTAACTCAAAGCCCATATGTCCTCATACAATATGTATATTATAGGTTTACTTGGTTTTCAAATAATTAAGAAACTAATACAAATAAGTTATAAGAAATAAATGCAAAACATGCTCTATGGCTGAGATCCTGCCTGCATTTACACTGGAGCACGCTAAATCAAAATGACAACAAGGCTCACAAACTAAAGTCTAGTGCTACTAGGTGAAAAGGGGGTTGAAAGGAATCTGCAGTAGCTACTGTATCTGTAAAAATAACTAGAAAGAGAGAAGGGTGAGTTTTGTGACCAAAACTCAGTGAGTGAGCTCTTACCTGGATACCCCTGTTATGGGACACCGAGGGAAGATACACAACACCATAAAAATAACAATAGTAATATCACCTCAAGGCATTTTATATTTAAAATTATGTACTCAAAATCATAACTTTTTGTAAATTGATCCAACAGTACCCTGATAGAGAAACAGAAGTCTCTGCTCTGGTTATACACATTGTGTGTGACGTAACAAAACTCTGAATATAAATCTTTGGTTACATATGGGCATTACGTATTGTCATTCCCAGTATGACAATAAATCTATGTAATCTCTGGTGCGAGTTGTCGCTATCCACAAAAAATTAAATATAGTTTTTGTAACTGAATTGCACAAAAAATATAGCAAGGGTGTGATCCAAGTCGTCTCACGTGGAAGTGTTGTAATTGATTCTAGGAAATTCGGGATTTTTGAATGTTGTTGAATAGCAAAATTAAATTGAGAGATTATAATAAATAAAATTATCTGCACAAAGACTCCTTCAGATTAAGGATTGTTCAATCATCAAATCAAAAGATAAATTTGTGGTGGTGGTTGCTTCCATTAGAATGTTAACACATAACAACGGTATAATTCTACTTAATGGTTATATGATCGTACTCCCACTAAGTGTTTGACTAACATATGAACTAGTATTTACAATCGTGATTCTATGATCTTATGCTAGTCTGATTACCAATTATAGCAATCAAATTTCCAACGAAATTAATCGCAATTCCTTACCCAATGGATAAACATCACACAAATGGGCAACTTTTAGAAAAACGATTACAATAATCATACAACCAATAATTAAAAGAGATGACAAAGGAAAAAGGGAAACTAACCACAAAATTCAATAAAGAGCAGTAATCTCATGAACAACCTTAATCTTCGGTCATCCATGTGCAAGGTAAGGGAAATCACTCCTCCATAAGGGGAGTTTCACAATCATAATTTGAAGAAAAGCTGTAATTACAACTAGAAATTCCAAGCTAAAAACTGACTAAGAACCCTAGCCTAAAGAGAGAGTGAGAAAGAGTGAGAGTTCCTAGTGAGAGAATAACTAAAATTCTCCAAACGTGCGTCAGCCTGCGAGAGGGAGTGAATGAGAACGTTTCTGTTCCTTTTTTCCTTCCTTGGGCCAGCCAAATCGGCCCAGAACGACGCCGTCCAAAAGCATATGACCGCCTGGGCAGTCTTGTAAAGCATCCAAAAAAACATGCTCCTCTGTTTACCACCTAGGTGGTCATTTACTGCCTGGGCAGTCAACAATACTGTTGACTTCCTTATTTCTGCTCCAATGCACTAACCTGGAGGTCCTTATTACCAAAAAAAAACTCCAAAAAGATATTAAAAACATAGAGAACTTCCAAAGTATAAGAATTTACGAAAAACTATGATGATAGCTATAAAATTATTTAATAATGCATGTTGAAAACAAAGTACAAATTCACTAATTTGATATCAATTAAATAAAATTTAAATGCAAATTATTCAAAGTTAGGATGGAAAATGGGTGCATAAATACAACTCATCAAACTCCCCCGCACTTAAACAATTACATATCCTCATGCAGAGACTCAAAGGGATGCAGCAAAGTGACTGAACTCCTAACTCTACTAACTCTAAAAGTGCATGATGTATGGAAAAAAGACAATACACCAATCCAAGGAACCTAGAGACGCAACAGTGAGCTTTCACATCAACAATTGAGAGAATTACAACAAGCAAGACATGAACATGAAAATAGCACACAAAGTAGAATTCACATATGATGCATGGATCAAATACAAAAATCCTCCCAAGGCAATGTTTGCCACTCTTTCACTCAAGTGTTTTGGGTTATGATGTACACTCAATCACCTCAAATGAAAATGCATTACCATAAGCTTGCTAGGGGTCTTATTCTCCATTTTGTCACATACACATACATATCGAATCAAGAGGGCTTATCTTTGGTTATAATGGGGCTTAGGCGAAGGTGGATAAATATATAGGCCAATGGGCTAAACCTCAAGTCAAAAGAGAGCAAATGCATACACTAAGAGCAAAAATGCTTAAAGGTACACTTTGTCCATCTTAATCACAATTACAAGCCTTTAATTTCAATGTGGCACACCTTTAACCAAACCTTTGTCAGATTTTTTTTTTTGTGTTACTTGTTAAATTTTGGGTACACATTGTTCCTCCCCTATACCTAAATTGGAGCATGTCCTCATGCTCTCCCCCACACTTATGCTCAAGCACATATAAGAAATCACACTTGCTCTCCTAAGCCTAAAAGGTTGGAAATTTTCGTGATTTTTCACTTTTGGCTAAGGATGTGCCAAGACAAAAGAATGGATAATGAGGCTCAAAGGGGCTAAACAATGGTAACATATAAGGGATGACCATATGGATAAGTGGCTATAAACAAGAAAAAATGCCTCAATCATATTCAAGCATGTACATGGAAACATATTTTCAAGTGAGACCCTAAACAAGTTCTAGAATACAAATCCATAGAGGGAAACACACATGAACAAATAAATATGGCATATGATAGTCGAATCTAAAAGCTCAAAATCTTGTAGAAAAAAGTCCATGTACTCAATCCAAACAATATAATGAACCCACCAAGCATGCAATACAAAGTAGTTAATGCCAAGCAAGTCAATAAAGTGCATGTTGAGTGAGCCTATGTATGTAATCTCTATGGTGCCAAAGGAATGGTGTAAAATGCAAACAAAAATAAATATGATGCAAGAATTAAAACTAAAAATGACAAAAAATAAAATGCAGAAAAATAAAAGGGAAACGTAAAGAAAAACCTCACGGTAGGTTGTCTCCCACCTAGCACTTTGCTTTAACGTCTCTAAGTTGGACGGTCAGGGCCCTCACAGAGGGCGTGTAGCTTCAACCCATAAAACTTCCATCTCAGCCTCAAAATCCCTGGGGGCTTCATAGAGGTGTTTCAGTTGGTGCCCACCAACTTTACAATGAATCTTAGACCTTGGGTCCTCTAACTCTACTGCACTACAAGGGTGTGTACAGATGACCAAGAGTGTTCCCTTCCATCTAGACTTTGACCCTTCAACCATCAGTTTTGCCTGGGGCTCATGCAGCAAGATCCACTGCCTCTCACAAGGCTTCTTTCCTAGAATAGACTGTTCATGGGGCATTTTTGAAACTGATGACAGCTGCCCAGATGGGGTACCTATATCTGTAAGCTTGGAAAACTCTAACACAATAGATGCATCATTCCCATAGGAGAAGAAAAAATAGGAAAATAGGGGTTGTTCATCCTTAGCAAGTAAAGTATCACATGCATCTTTCACTAAAGAGTCAATGACATCAATGCCAAACGCAAAGTGTTCCTCAAGGGGGACTTTCATGACATCAGATAAACAAAATTGAGTTTTCAAGTCCCCACACTTCATGGATAATGTACCAGCATAAATATTAATCTCGGTTCTAGCAATTTTCAAAAAGGATCTACCCAATATTAATGTATGTTGGTTCACATCAGTGTAATTCTCCATCTCAAACACATAAAAATTGGCAAGAATATTAAATCATTTACCTTTACCAGGACATCCTCTAATACCCCCTCTGGCTTTGTGATGCTATGGTTGGCAAGCTGGATTGTCAGTCCGGTTGGCTTGAGCTCCCCAAAGTGTAAGGACCTATAGAGTGATTTTGGCATAACATTAATACCAGTCCCAAGATCAGCCATGGCTTGCTTAATTTGTAGGTTCCTAATAGTGCAGGGAACATTGAACATGCTTGGATCCTTACACTTGGGTGGCAAGTTTCCTGGCTTGATGAGGGAGGAAGCATTCACCCCCATAGTCACCTTCTCATTCTCAATGCCCTGTGGTCTTCTCTTGTTGGTGCACAAATCCTTAAGAAATTTGGCATATTTGGGGATTTGCCTGATTGCATCTAATAGAGAGATGCTGACTTATACCTTTCTAAAGGTCTCCAAGAGGTCCTTTTCCAACTCCAATTCCTTGGACCTCTTGGGTCTTGCAACTCACTGTGGGAAGGGCAAGGGAATGGGTCTTTCTACCTGGTCCTCTGCTTGCTTCTGTTGGGGTGTCGGTTTATCTTGCTATACCTCTGTCTCAATTGTTTCATCCTCCTGACTCTCAACCACAAGCTACTCTGAAGGACCAACAACCTTAGGTAAGATTGTACCCGACCTCAAAGTAATGGCAGAAATATTCCCCTTGGGGTTGGAAATTATCTAAGAAGGAATGATGGATGCACTTCCCTGTTGTGATTGGGAATTCTCAAGCCTCACAATTGCATTTCTCATTTCTTGCATGGCTTGTTTTTGTTTTCTCTGTGTCTCAATCATCATCTCCTGCCACGGTGCATCTGAAAAGGCAGGAGGGGCAAGCAGTGCTAGAGGCTGCTGAGGAGCAGGTAATTGTGGAGCAGATGGTTATTAGGAGACATGTGGATTGCTCTACTGTCTTTGCTACTGTTGTGATAAGTTATTCCACCTTAGATTAGGGTGATCTCTCCAACCCGGGTTATATATATGCTACTGTAAGGGTCATACCTCTGCTAGTTACTCTGATTATGAGGTCTACCAAGGAACAGATTGCTAGTAGCAACTAAAGTGGGGTCCTCCTGTAGCTATGGACATACATCAGTAGTATGGGTATTACAAGAACAACTACGACAAGCTGTCTAAAGTGAAAGAGCCTACCTTAACTGATTCAAGGCTATCTGTTTCAGGAACTCAATCATCTCATCTACTTTCCTCTCCACCCTGCTATTATCCACCGGAGACACTTCACTCACGTTGTGGGTTTTCACACTAGCACTGAAACCAAACTGCTGAGAATTCTCTACCATGTTCTCTATCAAGGCTCTAGCTGTAACAAGGTTTTGTCAACCAATGCACCCCCACATGTAGTGTCAATCAAGCTCTTCTTCATAACTAGCAGTCTCTCATAAAAATATTGAATAAGGAGTTGCTCAGGAATCTGGTACTGGGGACAGCTAGCACACAATCCTTTAAACCTGTCCAAATACTCATAAAGAGACTCACCCTGGAACTGCCAAATGCCACAAACATCCTTTTTTATAGCAGTTGCTCTTGAAGCTGGGAAGAATTTCTCCAAAAAGATATGCTTCATGCCAGCCCAGCTGTCAACTATTCCATGGGGGATGTAAAAAAACCAATCCTTGGCAACTCCTTCAAGGGAAAACGGGAAGGCCCTTAGTTGATTTGGTCCTCCATTACCCCCTGAGACTTCATCGTCACACAAATCACGTGAAATTATTTTAGGTGTTTGTGCGGGTCTTCCCCAGATAAATCATAGAACTTGGGCAAGTGGTGTAGGAGTCCCAATTTGAGCTCAAAGTCACCTCCCTGGTCGAGGTAGATGATCCCCAACGGTTGGTAGTTCAAGTCTTGGGCAGTGAACTCCTTCAAGGTCCTGGTATTTTCACCCATGTCACCTGAAACACTAGTAAAAGAATCAAAAAGTTCGAGAGAATAGAAAAAGAATAAGCTATGAACAAAATTAAAATGAAATTAAACTAAGTTTTTTTAAAAAAATAAAAAAAACAAAAGGCAGCAAAAATAAAAAATAGAAAATAAAAATAAATTAAAAATAAATATGAAAATAAAAATAAAATAAATAAAAAATAAAAAGTGAAAAGAATCAACTAACCCCACTTCCCCAGCAAGAGTGCCAAAATTTAGTGTGAGCAGTTGCTGCCCACAACAAATTAAAAATAGCTTTTGTAACTGAATTGCACCAAAAATATAGCAAGGGTGCGATCTAGATCATCTCACCTGAAAGCGTTGTAATTGATTCTAGGAAATTGGGGATTTTTGAATGTTGTTGAATAGCAAAATTAAATTGAGAGATTATGATAAATAAAATTACCTGTACAAAGACTCCTTCAGATTAAGGATTGTTCAATCATCGACTCAAAAGATAAATTTGTGGTAACGGTTGCTTCCATTAAAATGTTAACACATAACAACGGTATAATTCTACTTAATAGTTATACAATCGCACTCTCGCTAAGTGTTTGACTAATATATGAACTAGTAATTCACAATCGTGATTCTATGATCTTATACTAGTCTGATTACCAATTATAGCAATCTAATTTCTGACAAAATTAATCTCAATTCCTCACCCAATGGATAAACATCATACAAATGGGCAACTCCTAGAAAAACGATTGCAATACTCATACAACCAATAATTAAAAAAGACGATAAAGAAAAAGGGAAACCAATCACAAAATCCGATAAAGAGCAGTAATCTCATGAACAACTTTAATCTTCAGTCATCCCTATGCACAGTAAGGGAAATTACTCTTCCATAAAGGGAGTTTCACAATCACAATTTGAAGAAAAGCTGTAATTATAACTAGAAATTTCAAGCTAAAAATTGACTAAGAACCCTAGCCTAGAGAGAGAATAAGAGATAATGAAAGTTCCCAGTGAGAAAAAAACTAAAATTCTCCAAACATGCATCAGTCTGCGAAAGGGAGTGAACGAGAGCATTTTTGTTCCTTTTTTCCTTCCTTGGGCCAGCCAAATCAGCCCAGAACAATGCGGTCCAAAAGCATATGACTGCCTGGGTGGACATAGACTACCTAGGCGGTCCTGTGAAGCATCTAGAAAAATGTGCTCCTCTGTTTACTGCCTGGGTGGTGAATAGTACTGTTGACTTCCTTATTTTTGCTCCAATGCATTAACCTGAAGGTCCCTGTTACCAAGAAAAACTCCAAAAAGAGATTAAAAGCACAGAGAACTTCCAAAGTATGAGAATTTACTAAAAACTATTATGACAACTACAAAATTATTTAATAATGCATGTTGAGAACAAAGTGTAAATTTACTAATTTGATATCAATCAAATACAATCCAAATGCAAATTATTTAGAGTTAGGATGGAAAATGGGTGCATAAATACAACCCATCAATCTCTAGATATAAATCTCTAGTCATATATGGGCATTACGTATCGTCGTCCCCAGTGTGACAATTAATTCCCTATTTTCTCTGGCTCGGGCTACTGGTACCAAGGTTAACAGATTAACTGCTGTTAATACACAGCCTGTTTCTCTATAATTATTGCCAGCTCAATTAGAATCTCATTCTTTTCTCTATATTTCATAAAGTCTTCTATCTTAGGGTTCAAGCCTTTTGACATCAAATATCCAATTCCAGTACTCAGGTAATCTTCCAATCAACTATAAACAATACGAATCTCAATTTAACACTTAATAAGTTCACTTTTTCAACAATAGTCACAAGGTTTTCAAGAAAGCATATCTTCATAATACAACCAATAGGTAATAACACAGTATCCAGGAAAAATCTTAGTAGTTCATGAAATAAACTCTAAAGTCATATCTAATCTCATTTTTTAAGTGAAAATAGATATAATTATTAACTTAGAGGCTACAGATGTGAATCTACTCATCTAGAGGGATAAACAATGAAGACTCTATCCCAACAGAACACTTGGAGCTAGGAATGGCAAAAATATCGAATATAGAAACAATAAAACTCTGGATTAACCTCTAAATACCGAAGAATCCATCTCTAACAACGTAGAAAGTTTCTTTCCCTTGAGAAGCATAGAGAACCCCTTCTAAACTAGGAATACTTAGAGGAAATGGAGCAAAACTAGAAAGAAAACATACTTTTAAGTTTGAAGGATGGAAGATCCTAGGTTAAACTTGAGAAAATTGAAAGGAATGGAGTTTTATGAGTAAAACAGGGTTAGAATATGTGTTTTCGGAGTTGTGAGAGGTTCAGGGAAGGTGGGGGTGTGTCTGGAATAGTTTAGACCCCGAAATGAGGGTTTTTATAATTCTATTGACCGCTGCAGTGCTCATGAGCGTTGCAGCTCTCACCAGAGAACATAAAATCTGCACTCACACCACCTTATTGTTCTCTGATTGCTGCAGCGCTATCCAGAATGCTCCCCAGAATACATTTATTTACCTTTATTAATCTAAAGTTAATGGCCCATTAACTTTAAAACATAAATGTAAATAAGGAAATACCCCCCATTTGAATTCAAATAAAATATCAAAAAACTCTAAATCCCTATAAATCAAGATCCAAATTTTGGATTTTAGTTTAAATTCAAGAATTCTTACGATTTTATAAACTTGTAAGCTAAAAATGAAATATGTCACGACTCGACTTGGGCACATGGCCGGCACATGAGGAATCTTTATTTTCACATAAGCCCCGTGATCTCTAAGTCTCTCTATATGCAAAATTTAATACAAAATCCATTTCCAAAACATATTTTCATCTCTGATATCAATCTCTAACTCTTTTGGAAAACAATTCATCATAAATGCTTTCATAATCAATCTCTAGTATATGTCTCTGATATCAAATACATGAGTTGCTCTTAATATAAAATAAACCATGAAAGCCACAATCATGAAAATATAAATATTCATAATAAAACATGCCAATCTATCTCTATGGTTTGGAACCCTGCCGGTCATGCACACTGAAGCACTCTATCTCTAAACAGAATACCGAAAGAATACTTCACTCCTTAGTGAAGCTCACCCACTGAGATATCTCTACTACAGGAGAGAAGGTAGAAGAAAAGAACCTGCATCGTCTACAACACCTATAATGGAGGAAGGGATAGGGGTGAGTTTTATCTAAAACTCAGTGAGTAGGTCCTCACCCATAACCCTCTCATGGGACAGCCAAGGGAATAAATAATAATATATATAAATCATCAAAATCAGTTAATGTAATAACTCTAAGTCCATATTCATAGGAATAACAAATAGCTCTAAAATCAATATTATTAGAAATCATAAAATCACCGTACGCTAAGAAAGAGACAGGAATCTCTGATTATGCCCAAATCATATGACATAACAAATATCTAGTTATGCATAGCATAACAAAGTCTCTAATCTCTGGGGCACCTAACTAGGTCTCGTTTATCATTCCTCTAGTCCTAACGTGACTTGCTATACCAAAGTTAACGGAATAACTGCTGTTAACTCACAGTCTGTTTCTCTATAGCTATTGTCTAGTCTCTATGTCATAAAACTTGCCATTTCTCTAAAACTTTGATGTAGCCTTTCTCTAAGCATAAACTCTATAATTCATAGTTGTCTCTTTTGAAATCATCATAAAAATATCATAAATCTCTAATTGTATAACAAATATACTCTAACTCTTTGATAGACATCATTTAACAACTATGGTCCCATGAGTTTTCTAAAATATACTTTCATGCTCTAATTAAAAAACATCTCTTTGACAAACATATATATCATTTAAATCTCTAATCTCCTTGAAATATTCTCTAAAATCATATAATCATGCTCTTGTAAGGAAATTAACTCTAATGACCAACATAAGGGCCATAGGTTCCAAACCCACTTACTTGGAGGGGAGAAAGTGGTGGCGTCAACACCAAATGGATGTCGGGATAGGAGGAATGGCCCCAACGTCTACCATTGAAGTCACAAAACTCTAGGTTAGTCTCTAATAACCTCTAGACTACTCAACATAACTCTAACATCATAGGGGGAGTGAAACTGTACTCGACCCTCTCGTTGTAGCGAACTAACCTAGCTGCAGTAAGACCACTCGCTGCAGCAAACACACCTCGCCACAGCAAGCCTCCTAACCTACTTCTTCGATGCAGCGAGAATGACTCGCTGCAACGAGTCTAACTCTGCAGAACCCACATCCCTACTTAACAATAGCAAAAATGGAGACAATAACACTACCTAAACTCTAGGTTATGAAATTGAAAGGAAAGGAACAACAAAAACCCATAAATCTCTTACCTTTGATCTTCGAATGAGATGGAATAGAGTGGGATTAAGTGGAAAAGAGTTTAGAAAGTATTGGGAGAAAAGGGTTTCGGAAATAGGATGAAAATCTCGACCTGGGTTTATATTTTATGTCAAAATGAAACGACATCGTTTCACTTTACTGTGCCATCTCAAGCTCGTTCGCTGCAGAACATTCCTCGCTGCAACGAGCCTGTTTTGTAGAATTCTACAGCAACAGCATCCAACCTATATTCCAAGACTCCCCGCCCATTTGAGGCTTTCCTATCAGCACGGGTGGGTCTCAGGGGACCCTAGGGTAATACGAAACTTATCCCCTGCTACGTATACACTAGGTATCACAAAATGCTTACAGGCTTCATAAAATTTATAAAAAATCATTCCTTAACTTTTATTTTCCTCTAGGAAAAAATTACTGGACTTTTGATCCCATGAATATAATTCTATCATATAGCCCTCCAAGGACATGTAAGGTCTAAACTTAGTGAGATCTGAAATGACAGGTAAGGGTGACTGGCACCCTTTCTGGCTCTAAAAATTTTCTAACCCCTTTTTATTTAAAATCCAGGGTATTACAATACATGTTCAGACATGACAAAATTCATGTATGGGTTAGCACCTTACCTATTAACTAGAGTTGGCTCATAGCCAAATACATGTCCAGACATAGCTATAGCTATATGCAACTTAGCACCTCACTTGCTAAATGGACTTTCTCATGATACACCAAGGCTAACGCCACACCGTTAGCTACAAGTTCCAACTATGGAGTTTTCCCCAAGTTAATTCACCATCAAGCGCATATTCTAATTCTATGATATGCTTACAATATAAAATCCGTTCTCAAGTTATATGAGATATAGTGGACATAAGATAAAACTAAATTTAATAATTAATATAAGATATTCTAAAATTTAATATACATTACAGTGCAGCTAGGAATAATTAAAAAAGCATAATAATTAAGTTTTGGCCTCCAAATGAAAGCTTTCATTTAAAACATAAAGCCTCCTTTTTGATAAATAAATTATTTTCTCCTATATCAACATACTTTCAACTCTTCATATAATTTTATATTTATAATTAAAATTTATCATATAAAAAGTAAACTATAGATATACTATCTACTCACAACTAGTGGTTCCAAGAATCAAAGAACAACTCCACTAATTCCACCCATTCAAGTATGATGCCTGATTGTTTTGTTGTTTTAGGAATAAAATATTAATATTTATGAACTAACAATGTCACTAATTTACATAAATTAATCTCAAATCACCAAAATCCACAATTTGTAGGGTTAAGAAAGACACCAATATTAATCCTAAATTAGCTATAAGCTTTAATAATTTAAGTAGAGTAGTTTAGAAGCTTATTTACCACTTGGAGAATAGGATTAGTGATGAAAATCACTTCACCAACTTCTAAACTTTTCAAGCTCTCTAATGGAGGTTGGTGAGAGAAAGTAGAGGTAGATGAGAGGGAGAGAAACATAAAGGTTATGATGAGGAGGAGGAGGAGGAGATGATGATGATGATGGAAGAGGTGGTGATGATTGGTGAAGTGAAAAGAAGAAAGAAAAAAATAAACATAGGGAGAAGGGAATAGAGAAAGAAAAAGAAAAAAGGGAGTGGGAAAAGGGGTTTATAGGAAGTGAGGAAGGGGAAAATGAAGGAAGAAAGAAAAAGAAAGAGAACTAGAGTGGTCTGTACCACTTAAAGTGGATGGTGGTCATCACTCTTTTTTTTTCATTGTAACACCTGCAAGTGCAAAAATATGTAAAAATAAAATTTGTTTTACAACCTCGTTTGTTTTAGCAAAAAATATTATGAACCAACAATATTGGGAACCCTATTCATAATTAATACTCTATCTTATACTCTTTTTGGACGACATAAAAGGGAATAGAAATTTACATAATACCAGAAACTCCAATTCTTTTTGAATTTCTAAATCCACCTAGAACAAAAGAATTAAACTTATTACAAGAAGCCTCAATATCAAAAGAAAAAAAATAAAAGAAATATTAATAAATCAAAAACAATAAATAAATTATTTTATTAAGTCAAGAAATACGTTTTAAAAGAATAAAAGAACAAATAAAAACTCCCAAAATAAAAAAATAGTAAAATAATTTGAAAATAAGATAGAAAAAGAAATTTGTTATAATAATCTGATGACATTTCATCATAGAAAAATGCATGAAATATCCTTACTATATGAAAAAGGATTTAAAGAAAAAGATATACCAACCAAAGTAAAACAGATACAAATAAAGGAAGAATAATATCTAAAATATTATAGAAAAGAGATACAAGATTTAGATAAAGGATTAATATGACCTACAAAATCTCCTTGGAGTTGTTCAGGGTTTTATATTATCAAAGCATCCGAATTAGAAGGAGCAGTCCTCATATTAGTAATTTAATTACAAGCCACTAAATAAAGTTTTAAAATGGATTAGATATTTTTTTACCTAATAAAAATGATCTAATTAAAAGACTAACAATGCTAATGTATTTTCAAATTTTGATATGAAATCAAGATACTATCAAATATATGTAAAAAAGAAGATAGATACAAAATTGCATTTGTAGTCTCTTTTGGACATTATGAATGGAACATAATGCCTTAAGGACTCAAGAATGCTCCAAGCGAATTTCAAGAAATCATGAATAATATTTTTTATCCATACATGGAATTTTATATTGTATATTTAGATTATGTTTTGATATTTTCTAGAGAAATTAATCAATATATACAACATTTAGAAAATTTTATTGAAATCATAAAAGAAAATGGATTAGTCGTACCAGCCAAGAAAATGAAAATCTTTCAAGTTATTTAGAGTAAGATTTTTAGGATATGAGATTTATCAAGGAACAATTACCCCAATTAAAAGATTGATAAAATTTACAGAAAAATTTTCAAATGAAATAAAAAATAAAAACAATTACAAAGATTTTTAAGATGTCTTAATTATGTAGCAGATTTTATTCCTAATATAAGAATTATTTGTGCCCCTTTATATGAGCATCTCAGGAAAAATCCTCCACCATGGGATAAAGAGATGAGTCAAACAGTTATAAAAGTCAAAGATATTGTTAAGAGTCTTCCATGTTTAGGAATACCAGATCCATCTGCACCATTAATATTTGAACTTGATGCTTTCAACCTTGGTTATGGTCGTGTTCTTAAACAACTTCTTTTAGAAGCAATAAAAGAACAAGTCATCAAATATCATTCTAGTATTTGGCATCCAACCCAGCAAAAATATTCAATAATTGAAAATGAAATTTTATATTATGTATCACCAAGTTTCAAGATGATCTATTTAATAAAAGATTATTAGTATGAACAGACTATAAGGCAGCTTTCAATATATTGCAAAAAGATGTTAAAAATCTTGTTTCAAAACATATTTTCATAAGATGACAAGCATTTTATCATGTTTTGATTTTGAAATTATACACATAAAAGGAGATAAGAATGCTCTATTAGACTTCCTTACAAGAGAATTTTTGCAGGGCTCTGCCCAAAATGAACAAGAAACCAAATACGAGAGATAATTATGGTCCCTCATTGAATCATAATAAGCAATCTATACTAGCTTCAACCTGAAAGCCTATGACTATGACATAGGTAGTTAAAAGCTCTTTAGTAACGTCAATCTATAAAAGCTCTGTTGAAGTACCATCTTAGAATAAATTTTTAGCCCCTCGTTAACCTTCAAAACCATCAAATTTATTTATTACCAGGCCCTCAGCATATGAAGATTATCCTTATATTAAAAAGCCTCAATCCTTATTCCATAGAAAAAAGATGGTTTACTTTAGATAGGAAAATCATGTATAAGCATATTTTTCCAAAACCCTTTCATTATACACCAATTTGTGCTCAAAAAACTTGAGTTTTTTGTGAGTTTATTCTGATTGAAATTGAATCCTTAGAGTTAACCCATACACTTGATAAGAAAGACCCAAATAAGATATCTTATTCCAAGATGAAAATTTTAAAAGTATTAACCTTGAAAGAATGGAACGAAAATATTTTCCGAGTAAAAGAACGAACTTAGTAGAAAAATTGAGCCTCAGCATTATAATTATTTTGATTACATAAGCCTAGCATCACATACTATACTTCTCTCTAAACCCTCATTCATGGTTCTTGTGGTTTAGAAGGGTCGGGGAATCTCCTTATAATTTCCTAAATTTTTTCTCAAATAGGACTTTGGTCCAATAACTGCCATTTTCCCAAAAGAAGCAGCTATGGGATATGAATATTTTAAAGCTAAGATCTCATTTGTACCAGAAATGAAGATAATATCATTTGTAGCATCGTTAGGAGTAACCTATCTCATGCAATAGAAGCATGATTCGGCCAAAATGGCTGAAGATACGAGCATTCAATATTTGATCAGGGACATCAAAGTTAGATGGTTGGGACTTTTTTATTTAAATCTAATCAGCAAAAGGGTCATCAATGCATGCACATCTTATTCTCACATAATAAAAATAACAGCTCTCCAGGAGGTCAAGCATCTACAAGCATATCTAATAAGATAGAATTTGAAAAAAAAAACACAGTTTTTGGCTCAAAAATAACAATTATTGGCAACCCTTGCAACAGCCATGTTAGAAGAAGAAATACAAAAAATAATTAAAAGTCATATCACCCAAATCAAAAGGAGATGAAGATATCAGTTCAAGTCTGGGCCATTATTTTAAAGATCGGGATAACTTTTGAAGAAAATAAGAAAAAATAAGTGCTGACAACATCTCTACATAATAAAAGTAATAACAAGACAAAGTCATTGGCATCCTTCAATAGTAAAAGAAAATGAAGACAAGAGTAATACAAGCAGAAAATTCAAAACCTACTTTATAAAGCAAATTATTGAGAATCCTTCAACAAGAAAAAAAAAAGACGGGAAGGCTATCTTTCAAGATGGATGAATTATCTGCTTATTAGCAATTATTGTAACAGTGAATAGCTTTTCTATATAAGCATAGTACAGCAAGCAGAAAACTCTAGCTTTTCCACGTTAAAAATTTCTAACTTGTTACTCTAATTGGGGTTTTTCCGTTTTAAAAATTTTAGTGTCTCCTATATTATTTTTCTATTAAATTATTATATTATCTAGAGTTCTTTTTTTGGGTACTACCTATTGAACTCCACAGGTGTGAAAAAATATTTGTTACTTCTGCTACTCATAACAAGTTTGTTCCTAAGGTTTCCCAACAAGTACATCATTATTCAAAATTCAAATAACTCTTTCAAATTGTAAGGCTTTGTGATAGTGCGGTTTCCATTCCATATCAGCGCAGCGAAATGCTTGTCAGCTCTATCCGTAGGATGATACGAGTCAAAGAACAAATGTTCATTGACATTATGACATAACTTGTAATGCTTTATCCCTTTGTTCCCACCACAGCTACCGTCTCCTCTGAATGCGCCACCTCCACAACATGCCACTCTACCTTCTTTGAAACCTTACCAGTAAAACATAAAAAAACAATAACAAATCACTATACTCTTCCAAAGACAAATTCTTGGATGCTCATATAGCACATTTAATGCGTGCTCCAGAAATATCCACAATCACTCATCCTTGATTTTTATATAACTTTTAAATATTATAAGTTCAAATGAATAGTTGTGATTATTCCTGGAGTACATAATAAATATCTCTACCAATAATCTGAAATTTCAATAAGTGAATCTACTTGTGAGGAAACATAGAGAATCATGTATTAATAAATGTAATTTTCAGTTATCTTATTAGTAAACCCAGTGAAATAATTCCATCTCCATTATTAATTAACTTACCACATCAACTACGTTCACCATGAATAGATTGAAATCATGTGTCTAAAATAGTGTTTGAATCATGAGTTAAAAAAAAAAAAACATTTCTGAATGAAAATTGTCATGATGGCTAGTAGGAGTAGTTTAATTGCTACCATATTTTGAAGGATCTTTCAACACTTGAGAAAATGAACTGTAGAAATCATGGACCGAATATTTGAATCCCTTGAGCTGTTTCTCTAGCCTCTCAAGCATTTCTGAGAGTTTATTGTTGTGTAGCCTTGCCACTGCTGAAAGTTCTTCTAGGCAGCTTCCATTATTTACTAGTCTCCATATGCTAGGAGAACACCCTATAGGACCCACATTAACGAAACCAAATTTTCTTCCACCTAGGCTATAAATTTCCTATATAAGTAATATTAAATTAAGGTTAGAATTAGTACGAACAAATTAAATAATGGGATGGTCGAAAAGCCAATAAATTCAGATAGCTAAGTTTTCAGCAAAAAGAATTCAAAAAGAATTCAAAATGTTTACATACTCTGATAGCATTTGTAAGGTTTCCAATCACAATGTCAACAAATTCGAGATGATTAACCGATCGTAGAAACACACTTGAGATTTTGACCTCCAGAAGGGTATTATAGTCATTGCCTCCAATGCTAAACAAGTAGATAGATTTGGATACCAATGTCTCGGCTTCTGCATATCCAAGTTTCTTCCTGAATAAATTCTCCACATTTTTTAAATATCTCACTTGTGTGTGGAGGTCTATCGCCTGCATGTGTGTGTATATATATATATAAGAAGAAAACTCAGGCAATTAAAGCTTGAATCAATGTTAATAGTATAAAATTTTTAATTATATGTATTATTATATTATTAAAAGTGTTCAATTCATATCTTAATTCATTCAAAATCATACAAAAGATAATATATGTCGTTTCTAATGACAATATGAAAAAAAAATAGGGTGGCCCAATACACTTCCATCTAGTGGGGTCTAATGAAAGTAGATATCTACAGTCTTACCCCCATTTTACGAAAAGACTGTTTTTAGGGTTTGAACCCATGACCTATAGTTCATAAGGCAGCAACTTTACTATTGCGTTAAAACTCTTCCTCTCTTCCAACGACAATATATCAAACTTAATTATTATAAGTGATCTTATGAAAAATATCATTTATGAATGCATAAAAGACAATGAACATACAAATCCTTGATAAGTTTCAAGTAGAGCACCAGCTCCTCCTGAGGCAAAATTTACCCCATAGATAAATTCAGGGTTACCCGGATGAAGATATGGTGGAAGTAGAGGCAACTTGGCAAACTCACCTAAAAAAAAAAATTAATCAATTGATTTAGTACAGTTCTTCACAGTCATATATAATCATGACTCATCACTCTAGAGCATTCATCAAAGGCACAGACAATTCTATACAAAATCAGAAAGATTTGTCTCCATTTTCCATTAAAGAACAAGTATATATAATTATTGGATGAAACGAAATACTATGATCATTTTCTTCATCCAATAGTCAATATTACGAATATGTCATACATGCTCTGGTTAATAAGTGTTATTAGCAATTTTTTAACTCTCTGACATTTTTCAATTCAATGCACATAAAATGAATATCTGCTGAATTTCATAAATTGCTAAAATGAAAATATATCGTACCAACATAATCTGGTATCACACGTCCATCGGAAAATCTGCCACTTGGGTACTTGAAGAAATTTTCTCCATAGGGAGGATAGTTTGCCTGATAAGAAGTGGTGGTATTGATATAGTTGTTGTTTCCGTTATCAAATAGTGAATCTCCAAATATGAATAGCGCAGCATGTTTCTTTGGCAAGCAGATCATTGGGCTGCTATTGCTATGGCTGTGAGTGATTTGGATAAGAATACTCAAACAGAACACCAAGCAGCAACACATTTTTAGACCAGCCATGTTTGCAACTTAATATGCTATGCTAATTCATATATATATATATATATATCCAGTTAATATTGTTTTATATATAAGCATTTACACAGGTAAATGTTTTGAATGGCTGTGTGCCCGGTCCTCCTTTGCAGCTGGCAAATTAGACTAACAGATATGGTTTTGTGTGGAAAAAGCTTTGAAGAGTTGAAGAAACTAACTTAAAACCTTTCAATATTTCTAGTGTAATAATTTTTATACATTTATTTTTATATTGTATGTTATTTAATTTCATGCTTCTTTTTGTAAAGTTTTAAGATGGTGAATGGTTGAGTAAAATATTTTTACCTATCTAATAATATATAACAGGTTATAGGGGTATTCAGAATGTGGCCCAGCCCAGCAACCCAACCTGACCCAAAATTTATTAGGATGGATTCGAGTCTTAAAATTCGACCCGATGTATTTTTTGGGTCGGGTTCGGGTCATATATATATATATATATATGTATATATATATATATCTATATATATATATATATATATGTATAACAATTAGTGGTAAATTATATAATTTTATAATCTAATTAAAATATTTTATATAACTTAATATTATTTTTATATTGGGATGATTTATTTTGAAATATATATAACAAAATATCTCTTAATAATTTTTACACTAATATTACATAAAAGTTAAATTATTAAAATTAATTAGTATTTGAATTGGTTTATTTTATATTTATAATAATTTATAATTAAAATTATACCAAAATTAGTTTTTAAAAGGTATTTATTTTAAGGAAAGTTAAAAGAAATCTATGAATATATGCTTTAAATAAAAGAGTAATTTTGATATAATACCAATATAAATAATATTTTTATTTTTATTTATGAATTACTCAAACAATTTTAGGCCAGAAATAGTAATTAAATAAGTTTTCACCAATCACTTTAGGATAAAATAATATTTACATTGTGACATAATGGTACGCGTGTCCATCCGTTTTTTAATAAGTTTGACTTTGCCAATAATTGTATAAGATGTCAAATTAAATAAAGAAATTTGCTAGCAAGTAATGATTAAAGAAATCTAAAAAGATAAGTTTACAAGTTATTTACGTAGGCCCCTTCTATGGAAAGCATCAAAACTCATCATCTTCTTAATACATAAATTTCTATTTTTTATTATTTAACCTTTGCACTCTGGCTAGATAAATTTATTATAATTTAATGGGTTAAAAGCAAATTATGTGTCTAATATGCCAATATAAAATTAGACAAATATAAAAAATTACATATTAATATATAAAAATTAAATTATATATATGTGTATATATGTATGTATATTAATATGCTATTAAATATAAGTATATTTTTTGCAATTCATAAATAAATTTTACAAAAGTATAACATCACTCAATCTAAAACTCTTGGCAGAAAAAGTGATATGGATGGGATTTGGAATTTAATTCCATGACGGAATTGGAATAATGGATGCAAAAATGATTACTTCAATTGACAATTCTCCCACGGGTTTGACAAATTTGTAGCCCAAAGCATGTGTAGATGCTGATTCTTAACAGTTGTCAACCTAAGTTATAATTAGTATGTGAATTTTACTAGCTGTATATATAAAAAAATTTAAAAAATTTTATTTCTAACACTTAAAAATAAGTGTTCTATTAATATTATTTTAATATTATTAGATATGATGGTATTCTTTACTCATCTCATTAACCCATTATATATAATGGTTACATCCACTTTTAATGTTAAAATAGTGTCATTTCATATTGAATTACTCTCTCTCTACATATATATATATATATATATATATATATATATAGTGATCAATATAATTAAATAGTAATGGAGGAGATTTATATTATCTACTTGTTCTGCGTATTGGCTTGAATGAATCCTTGTTCTTTATCGTAGCCTTTGAAGAAATAAAATTGTGGGGTATGTTAAACATATATATATATATATATGGAGCAGTATATAAAGGGAACGTAGGATTAGACTAGAATGCAATATAATAAGCACCTGTTCCATATGTAGTATGTGCTCTTAATCTAAGGTATTTCATCTAATGTTAGGTGGAGTAGGTGCTCTTAATTTTTCTTCAAAAGTAGTACCTTTCAATTACTATATTATTATTGTTGCATACTAATTAAGGTCTCATTAATTAATACCTGCTGCAGTTATGTCCATTATTTATCGATTAATTAATCTTTTGTTTGAACGCTGTGATTCGCATGTTCATATGTGTGTGTCTATATATATATATATATATATATATATATATAAAAGAGAGAGACCATGGGCCCCTAAAATTTCTACTTTCTTGATATTTTCTTACTTCTTTTAATTTGGCCCCCTCTATTTTTATTTTTATTTTTTTGTTAATCTTTATCATTTTTTATTTAACTACATGTTTAAATATCAAATAATAATATGTTGCATATATATGTGTGTGTTTGAGTTTTGTTTGTAAAATTAACTAGTAAGTACTGCCCCTCCTAAAATTATAATCTAACTCAGCCAATCTATATATATATATATATATATATATATATATAGCTGATGACATGAGGTGAAAAGAATGTACGAGGAATTGACATGAGGTGAAAAGAATGTACGAGGAATTGACATGAGGTGAAAAGAATGTACGAGGAATTGCATCCGAAAGATGAAATCACTTTTAAGAGTTAAGACGGAATTGATGACTCTAATGTGATGGTGGGACAAACATGCATATGTATGACAATAATATGAGAGAATAGGTATTCGGAAGAAGAAAAGCCGCCAATTTATTAAATGATAAACATACAGTATAATATTTAACCTTAGGCACAGACTTACATACACGTACACAATACAAAAGCAAACTAATAACCATCCAATCAAATTATTAACTAAATAATTAATCACCAACATACAACATATGTGAATAAGAATTTTTTTTTTTAAGGTCCCCTAGCGACAGGCCCTAAAAAGTCTATAGTGGGACATGGGAAGCCACGGGGGCAAGGGATAAGAAAATAAAAATTGGAATGGAAATTGATATTATATATATTCTCCTTAGATCCCTCAATCTCTTATCGATGCAATTATAGCAGCTTGGGACATTAATTTTTCATTTTATCATGGGAAGCAATAAAATTAATAACTTGCTAGTCTTCAAAGGTCAAACAAGTGTTTCAGACCGTAAGATTCAAAAGCATTTCTGTCTCCACTCCACATTAGCTTGGCGAAATGCTCAGCAGCCCTTTCCGTTGGATGAAGAGAATCAAAGAACACATACTCACTAACGTTGTTACATAGCTCATATTCTTCAATCCCCCTTTTCCCTCCGCAGCTATAATCTCCTCTATAAGGACCACCTCCACAACATGCTTCATTCCCCTCTTTGAAACCTTTAAAACACCAAAAAAAGAGAGCACAATTACAGCAAGTTAAAGGTGAAGCAGCTGCTAATTAAAATTCTAAATAAATAAATAACAATGCTTCTACATATAATCAGAATATTTGTCAAAATAAAATATGTCAGAATGATACATCAAAATTATAGGACAATATAATAGAAACATTGAAATCAGGAGTAAAAAGAATATTATGAAGTGCACTCTCACTAAAAGCCACACTCAATTCTAGGAGTTTATTTTCTTAGACAGATAAATTTAGTTAGGCCACAAACACAAAGCATTACTAATAAAAGCCATAAATACAGCTAGCATACCGTATTTTTTAGGGTTTTCCATTAGTTCAAGAAGTGCTGTGTAGGAGTCAGTGACTGAGTATCTGAATCCATTTAGCTGTTTCTCAAGCTTCTGAAGGTTTTTGGGAAGAGCATTATTGTGTAGCCTTGCAAGTGCTGTGGCTTCTCCTTTTAGGCAAGCTTCTATTTTAGTTCCATTGATGAGTCTCCTTAGAAGTGGAAGGCAATTCGAGGGAAACAAATTTAGAAACCCGAATTTTCTTCCACCTTGATTATAAATATCCTACATAAAATATTAGTGTTAAGATTACTATATATCAGCAACTAAATAATAAAAAAGAGTTGGTGCAATAAATAAAGGTTCAAATCTTTAATGTATATATATACTTTGATCACTGATGTAATATTGCCTATCACAAAGTCTACAAATTGTTGTTGAGAGTATGGAAGAGCCCCAGTGGTAGTGGAGTTTGTGTAGAAAGGGGCAGCATAGTCATTGCCACCTATGGAAAATATGTAGATAGCTCTGGACAGCAATATCTTGGCTTCCTTTTCTCCTAGTTTCTGCCTGAATAGGTTGCTGACTTGGGCGAAATAAAGTGCCTGACGTTTTAGGTCTATCACCTACGTACACAAGGAGAGAAATAGAGATTAAAGACCCATTTTGAAAATAATACAACATACACAAATTATAAGAACGTAAATAATGTGTATATAAGCCGAAGATCGACTTGGTTAGACGATAAAAATTAAGGTAAATTTTTTATGATTATGTTGTATGTGTAATTTCACATATAAAACTCTATCATACAATATTTACTCTCATTTTCACCCCAATCAAATATAGCTTAGTAAGTGAATCCTCATTAATATTTTGAAGCTACATTTAAATAGTCCATAAACATTTAGAGTCAATGGACATACTTTTCAAAAGACAGATCAAGAACAGCATACCAGTCCTTGATTAGTTTCAACGAGAGCCCCAGCACCAGCTGATGCAAAATTTACCCCATTAATGTATTGATCATGGTATCCAGGGTGCAGATATGGCGGAATTAGCGGCAGCCCGGCATACTCAGCTGCAGCAACTCAATAGCAAATTAAGCCAAAACCTTATTAGAAAGTTGAAACAAAATCTTTATCTTGATATGTTTGGATTAATTATTTTAAGTTGAAAACAGCTTATAATTAATGAAAAGCTTCTTCAGACAACTTTTGAACATGAAGTATTATATCCCAAAAAAACATTTCCAAAACATGTAAAAAATTTTAGAACTAAACTATGAGTTTAATTTTAATGTATTGATGATATTTAAGAATAATTTTATACTGTTAATTAATTAAATCTCTCCTTTTATCTAACTTTTCAAGTAGTTCAGGTAAAAGCACAGTTAACTATATTTGCGGATATGCTATTATATGATTAAATATCTGTATAAAACTTTTTTTAAGAGAGTGTATTAAAACTAAATCCTTAAACTATTGCTTCATATACATTTGTAGAGTGAGTACATACCAATGAAATCAGGTATGACACGCCCATCGGAAAACCTTCCAGAGGGATACTTGAAGAAAGTTTCCCCATATGGGGGGAAGTTTGCCTGGAAGAAAGTTGTGGCGTTGATGTAATCATTGTTTCCAGGATCAAACAGTGAATCTCCAAATATGAATAGTGCTCTGTGCTTTTCTGGCAGGCAAAGGCATAGTGATTGACCAACGTTAAGAATGAAATAGCACACATAGAAAGCCAACATAGACATAGAAACTCTTAAACTTGCCATTTAGAAGCTCTATAATTCACTTTGCTCATGCACAATATAATTAGCTACTGATGTCTTGTTATTTATATTAGACCGGGATAATTATGCTTTCTGTTCAATTTCAAAAAACTTCGAAATTTGATAGCATTCGAAAATAGATATCATGTTTTCAGTAAAACATGGCGTGCGGTAGCTAGCTAGCTAGCATGTTTTTCATTTTATTTTCTCGAGCGTAACATGCTGTTTTTCAAAGTGTGACATCAACAGTTATCTTCATGCAAAATTTCTAGGATAAATTACACTCATCTCCCTTGAGGTTTATGAAAATATAACTCACATCCCCTTTAATTGTCCAGCTTATACTTATTCCCCTTTGTTTGTCACATTTTAAGTATTTATATTATAGTCACACTCCTTATTCACATAATACTGTTAATAAATTTAACAAAATGATATTTTTATGATATTAACTATTTTTTAATTAATAAAATTATAACAATACATTTACCTACTCTGTTAAGTTTAAGGGTATTTTTATAATTTTATTAATTAGGAATAGTTAATATCACAAAAATGTCATTCTGTTAAGTTTACTAACGACATTCTGTGAATGAGGACTGTGACTGTAATATAAATATTTAAAATTTAACTAGCAGAGGGGGTGTAGGTGTAAGCTGAATAATTAGAGGGGTGTAAGTTATATTTTCATAAATCTCAGAAGAGGTAAGTGTAATTTATCCAAATCTCTATGCCACATTTATGGTTACATCATGCTATATCCTCTCGTCCTTTTTAATTATTGTGTCTGTCATTTACGTGTCGCATACTATTAGTTATACAACTTTGCTAATACTCTCCTGATAAACAGCATGAATGCTGGTGCAAGTTACAACTCCAATACACACTACAACAAAAATAATTATAAGCATCAATATCACAGTCAACAAACCACAAAGTAACAGCAAACTTGCAACAAAACCAGCCAATAAAAAATGCTCAGATTCGTGCTGGTTTTGCATCCTGGTCAGGCCAGAGGAAAAACCACTAACCGGATATCTCTGAAGCCTCCTCTTTCCTTAACGTATGCTCACCTAATCCCGTTACATTTTTGGACCGGAGCTTAAGGCTAATCGAAATGCTTGGATATAATCTAGACAGATTATAAAAACTAATGAATCTCATAATTAAGCTTTATAACCTTATAAATGCTAAGCACCGCATAAATTGCCAAATGATTGTCAATCCGTTTAGATTTCTAAGGGAATTATCGAGAAGCTCAATTCTTTATAAAATATGATGAATCAAGACTAGATTTAAAGGATGGCAAAACAAAAAGAATCACTCTTAAGCTTCCAACAATCTGGTCAAACACACTAGCAAATCTGACCAGATATCTTCTAGCCTAAAATATTAAATAAAAATAGGATGAATGAGTAACTTAACTTACTTTTTGCAATGTTAGGAACTAATTTCATTTATTTTAAAAATTAATGACTAAAATGAGTTATGAATATATAAAATTAAGGATTAAAATAAACATTAAATCATTAATTCTAAAAATATTGCAGCATTCGAAAATTTTCTAAGCAAATCGGGGGTGTGCGTGTGGTTAAGGAATTGACTCATATTTCATGGGGATTTAAGTTCAACTCACATGGTCTACTTCGAGGTCTTTGTTTGTCGATATCATGTGTTTATGAGTTATATTATTTATACTCATGGGATGTAGGACTATGTGTTAACTTATACTTCATCTACTATCGATCAGGGTCCACATTTTATATAATGGTGGATAAGATGTAAGTCGACATGATATTCCATATTTCATAAATATAAATAACATTTTTTTGTATTTATACATAGTCTACTCGAACGGGATGATTGACATTGGACTCATCTAAATTTTATTCATAAAAGAAAAATTGAAACTTTTTTACTAGTTCTAGAAAATTAAAATTGTTTGGTCTAAAAATTGAATATGCATGTGTCTTTAATTTACCTCCTACTGGAACTAACAGAGTTAGGGGGTTATTAACGATAATACTATTTTAACACCCAATTTTGAGTGTCTCATTCAGACATTCATTTTATTATCATTGGATAAGATTGTGATTTTTATTAATCTCCACTCATCTATCTCATCTAATAGTAGTAGAATGGATGTCTAGATAGGACACCCAATATTAGTGGTGTTACATTGGGGGGAAAGATAACTCATTTTTGGGGAGGAGCTTTTGCGGAACTCACACAATATTTTAAAACATGAGTATCACGTAATTAAGCCAAATTTTATTTTAATTTCATATTTTTTATGGAAAATGATATTTTCTTCTGCTCAATCCCCTCCTATAAATCTTTCTAAATACTAAGTAAGTTTTGATCAAGTTTTAAAGTTTCAATATATGAATTATATTTAAGTTTTTACTCTATTTAATTTGTAGGTTGATTTATAAGAGGATTCGTAGCATTACTCTTTTTTGTGCTACCCCTATATTGTTTAATTTATCCATAGTTAAATTTATCTTAATTAGTCCCAATGCAATTCATCAAGTCATGAGTTCTTTCAACTGTATCTTCTATTTTTCTTTGTCATTAGGTTATTGGTTGATAGTTAATTACTTTCTCTGGTTATATAAGAAGAGGATGAACTGAGAGGAGAAATTAACTGTGAAAGAGGAGTAAATATTGATAATCTTATATTAATGAGAAAGATTAGCACATAAAATCATGATTCTGATAAGATGAGTATATAAACATTAATTATTAACTTTGATTATCTATATAGTTATAAAATCCAAATTTACTTCTATCTACACCATGCTTGATTTGAACTCTCTTCGACAGGGCCAGTTATTGATCTACTGTATGACTTCAAATGTGACATGTCATCTATTAAGTCAGCAAAGTGAGTCATGGCTGCTCCTGCCACAGAAGGACGATTGCACAATTTGAATTATTCCGTGTTAGAATTTCCAATTTATATATGATTTCAAGTTTGACATGTTTGATCTATATTCATCATACTTCTACTTTCGAAGTTTGATTCTGTAACAATATATTCAAGTTTGATGATAAAGTATCAAAATTATCAAATTATATGATTCAAAATGGTTCATATATACAAGTGTAAAATTTTACACATATTAGAATTGAATTCTTAGATTTTTTTTTTCTGTCTATCACACTATTTATATTGCTTTTTAGATATGATCAGGTGAGTAATACCATATGCAATATAGTTAAAAACTCAAACTACTTTGATAATGGGCGATAAGAAAGCGATTGTTCCAAAAACAATCTTCATATAAATAAAATTGATGAATGAAAATTGAGAGAATAAATAAATAAATAAAATGAAAAATCCTTTCACTCTCTTGTATATATATGGCCTAATTACCCCCTGTGCAAGTATAAATTACGCCCAGGAAATAACAGCTTACAACATTCATTGATCGTATTACTAGTTATAATAGATTTGGATTCTTTGAAATTAAAGTGATTGTGAAATAAAAATAGTAATTAAGGGATTCATCACTTTTATAATATTTGGTGGAATCAACATAATAAAATAAACTGATCTAAAGATGATATATTTTTATGTTTTTATTTAATAAATACTTTCATTTATTTTAGTACCTTGATGATGTGAGTTTTCTGCATAAGCACTAACGTGGGTAGTGTGGGGGATACAAAAAGGGGAAATTTGTTAAAGCACCTAACCTAGATCCAGGAATTAAGAAAGTATATCGATTTCATACTTTAAGATGAGTGTGTGATATAAATGATAAAGACAAAAAAAAAATTTATTGTCCAAGGTATCCATAATAATAATTAATTCCTTCGATGTGGATTAATAAAAAGGTGTGGGATTGTATTGGTTGGAATTCATGATTTACTTAAACCAAAACCTAATCAACCCGCCCCCTATCACTTTTCTCCCTTTTTGGTCAATACCCACCTATCTAGTAGTTTTTCTTGGTCCAACACCTATTTAGATCTAGTATCAAGTGATCCTCTATTATCAGAGTCTGCCAACAACTCAGAAGAACCCATACAACCACCAAACAGAATCCTTCTTGTGGGCTCTCCCAATACTAATTTAGGCCCAACTACAATAATATCCTTGACCACCTGGGCTTCATCCACCCTCAGCCTAAATGCAAGAAGCACTAGTCATGACATAGTCAATGGGCTTACAGATGACCAAAATAAAACTAAATGGGCTTACGGTGTCACAGGGACTACTGAGTGTCGCAAGAAAGTATCATTACTTGATTGAAGCTGCAATACCCCAGTGCCGCCCCCTCTCCAACCATTTCTCTCCCATCCCCTCCTCCGCTTCACAGTCACTATCTCCTTTTACTTTAGGATTAGTTTTTAATTTTTTATTTCTATTTGTTTTGTTTATTTTTGTCCATTTCTCACTTAATTTATAATATGTTTGATCTTTATATTTAGTGAGTTGCTTTGATTGTAGGACGTCTGAATCAAGGACTTTGGTTTGAAGCAATGTTCTGAGAACTAGACCCGATAGGCCGCTCCGATCGGTTGAACCGGAAACCGACCTGCTATCCGATCCAAGTTTAAAACTGCTCTTCAGAAAAACAATTTCAAGAACCGCTGAGAACTGGTCGAAAATTGGGCAAACCGGCTTGGCAAAAAAACCAGTTGGAACCGTTTAAAAAATGTAAAATTGCATCATTTTGGGTTTTTTTTGAAAAAAAAAATTCTAAAATCTCATATTTCTTAATTTTTTTCATTTTCTACTATGGAAAGTAGTAATTTGAGAGATTTGATCCATATAGATAATGTTTATTTTTATTAAGAGATGAATTATGTTATCTTCTACGGGTTTTATTGATACCTAATTTAATTTTGAGTTAATATTCATTTTAGTCCTTTACAGTTTACTTGTAAGTCATTTTAGTCCCTCACTTTTAAAATGAGTCAAATTAATCCCTGACATTATAAAATGTAAGTTATATTAGTCCCTCAATTCACTCTTACTTAATAGATACCCTTAAGTGATATCTTGACATACCATATGTCATTTAAAATAAAATAAAGTTAAAATAACTTATTTTGGTATTTAAAATTATACAAAATGAGCATTTAAATACTCATTCTAGGTCATAAAATGACTCATTTTATAAAATTTTAGATATCAAAATAAGTTATTTTAAACTTTATTTTACTTTAAATGACACATAATATGAAAAGATACCACTTAACATTACACATTATCATTTAATTGATAAAATATTAAGTAAAAGTGAAATAAGGGACTAATCTGACTCACATTTTATAATGTTATGGACTAATTTGACTCATTTTAAAAGTGATGGGCTAAAATAACTCACAAGTGAAAAAGTCAATGATGAAATAAATATTAACTCTTTAATTTTTAATTATTTTATGACATATTTTTTTTATATTTTTATATATTTATATAAATATATAAATATATATATATATATATATATATATATATATATATATAAATGTATAGATCAACAGCCCTCCATCACCGAACACAAAGATAGACCCAGAAGCACAGCTGTTCGATCACTTTATGGAAATTAAAAATAGGGAATAAAACAGATAAGTGGTGAACCCAGAAAAATAAAAAGCGAAATAAATCCACCACTTTATTTATTTATTTTATCTATATTATAAAAAATATTATCCACGTATTATTTTTCATAGAATATAATCCACATTAAGCAAGGACCCACACGTAACTTGCGCACAGTAGAAAGGCAAACGAACCATCAAATCACATTATTATCTAAATAATCAATCACCAACATATAATATCAATGCGATAACAATTAGCTTTTAGGACCCCCCAGGGACGGCCTCAAAATTAACTGGCTAGTCTTCAAAGGTCAAACAATTCTCTCGGATTGTATGATTCAAAGACATCTGTATTTCCACTACTCCACATTAGCTTGGCGAAATGCTCAGCAACCTTTTCCGTGGGATGAAGAGAATCGAAGAACACATACTCACTAACGTTGTTACATAGCTCATATTCTTCAATCCCCCTTTTCCCTCCGCAGCTAAGATCTCCTCTATAAGGACCGCCTCCACAACACGCTTCATTCCCCTCTTTGAAACCTTTAAAACACCAAAAAAAAAAGAGCACAATTACAGCAAATTAAAGGTGAAGCAGCTGCTAAAATTCTAAATAAATAAATAACAAGTGCTTCTACATAATCAGAATATTTGTCAAAATAAAATGTCAGAATGATACATCAGAATTACAGGACAATACAATAGAAATATTGAAATCAGGAGTAAAAAAATATTATGAAGTGCACTCTCACTAACAAGCCACACTCAATTCTAGGAGTTTAATTTCTTAGACAGATAAATTTAGTTAGGCCACAAACACAAAGCATTACTAATAAAAGCCATAAATACATCTAGCATACCGTATTTTTTAGGGTATTCCATTAGTTCAAGAAGTGCTGTGTAGGAGTCAGTGACTGAGTATCTGAATCCATTTAGCTGTTTCTCAAGCTTCTGAAGGTTTTTGGGAAGAGCATTATTGTGTAGCCTTGCAAGTGCTGTGGCTTCTCCTTTTAGGCAAGCTTCTATTTTAGTTCCATTGATGAGTCTCCTTAGAAGTGGAAGGCAATTCATGGGAAACACATTTAGAAACCAGAACTTTCTTCCACCTTGATTATAAATATCCTACATAAAGTATTAGTGTTAAGATTACTATATAACAGCAACTAAATAATTAAAAAAGAGTTGGTGCAATAAATAAAGGTTCAAATCTTTAACGTATATATATACTTTGATCACTGATGTAATATTGCCTATCACAAAGTCTACAAATTGTTGTTGAGAGTATGGAAGAGCCCCAGTGGTAGTGGAGTTTGTGTAGAAAGGGGCAGCATAGTCATTGCCACCTATGGAAAATATGTAGACAGCTCTGGACAGCAATATCTTGGCTTCCTTTTCTCCTAGTTTCTGCCTGAATAGCTTGCCGACTTGGGCGAAATAAAGTGCCTGACTTTTTAGGCCTATCACCTACACAAGGAGGAAGAAATAGAGATTACAGACCCATTTTGAAATGTGCAGTGTAAGAAACTAATAATACAATATACACAAATCAGAACACATGTAATGTATATATAAGCTGAAGATCGATTAGTGCTACGCTTGGCTAGATGGTAAAAATTGAGATAAATTATTTTTAATTATGTTATATGTGTAATTTTACATATAAAATTTTATCACAAAAAATTTATCTTTATTTTGACCTCCTAGCCACATATAACTTAGGTAAGTGAATTCCCATTAATATTTTGAGGCTATATTTAAATAGTCCATAAATACTTAGGGTTAGGTTTGAGATTTCAATTTTCAATTTTCTAGTTTTTATTTTTAGTTTTTTAAATTTTGTAAAAAAAATATTGAAAATTCTAAAAACTAAAGGACTATTTGAAAAGTATTTTGCAGAATGATTTTCAGTTTTTAAAAACAAAAAATGAAAAAAAATATAATTGGTTGGTTATTTTTTTAGATTGATTTTAAAAACAAAAAAGGATTTTATGTTTTAAAAACAAAAATTAGAAAACAGCTGAAAAGTATTTTTGGAATTCTATTTTTTAAAACAAAAAAGAATATGGTGGTATATTTATGATTAGTTGGTTTCATTAATTACTATCCAAAACATTTTTAAAAAACACAAAACAAACAATTCCAAACAACCCATAAATTCCAGTTTTTAATTTTCATTTTTAATTTTTAGTATTTCCTTGATAAAATCCTGAAAACTGAAAATAAAAATTGAAAATTAAAACCAAGCATGCCCTTAGAGTCCTTAATAATGGAAATATTTTCAGAAGACAGAAAAACAGCATACCAGTCCTTGATTAGTTTCAAGGAGAGCCCCAGCACCACCTGATGCAAAATTCACCCCATTAATGTATTGATCATGGTGTCCAGGTTGCAGATATGGTGGAATTAGTGGCAACTCTGCATACTCAGCTGCAGCAACTCAATAGCAAATTAAGCCAAAACTTTATTAGAAAGTTGAAACAAAATCATTATCTTGATATGTTTGGATTAATTATTTTAAGTTGAAAACAGCTTATAATTAATGAAAAGCTTCTAGAGACAACTTTTGAACATAAAGTATTATATCCGAAACAAACATTTCCAAAACATGTAAAAAATTTAAGAACATTACTGTAAGTTTAATTTTGATATATAGTGACGATATTTGAGAATAATTTTATATTATTATTTAATTAAATCCCTAATTTTACTTGACTTTTTAGGTAGTTCAGCTAAAAACTAATCATATTTACTGATGTACCACTACATGATTAAATAATTGTATAAAACTCTTTCACAAAAATGTATCAAAATAAACTATTGCTTCATATACATTTGTAGAGTGAGTACATACCAATGAAATCTGGTATTATACGCCCATCGGAAAACCTTCCAGAGGGATACTTGAAGAAAGTTTCCCCATATGGGGGGAAGTTTGCCTGGAAGAAAGCTGTGGCGTTGATGTAATTATTGTTTCCAGGATCAAACAGTGAATCTCCAAATATGAATAGTGCTCTGTGCTTTTCCGGCAGGCAAAGGCATAGTGATTGACCAATGTTGAGAATGAAATAGCACACATAGAGAGCCAACCTTGACATAGAAACTCCCAAACTTGCCATTTAGAAACTCTATAATTCACTTTGCTCATGCACAATATACTTATGTATTGATGTCTTGCTATTTATATTAGACCGGGATAATTATGCTTTCTTTAATTTACCTCCTACCGAAACTAACAAAGAGTTAGGGATTATTAACGATAATACTATTTTAACACTCAATTTTGAATATCTCATTTATACACTCATTTCATTATTATTAGATTAGATTATGATTTATACTCATTTCCACTCATCCATCTTATCTAATGATGATAGAATGGGTATCTAGATAGGACACCCAAAAATGGATATCGAAATAGTATTGCCCGATTATTAATTGGTCACAACCGCTCTCATGAATTCCATAAATGCTGCCCAACAACACACATCAAACTTGCAACAAAACCCGCCAATAAAAAATGCTCAGATTCGTGCTGGTTTTGCATCCTGGTCAGGCCAGAGGAAAAACCGCTAACTGGATATCTCTGAAGCCTCCTCTTTCCGTAACATATGGTCACCTAGTCCCGTTACATCTTTCGGACCGGAGCTTGTGGCTAATAGAAATGCTTGGATATCATCAAGACAGATTATGAAAATTAATGAATCTCATAATTAAGCTTTATAACCTTACAAATGCTAAGCAGCGTATAAAATGACGATGATCATCAATCCGTTCAAATTTTAAAGGGAATTATCGAGAAGCTCAATATATTTTTAGCCTAAAATATGGTCCATCGGAACACATTTTAAAGGAAAGAGGGGAAAAAAAAGTCTAAATTAACGCTTTTTAATGTTGGACCACATCTTGCAGTCTCACACGATTTTGAAATGTGAGCACCAAGCCGTGAATCATAATTAGGACATGGTAATTTGTCTGTTTTTTATTTTCAGTTTTCTATTTTTTATTTTGTAAAAGAAAAATTAAAAAAATTGAAAATTAAAATTTTTTTAATTTTTAATTTTTTAAATTTTTTTTTATAAATCTGAAAAAATTGAAAATTAAAAACTAAAAATTAAAAAATACAAAGTAAATAGGTGATTAATTTCTTGTCTATTAGTTTCGTACTCCCCCTTTGTCAACAAATTTATACCCCTAGTTAATAGCCCCGACGCAGCTCATCAAGCCATCGTGAGTTCTTTTCATTAGGTAATTGGTTGGTAGCTAATTAATGCCACTCCTGATATTTTGCATTCTCTTCGACGGGGCCAGTTATATGGTTTCAAGTTTGACATCTGTCATCTATTAATTCATCAAATTAAGTTTGAATCATAGCCACTCCAGCCAGAAGGACGGGTCATTCCGCGTTAGAATTCCCCATTTACATGTATGATTCGATTTCAATTTTGACACGGTTGATCTTATTCATCACATGCTTGTGCTTTGGAAGACTGGAAGACGCGTAGAAGGTTATATGAATGGATAGAGTTATATTATTTATACTCTGTATTTATGATATACCATATCAGTATACTCTTATATAGCATTAGATAAAATATAAGTTCTAAATTAAATGGAATCCACATTTCATCTAATGATAGATAAGAGTGTGTCAACACAATATCCCATAAATGGTAAATACAAATGACATTTCTCATTAATAAAATTATTTTTATCTAGTTATTATTATTTATTTTAATAAATATATTAAATACATAACTAATACATTTATATTAACAATATAAATAGAAAAAATTAATATTATCTAAATATTATAAATAGATAAATATTTTAAAATATTAAAAAGTCAAAAATCAACTGTTCAAATGAAACGGAAAGAGTACTTCCTATTGGATTGGATCCAAGGCAGAAGAGACAGTTCATGCCTTCTTTTTTCGATAGATCATTTCATGCCTTCTGTTTCTTTTCCTTGTTCTGTTTTGAAGCTTAAACTAAATCTGAGGGTAAATGAAAAATGCACTTCCTATTATTGGATGCAAGTCAAGCATTGAAATGATGTGAGAATATCCGAGAGCATAAACTAAAATTTATTTTTTAAATGATAAGCATTGATTACACACTACATTAGCGACATGTACACAGTATTAAATCAACTAATCATCTAATCACATTACTTTTTTAATTAAATCATCTAATCACATTATTAACTAACTCGATCACCAACATATCACCTGTGATAAGAATTTTTTATTTTTCATTTTTTTTAATTGTTTTGGCAAGATTTAAAGCCCACCTCATGAATTTAATAATAGGGTTTTCTAGAATAGAATTGTGGTTTATTGTAAGAGGTAGAAGAATAAATTTTAACAAAATGAATCTGATATAAATGATTAAGATTAAAATATAAATTCATGTAAACTTTTAAAATTATCATGCGATCAGTAACAAGGATAGCCTTCTTCAGGTCAAACAACTCTTTGAGATTGTAAGATTCAGTAACGTATCTGTCTCCACTCCACATTAACTTGGTGACTACTCAGCCCCCCTATCCCTGGGATGAAAAGAATCAGAGAGCACATACTCACTAGCATTGTCACATAGCTCATACACTTCAATCCCCCTTTTACCTCCGCAACTATAATCTCTTCTCTAAGGACCGCCTCCACAACAAGCTACATTCTCCCTCTAGAGAGAATTAGAGAGAAGGTGCTATGAAAATTTAATTTGGCAATTAATTAGAATAGAATAGAATTACAAAAGTACCGATATCATAAATCTGATTTATGCTAAACAAAGTTGGGCTTTGTGTTCAAAATAAAATGTGTATTATGCTAACCTCCACATGAAGGCATGGAGGCTAGCAATCTCCTATATATATTAATATTGTTGAATCAAATTAAGTTATTAAAATTTAATTATTAAATAAAAATCAAGTTTCATTTATCATTTTCACAAATAAAGTAAGAATAATAACACTACTTACTAATAATTTATTTTTAATCTATTATAATAAAATAAAAATATTTTTCATTGGTATTTTATAAACTATACAATTAAAAAAAATGAACAAGAAAAATATTTGGCCCACAAGTCAGCCCATGATTAGAATAAATTGGGCTGAACTTGCATTTTTTTGCCCCAAAACTAACTTGGCTCAAAGTAACTCAACCCAAAAATGGTCCGATCCAACATGAGTCAGTCCAAATGGTCCAGACTAGCCCATTTTGGTAGCTCGTTTCAGCTAGCTAGGATGCACACTTAGGTACTAATGCCTTGCCATTCATATATGTATGTGTCAGTATTGTACCACACAATAAACGTTTAAGGCTAGTTCACTTTTAGAAAATGTTTCCTTTTTTTATTTGTGACAAAAACTTCATTTTGGTCTCTAGAGATAAGAATATCGTGGAAGACAAATTAATTAGTCTTTTAGTATAGAAATCCTCTTGTAGTATCATGCCCTAATGCCCTTTAAAAATGTCAATACTCTTTTTTTTATCCAATACTAATGAAAAAAATACATATGTGCCGTTAAGTTACTAACCTGCTATGTTGACAGCACTGTACGTATCATCGTTTTGCCTTGAGATATTTGAAAATGAAAAATGAGATAGAAATAAGGAGATTATGACCATGTGGTTAATGAAAGAGAAGATGGTAAGAGAGATTAATAATATTACCTTATTTTTCATGCCACTTTCTGTTTTTAATATATTATGAAAATTGATAAAAATAAAAAATGGTTTCACCCTTTTTTCATAAAGTTCTACTAGCAGAAAACAAAAATATGAAAATAGATAGCAATTCGCAATATTAAAATCATAAATGAAAATTAAAAATACTTTCTAGAATGAAACATCTAGTTCGAAATCATGTTTTCAAAGCATTTTCAACATTTGTTTGGATAAAATATTGTACTAGAGCCTTTAAATATTTAAAGAGTTTAATTTTGATATATTGATAATGTAAAATAGTTTCATGCATATAGTTATTCAATCAAATCTCTCATTTTATATATTTTTTAAATAGTTGGGTATGAGTTAACTATATTTACTTGTCAATGTGTGATAATATATAACTGAATAATGTGTTAAACTTTCTTATACTAATAATATATAAAATTAAATCCTAACATAAAATAGATTTCAAATTAAACACAATATTAAAAATTATGACTTTATGTTATATATTATATGAGTAATGCTATACAAGTAATGATAGTTATTGGATTAAATATAGTGATAAGACTCACTTATTCATTTAAAAGTTGTTACTTTTGTTTTTTGAAAAAAAATTCAGAATGTGTAGCATTTTCTATATTACATCAATATGTAATAATGTATCTGGGCCTCTCACTCGCTGTATTCTTTTTTCAATTTCTTCTATCTCATATATGGTTTTCTTTCTTCTTCTTTTTTTGTTTTCCTTTTTTCTTTGTGTGTGACTCGCATACATGTTTACGTCTCGTCGGGCAAATTAGTTAGGGTGGTTCCTTCGAGACCAAAACAAAAGTGATATATTCCAATCACTAATCATATTCTTTTTTCAATTAATTAGTTATATCGATATATGACAATATATAACCAGATGATTATGTTAAATTTTTTTATACTAATAATATATAAAATTAAATCCTAATATAAAATAGATTTGAAATTAAACACAATATTTAAAATTATGACTTTATGTTATATATTACATGAGTAATGCTATGTAAGAAAAATTTTATACGTAATACATGATAGTTGTTGGATAAAATATATAGTAATAAGACTCACTTATTCATTTAAAAATTATTGCTTCTTATTTTTTGAAAAAAAAAAATCAGAATGCCTAGCATTTTCTATATTACATCAATATGTAATAATGTATCTGGGCCTCTCACTCGCCATATTCTTTTTTCAATTACTTCTATCTCATATATGGTTTTCATTCTTCTCTTTTTTTCTTGTATGACTTGTATACATGTTTACGTCTCGTCGGGCGAATTAGTTAGGGTGGTTCCTTCAGACCAAAACAAAAGTTAGCATTAGGTTATATACTACATCAAGATGTAATGATATATTCCAATCAGTCATCATATTCTTCTTTCAATTAATCACTTATGTCCGGTACACACGTTACACTGGGTTGGACGAAATTAGTTGCCGGTTTCATTGAGGCGAAAAAAAAAATGTTACAACACTAGGTTATAATTTCACATCAGGATTTTGCGAGTTTTTTTTTTCTATGAGAGACGTATTCTCTTAATACAAAAGAGATTGTTATTAACTTATTTTTCTCTCTTAATATTAATAGTGTTCTCGCTCCTAATATTTTCTCTCATATTTAGAAAAAAAGAAGGTATAATTATATCTTTCATATAATGAAAATATTCTGTCTTACATATGGTTTTTCCCTCATCATTAATTAGGGGTTATTCCCGTTAAATATTTTGTGTCAATTTCAATTTTCTCAACTTTATTTTAATTGCGTTATATTATTTTCATTACTTTAGTACCCAACATTGATGATAATATAAAAAAAAAATTTACTATGATCTAATATATGCTCCTATTTATAATTTATAATTTTGTTTTAAGTGAAATACAAGATTGAGTGTCGAATATATATATATATACACACACATCAAAATCAACATGTATATTATCTCTTTTTTTTTCCCCTCAAGCTTTCATTTAAGATCCTGGAAAGCCCAGTGTTACGGACTAGAATTGAAAATGGCCCAAAGATTACAAATGACCCAAAAGTCGTGTGTAGCCCACGAGCTGATCCCTACAATGTGGGGGTTAGTTCTTCCGAATACGGGGTCCAAATCCTAGCCTAACCCAATCTCATGAGGCCACGCCATGTAGCGACAGTTGTCACATAATAGTACCATACAACCCACTCCTCCCACGTCTTGGAGATTGTGGAGTAAGGCTTGAACTCCAGGTTCCGTCCCTCCTTCGTGGTAACTACGTACCTCGGCGCCTCACTTGCCCTATGCTTTCATCCCTTAATGGTCTCGATGGAGTGTCTTTGCAGGTACTCAATCGTACTCATTGGTCAAGAACTAGACGCCCTCAAGTCAAGTTCCCAAAGTCACTCATCTCATCCCGATAGTGAGCTAAACCATCTCTATTATCATTACTTCATTACACCCACCTTCATCTTCATTTCAATCAAGACATACAAAACACCTCTCACATATTTTATTTCAATGATCGCATTAAGAATAATTAAAGAGATGATGATGATAATAGTGGTAATGATGATGATGATGATAACACTAAATAAAGAAGAGAAATTGATAAGTTGTAGAACAGTGCTATTCATGACAAAGTCAACGTCTCAATTATAATAACAAGAAAAATACACACCTTCTTGGATAATTACTTATGGTTTTTCAAAATTTTAAAATATAGAAGTTACTTTTTTTATTTCATTTGGTTATTTATCTTATTATTTTTCAAAAATTTATTTTTAATATTTTTAAAAAATTTAAAATATCTAACTTTTTAATAAGTATTTTTTAAAACACATATAACAAGCATTTCTATTATTAAATATTCAAATACAAAATCCTTTATTTATAAATTAATTTTAATAATTTATTTTCCCATAAAGACTGAAATAATTTATTTATCCAAATAATTTTTTAATGTTAGTTTAAATTGATATCATCTGATTGTGTGGGACTATTTTTGTAATATAAAAGCTTCCGAATTAATGAGTTATAATTTTTATTATTATTTGCATATTATTAATTTATTAATTATGATTTTGAATATAAAATATTTTTCTGATTATATATTTATAGAATTTGATGCTATTTGGTATAAATTTAATATAAATATATATGGAATGACTCAAGTAAAATGAGTGATTTATTATGATATTGAGATAAATAAATTTTTACCGATGAATCTTATATAAATGATTAAGATTAAAATGTAAGGGCATACAATTTGTTTAAATTATCATGTTCTTATATTGCATTTTTTTATATAATTGATCAAAGAAAATGATCATGGACAAAATCAAAATCAAAAGTGGATATAAAATATAAATAAAATGAATATATGTATTAGGAAAATATAGCATATATGAATTATTCAATATTTAATTTGATAGAATCTTCAAAATAAATAAATTGAGTTTAGCAGTTAAGCAGAACAAATCGAGTTATAAGCATGAGATCTTGGATTTGATCTCGATATTTATGTATAGAGGTGGAGCTAGACCATTTTTTGAGGGGAGCAGCATTAAAAGACAATATCCATGTGAAAAATAATAATATTTTTATAATTTTAATTTAACCTAAAAATTTTAAAAGAACGTCACAATATATATAAAGAATAAATTTCAAGTTGCTTTTT
Organism: Dalbergia cochinchinensis; assembly: GCA_031216125.1. Taxonomy (NCBI): domain Eukaryota; kingdom Viridiplantae; phylum Streptophyta; class Magnoliopsida; order Fabales; family Fabaceae; genus Dalbergia; species Dalbergia cochinchinensis. The sequence continues at coordinate 69,014,634 of CM062375.1, read as the reverse complement.
GACAAAAATAACGCAAAATAAATTGGTTTATTAAAGCAAAAAATTACATATTGAGGTAGTAACAATTAAATATATAAAATAAGTTAGCTCATTCTTAATATTTTGATGGATTTATTTGTTCTTTTTTTTTTTTGCTCAAGTTCTATTTGTGTTTTTATTAGCAATGAATTTGAATAATTATAAGTCATTAAAGATAAATTTGTCTTATAAATCATTCAAAAATACAAAAGACAGGATAACTTATCTTATACATTTAATTATGAGGGATCATGAAATGATGTTTTTTATTTACTTGAAAGACCAATTTGTTTGATTTTTTTCTGTCAAAGAGCAACAAGAGTGGTTTATTCTAAAAGAAAATACACATTTTCATTGAAACTCTAGAAACATATATATACACGACATTTTATCTATTATAATATTTAAATATCTGAATAAGTAAAATGTTTATAAAAATTGATATCAAATATTTGAATTGTATTTATTGATTTAGATAGAAATAACATGTCATCCTATAAATTTCTCTAGTTAACATATAAAATTTTTAAGGGGGCCCAAACATATATAAATATATAAATCTACATGAAAAATAAAAATTTTAGGGCTGGCCGCCCTGTTTATATACATGGAAAAAAATATTCATTTATGTGTGGCTAATTATATTATAGAAGATTATTGGGCAATGAGATACTCTAAGGGTGAAAAAAAAGTTGTTCAACATTTTATATATTAAAGGCAACAATATTAAATATCTGTAAGGGACAATTAATAAATACAAAATAACATCTTTTTTTATACATACAAACTAGCATCTCACATCATATATCTTATGCATTATATTTTTATTATATTTACTATTATTTTATGTCGCTAATTATATACTATAAAAGGTTTTAATAATATCAATCAAAGTAAGTGCCGAATAATAAAAAAAAACAAGACTAGATATATCATAGGGAAAGACGATTCAAGTGAGAATGGTTATTTATTATTTGAGTGGAAGAAATAAATCATGGTCGTTGAATCTTATATAAATAATCAAATTTACAATTTAAAGTTGTGTATGACTTTTATGAGTTAATATGTGATTATTATTTACTATTAATTAACTTTTCATCATGATCATTCACATATATTTATTTATACGGTTTGGATTTGTTCATCTCACTCTTATAATAAACCACTCCTCTTACTTAATTCCCCTCATATATCATATATCGTATATATGGTATACTATTATAAGTTATTATATATATATATATGTGTGTGTGTGTGTGTGTGTGTGTGTGTGTGTGATATATCAAATAAGAGAGGTGGTTTATTATGAGAGTGAGATGAGTAAATCTAGGTCTTATAACTATATATGGATGGTCAGGATTAGTGATCACGTGATCATTTAAAAATATTATATAATTTTATGTTTTAATTTTAATAGTTCATATAAAATTCAACAGTTCATATTTACTCTTCTCATGCTCATAATAAATTACTCATCTCCCTAAAGTCGTTCCCATATATATATATATATAGGGAAAGGATCAAGTGAGAGAATTGATTTTGAGAGTGAGAAGAATAAATTTAGGCTGTCGGGTCTTATATTAATTATCATAATTAAAACATAAAGTCATATAATTTTTTTAATTCATCAATTAGCCTTTTTAATAACTTTTAATCCAAACAATTCATGTATGATTATATGACCTAAACTCACTACTACTCTCAATCTCACATAAAACCACTCATCTCACTAAATATATTTCCTCTATATATATATATATATACTGCTATTTATATATATATATATATATATATATATATATATATATATATATTTATATATATATATATACTGCTATTTATATATTATAAATTGAAAATTTCATCATAAAATATTTTGCTAGTCATTCAAATTTTAATATATAAGTTTAAATTTTTCATCAAGCTCAATATATGTCGCACCGCCCAAGCTTTATGATCACAACGTATAATCACTGTAATTAGGGGAAGAAAAAACTCTTTTTTGTGCTTTTGGTCGAGGGGAAGCAAAAACTATTGTAGCAAAAGCTGCAAGTATATATTTTAAAGGGAATTTCTCTAGTATCTTATAAAATTCATAATATTGATATATTTTAGATAACTTATAATTAAAAATTTATCACATGTTTCACTAATTAAATTTATTAATATTTTAAATCTTCATAATTAAATTATAATTTTTAAATTTAAAAGGATATCAGTATTTTTAGGGCACTACAACAAAAACCTATTTTAATAATTCACGTAATCAGGATATAGCGGGCCAGTTTTATTAATTTGTGGTAGAAAGGGAAAATAACAAATAGAGAAACAAATCATTGGGCTTGGAAGAGATCACTGATAGTGTAAGGCCCAATAACATGAGAGTTGCTTGTATAAGCCCACATCCGAGCAGCCAATTGTTTGTAAGCACTCTCTGTAAGATGGTACGAGTCCCAAAACAAATACTCGTTGGGTTTGTCACATAATTCAAATTGTTTCTGCCCTCTTTTTCCCCCACAACTGTACTCTCCTCTAAATGGTCCACTCCCACAGCATGCTGATTTTCCTTCCTTCAAACCTGCATCAAATAAATAAACACAATGTTCAACTATTAAGTTCCCTTATTTTTATCCCCTAATTAACTAAGCACACCCTTGCAATTTGCATCATATCATTGTGGAAGAGGAGGTGGGGTACTAAATTGAGGATCAAATAGTGTTTTCTTTATTTCACCAGCATCAATTTTAGGATTTAATAGAAATAATACCGTGCCTCCAAAACATATGAGACACACAATTTTATATACAAAATTTATGTTATGTTTGTGAGTTTGGATTTTGGAAGTGAAAGGAGGGAAGGAGAAGACTTGTAATATAATTTTATACTATAAGTCTTCCTCTCCCCTTCTTTTCCCTTTAAAATCTAAACTCACAAATAGAGAAACTATGCAAAAAAAAATAATGTCATTGTTGTAAGCTATAATTTCTAGCTTTGGTGGGTGGCTAATGTTGAATTCACCTAAATTTGTTGAATAAAAAAGATCTTGGTCTAACAGTAAGAGTTCGATATCTAATATAAAAATTGTATTTAATCTTTCTTATGCTAATTCACACACTAAAAGACTTACCATATTTCAAGGGATGATTGATCATTTGAGTGAGATCGACATTGAAATCATAGAGAGAATATTTGAAGCCCTTTAGACGCTTCTCCAATTGGAAGAGAACCACATGTAGAGCTTGATTATGTAAACTTGCAAGGGATGAAAGTTCTTGCAAGCAACTACCGTTTCCATCTGACTGAATTATTCTAGTGCCTGGAACACATCCCAAGGGTGGCAGGTTTAGGAACACAAATTTTCTAGCCCCTTTCTTATATATATCCTGCAAAGATCCCGTTATAAATCAGAACCATGCATTGCAACTCACCCGAACTATCCTCATCAAGGGAAATAGAATAGTAAAGGAAGCACAACCAAAAAAATTACTAAAGGAAAATCAATTAATGTTCCCAGAAAAAGGAAATTAAAAATAATTAATTAAAACCATAAAGACATTATCGTCGTGTTAGATAGTGATTTGTCTTGAATATCCGTTTGAATTAGGTGCTTTCACTTAATTACATGATCACTAATAGGTACTGTAGTACTTAGATATGTTTCAGTACATCAAATATTCCAGACTATTATGGACTAGCTTTAATCATCATTCATATGTTAATTAGACAAGCACATTAGTATCATTCTATACTTCACATTTATGGCCGAATCATAATTAAGTATATATAGTAGCATATTTGTTTTTGGGATTACTTCCTTCGTCTCAAAATTGATATAATTTATATAAAAAATGTGAATGAGAGATTTATTTTAAAACAAAGATAGTAGTATAGTTCCATTAATTGTTGGGGTCCTACATCGTAACCCGTGAAGATACATTAAAAAAGGCAAAGTTATAATCCTATTAACCAACATCTACGCACCCCCCCCCCCCCCCCCTCCTCTCTCTCCTCTCTCCTCTTCCACAAAAACACCATGTGCCAAGCAGAAGGAGGTTCAAGGTGTAAAAGTAAGCTATAACTCTATATTTTAGCATTTGAACTTAGGTATGCAACTAATGTAAGAGTCTTACTCTTACCTTGATAATGGAAGTGAAGTTACCAACCACCATGCCAACATATTCTGAATGAGAGTAAGAGTTAAGAACACTAGAATTTGTCAAGAACGGGCTAAAGTAGTCGTTAGATCCAACGCTAAACATGTAGACAGCGCTTGATAACAACATTTTGGCCTCAGAACTGCCCAACTCGTGCCTCAACCTAGCCGCTACTCTCTTGAAGTATCTTGCTTGTGTTTTGAGGGGTATCACCTGAAAAATTGATATGACAAAGCCACTCCATGCTTAATTGAAGGTGATTGCTAGTTCCTATTTGCCTAAGTTTATTGCAATAAATAATTATAAAAAAAAGAAAGAAAGTGAACAAAATAGGGAAAGAAAAGTAAACTCTCTTAAGTGATGAGATGAATTCAGCCGTCCTCTCCATTTTTGTCATGACTACGAAATATAGAGACATTTGATGATATAAGTTAGTAATATAATGTCTTTAACTTAGTCTGGAAACAAAAAGTAAAGGAAAACAACATGAGATGATAAATGAAGTTGTCTCCGTCTTGCTTTTTTGTCAGATGTCGTATATATAGAGAAAATAATATATATAAGTTGAGGTTATATCACTTTCATTCTAGCTCTATTCTCTTCGAATTTAATTGTCTTTCTGTCCTCTAAAGTATAAAAGAAAGCCATTGACGCATAAATTTCTAAAAACTTTGGGAAAACTGATATTTTATTTGGACCATTATTTTTAAAAAGTTAATAAAATGCTTACATATATACAATATTCCCGTCTTATCTTTGGCCATATATACAATATTCTTTATCATGAAATTCTTTTCAAAATCATTCCCAAATTTTATTTACCATTTTAGGTGTATTTAATATGAAGATAAAATAGGAAAAAAAACTAATTTTATAAACAAAATCTATATATAGTTTTGCACATAAAATTTATTCTTAAATTTTTTTATCCTATTTTCACTCTCATAACTAAACCCTTTGGCTCATGAGTGCTTTAAATTATTATATGAATTTTATTATTTTAATATTTAATTTTTTCAAACACTCAAACAATTAACTCATAATACACATGAGTTTCATTATTTATTTATTTTTTTAACTTATTTTTTTTCTATTGTTCCTTTTTTATCACATAAGATCTACATCCTTATAGGTATAAAAATATTATTTCTCTTATTATATGGTCTTGTTTTCTACCCAAAAAAGAAAAAGTTATATGGTCTTGTTTGGTGTCATGGGTCCAGAGACTTAGCTTCTTCTGCCTGTACGGCTAGCTGTTGCCGTTTGAATCACGGATATGTACAACTTGATGTATGACTTATCAGCATATCATCACATGGACGACATGCACTTCGAGAAACTTGTGGGCATGCATAAACATTTAAAAATATTATTTTAATGGCAAAAAATGAATATCTAACTGCTATACTCATTTATTTTTAAATATTAAAATAATATTATTTTATAAATATTATTTTGGTGTATATACCCATCCTACCTACTAAGATTAATAAATCATTTACTACTTAATTAATCAAGTTAACTATATAATAAGAAAAATATTATTTATAGTCATAGACTATAGGACACCATATTGACTCACGCCTCATTTATTATTGAATGAGATTGTGAACCCTATTTGAATGGAACTCACATCTTATTTAATGGTGAATAAGATGTGAGTCGGTACGATATCTCATATTTCATAATTACATATAGCACAACTCATAGCACGTGGTTAGCTAGCTATAGCTAGGCAGTCTGTGCTCAGTAACGGACAAATATGTCAGTATTGATTGGTTAACCACTAACAACTGTACACTTGCTACTCCTTGTAACTCTTTCTCACCCAAAATAAATCTTATTCAAAAGTCCCAATAAGCAAATAAAGCAGATATTGAGTACTAATTGGTTGTGTGCAATACTTAGGAAGCAGCACTCCTAAGAAAAAGAGCGAGTTCCAAATTATAGATAAAAACGATTATAAAAAGGGTCTTTTGGTCGCCACAGCATTCAAGAATTAAAGTCAGCTGTATATCTGTAGAGAGATGCCTTAAAGACAAAAGAAAATATATACATATAGATATAGAACACTTGTGGGGTTGAAATAGACTTACCGACCCTTCAAAAGTTTCAACAAGAGCACCAGCTCCACCAGATGCAAAGTTCACTCCACTGTAGTATTGGGTAAAACCAGGTTGTAGAAATGGTGGAACTAATGGCAGATTCGCATATTCAGCTATATACAAAACCAAAGACAAAAGACACATAAGCAAATTAAAGAAGCTTTATTGCTTTGATGAAAGACGGAATATTTAGTTCAACCAAATTGGATTTGTACAAATGAAATACTTGTTATATATATATATATATATATATATATATATAGATTTGCAAATAAATGTTACCTATAAAGTCAGACATCAACCGGCCATCAGAGAACCTCCCCGTTGGGATCTTGAAGTAGGTTTCCCCATAAGGCCAGAAATTTGCTTGGTCAAGTGTTGTGGTGTTGATGTAGTTGTTGTTGCCTGCATCTAAGAATGAATCACCAAATATGAAGAGAGCGACATGGTTGCTGCTGCTTCTATAATTGGACTTGATTCCATGGGATTGAGAGAAAAGAGTTAGAGAGAACGCCAGGGAGAAGATGCAGCCTGCTAGATTTGCCATGATGAACTCCTCCACCACACAAATCCTCTTCAGTTCATATTATATATTTATAAACACATATGGGCAATAACATATGCTTATTAATTAATTTTTCGACTGGTCAGCGCAATTTGATTGGAAGATATGTTTCCTGATTCGCTATATTATAATAATGATGTGAACAAAGACAGAAACATGGACAATAATTAAGAATGAGAAATGTCAATTGGACGTGAAAAGTTGGACATCAAATAGAAATGTTTGTCAAGTATTTTATTTTTTTATTTTTTGAGAGTAGTAATGCACATACAAAAAAAAATATGTACTAAATCTTTGATAAAATATCGTAATGATTATTCGATGAAATAAAATTGTATGACTTATCAATTCATCTAAGAGAAATGATACACATACACCACAGTTACACCTCACTAAATGACAAAAATGGTGTATAATGGTAGTATGGATACAGAAGGACATTTTAGAAAAAAAAAATGAAAAGAAAGAAAGAAAAGGAACGTGTATAGCAAAGAGAAGAGAAAAGGCTCATTCTTACCTGCCTCTTCAAAAAACTTTCATTCTTTGTGCTTTTCTCGTTCATCTCTCCACCCTCTCATAGCTCTCGTTCTTGGCATCGCGCAAGGAGGAAGAAGAAGAGCATAAAACTAACTGACATTTGCAGTGGCTCATAGCTCATTTCATTCTCTCTCTCACCTATGAAAACTTTCATTTTTTCTCTCTTTATCAAGTTTTCTCTCTCATTCTTCATTATTCACGGGAGGAAGAAGAAGAAAAGGAAGTAACATTCTTTCTTTTTTTCAGAACTTGTTTACTCTCTTTTTCTTGTTTCTGTCTCTCACTTACCAAAGCCTTCATTTTCTCTTTCTTTATTACGTTTCTCTCTTTCTCTCTCTCATTTTTCATCATTCACAGAAAGAGGAGGAGGAAGAAGAATTTGCAGCAACAAAACAAATTGAAAATGGCTCTGCTAGAAGCTGAGATTTGCTGTTATTGTTAAAAACTAGAGTTAAAAAATTATAAATACATGTTATGAAAAGTTATAAACCAGTAACAAAAAATTGTAAATCATTGCACAAAATGTTATAAACCAGTAGTAAAATGTTGTAAATTAATTAAAGACACGTACTAAATAGGTTGCTGAAAACTGGAGTTAAAAAAATTCTAAATGTCTATTACGAAATGTTGTAAATCAGAATGTAACAAGTTTTAAACCATTGCACAAAGTGTTGTAAACCAGTAGTAAGATATTGTAAACTAATTTCTATTCTTCTAATAAAATAATTAAATTTCAGTACAAGGTCAACTGGACCTATATCTTACTTAGAGATGTGTCATGACTTTAAATTGAGGTGATTCTTCCCTTTTATATCTATATATAAGGTTTAAAGTTGATGCATTGAAAAACATAAAAAAGTTTGACTTTGTGATCTAATTATATATTTTATTTATAAGACTTTTAAGATAATTAGTGATTAAGTCAAACGGTTTTATTTTGAACGAATGCATTATTGGATGTCATTAAAACTTTATTTTACACATATAATATATTAAAATTAATTTTATATATATATATATTTATCTACATCAAAATCAACATCAACATCATGTATATAATTAAAGAGGAGGTGACAATGATGGTGATGATGTATATAATTCAATGGGCCACCACGTTACAAATTATTGATGAATACAAAATAGGATAAGAAATATAAATTGCATTTGTATTCCAAGTTTTTGCTTTGATACCCTATGGATATGGATACCTTTTGTGTAATCAATGGTTGTGATTTGATCTTTGATTTGATGGATCTCAAAAACTTGAGTTATTGAGACACGTAATTCATTTTTAGCTATAAATAACTAAAATATATTGGTACTCATAAATTTTATTAGGATACCAAAGAAACCCTCTAAGAATGGTTAACACCATGGGAAATCCTATAGGAGTTTTTTCCTTCAAAAAATAAAAAAATTAATACACTTTTATTAAGGTAACAATATCAAATACATGTAAAGGACACATATTAAATACAAGGAAAAATTACAATAACCTCTCTTGAGATTTAGTGTAATTACACTCTTACTCTTCTATTTTGTAAACTATCACTGATCTCCTCTAAGATTCACTAAAATTACATTGACCTCCCTTGTAGATATTAGGTCATTAATTTAAGTGAGAAAAAAGATAATTTAGGGCATATACATAATTAATAATGAAGAAATGATAATATTTTTGTAATATTTAATATATCAATTGGGAAAAAAATATTTTTTGGGTAGGTAGAAGAAAATTTACCACATAAAAATAAAAATTATAATTATAACTTATGATTAAAAAAGATGCTGTAATTAATATATATATATATATCAACTATTATCAAAATATTATAATTTTATTATTAGTAATCATGTATGTTATATGCTATCATTTTTGTCACTTAAATTAATGAATTAATATTTATTAAAGAGATCAGTATAATTTTACAAAATAAAAAGATATCGAATATAATACACTAAACTTATGAGAAAGTGAGTGTAAATTATTCTAAATACAAAATAACATGCATATATTCACACAATCAAGATATAGCGGTTGTTTTTAATATTTTGTGGCAAGAAAGGGAAAATAGCAAATTTAGAAACAAATCATTGAGCTTGGAAGAGATCACCGATAGTGTAAGGCCCAATAATAGGAGAATTGCTTGTATAAGCCCACATCCGAGCAGCCAATTGTTTGTAAGCACTTTCTGTGAGATGGATCGAGTCCCAAAACAAATATTCATTGGGCTTGACACATAATTCAAAATGTTTCTTCCCTCCATTTCCCCCACAATTGTACACTCCTCTAAATGGCCCACTCCCACAGCATGCTGATTTTCCTTCCTTCAAACCTGCATCAAATAAATAACCACAATGTTCAACTATTAATTCGCAAATTCGCAGCATATATCAATTGAAAATCGAAAGTGTTGACTTCATCAATTTTATGATTTGATGGAGATAACATCAATTTTAGGATTTAATGGGCATAACACCCTTCCCAAAACACATGTAATATGTGCAATTTCGTATACTAAATGCAATTTTGAGAATATATATATATATAAAATTACGTCATTATTGTCAACCCTAATTTTTGGTCTAAGAGCAAGGGTTTGATCTGATGAAAAAATGTTTTTAATCCTTCTTATGCTAGCACACTAAATACTTACCATATTTCAAGGGATGGTTGATCATTTGAGTGAGATCAGTATTAAAATCATAGAGAGAATATTTGAAGCCCTTTAGCTGCTTCTCCAGTTGTAAGAGAAACACATGCAGAGCTTGATTATGTAAACTTGCAAGGGATGAAAGTTCTTGCAAGCAACTACCATACCCATCTGACTGAATTATTCTGTTGCGTGGAATACATCCCAAGGGTGGCAAGTTTAGGAACACAAATTTTCTAGCCCCTCCCTTATATATTGCCTGCAAAGATCCCATTATAAATCAGAACCAATATGCGTGAAACTTGAAAACAAAAACTCACCCAAAATACATCCTCATCAAGTGAAAGAACAATATATAGGTGTACAACTAATGCAAGAGTCCTACCATAATCTATAGGCACTCTTATCATATCCTTTACCTCTATGAAGCACCGATTGGTCAAATACAAATATGGAATACGACACGATACGAACACGTGAAACACACTAAAGTTAAAAATTTACAGGACATGGACATAGTATATATATAATAAAAAATTCAAAGAAAAATATATATTATTCAAAATATCATTGATATAAATTTTAATTATGCTTTATTTTCTTATAAACTCAAAAAGTTATGTATTATTTCCTTTTCATAACTTTGTTTATTTTGTGTTTTTATATGTTAAAGTGAAAAGAAGACTAAATTTTAAATTAAATATATTCAAATATATGTTATTGGTGTGTTATACAAGATCTGATATAAACACGTGTTCTACACACAGACATGACACTAAAATGATGTGTTTGTGCTTTATAGCTTTATCATAAGGCATAAATATAATAAATTAACAAAAAGGGAAATTATGATCCTATCAACCTATATCTACGAGAATAAGTAGCTTCAAGCTGTAAGAGTATCATAATCTATAACTGTATTGTCAGCATTTGAACATATACTAATGCAAGAGTCTTAATTACCTTGATAATGGAAGTGATGTTACCAATCACCATGCCAACATATTCTGAATGAGAATAAGAGTTCAGAACACTAGAATTAGTGAAGAACGGGCTAAGGTAATCGTTAGATCCAATGCAAAACATGTAGACAGCCCTTGATAACAACGTTTCAGCTTCAGAACTGCCCAACTCGTGCCTCAACCTAGCCGATACTTTCTTGAAGTATCTTGCCTGTGTTTCGAGGGGTATCACCTGAAAAATTGATATCATAAAGCCACACCATGCTTAATTAAAGGTAATTGCTGGTTCGTTCCAACTTATTGCCTAAGTTAATTATTGCAATAAAAAGAAAAGGAGTGAACAATATTGGGAAAGAAAAGTAAACTCTCTTAAGCGAGATGAATTCAGCCCTCCTCTCCATTGTTGTCACTATGAATGAAATAGAGACATCTGAGGTCATAAATTATTGATATAACATCTTTAACTTAGTTTGGAAACAAAAAGTAAAGGGAAACAACATGAGATGATAAATGAAGTTGTCTACGTGACTCCTCCTTACTATATATATATATATATTTCTATTCTCCTCGAACTTAATTGCTTTTCTGCCTTCTAAAGTGTAAACAATGCCACTCATGTTTAAATTTGCAAAAACTTTAGCAAAATTGCTATTTTATTTAATTCGGACCATTATTTTTTAAAAAAAATACTTTGATAAAATGCTTACGTAAAAAGAAAATAGTTATATCTTTTTGATAGAGTCGTTTTCTATCCACAAAATCACCCCATCTTATCTTGGTCCATATATACAATAAATTAAACTTCTTTATCAGAAATTCTTTTTTGAATTATTCCAAATTTTTATTTTCTATTTTGGATATAATTGGTATGAGAATAAAAATTGAAGAGAAAATTTTATAAACAAACTTTATATATAATTTTATATGTAAAAATTATTCATAAAATTTATTATCATATTTTTATTCCTGTAAAAGAAATACCCTTTGTATTATTTAGTTCAATTGGTTGGCTCGTGAGTGATTTATTGATTAGAGTAATGATATTTTGACACTTAAAAAGTAAGATATTTTATAATTATTAGATGTGATGAATATTAAGAATAAGTAGAAATTATTATCACATTCAATAATAATAAAGTAGGTGTCTAAATAGACACTCACTTTTTAAATGTAAAAATATGATTATCGTATTGATTATTCTTGTTTGGTGGGTCCGGAGACTTCTAATGGTGTGTGTACTGTTCGTTGTTGTTGTTTGAATCACGGATACGTATCACATGATGTATGACTTTTCAGTATATCATCACATGGACATGCACTTCGGGAAACTAGTGGCATAAACATTGGAAAATTCTTGGCTACTCTTAAAATATGATAAAAAATTTACTCTATTTTATTTGATGATTGATGAATCAGTTGTTGCATTAAAAATATAGGGAATGTGAGATACCATAATGATCTGCAAAACTTATATATCAATTAATAAATGAATCAGAATAAATATTATCTTACTCTCGATACACCTAAGCATCTCTCAATAAATATTAGGTGCATATATCGATCCCAGCTACCCAAATTAATAAAGCATTTGCTACTTAATTAATCAAGCTAACCATATAGATATATAATTGTATGACTATATATATATATATATATAAAATTGGTTAATCACTAACAACTATACATATATACTAGCGACTCTTTCTCACCCCCAAAAAAATCTTATTCGTAAGCAAAGCTGATATTGAGCACAATTGGTTGGTTGCAAATTCTTAGCAAGCAGCACTCCTAAGAAAAAGAATAAGATTCAAATTATAGATAAAACAATTATTAAGAATGTATTTGTTTCAACTTTTAAAAAATTTGAAAAACTGATTTTGTTTTCTTAAACTACTCTTTTTAGTTTCTAAAAAAACTGAAAATATTTTTTAAATGAAAAAAGTGATTTTATTCAACAAAAAAAAAAATCTTATTCAAACTTGCGCTAAAATTAAAGGATCTTGTAATCTCGATAGCATTCAAGAATCTAAGTAAATTGCATACCTTAAAGACAAAAGAATATATATATATGGAGAGAGAGAGAGAGAGAGAAGAGTCGTGGGTAATGAAATAGACTTACAAACCCTTTATAAGTTTCAACAAGAGCACCAGCTCCACCAGATGCAAAGTTCACTCCATTGTAGTATTGGGTAAAACCAGGTTGTAGAAATGGGGGAACCAATGGCAGATTCGCATATTCAGCTATATACAAAACCAAAGACAAAAGACACATAAGCAAATTAAGAAAAGCTTATTTACCGTAATGAAAGACAGAATTAACCCAGTTGGATTTGTACAAATGAAATAATGATTAACATAATGACTATATATATATATATGTAAGATTTGCAAAAAAATCTTACCTATAAAATCTGGTATCAACCGCCCGTCAGAGAACCTCCCCGTTGGGAACTTGAAGAAAGTTTCCCCATAGGGCCAGAAATTTGCTTGGTCAAGTGTTGAGGTGTTGATGTAGTTGTTGTTGCCTGCATCTAAGAATGAATCACCAAATATGAAGAAAGCAACATGGTTGCTGGTGCTTCTATAATTGGACTTGATTCCATGGGATTGAGAGAAAAGAGTTAGAGAGAACGCGAAAGAGAAGATGCAGCCTGCTAGATTTGCCATGATAAACTCCTTCACGACACAAACATATATATATATACACAAACACACACACTAGAGAAGTAATTTATAATAAGAGTTAAATAAGTAAATTTGAACTGTATAATTATATATTAATTATCAAAATTGAAATTAATTAATGGTCTCATAATAATTTTAAAAAATTATATAATTTTATATTTTAATCTTGATAATTTATATAAGATTTAACAATCAAAATTTATTATTTTCACTCCCTACTAAACCCCAACCGATTTGTGTCATTCCATGTTTATATATATAAAGGGGAGAAGGCATTTTTGGACTGGTCAAAGCAATTTGATTGGAAGATATATATGTCAACTGATTCGCTATATCATAATAATGATGTGAACAAAGACAGAAACATGGACATTAATTCAGAATGAGAAATGCTAATTGGATGTGAAAAGTTGGACACAAATAAACATACTTATTAAGTTTTTGAAAATGAAAAAAAAGTCAGATGTTTATACCTTAAATTTCATTATAAGTGTTTCTTTAGTGTCTCAAAATGCGTATTTAAATAATACTCTTAATAAAATTAATGTGAATTATATTTATCCTTCACATGTGGCGGATCAATACACTTTAAATCTAAGTTGAAGGGAGAGTTGATATTTAATTGGGAAAATTGTATTTTATTTTTGGAATATAAGTTATCAACACTTTAATCCTTAAACTTTAAAAATATGTAAATCGATTTTTGAACTTTTATAAACGTATATTTTAGTTAAAATAAGTGCGTTATATCCTTGACCTTTAATTTAGAATATGTTTAAATTGATCCCTAAACTGTCTTAAATGTGCAACCTAATTCTTTATATTTTCTTAAATTTGTGGTATTTTTGTTAACAATTAATTAAAAAATTAGCAAAAGGGTCAATTTTCAAATTCATCAATTCAATGGATCAAATTACATATTTTTAAAGTTTTGGATCTAAAATACACATAATATAATTTATATATTTAAAAGATAATTTTTTCTATTTAGTATTTGATTATATAAGATTTGATCCAATATTAAAAAAAATGTCTATAAAAAAACTGGAAAATAATACTCCTCATAAAGACTATAAATTTCCTATATATATATATATATATCCCACAAAAGGGAAGATCTAATTGATTCTCTTACCTATACTTGTTTTAGTCTAATCAAATTGACATGAAAACTGATATATTGGTTGAATTTGGATACGCAATATGTTTTACCATGGCCGACACCAAATATCTTGCTGTTATCGGATACACTGATTATTAATGATACAAATTTCCACTCACCAACAGTGAAATGCTTGTTGATCATGAAGTTGTTTGGTATTTATTCTTTGTAAGAATTTAGATTTAAGTTATGTCGATGAAAAATTATTACTAATTTTTGTTTTATCTTTATAATAAGTTAACTGAGTTTTCGAATGAAACTAGTTAATTAATGAACATTCGAGTGAAATCAACTACAATTCACTAAATTTCAGATGCCGGTATGATTTATATGAACAGTGAGATGTTTTATGATATGTGGCGTTCTCATGTCATGTGCGCTGAGGATGAGCCATCCATGCCTTGAATTTTGTTTGATTTGAGCCCATCTCGTCGTGTCATTATCCTGCAACCCTACGCGCAATTTTAAGCGAAGAACGTGGCGCCAACTTGCTGGACTCAAACTCTTCATTAAGTGCACATGAGAGCTAAAAAGTTGAGTGACTAAATATACTCTTCAAGGGTGGCAATTAGTTGAGTTTCTTACGTATAAAAGCTTGATTTTTGATAGTGTACAAAAAGTTTCATAGTTAGAGGTAACCTGTTAGGAGAGATCCTAGATCCTAACCTGAAAGAATTAGTCATATCTTATGACGGATGCAGACAAAAAAAAAAAAAAAAAGTATTGAGCAACATGTGAGAGAAAAAAGGGTGGCAATCTGATTACTTTCACAGCTGCATCTTACATGGTTCTAACATTTTTAACATTTAAAGCATGTTTTACAGAAGCTAAGAGAAAAAGTAAAGGATGTTGCATTTAAAGTATGAGATAAAGAGACCATGAATAACAACCGAATTCCGCTCAACAAATTCGTTGACCTATATCTCCCATGACACGGCGTGCAATGAATCTGCTTCTCCTTCCTATGAGGCTATGATCACGCAATTATATGTGGGGCAAATTTCGGAAATTCTACAACCGGAATGAATGGTAATAATTTGGTGTCACTTTTTTTTTTCTTTTTTATGGTGAAGTAATTTGGTCTCACTCTGTCATATGACCATCGCTTGATCAATAGATCATTAAAAAAAAGGTGAACATAAGTTAAAATTAGGCCTTTTAAATAAGGAGACCAAGTATAATTGGTAGCTTATTAGGCTCTTTAAGTGTATAATTAGGAGTTTGATTTATGATGATGTATATGGAAAGATTCTTGTGATCAAAAGTTTACCTCTTATGTGAGCTTCCATCTCAAAAAAATTAGTTACTGTACCAGCAGTGGATATCCTAGAAAATAAAAAATAAATTGAGTCTTTTTTCTTCAACAAAAAAATCAACTTTAATCCCACATATAAAATATTGGAATGTAAAAAAATTACGTCTCTCACATGTCATTTTTTTGTTACACTTGAGTGAAATTCATCCCAACGGTTAACACTAGTCTCAATTCTACTTATTGTTCCAATTATGCGAGAAAAATCCTAATTTCAATTTGTGAAACCCGCATAACAAATGAGGCTCGATTTTTTAATAATTGGAGTTGCTTAGTCTTTGCATTGTTATATATATATATATATATGTTGCTTGCTATGTGACTCGAGTATTCTAAAGCAAGAAAAAGTCAATGGAAAGAAAGTTGAACTCAGATGGCGTTTGAGTTTATTTAGAATTTTCGGCAGCATCAATAATATGTGTGACTGCAACAAGAAAGTTAATTTGAAAAGACTTATTTAAATACTTGCTGACATGCGTGTTTGGTATGGCTTATTTTAATAGTAATTATATAAAGCTTATATGATCTTGACTTACATTTAAAGCGTTGCTAGCATGATTCATGTCTCTAATGACTGTATTACTCAAATTTTTGTGTACATATATTCCCGATTGATAATCTAAATGTTTATGTTGCTTGTTTTGAACAAAAGCGTGCATCAAAAGTTATTGTAATCAAGCTGTCAAAACTAAATTAATGCACATTCACATGGAACTTGTCACGTAAACAGTGTAAAAAATGAGCGATTAATTGGTCAATAATCCAATAGGACATCCAATTTAAATGAATTGAAATTGTAAAAGTTCGAAAAAAAAAATTATGCGCATGCACAACATGAAAATCGTGGTGGATTAGTGGTTAGCAGAACCAAAGGTTGGGCAAAACAATATACTACCTAACAAGCCGGCTTGCCAGGCTTGGTAGTGGGTTTAGGCTTAGTCTTATAAGGTAAATAGACTATTAAATAACTCTGACCAAATCTCATTTTTATATAAATCAAGTCAAATGCAAACCAGGTCATAGGACCTTGACAAACTGCTTAACCTATTTAAACCCTTAGGGTATATTTGTAAGTTAGGATTTTAGAGGGGAGGGGAGGGAAATGAAGGGTTTGTAGTGTAAAGTTATACTGCAAATCCTTTCTTCTCATTTCTTTCCCTCCAAAATCTCAACTCACAAACATTGCCTAAATTGGGGAGAGGGGTTCGTTTAGGTGCTTTTTGAGTGTACTTTTCATGGGGCAATTGAATATTATTATTTAAACACTCAAAAGTTAATGTCTCATTTTGACACTCATTCTATTATTGAATGAGATAGTGGTCCTCATTCACCCATACTCTTTCATCTCATCTAATGATGATAAAGTGAGTGTTTAAATGTGACACTCACCTATATATAGATATTCAAATAACATTACTTGATGCTTAAAACTATATTCCTCTAAATTTGTGACGACAAAATGATGCTTAAACTTGCAAGCTTAAAGTGGTGCCTGAATTTGAATGGTCATCACTTCAATCTATCTAATTTATTTTTGTTTGTCCCATATATTCTTGTATATAAAGGGAAAAATAAAACTGAACCCATGAACTTATAGGCCCATTTTCCAACCAAACCTGTAGCCTTAAGCTATACTTTAAAGAAGGGCCTGGAAAGCCCATTTCCTAACCTCATTTCAACCACGACGATCCTAATTTTTATTTTGTTTTTTTTGGTATCACAAGACTATCCTAATTGATTGGAATTGTATCGTTATTCATTGGTTCACAACATCTCAATCCCAGTCATGTTTACAATCGCACTCAATGGTTGAATTTCTTTTAGGTTCTTTTCTCTGAGTCAGAGAGAGTACGAGCACGTTGAAACTCTAGTTTGATAAGCCTATTTATCAATCGTTTTCATTTAATTGACAAACCCCATAGCCGCCCATGACAGAAGTTATTGAACTCTACCAGTAGCTGGGAAGACCCACTCATCACCTCTCGCAAATTCCTTTTGACTGGTAACTGAGTGTCGATGTGTGGCCTGTCCAATTGATAGGGGCAAATTACGTCATAATAAAAATAAGGGCAAATTACAATAACTTTCTTTAAAATTAGTTGATATCATACTCATTCTCTCTTAAATTTTAAAATTATACTTACCTCCATTAAAACTAATATTTTTAATTGTTATTTACATAATTTTCAAATTTCCCAAATTACCCTTACTAAAAAAAATACCCCAACATCTCACTCTTCTCCCTTCTTCCCAACCCTCCTCCACTACTCCAAACCATAACTAGCTGAAAAAAGAAAAAATAAAAAAACAGAACATGAATTTAAAGAATAGGAAAAGATACTAGAAGCTTCTCACTTTTAGACAGCATTTGGTTAGTGATACAGATATAGAAATACAAAAACACTGAAAATACAAACCTATTTAGTGGTAGAGACAAGAATATGAGACTGAAAAACACTAAATTTCTGTATCTCAGAAAACGAGGACAAGATACAAAGACAGAAATATAATATTTTTCTTCCAATAAATACCCCTATAAATATTTATCATTTCCCAATATGTCATCACAAAAGGCGGTGGTGCATGGGCGGTCCAAGGAATAGCCTACGACGATCAATTTTGGTCAAGGGCTGATCAATGTTGGCCAGCAGCGGTCTGATGGCATGTTGGCGGTGGTTAACGATAGTCTGGCCGAGGTACTCATGTCTTTTACTATATATTTGTTGTATTGTCCTCATGTTTCCAAACCAAATATGGAGACAGTTATCATGTCTTGTATTTTACAATCAAACAAGATACAGAGACAGTGTTTTTTATGTATCCGTCTCCACTGTCTTCTTTTTTCCCATATTTCTGTCCGTATCCCCCTACTAAACGGTACCTTAGCGTTATGTTTTGCAAGAGTTTTGTGGGTGAGAAAAGGAGGGATGCACTGACAGAGGTCCTTGGCAACTTGTTGCCAATATGGACGATGGCAGAATGGCTTGTGTGAGTGTTGATGGTGGCGGCAAGAGTGTGGTTGACAGCCTGAGCTCTGGTGGTGGATGTTAGAGCTAGCTTCCACAGTGGCTCAAGTTGCGGTTCAAAGGGTGAGCTTGTCGTGGTTATAGTCGTGACTAACATAAACCGAGAAAGAGAGTGGGCATTAAAGACTCTTTTTTAGTTCTTTATACTTGTTTTGCTGCAAATTTATTTTTTATGAAGCTAGCTTTGTGGTGGATAAGACAAATATCAAGTCTTATTATATATTTGTGCTTGGTGGTTGAATTTATTAGGAGTAGATTTCACAAGTGGATACTAGGAATGCTTGTAAAGTCAATGGGTGTTAGATTATGATTTGCAAGTTTTGTTTTTGTTCCTTGTTTTGTTTCAAAGCTAGTGGAGTTTTATCAACAACTTATCAAAAAACAAAATCAATTTGGGTTGAAGTATTTTACATGGAAGATTGGTTTGATGTTCTTAGTTTGATTTTTGTTGATTTTGGTTTAATTTGAATTGAACAAAGTTCTTGGTTTGATTTGGGGATGAGCAAAAGGTGGAATGGCAGTCTCATGAAATTGGGTGTTTAGTTTAGGGCATATATGACATCTCATTGACATTGTGAATTCTCTTAATTGTTAAAATAAAATGAAAGTTATGTTTGTTATTGATAAGGGAGGTTAATGCAATGTTCTTTAATACATTAAGGAAGTTGTGTGTAATTTTAAAATTTAGGATGAGAAAAGTGTAATATCAACTGATCTTAGGGGAGGTTGATGTAATAATAATAATAATAATAATAACAACATATCATGACCCGACTTGAACGCATGACCGACATACGAGGAATCCTCATTTCCACGTAAGCCTCGTGACTTTTGAGTCTCTATATATGCACATTTTAATATTAAATATATTTATAAAATATCATTTCATCTCTAATAAATTATTGGCTCTTTGAAAACATAATCATCATCAATAGCATATCATAATCAACTCTAGCAGAGTTCTCTGAAGTTAGAAAACCAAATCATTTCAATTTCATTTCCAAACTCTAAATATATCTTTATAATTCAAAATATATGAATTGCTCTCTATATAACATATCCATGAAAACTAGAATCATGCAAATACAAAATAATCATGATAAATCAATGCCAATCTATCTCTGTGGTCCATGATCCTATTCACAATGTACATTGGAGCACTCTATCTCTAAACAAAATACCAAAAGATACTTCACTTCAAAGTGAAACTCATCAACTAGAACTCTCTCTACTGCTGGAGAGGAGGTAGATGAGAAGAACCCACAACAGCTAACGTATCTGTAATGGAAAAGGGAGAGTGGATAAGTTTCATCTAAAACTCAGTGAGCAGGCCCTCACTTATATAACCCTCTCATGGGACAACAAGAGAGGTAAATAATTATAGGTAATAATCAAAACTGGTTAATGCAATAACTCTAAAATCATGTTTATACATACATACATACATATATATATATATATATATATATATATATATATATATATATATATATATAAAAGGCAATTCATTGAATTGGAAAACATAAGTAAAAGTACTCTACTAGAGAAACATGGACCCTTGATAGTGCTTTTCATAGCCATATAATATATACGTATTTATATTATCTAGTTATGTATGTCAACCATAGCATAACAAGTTCTCAGCTCTATGATCCCCTTGGGATCTAAATTGGACAGTAACTAGATTTCGTTCTCTACTCCACGAGATTGTTCTTTTAGGACAATTTGGTACCAAGATTAATGATTGGGGTTCAGTCATTAACTCACTGTCAATTTCTCTATAGCTATTGCCTAATCTCTAATTCGTAAAACATATTTGTGATACCCAGTGTATACGTGACAGAGGATAAGTTCCATTTTGCCCCGGGGTCCCCTGGGACCCACCCATATTGTTGGAAAGGCCCTAGGATGCCCGGAGGACCCTTAGTGCAGTTGATGTGTGAACTGTCACCGCTATAGCAGTCCAAGACCGCTATGGCGGTCACAGATGGGTGGTTGTGGGTTTTTGGCTCCAAGGGACCGCTATAGCAGTTATGAGAAGGTATTGGGGGTGCTGGAGACTGCTATAGCGGTCTTGGACCGGTATAGTGTTCATGTATTGGGGTAGTAGCATTTTTCACTCCCCGGGGACTGCTATAGCGGCCATAAGTGATGGCAAGACCGCTATAGCGGTGTGAATAGTGCACAAACAGTGCAAAATGCGTCGTTTCGAGTTAGTGAGACCCCCAACCCCCATTTAAACACCCTAACTCGGAAACTTTTCCCCATTTCCGAGCCCTACCTCTCCAAACTCCTTCTCCCACTTCTTTCTCACAAATCTACTCCATTTCTTTCCCTCCCAAGAGATTAAAAGTAAGATTTATGGGCATTTATTGTTCATTTCCTTCCCATTTCATATCTTGGTGATTGGGTTGTGGTTTGTCTCCATTTTTGTTAAGTAGGGGTACTCCCCCAATATTGTTAGAATTGTGTTTGAGTAATCTAGAGGTTAATGGAGACTAATCTAGAGTTTTATGGCTTTAATAGCAAACGTTGGTGCCATTCTTCCTCTCCGAAGTCCCGCGGAGTTGGTGGTTCACAGTCTACCCCTCTAGGTGAGTGGGTGTGAGTTCATAGTCTTAGTTTGGTCATTACATTATTATTTTCTAGCATTACGGAGTATTTAGAGGATTTAAAATGGATTCTAATACGATATGGCTTCATGAAAAATGTACATATTTCACTAGAAAAGCTCCGTTTGAACTTATGCATAAAAATATGATTTTAGAATTGCATGAAACTATATTTATTTTATAAAAAGCTTCATATGACTTAATTCGTAAATTGATTTGATTATGAATAAATGAGATTTGCTGTGATTTACGAGTTGAGACTTAAGAATTCACAATTGCTAGTAATGAGAAATGTTGAACTAAAAATATAGAACTCCCCTTTTGTGATTGCAGAGGTTTTAGAATGGAGAGAGTTACTGAGAGGAACAGAACTATGAGTTAACGACAGTTATTCCATTAACCTTGGTATACCAAGGCCCGCCAGGGGCAATTCATTCTTGAGTTAGATCTGTACGCCAGGGACACGGTTCGCTAGGGACCAAAGAGATCACCTTGGCCAGGAGCTTTGTCCGCCAGGGACTTAGTACTCTCCCTACAGTTGATGAGCACTTGTTCCCTTGTGCAATTCTTGAATCTTTTTTTATTATAATTAATATGTAAAGTACATAGCACTATTTATAAATGTTGCATTTTACCATCATTTATGTATTATGTTTTCCATGTCCCATATACGGTTATGAGTGAGGATCCACTCACTGAGCTTTGATTTCAAAACTCACCCCCTCTTCTTCATTTTCCACAGATACAGACGTAGCTCAGGATCCTCTTCTTCCACATTCTCAGCAGTAGTTTTCTTCAGTTTGGGTGAGTTTCACTTTGACGTGAAGTCTTAGTACTTTTGTTCATGGTAGATGAGTTCCAGTGACGTGACGGGCAGGGTTCCGGACCGTATATAATCATTTATTTTGCATTTGGGTTTTATATCATGATTCTTTGTACTTCACAGCATATCACCCATAGATATTTTGTATATGTGTAACTCAGTTGAAATGTATTTTGTAGCAACAGTTATGCTATTTATTTATCAAGAGGAAGTTATTTCTAAACTTAGCAAAGTTTATTAGTTAAGTTAACTTATGATTAAATCATGTTTTATGAACTAAAGTAAGCATATAGTACGGCACAGAGGTCACGAGGCTTACGTGCGGACCGGATTCCCTACGTGCCGATCACAATCCAAGTCGGGGGTCGTGACAATATTATTTTCTCTAAAACTCTGTTATGACATTTCTCTAGGCATAAAACTCTAAAATTCATAATTATTTCACTCTTGAAATTATCGTGGCAATTTATAAAATCTCTAATTAAGCCATAATCATACTCTAGCTCTTTAATAAAATCACTTTGACAATAATGGTCCCATGACTTTACATTAAAACATAAATTTCATGCTCTAGTAGGAAATCGTCATTTCAATAAATATAACAAACCAATTGGGGTTTCTAATCTCTTTGAAATATTTTCTAAAATCATGCAATCATATTATAATTTAAAGAAATTAACTTTAATGACTAACATAAGGGTTATAGGTTCTGAATCCACTCACTTGGAAAGGAAGAAGTGATGACACCAACGTTTGCCATTGAAGCTACAAAACTCAAGATTAGACTCTAACAATCTCTAGATTACTCAAACATAACTCTAACAATATTGGGGGAGCACCCCCACTTGACAACAAAGGAGACTAACAAAGCCCATGCTCTAGGTTATAAGGTGGAGAAGAATAAGACAGCAAAAACCCATAAATCTCTTACCTTAGATCTTGGAAGAGGAAAGAATAGAGTGGGATTAAGTGGAAGAGTGTTTAGAGAGAATGGGAGAGGGAGAACTTCAGTTTTGGGATGAAAATCTCGAGCTATAGGGTGTTTTAAAGGGTTGGGGGCTCACTAAAATGAAATTGCGTCGTTTTACACTATGCTGTCATTAGGCCTGCTCGTTGCAGCGAGCCCAAAGATGCTACTACTCATTGCAGCAAACAAATCTCGCTGCAACGAGCCTTTTGGCCCGCTCGTCACGCAGAGAGTCTCTGTTCTCTGCACTGCAAAGAATAGCGCCTAACTTGTATTCCATGACTCTCTATCCATCCAGGGCTTTTTTGACAGCATGGGTGGGTCCCAGAGGACCCTAGGGCAGTACAGAACTTATCCGCTGTCACGTATATACCGAGTATCACATAATAATAATAAATAGCAAAAAAATGGGTTAGCCAAGCTCATTCAATTTGAGCCATTTTCGACCCAGACTAAGTTGGGCTAAGTTAGTTTAGGGCTAGCAAAAGTGCAAGCCTAATCCAATTCTATACAGGCCATAGGATGGATTTTGGGCCAACTCTTTCTTTTTATACTTGTTTAATTTTTTTTAGTTTTATGGAACATGTGAAAAACCACTAGATAAATATATAAGTCATGGTTGGAAGATAATTGTTTTCTTGCTCTGTATGAGAAGTTACAAATGAAACTTGACAATTTTGATCCTTTTTTTTCCAACAATTAGACTTGCCAGCTTAGCTTAATTTGAAAGTAAAATTATGGTTTTTATTTTTTTATCAATATTTATTTTTAACTCAAACTATTTTAAAAAGTAAAGAAATGCATCATACCGCCCAAATTCAAGTAGTAATTAATTGTTTTTAGATAGTTATTTTTCAAAACAAAAACTAGTGCTCAAAATATTGGGTTAGTTCAGCCCAAATTTGATTGGGCCAAATATAGTCAAGATAAGCAGAGTCAATTTATATTTTATGTTAATTTTTTAGCCTGGTTCATACATTTTTTTGGGTTATTCGTGTTGATTCATCAAGCCCCATGCTTATTTTAAAAGTTAATAAATAGACATAAATTTACAAAAAAAGTGATTGCTTTTCTAATATTTAAAGAACCCTTCCAAGCTTCAATCATGTGCACAAATATCCCATGCTTTAAAACTCAGCAACGAAACTCTCCATACACTAACTGAATTGTGAAATATTAGTGTATATGTGGGTGACTTACATGGAGAAGGTTGAGTTTGAGACCATATGATTCCTAAACCATAGCCCTAAAAAAATTGAATGAAAAATTGAGATTAACTAACATTAAAAATAATATTTATATTGTAATATTTAAAATAGTTTTTCTTACAATTATTTTCTCCATTTAACCTTACGTTGCTAGCTCCTCCTCTTCCACCTTTCCTGGAATCCTCCTCCACCTTCTTCCCTCATAACTTTCTCCACTTCTGTTGCCTTCTCCACTTTGCACAAAAAAACACCTTCTCTCCTCACTCAACACAACACATATATAGCAAATAGCACTACTAGAAAAAATATTGTTATTGATGGATTTTTATAATGGAATTTTCACACTTACCGATGGAAAAATGAATTTTCGACGAATTTTGACCATCAGAAATAACGTAGTCGGTAATAATTATCGACGGATTTTTTCCGTCAAAAAAGGTTATCGACAGAATTACCGACGGATTTTCCTACACAATATCCGTCAATAATAGCTTGACAATTTCATCAAGAATTTCGTCACTTTTGTTGTTTCCGACGGATTTGTGACGATTATCGACGGATTTTTCCGTCGATAATTAGAAAATTTTAAAAATTTATTTTTTTAAATTTTAGTTTCCGATGGATTTTTTCGTTGGTAATTATAATTTTTTATATTTTTTTTCACCAACGGATTTTTTTCGTCGGTAAATGTGAATTTTATATTTTGTTACTGACGAAAAAATCCGTCGGTAATTGTAAATTTTTTTTTATTTGTTCATGTTATCGATGGAATAATCCGTCGGAAATCTATTTGTTTGAATAACTTACTGAGGGAAAAATCCGTCAGTAATAAAAAAAATTCTGAAACTACCTGATCATTTAAAGCTAATTTTAATTATATTTAGTAATGAAAAGTTATATAAAATCTCCAATAAATAATAAACACAACAAATTTTACTTCAAAATGCAAAAATATATAGAAGTGTCAGAAAATGTACAGATACAAATATAAAAATTCAACATATAACATAGAAAAAAAAATAACTAAAATCACGAGAAGCTAGTAGCATCATCATCAGCACCACTATCACCACCACCCTTATCATCATCATCAATGTCTGGCTGTGTGGATGAGCCTGCCTTTACCTTCTTCCACAAGGATACCATCAGCTTCTTCATCTTCAAGTCTATGGCATTTTC
This sequence comes from Dalbergia cochinchinensis, assembly GCA_031216125.1. Lineage (NCBI taxonomy): Eukaryota > Viridiplantae > Streptophyta > Magnoliopsida > Fabales > Fabaceae > Dalbergia > Dalbergia cochinchinensis. Next base: position 68,988,665 of record CM062375.1, on the reverse strand, counting down.
CTTCTCCTCCACCTTCTTCTTCATTTCCTGCATTTCCTGATACTGGCACTCTCTCTCTGCATCTTTCTCTTGCATACGATGAAGTTTCGTGTTGAGCAGGTAAACTCGCTCGCGGACCTCATCATCTTCGATAATGGACCAGTGCCTGTAGACAATCCAATAATAGAGGAAGTGGGCAAACTACTCCCATAAAATAACCCATACCATAGATGTTGTTCCTGTAAGGACCAACGACTACCTCTTGCCACAACTGATCCGCATCAATCGGTGGGCACTCCGCACCAGTTGCGATCCTCTCCTCCCGCTACGTCATAGCCTCTTGATAGCGCTACTCATAGTCATGCTATAACAAAATAAAATTAATTAAACCACTATCAAATATTTGAAATAATAAATTAAATATATATACAAACAATAAGTGCTCATAACAAATATACCTAAGCTTTCTCTGAGCGAGGATTGACCCATGTCTTGTCTTTCTTAGCATGTGAGTCTTTCTGAACAACTCACTCTGTGTAGGTGGCCTCGTCAGCTCAGTACTCTACGATTTGAGTGAAACACGTGAAACATTAGTAAGTGAAACACGTAAAACATTAGTAAGTGAAAATATAAATTTAACAAAAGGAATTTAAAAATGCTTAAAATAATGACTAAACCATCCGGTGACGCGTAGACTCTATAGTAGCAGAACCACCACAATGAACAGATCCACCTTTTTGTGACACTTTGCTCACCTTAGCCTTCAAAGACTTATCTTTAAATTTCTCACTTCTCCAATATCGCCACAAATAGTCCACGTTGGCATGAGTCATCCACCAATCATAAGTCTTTATCCTAACAACAAATGTAATTAAATAAGGAGAAACAGTTACTTATATTACCTTGAAAAAGACAAGAGAATTATATGCTCCACCACAAAAATATTCTAACCGGACTCAACTTTCTCGAAAAAAATCAGATCCTGCAAAAGAATGATGAGATTACGAGCCAAACTACTTAAAACAAATCAATAGTTTCATGATTCACATTCGGATTTAATACCAAATATACTAAACCAAGCTCACTATTCTAAAAATGAATCTAATTTAAAAGTTTTCAAATTACACAAATCCAAATTTGGTTAAACCAAACCGCACAAATGAACAAATCTAAACTTCTTGCAACATAAGAAAATATCAAACCAAACTAAATCAACAAATAAACAATCTAAATTTTTTGTAATGAAAATTAACAAACAAAGACCAAACTAAACTAAATATCAACAAGTAACAGAACCTAACTACACTTAAAAAAAAAATACAAACAGTGCAACAAGGAAGACAACTTTCGGAGGAAGGAGAGCATGCCTTCTTCTCTGGAACAGCTGGCTGGTGAGAGGGGTGCCGAGGTCGGAGAGGTCACGCCGGGCCGGGGGGGTCGCCCGGAGTCGAGGGGGATTGCGAACTCACAGGGTGGGTCGCAGAGGGTTGCGGGGTTGCAGCAGTGGAGGGGTCACGTGGTCACCTGGGCTCGGGAAGTCACTAGGCGGGTCACGGGGGGTCGCTGGACACGGCGGTTTCCAGTAGCGTGAGGCCAGTCGTCAGTCGCAAGGTGGGAGGTCGCCGGTTGGCAAATCTGGTGCCTGTCTCAACGTGAGAGAGAGAGTGTGTGAGAGTAAGAGTGAGAAAGAGGAGTTTTATTTGAACTTTAGTGGTGGCTCTTTTCGATGGACATTTAAATTACCGACAGAAATAATCCGTCGAAAAAATTCTGGAGAAAGCGCCAATATACCCTTTTATTTACTGACGGAAAAATTTATCGATAACACAAAAATTTATTTTTAAATATTTCTGCTGAAAATTCCGTTGATAAAATTTTTTTAAATAAATTTATTTTACTAAAAATTTTTCGACGGAAATTTTCCGCCAATAACATTATTTTCATATAAATTTATTTTGATAATCAGTTACCGACAAAAAAATCCATCGGTAATTTCTGTTCACATTTGCCGCAGTTGGGCCTGAAATTTACCAACGGATTTTAACTGTGAAAACCAAAAAAAAAAAATTGCTTCTATTTTTCTTTAGTTCCAGTAGAAATACCGACGAAAAAAATCCATCAGAAAAACCCGTCGATAACTTGCTTATTTCTAGCAGTGCAGTTTTCCTAATGGTTGGAATTAGAAGCAAAACCATGTGAACCAACATCCCTTTTCATTTTATGATGTTCCTCGTTTTTAATTTCTGGAACCAACATCTGATGGAAGATGGTAACTTTCCAGTTTCCATGAACCTGTGAAGCTTTCTCAAAATTGCATCTTAGTGAGCTTGTAAGCTTAGAGTGATAAAGGACCAGAGATGTAGGATTTACATTGAAGATTTTAGCTTGGAGTCTTTAGGAAAAAGAGATGTTCATTGTGTTAAAGTATCAAGGACTCTCAAGAATAAACGTGTGTCCGTCTTCTAGAGAGGGATTTTTTTTTTTTATAATTTTTTATAGTTAACTGTCATCCTCAAAGTGGTGATGATGCCAAATACAAAGATAACCAAAGTCCAGCACCCAATAGATGAACATAAACAAAAGCCAAATTGTAAACCCCTGATTCTACCCCTTCTTGTATTTCCCCCTTTCAAAGTCATTCCCATGTATTATTCCTATTCACCTCTGCGTTAGTGGCAAAATAAAGAATCATATCGCTTTGAAAGTGTCGTAACAATAAGATAGTCTCTTTGACCCAAAAAACAGAAAAAGATTGTCTCCTGAGGACGGTTTTTTCTTAGCATTGAAAATATCCAGTGCATCATGTTACTCCAATAACTCTTATAATCCCCAAGAGCTCACAATGCCATCACATCTATAACAATCCTCCCTTTACTTAAATAACACTATCAAAACAAGAGGGTTTTTATGATGATAGGATAAATAGTTCCCAGCTTGCTAAGAGGGATCTGGTCGGGAAGGTGGGGAAGGGGTGCGCAGGGGAGAGAGTGGAAGGAAAAGGGGAAGTGGGGAGGGAGACGAAAAATTGTTAGGTGCACTGAGAGCCAAATAAAATACTTGTTCTGATCTATTTATTAATTGACACATCGATTTTGTGGGTCATTATTATCTCTTATTTTTCCTATATTTTTAATATAATAGCTGATTTGTCGATCAATAAATAAAATAGAATAAATATTTTATCTTGTTTTAAAAGTACTTAAAAATTTCTCCCGAAAGAGAGACAGAGGCACCGAAGAAAGAGAGATAAAGGAGAGTTAAGGTTAATCATGTAATTGTAATAAATATTTTTATTATAATAATATATAAGATCACTTGGTTCCAAACTAGTTTGTCCTCGAGGTAGATTTCACCGTGTATGTGTAAACCTTTGGTACAACGCTACCATGTGTAATGTGAGTTCAAGGAGCCATTGATGAATTTCATCAAAACTTTGAGTTTCTTAGGAAGGGGTTAATTTCTTGTATATATGCATGTGATCACATACGTTAGTGTAGCCCTCCCTAGTTCCCACCAAAATCATGAAAAAAAAAAGAAAAAATATTTGCATATGCAAAACATTTTACGTGTCTGTTTAGTGTGGATCTATGTGGGGTACCCGACTGATCCTGCTGCCTCTTTGTGACCTGACACACACGGCAATCTCGAGTGTCTCCCTCATTGTAATTTTATTTTTCTTTTTTCGGTTCATATTCTTAGTGCAAATAGAAATGCAGCACATGAAGATGATTCATCTCCCAAAGCACTCTAGATTCTTCAATGATCCCTACGCACCATATACCATTGTGTTGTATCATGTATGTTGGGTTTTTTTTTTAATTTTCATTTTTCCTGTTTTCTCCTGTGAGATCGTGTCATACAAGTAGTATTTGTATGTGTCGAAGTGTCAAACTCTAACCAGTCGGCTTGTATGCTTCGTAACTTGGACGCACCTAAATGTAGGGGAGGGAACTTTTTCATGTTTTACCTAACCCAACCTAAGAATCTATACCATGCCGACATATTCTACAAATTCTACCATGTGATGTTGAAGTATGAAAAAATTTTATTATAATCTGTGGGTTTTTCCTTTCATATTATCCACGTATTAATAATTGTAATTTGATATTTAATTTAATAAATTTATAAAATTAAGTGAGTCGAACATGAGACTTATTCTTAATATAAATAATTAAAAGATATCAGTTATCCTTAATTTTATAAAAATATCGAAAAAATACAATCTTTAACAAAAATTATTAGAGAAGTTGCAGGAAATTAAATAATAAAAATTATTTAATGATCTAGAAATTCGTAATATGTTATATCATTTTGATAATTTAATTGAAAAATTTGACTCTCGAGAATTTTTCATTTATTTATTATTTAGCTACATCTCACAAAATGAGGTGTTAAATTTAAATAAAATAGAGTAAAGCATTTTTTCTTAATTTTAAGAATATCCGAAAATTTCTCACAAAATGGCACCTAATTAGTAATTTGACTGGTTTTCTTAGGAGCATGTCACATGCAACCCACAGCCCGAGCTTATGGCTCCCACATGACAAGGTAAATATTATTCAGAGCTGCAGCAGTGACTTCCATAGTAATGTCCCAGTCAAAAAAAAAAAAAGAGGCTGATTTTTAATTTTCTATTCTTTTTTCTCTCTTGTTGGAAGAATGGGTGATTTTACTATTAGGTTTGCACCCTTTTCTTTCTTACTTGTTACCTACCCCTTTTTTCTCTTGCAATGACATGGTCGGACAGGTGGACTTGACCATACATTCTCCTTAGAGGATTCCACCTATGAAATTTTTAAATGTTTGTATTGCAAATCACCAGTTGCTAGTCCATACGTTATTGGCATAGAGTAGCTCTAGTTGGAAATCTCAATCACCCCACTGTTCCCCTAAATATAGTATTGGAGTAACATAATCTTATCACAATCATACACGTCCCACGAATATCTAGCCTATACAATAAGGAGAGGGAAAATTGAAGTAAAGATTTCGGATTATTCTCTTGGAGTAAAAGAACGAAAGAGGCATAAAATCTCTCCAAACTTCAATTTTTCCCTTCGCCAAAGTTATGCATGTAATTTAAATTTGCTCTGTAATAGATATGCTTTTAAAACACAAGTTATGAACTTCAAAAACTTTAACAAAGCCAAAAACTAGCAACTAGATCATATTTATGTATTAAAAAAAACTTAAGAGATAAAAAATTAGATAAAATCTTCCATAGATAACTCCAAAAATATGTTTGATTAAGAAGTAAAAATAAAATTAAAATTTTCATAAATATATTTTACATATAAAATTACACATAAATCTTATTCATAAAATTATTACTCTCACTTTTACTTCCCAATCAAATACACTCCAAGTATAAAATTACACTTATTTATAAAAATTTTCATCTCATTTTTACTTTCAAACCAAAATGACCGGTAAAAACAGCACAACGGACACTACTAAAAGATGTTATAAGCAACCAAAGCATAAAACAAAAAACCATTCAGGGCAATACGATATCATCCACCAAAAAAGGGTGAAGAACTGATAGCAACATAATCCATTTGTCATAATGAAAAAACAAAATAAGTCAACAATTATATCAGCAGTCAAGACTGTATTTTCACAGATCATAACTAAATCCTTATGAACATCAAACTGAAAATCCCCCAAAAACTAAGGTATCTGACAAGGCAAAAGACACCTAAATTTATATATAGTCCTTATACTACATTAGCCACGAGAATAAACTCCATGCACTCGAGCCGGTTCCTTGTTCCAACTCCATCCACCAACTCGAACTACCATCATTCCTGAAATCAATTCACAATGGTTAACAACTTTCAGAAACATGAAGGGATATTTCACTAAGAGGGCATCACAGAGAAAATTATAGAACAATGAAGCAGAATTAATGAGATTTACTTACTTGTAGCTTTATTTACACAAATGGGGAGACCAAGAAGCTGCTTAGAAAACTCCACCTCCCATGGAAGGCAGGTCATCAAAGCTCCAAAGGTTCATTGGGTTTCCTACATCCTGAGTTGAGTCTATGCCAAGAAAGGCATCCACTGAAACAGCATTCCAACTCCCATCAAGAAAAGGGGTGTCAAAGAACTTCAGCTGTGATTCCATATCTGCAAGCTCCTCAGACAGTGTCTTTCCGGAACCATCTTGCATGGATACCACGCCCTGAGAGTTAGGCTGCTGCAGGTTCTTGTCCTGATTAGCACCCTGCACAAGTTGAGATTCACCTTCCAGAGGAGCAGAAAGCATGGATGAGATGTCAGGGGTCTTCGGTCCCTGCTCGACCCATGAAAGATCAGAATAATGATCAACATCAAATGAATTGCTTGAGTGCTCTGAACTGAAATATGCGGTCGCATCATCAGATGCAGTCACGGGTGTGAGCCCAAGTCCATTTCCAGGGAAGGACCCCATGTTAGCATACTGGTTAACCAGTGGTTTCTGTTCCACCTGATCCAAAGGACAGTAGTAGTCCCCCAGATTGTCACCTAAGTTGAACATCTGGGTGTTCACTTTGGACTTAACAGAGTTAAGCTTTTCCTTTGGCAGCTGCTCCTCTGGACGAGGTGCCTTAAAGCGTTTTGCAGGAGTGGCCGGAGCCTCATCAGGGAAATTCACCTTGGCTTTCTTGCCACGGATCCTCCTGGCTTCAGCATCATAAGCTCTTGCAGCTTCTTCAGCGGTGCTGAATGTTCCAAGCCACACACGAACACCCTTTCTTGGGTCACGGATCTCAGCTGCCCATTTCCCCCATGGGCGCTGGCGGATTCCCCTATACTGGTTCTTCCGCTTTCTCTTAGCACACTTCTCAGCTTGCCCACTTGGTTCCGCAGATTTCACAGCTCCAGCTCCTTCAATTACAATTCAAAAAGAACGTAAATAGCAGCGCAAGAACAATACACATGCAATATCATTAAAAAGAATGATATCATACGAAAAATACAGGCAAGAATGTCTGACAAGCCCACCAAAATCAGCGACAATCATGAGTGAAAGATCTAATATGGACATATCTTAATGAAATGTGATGCTTATTTTTGAATAACAGAGTCGGCTCGCATCAAATCAGCTTTACAATAACTAAAGGGAATAAAGAAACAAACACACCAGCATGATGAATCTAAGCATCAATCATCTGAATTTCAATTTGAAGGAATATTAATTAGACAGCAATCTAAAGCAGGTAACATTATTTGGGCCATCACACCTCATTACAACACAATAGCAATATTCAATGTAATATCAAGCTTGGAACAGCTCATAATCAATGAACCGAACAGATTATAAACATAATATCAAGAATCAAGATCCTCAAATATTTGAAGCGACAGATCAATAATACCGAGACTGGTTCCATTATGACATATTGATCACTTAGAAGCACAATTTTCAAATAAAAAAGCACATGCAAATCCTTACGTGATGAATGATCGTGAACTACGCACAAAACACCAAGCCAAAGCCATGGGAAGGAATAACAAAACATATAAATTAAATTTTAAAATAATAATAAAAAAAGATCGTTAAGTGGATGGACAAAGATTCAACTTCACCGAAACCACACAATTAACAACAAGAACCCTAAGAAAATCTTAAGGATAAAACTCTGTTTTAAATAATTAAATAAGCAATTACAACCAGCTCCAATTGGATCTACAGAATCATCCCATCACTTAAACCACTCATTACAGGGAGAGAAAAGGAAATTACAAAAAGGTTGTTCCTCTCATTTATTTTTATTATCCAGAAAAATAAATCATTCCTGAACAGAACACCAAACATGAAATAAAGCCAAAAAAAAAAAAAATCTTCAAAAGGAGGCTGACAAGGTGTAAATAAAAAGAGATAAAAACAATTGAAAATTTTTTTCCAGTGCTGCTAACAATCAACTCCACAAACAAAAACTCAACCAACAAAAACCAAAAGCAAAAACAAAACAAAAAATCACTCTACACCCAGAGAAAATAAAATAAATTCACACCCACACAGCACAGGGAAAGGAAATTTTGATTAAAAAAAGGCAGCTCCTAGTCTTCAACAAAATATTTTTTTATTTGAAAAAAAATAAGAGGAATCAACCCAACATCATTCAAAAGACACGATTTTACCACCAATCAACACAAATTCATCAAAAGACACGATTTTTACACCAAATCAACAAATGCATCTGTTCTAAACCATCGATATCAAAAGTGACTCCAACTAATATGGCTCGAGCACAAGGATGAATTTAACACTAAAACAATACACAAATTCACACAGATAGAGAAACAAAGACCCAAAAAATCGATGATTCGGAAAAAAAAAAAACAGAGAGAGGGGGAGAGAGAGAGAGAGAGACTTATGAATATTTACCACGAGCTTTTTGTTGAGGCTTGGTGATGTTGGAAGAAGGGAAGGATCCAAAGCCCTTGGAAAACAAGCCGTCAACATCATCATCTTCATCGTACTCCTCGATGTCGGAGTCATCCTTAAACTCCCTGAAATCAGCCTCGAAGTCATCGCCGGCGGCGGCGGCCCTCCTCTTGCCGGCGTCGGAGCTCGGCTTCCTCAGGTTCGGCCACAGGATGTCCGCCGTCACGCGACGGTGGGATCGTCCGGCCGCCGCCGAACCCGCCGGAATGAAGTCGGAGATAATAGCACCTCCACACATGTTGGTGTTTTTTTTTCTCTCTCTTACTTTCTCTCTCTAACACTGAGCAGAAGAATCTTCTAGTTTTTCGCAGAAAAGGATGAGACTTTCTGATACCCAATGAGCCAAAGCTAATGTTTTTGTTGGATGAATGAAATGGGGTTGCAGATGTTGTTTGTTGTATTTGCAGTAGGTTTGGTTTATAATATGAATTTTTTTCATTTTTTTTTTGTAGGTTGTGGTGTTACGTTTTTGCCCCTGTGGAGGTTGGGATTTACAATGACAATGGTAAGTGGTCAATTTTGGGTTCGTGTGGAGAAGTCACCTGAGGTTTACAGTGTACTGGATTGGTCGGCAGAACTGCAGGTAACGCAGGTAGTAAAAGGTAAACCATATGCAACAATGCATGAATCACACGTGCAAGAGAGCTTCCATTTTAATCTATGGCACATGCCATGAGAAAAATAATTATAGAGTAAATAATTTGAAAAATATTTTTTATTTTACATCAATTTGACTTTAATAAAATTTTGTACATTAATTTAGTTTTGATATTTTTAATTTTAAAATTGATTTAATTTTAACAAAGTTTTGACATTGATTTAATCTCAATGTTTTTACTTTTGATATAATTTTAATCCCAGTTGAATGTCTACTAACTTAAAATGTATGTTAAAATGAATAAAAATTTGACTAAATAATTAAATTACTATCAAATTTTAAAAGTTTATATTTAAACTTGGTTACATGCCTTGAAAAGTCAATTAACCTAACGCCTTAGGAGATAACATGTTTAAGTGCCTCAAGAGGCCCTCTAACCTAAAGGTGTTTATAACATGACCCGACCCATCAACCTGATCCGGTTCGAAGTTTATTGGGTTGAGTTCGGGTTTTAAAAATTGACCTAGAACATTTTTCAGGCCCAATTCAGGTTATGTGTCGAGTTGACCCGCCTGGCCCGAGGTCAGATAATTCTTTTAGAGATATATTTTTTAATAATAATTTATGAAAAATTATAAGATTTTATGGTTTAATTAACATATTTCACATAACTCCATATTATTTTTGTATTGATATGATTCACTTTATCTTTTAAAATTTGTTTCTTACTTGTAACATTTTATAACTCTATTATTGTGTATAATATCCAAATCTTCATATATTGTTTGAAAGTCGAGTCAACCTGGTTTAATCCGATCTATAGTTGGGTCATTATTGGACTTGGTTCGGGTGTTGTTCAACCCGGCCCAACCCATCCTTTGTATGACTTGATAGATGTAAAAGTCTTGAAGGGTACACAGTGAATAGTTTGCTTATTTGTATGGTCGGTCTTCGAGTCCTTTTCACTTGAGCTTAGAAGAGTGAAGAGTCATGAAGAGCAAAATAATGCTCGACCTTACATGATAGGTCTTAAAACCCAGCGACCTAATTTTGGCAAGGTGAATAGTCATGAAGAGCAGTGGAGAGTTTGCTCGATCCAAATTCTATATGTAATGGTGATTAATGATGGTTTATTTGTGCTATAAAACTGGCTAATAACAATAGTGTAATACCCCAAGTTTTAAATAAAGGGAGACAAAGTGCCAGCTACCCTTACCTGTCGTTTCGGATCCTGAATTTCACTAAGTCTGGATCCTACATGTCCTTGGAGGGTTATATGATAAAATCATATTATTAGGATCAAAAGTTCTCGTAATTGTTCTCAAGAGGAAAACAAGTTGAAGGATGATTTTTAATGAATTTTATGGAATCATTAAATGCTTTGTTTTTAGTCCATAAGTTCAGAAAATCTCAAAAATTTCCGGATTTGAATTAAAATCTAAAAAATGGGATTTTGATTTGTTGGGATTTTGATTTTTCTAATATTTTATTTGAATCCAAATAGGGGGTATTTTCTTATTTATATTATAGTTTGAAGTTAATGGACATTAACTTAAAATTAATAAATGTAAATAAGTGTATCTTGAAAGGCATTCTGGAGAGCATTGAGCACTGCAGCGGTCAACAGAGAGCATAAAACCCTCATTTTGGGGTTCCAAACCTAAAACACGACCCCAAACGCCCTCTCACCCCAAAACTCTATTCTTCCACCATTTTCACCCCCTCCAAGCTCCATTTCACTCAATCTAACTCCAATCTTTCACTTCCAAGGCTTTAAGGTAAGAGATTAATGTTTCTACTTCTATTCTTCCATTTCCCCTTTTTTCTTGAGGTTGATCTTGCTATTTCTCCATGTTATTCAAGAGGTGATGTTCCTCATTGGTATTAGAATCAAATCTGAGTTACTTAGTGATTTCTAGAAGTTATTCTAGAGTATTATGGCTCCTATATCAAATATTGGTATTATTCCTGCTCCAAGGAGCCCTGTCAATATAATTCCTTCACTATCTACTCCACCAGGTGAATGGATTTGCACTTCTGATCTCTATATTGTCTATTAGTGTTATTTTCATGAAATTATGACTTAAAATATGATTTTAGAGATTATTGCACAAGATTTGAGGTTTATGTTGATTTGTGAAATTGTGATTTTCTAAATAGCATGAACTATGTTTTAAAAAACTCATGGGACCATTATTGATAAAATAATTTTATCTAGAGTTGATTTTAATTGTGATTATTAATGAATTATGATTGTTAAAATGATTGTTTTATGCTGAATATGGATTATGGAAATGATACTGGAAAACCATGAGATGTTAAGGAGTGTTATTATGATTTTAGAATTTTCAAGCTTATGAAAAAATATTGTTGAGAATTGATTTAGAAACTCTGACATAAAAGGATTTTAGAGCATAAATCTTCGTATGACTCAGAACAATTAGCGGATACATATTTTGTGGACTCGAAATTGCAATGTTTACCAAAGAGTGATACTTTGAACATGATTTCATAGTCACAGTATGCTAAGATCAAACTGTTAGAGTTACATAGATTCGGATCTCATAGAGAACCAAGAGGTTTGAAAGGCTTTTCAGATTTATGTGGATTTATTTGATTAGTTAGATGGTAACAATAGAGAAATAGGTTGTGTATTAACAGCAGTTAATCTGTTAACCTTGGTATATCAAGTCACCCCAAGGCCAGAGAAATTAGAAATGGGACCTAGTTAGGTGCCCCAGAGTCCAGAGATTTTATTATGCCATGGCTGACATGTATAACCAGAGATTTTATTGTGCGACATGAATTGGGCATAACCAGAGATTATTGTTTCTTTATTAGATTACTGTGATTTTATTATTTCCAAATAATATCGGTTTTAGAGCTATTTTGTTTCTTTTCATGAATATGATTTCAGAGTTATTGCATTAACCAGTTTGATAATTATCTATATTTGATTGTTTATCTTCATTATCGTCCCATGAAGGGAGTTACAGGTGGGGATTCACTCACTCAGTTTTACATAAAACTCACCCCTCTCTTTTTTCCTATTACACAGATAGAACAGTTGCTGCAGATTCTTCTCGGTTATCATTCTCTCAGCTGTACTAGAGTTTCGGTGGTAAGCTTCACTTGGGTGAAATATTTATAGTTTGTCTAGAGTGCTCCAGTATAGATGTATGCAAGATCTCGAACTATAAAACATGTTTATGTTTTTGCATATAATAATACTATTTTGGTTTATATCGAAATCGGATATTTCAAATTAGAGCAGCTTATAACATATATGTTTTGTATTATGATTCACAGACTATAGAGTATGAATTATGAAATTTCAGCATAAACTAGTATGATTTAATGAAACAAGTGATTTCTATATAGAAAATAAAAAAATATATTTTGAATGATTTTACAATCGGTTGTGCATACAGAGAAATCTAGGTCACGAGACTTACGTGAGAATAAAACTTCTCACGTGCCGATCACGTGCTTAAGTCAGGTCGTGACAAATAGTCTTTATTCAAAATCAAATCTTTAAATCTTTTCCTTTATCAAATCTTTTTTTTCCCCCCAAAAGATCATCTAATAATTTACTTGAAAGGATTGATTGGAATTAAGAACGCTAAAAAAAGCTTAGAAATTCAATACATAAATAAGTGATTGGGATCACTTTATTCTTCTTGTGAACTTGTAATTGTATTTTTTTAACTTGTTTTTATTTATTTTTATTTTCTATTTACGTTTATTTCTTATTGCAATATATGTTAAAAATTGCACTACTATACTTGAATGCATGTTTCGAACATGACCTTAAACCTGCTATTTCGGTATGAAGGTTGGTCTTACATTTACCACAGTATGGATAAAAACAAATCAAACTAACTTTGGGCAATTTTGTAATCTAACACGAAGAACTGTGGTTAAAGCTTATCAAATTTGATTTATTGTTTCCTTTAATGTATTTTACTGATGTGGTGCCACATTAATTAAGGAATCCACAATTAACATATGAAATTGTGATTATATAGAAAGCTCTTCCATTGAGATCATTAAAAAATCTTTCCCTTCCACGCAAAAGAAGGAAGTTATTTATTATTTCTCATTTCTCTTACGAAAAATTTGAAAGTCATCTGACCACATTTTATTACAATAACATCACGGAAAGAAAAATAAATATTTTTAACAATCCCTATACATTAAAAATTGTTTTTTAATAATATTTTTATACACTTTTAACATTTAAATTGTTAAAAATACTCATTTCTCTTAAAAATATTGAGTTTTAATAATATAAATCATAACACAAATGTAAGTTATGTTAATTTTATAAAATTTAATTCCAAATATTTTATTACATGTAATCAATGAAAACAATATGCATACACGCACTCGAGCGGCTTATTGTGTAACCCTAATTAATTTATCTTTGTTTTTTTGGGAATCAATTCATTCACTTTTTGTTGGTCAAATGTAACCGAATTTTTTGCTTGTAAAATTAATGAAATCAGTTTCTTTTTTTTTTTGTCAACGGGAAACAATTAATATCCAATTAAGACATCTAGGTTTGACTTTTTTCTTTTTTACAATAATGACAGTTATTTTGTTGAAAATAATTGCTCAACTTTAAAATGTTCATGAAAGTTAATTAGGAAATAATTAGAAATGCTTCGATGTCATGTATTCCATCCCTCCTTTGAATAATTATTCAATTTTAAATACTATTTAAAATTAAGAAAATGATTTAAAAGAATCGATGTTATAACCACAAGTTAAAAATAATTTACTAAATTATCCTTATTTCCTACTAATTTCTCTCTTATTCTTCATTAATTAGTAAATAATATTTAATAGAGATATTACTGAGAAAATGATCAATAAAGTTTAAATTTTTTAAATGGGCAATTAAGGATAGAGTAAATATTTTACAACATCACCATTAATATTAATTATCTCTCTTCATTAATTATTTTTCCTATCCTCTCTCTTCCTTTATAAAGGGTATAACTTAAAATAAAAGAATATTAAATATTGTTTGAATTTTCAATTTAACAGTTACTTGTGGAAAAATAAAAAATTTTAAAATTGAATAGTTATTTCCCACAAAAAAATAGTATTCAATATATGAATATGGCCAACTTATTACCAAAAAAATTTGAACACTAAACTTTCACGAAAATTACATATGAGAACTAAGGGGCAAGAGTTTAAAACAAACACCCCAATTTTTTATATCCCTGTTCATGAAAGTGTATAATTTGTTTTTCACATATATCTTTTATTAAAAGCAATTCAATTGGAGTATTTGAAATTTTAGAGAGGACATATAGCTCTCCTAACACTACTCATTCTGCATATAGAGCTCGAATTCAAAACCTTTAATTAAAGGAAAGGGGCATATGCTACTTTAATTGGTCATGTATTAATAGTGTACAAAAAAAGTTATTTGGTGCCAATTTTTTTCATCTATTTTTTTTCATTCGAAAAAAATTAAACAATAAGATGTGCATATAACGGAGTATAGATTTTTTTGGGTACGCACATAGGCAACATGTTTCTTAATTAATATATCTTTTAATAATTCATTTCTATTTAGAAAATGATCGGTACAACAACTTAAAAACAAATAAAAACATCTAACACGCCTTCATTTCCTGATAGAAGTCCAATATCTTACTTAATTTGCCCTTTTCTTTCTTTTTTTTTTGTGATTTCTTACCCTTTTCTTCTAATAATTGGGGATTAGCAGGTAATTTTTATCCTTGTAATCAACTCTAGGACGAAATATTTCACAATAATACCATTGGCTTCATATCTTCTTTTTTAAATAAGAAAGAAATAAAGTATAACTCGATGTTCTTTTAAAAAACTATAAAACATTTTTTCAAAAGAAATGAAATCAAACCAAAGATTTATTTATATAAACATTTACTACGAGAAAATCCATGAATGATGACTAACTTTAAGATCGAGACAATCTTCTTGTATTTAATACTTAGGAGGAGGTGTTTTATTGGAAAATAAAAATATAGCTTAAATTTTTATGAATGTGTCTTATGTGTCATTTTATACACATGCATTTTGTACCACCAAGTTTACTTTGGGAGATGTAAAAAGTTGGGGGCACACTAAAATATATTACAGATCTGAAATGTGGAGTAAATATTCTTATCCTCCGGAAGGAGGAAAGAAATGCTCCTCATCAACAAATTAAACAGCTAATAATTCAAGCTATTTCAGCAACATGAAGGCCAGGCAACGTGCAATTCTACTTTAGTACTAAACTAGGAGATAGCATGTTGCTTTTTAATTAGAAGACCAAAAAATTAAGTTTGGACTAAGATAATTGCAATATCCCAAGGTGAATTTGCATTAATCATCTAGGTCAGAGCCCTATTAATCCAAATCACTGTAAACAATAAGAGATAAGATGTTGCATTTCTTAAGGTAGAGAGCATGGTGTCCAGTGCCACTAAGACATTTAAATATACATTTATCTATTTGGGACTAGACTCTAAAGGATGTGACACACACTTTGTTGGTTGTGGGACAATCTTGAAAAAGCCCAAATGGAATCAAAGTCATATTGAATTATGGCACTTGATAATTGATTTAAGTAAAATGATTTGTGCCCTGACTAACAATTATAATTTTTTGACCTAATAGTAAATACTCAATCTAATAAGTGGTATTAGCGCGAAGGTCATGGGTTCGATTCTCGAAAAGTAGGCACACTTGACAAGTGCTAAGAGGGAGATGTTGATTGTAGGCCAAACATTTTACATGTGAGTTGAACTCAAATTGGGTTGGAGGCCTAATTACAAGAAAGGCATATGTGGCGGATATGTCGAGTGCTAGGAGGGGGATTGTTGGTTGTAGGCTAATATCCTGCCCTACCAAGGCACATATGGGATCAAAGGTAAATCAAACATTGAAAATAGTTTAAGAGTTAAACCCTAACTAATAATTATAGTTTTTGGCCAAAGTCTTAATGCATGCTAGGTGATAGATTGAAGACTTCCAACAATGGGTCAATATATATGAACTATGATTGTGAAAAGAGGCACTGGCTGCTGAATAAAGACGTTGATTGGTTATCGTAGCAATAGGATAATGTGTGCAGTTTGACGTTTTGGCCTTAACCAAGAGATCTAGGACATATTTTGACTGAGAAATTAAGTAGTAAAACAACTGGATGATGTGTGATGAACTTCAAATAATATGCAAAAACCCTTGGTGCAAATGAAGCATTTAGCTGCTAAATAAAGAGACTAAACCTCAATAGAAGAACAAACGGAAACGAAGATATCATGCACATGGATGAGAATGAGGATAATTGAGGTGAAAACTAATTTTGGTCCATAGAGAAGAATTGGATTTTGGTGCAAATGAAGCCAAGGAAACAAGAGCAATGTATAGCTTGTAATGAACCCAAGCTTTGGGTGCATGTTGTAGACCACACAAAGCCTTAGTTTACAAACTAATGAGGGATCGCCAACTATGCCTAAAAGTTGAGCCACGTAAACATCCTTTTGAAGGTCTCCTTTCAAAAGGTATTGTTGAAGTCTAATTGCCTAATGCAACATATTTGAGAAAGAACTAATGAGAGCACAACCCTTATAAGTGATATAAAAATTAGGGTTAAATGTATTTTTTCCTCTGAATTTTAAGTTATATGCAATTTGAATCCTGACTTTGCAAAATATGTATTACGACACCCTGAATTTTTTAAACTATGCAAAAAACCCTACTTTTGAAATAATGTATTACAATATCATAAACTTTTTAATTTGCACAGAAAATCCCCAAAAATTTAAGTTATAGTGGGGTGTCAGATTGCACACAATAAAAAAATAGATGGTTTAATTATACATAGTATTCACAGATAAGGTATCGAATTGCACAAATTAGAAATATCATGGAGTTAAGTGCACATAAATCTTACCTTTATTAGTTGTGAAAATTATGCTGAAGAGTTTTTTTCACAATTTGAAAAGTTCAGAGTGTCGTGATGTACATTTTGAAAAGTCAGGATATAAATTACATGTGATCTAAAATTCAGGGAGGTAAAATGCATTTATCAATAAAAAAATATGTATCTTTTAGAGATTAAATTAATATAAAATATATTTTAGGGACTAAAAATTGATCATGTTATGTGTACATTTTAGAAAATAATTAAATTAATATGAAAAATATTTCAAGGAGTAAACTAATATCACATGTGTCTTTAAGAGAATAAATTGCTAGTTTAATCTTAAAAATTCATTCAGAAGTTCAACAAAATATAAAAAGCTGTCGAACAAGGAGGCTTCTAACATTAGGAGGGTAGACTTATGGAGCATGATGGGAAGGGTAGCTTATGCAATTTTGTAAGACTAGTAGGCATTTGTGAATTTAAAAAAGAGAGCCTACCAATCCAAATTCACCCATGCAACTTAGCACTTTGCCCGCCTGTTTTTTTTTTTTTTTGGCTTCAATCCCAATAAACTAGACCAAAAAAATAAAACTAAACATATACTTTGACAAGGCTAATAACAATAATAATAACGAAACAGACCAACGAAAAATTCCAACAATATTTCATTAACCAACGAAAAGCAAATAAGGACAATGAGTAATACAAAACTTAATTAACCAAATTAAAAAAAAAAGGACCAACGAAAAATTCAAACAATATTTCATTACTAATTTTTTATTTTATTATCTACTTATGGTTATAATCATTTGTAAAGAAAAGATAACATTTCATACAATGTCATATTAAACACTATAGAATTTAAAATTTATCATACCTTATCATATCAGTCATGCCAACCGAACTTTGAGGGCCTATTTAGCACACCTGATATAGGATAGAAACTAATAGTAATAACAACTGATAAGATAAGGTCAAATAATAATAGTCTGATAAATTTTTAATACTATATAGTATTTGGTATAACACTATATAAAATATTATATTTTATATTCTATAATATTATCATTTATTTAAATAATTCTAATTTTATAAGTAAATATTACTTAAAGAGTTTAATTTTGATATACTGACCGTGTAAAACACTTTTACGCTATCATCCGATTAAAACATTTAGTTTAGATGACTTTTCAGGTAGTGATACAAAAGTCAACTATCATGGCTTATGTGGTAATACATGATTGGATAATTATGTAAAAAAATTTTATACTGTCAATACATGACAATTAAATCTTTACATAAAATAAAATAACAGAAAATTTATTAATTGTTTAAATATAATTTTCAAAAATTATATTTATTAATTAAGTTAAATTTATGTTATTTTGTAAATATTGTTTGTTTCAATAAATTATACAAATATAAAATATTAAAAATAAAAATGATCATATATGTTAAAAGATAATCAGGCCTAATGCAATCCCCATGTTAAATTAAGTTATAAAACATTTTAATATATAGGGGAGTTAATATGATGAATAAACTTATCCAATATGTTGGTAGTACAAAACAATAAATAAGGACATGAGGTAAAATATTAGCTTATCATTTCATGCCTAATTTATCATACCAAACACACCCTAATAGAATAAGGTCTATTAACATTTCAATACTATACAGCGTTTCACATACCAATGCATATTTTTTTTCTTCTGGTTTCTAAGACCCTGTTTGATATATAGTATAAAGCTTAATAATATTGGCACATACAATGAAGTTGATTTTTATTATATGTTTGGTGTCACATTTGATAGAATAACGTTATATGGCCAAACCATTTTTATACTATGATTATAAGATTAAGTTATCATATTTCAAGAGATCCGATAACACCTAATACTATTATTTTTATTATTCAATCTCAAATCAACCTTGACTTATTATTCTACACCAATGCCCCACCCCTACCCATTGCTAATAGTAGCTCGCCACCTACCAGTCACCGTCCTCCCGCTTATCCACCACCAGACATGTGACACATTAAACAATGAATAATATAAAAATTTATGAAATGGATTCCTTATACTATACTATTAGACATTATATTATTATTTCTAATATTATCAGGTCTTATTATATACAATCCACTGAATGGGACCTAAGTGTATTCATGACCAGCAGCTGTGATCAAAGCATACAATAATACATTATATGCAATACTATTGTGATTTTACTATTACAAAAAATTCTCATCTTTAAAATTGAGTGACCAATTTTTTATGCAAAATTACCAACATTGGGCAGTCAAATTCAGGAGGAATTCTGGTTATTTTAGCACTAATGTTATTTTTATTTGATGGTATTGGTCTTGAAAAAGGGGTTACAGGCTATGAAAGACTTTAATTAAGTTGAGTAACACTTATGGCAATAGGGGAAAAATATTTTTTACAGACCTGAAGGATTACCAGCTTTTACACATAATTTCCAGCACCTTTAGACTGAATTACTAGCATATTATGGTAAATTATCTGCGCTGGGCAGTCCAATTCAAGGGGAATTCTACTCATTTTAGCACTAGTGTCATTTTTCATTTGTTGGTATTAGTCCCTAAAAAGGCAACAGGCTAAGAAAACCTTTAACTAAGTTGAGTATCACTTAAGGGATTAGAAAAAAAAATCATATAGACCTGCAAGGTTACCAGCCTTTGCATATAATTACCAGCATTTATATCAAAGTTACTAGCGTCTTTTACCAAGTTACCTACATTGAACAGTTTAATTCAAGAGAAATTTTACTCATTTTAGCACTAATGTCATTTTTTATTTGGTGGCGTTGGTCCCAAAATAGGGCAATGGGATAAGAAAACCTTTAATTAAGTTGAGTATCACTTATGGGAATGGGAAAAAAATTATAGAAACCTGAAAGACTATCGACTTTTACATAGTATCTTTAAAACAGAATTACTAGTGTATTATGCAAAATTACCTGCATCAGCTAGTCCAATTCTAGGGAAATTCTACTCATTTTGGCACTAGTGTCCTTTTTTATTTGTTGGTATTGGTCCCAAATAAGGGTTACAAGCTATGAAAACCTTTAAATTAGATAGCAAGGCTTAGAGGATGGGCAAAAAATTTTTTTGAAGAGACTTGCATTGTCATTAGCATTTAGAACATACTAGCTGTGAACAGTTAATTTCAATGTACATTCTAATAACTTTAACCCATCAATATTTAACTTAATCCATATGCATATTTACCTAGACATTTATTTGAGAATAAAAAAAGTAAAATTTAACTTCAATTTAGTCTAAACATTAAATTTCACAAATACTGTTGTGTATGGGCTCATTTTGATGATAATAGATATTTTTTTGTAATTGATCTTTGTAACTTAAACTTTTTGAAAATATAAAATTTATTTTATATTTGGATGTAATATTAATTGATTTTTTGATGTAATATTAAAATATTTTTATTTATTGTCAAACATCTTTTTATGTTATATAAAAGTTACAAGAGAAAATTCAGGCGTTTGAAAAAAATATTCTTCTCACTTTTTGTAGTGGTTTTATTTTTAATTAGAGAAATACATAAACACCTGTAAAGAATGAAAATATTTTTCTCTCAAAAATTTTTCCTCCCACTTATCTACATTATTAAAGAAACGAATCAAGATTTTCCTGTGCACTATGCATTCACTGTGCTATCATTTTATTCTCCCCATTAACACTAATTACAAAAGCTAAAGTGGGTTACAATCATAATTTAAACTTTTGTCTTCTTTTTTGTAGTGGGCCATTGTGCAATTCCAATAAATTGTCCAACTCCTTGCCTGTACAAGAAATATAGGTACGGGAGGACGGAGCATGAAGGTCTTGGCCCATGGTTGAAGGAGCCGCTGAACAAAAGTATAACTTTTTTCCTTTTTCCTTTTTTTTTTGGGTACGTACAAATGTATAACTTTAGACAAGTCATTAAAAGCAAAGTGCATTTCTGTAATATCAACAAGAAAGGATACATGTGTAAAATCTGCCTAAAACACGGGGTAATCTGGGGATACAGATTTCCTCACAGGGGCGGATCTATGCACAAGGGAGGGGCGCTCATGCCTCGATTAGGATCTAATTTTTATTAAAAGTATTTAAATATACAATTATTTTATCTCTATTATTTTATAATCTGAATCCCACGTCATGATAAAAACTATGTAAAATATTTTTATCATGTTTATGTATCATTTTTACCCGTCACCTAATTTTTCTGAATACGCCACTGTTTCCCCATGCAGTTACACAGTACAGTTTTGGATTCTTCGGGTTTTCGTCCATGGTGAATTGAAATATAAGTCAAGTAATTAAAAAAATAATACCCAAAAAAATCAATTTAGAAAAATCGAAAAAACTATGGTAAAAGAAATGTAATCATGTGAAAAAAAAAAGTATTTAAACATTTTTTTTCCCCGAACAGCAATTCAACAAACACAAATTGTTAGCTGCGCCGTGTCTTCTTTCTGGGGTAATAAACTGGAATATTATAACAAGGTATATATATTTTTTTGTTTGTGAATATTATAACTATATTGAATTCACACAGGAAGTGCCTAGGTGCATGCACCAAAATATACGCGTAAAATAAGAGATGAATAGTGGAGACGAGATAGCAACACGACAAATCCAAAACCTGAATTTGTGGAAAGGAAAGGGGCCCATCTGGTGCATATGGGACCTACCATACACGACGAGTATGGGAAATTTTCACATCAGACAAAAGATAATTATATTATGAGTAATAATATTTTGATACTTAAAAAGTAGATATTTAATCAGATATTTATTTTATAATTATTAGATATAATAGTGGTTCCTACTTATACTCAATATTTATCATATCTAGTAATTATAAAGTAGGTGTCTGTTTTAAATACTTATTTTTTGAGTGTCAAAATATCATTACTCTTATATTATTTAGGTAATATTAAAATATTTTATATAATTATTTAATTTTATACTATTATATAAATAATAATAGTTAAATTTTATATTTATTATTTAAAAAATTATTTAAATATAATATTTTAATTAAATAATAGTATAAAATAATTTTATATTATTGATATGTTAAAATTAGATTCATAATTTTATTGACAGTACAACGGATGCGCTGCATGCTGCATATTTTTTTTCCCTTTAAACATTTTCTTATTCGATAAGTAAAGGATTAATATTTTGGGTTATGGTGAAGTGTTTAAAGTAAGGTGGCATTGCATTGATGTCACGAAATCATGTAACTCAATAATTTGAACTGACGAGTAAATAAGATATATGATTAATTTAATACTTCAACACGTGATTAAGAATATGGTTAAATTAAAAATTAAACATTATCTAACTAAATAGTATATAATTATATGAATAATTAAAGGATTTGATTCAATTATCTATAATTTTAAAATTTTTTATATTGAAATTTACTTTCCATACAAATATGGAAAATAATACTAAATATTAGTATTATATTTAGAATTTATTATATGAAAAACAGGAAAAATATTTGGAGTTTCGACTTTCAACTCGAGAGGCTCGCCACTCTTCCACAGTGCTGTAGAGCCACGTGGTTTACAAGATACCATGTTGATGCCACGTAGTAAATTGTCAGTGTGACGTGCCACTCTAAGAATATTCTCCTTCACCACCACGCAAATAAACAATAGGATGAAAAAAAGATTGCATAGAATGGAATTGCATAAAACCAATTTTAAAGAAGATGAGGTAGTTGAAATTATCAAAGGATGTGTGAGATTTATACAGGAACCTTGGTTTAGCATCTATAATGATAATTTTGCAACATGCAATATATTATATTTTAAGATGGTTAATAATATACATGCAGCCGAGTCATAAGTCTATTGAACAAGTGAATGCTGATGCAAGAGAATGACAATAACCATAACATCATAATATTAAAAGAATTTAACTTATATGTATTTTCAGTATGACATACATACATCTAATCATATACGGCAAAAAAAAATTATATATTATTATATTAATAACAAATATTTAATTTGACTATTTATTATCTTAGAAGTTCAATAAATAACATGTGATTAAAATAATATAAATTAATTTTATAATATCAATTTATTAAAATTAATATGACATAAAAAATTAATCTGATATCATTTGTCAATGAACTACAACTCAAAAGAATAACACTTCTCTATTCTTGTAACAAGGGTGTCTAAGGGAGGGAAAGGATAGATTAGATCAATAGTATGTTTGATTTTGCTTTTGGAGAGCCCTAAACTATGGTTTTGTTTGAGCAAAAGTTTCTTTTTAGTAGCTGTTGTCCAAACAATAATTTTGGGATTTCAAAAGCAAACCAAAACATCCTACAAAATTCTCTGAGTTATGACTGTTGGAAAAAATGATTAGAATAACACAAATAAAATCAAATAAGATAAAAAAAAAATTTAACATAATATGTAAATCATGAATCACAAAAATTATAAAGCTAGACATAACAAGTAAATAACACAATTAAGATATAGTAGAGTGGTTTATCAATATTATTGGTCGAGATGTGCTAGGTACTGAGTTTAAGAGTATTTTGTCACCACAAATCAATCACTCGATGCAGATACTCTTTATGGCTAATACTCTCTAGAATACAATAGCCACTTCTCACTAACTCTGCATATGAACTAATGAGGTTACACACCAACAATTTGCAAGGATTGCTCAAGGGAACCAATAATTTAATAGAAGAATAATTTCATTGACCGATAAAGTATGATATAGAAATTGTAATTTTTTCCTGTACGCAATGATATGTGAAAGAGTGCTATTTATGTCATTAGAGCCCAACGATCAAGCAACGTTCAAGTAATCCCAATGTTAACAAAAAAAAAAGTAGGAACAAAAATCAAAAATTAGCTTAATAATACAAATATAAAACACACACATGTGGCCAAACGTTAAGAAATTAAAGGCTCATAAAATCTCTCAACATTCTAATATATTTTATTGAAATCAGGCTTTAAAATTCATTAACTTTCTTTGATGAAGAATAATGTATAGGCCACATAAATTCTGATATCAAATCGTGTTTCAAATACTATTGAATGATATATTTTGCATCGAACAAATCGAGCAAGGAATTTGTACAAATCACAAATATTAACTTTTAACATAATAATAATAATAACTTTGAAAATAAATATAAATAAAATACAACGATGGCCAATATAAGGTTGAGGTGGTGGTGGATATAGAAAATTTTGCTAACGAGGGCAAAGATAATAGTCAAATATACATGAGGTGAGATATGTTATATCAATGTATCTTGCTAATTTATCTTATTTATAGTTAACGTAGGTAAAAATTAATAAAATAGTTGTAAGGATAAATATAGAAGCACCAACGTATTTATTAAAAAAAAATCAAATTCTTATTTTTTTTATTTTGTTGGAGGGGATTGGGCTCACTCCACACTCCAAAGTCCTTTCCTCAAGGGGACTGGATATATATTGGATGATAAAAATGTCTCGCACAAGACATTTAATTTGATGGCAAATCCTTTGTTCTTTTATCTAAAAGCGATTTCTGACTTTGTGATGGTGTCTCTAATACTTATATTGTTCATTATTTTATTGCTGCAGTAAGTAGAAGTAGTTCAAGTGTTTTCACTGGTCACGTTATTTTCAGTATTTTAAAAAGATGCAAGTTGTAAAACTAGTTGCAATGCAATAATTGTGGATACTTTATCCAAAACCTTCAAGGGAGGGTCAACAAACACCTAACCATTATGATAAAGTGAAAGCATTGTTTTGTATATTTTGGTTTAATGGAAATTCCTGAATATATTTAAATTTCTAACTCGTTGCGATTCTTTTGGAAAAACAAATATACATAAAAAAATGCAATTTTTCAAAAAAAAAAGTAATTAAATGAAACACAATATGGTTCATTTATTAATGATAATTATTGTTTGACACAAATGCATTTTACTATAAATTTGACGGATAGTGTTAAGCTTAGATTTTTTTTTTTTTGGAAAAGCATTTTTTTATTGGCTAATCTCTTTTCATACCTTAATTTAAAAACTAATAATATATATCAAGTAATTTTGATAAATAAAATTTGGCAAAAATTATGATTCTCTATTTTTATATATAATTTAGGTGTAATCATGCATTCTCTTGTGATATCAATTTAATCTTTGAAATATTTTTAATATCAAATAAGTTTTCAAAAATTAGCATATGGCATCATGTTAGTTCTTGAGAATTGTTTGATATCAAATAAGTTTCTAAAAACTGAAATATAATATCAGTTTGATCTCAAATATGTACATGACATCAAACAGGTACTAAAAACTTTATTCAAAAGTCCTAAAAAGATGGATGCCGCATTTTAGCCTTTAAAACTTCTTTGAAGTCACATTTAACTTTCAAGTATTTGCATAATGTCATTCATGAATTAATATCATGTCACGTTTAATCTCTTAGGGACCCCTTAATGTAAAAATAAGAAAACCCACCATCGCATTCACCCCATCGAAATAGAGGGAATTCAAATTCTATGGCATCGTCTTCTTCTCTCCACCTGGAAAGGGATTGTGAGCAAGAATAGAAAGCTGGACCCTTTATGTGAGCTCTCAAATTTTTCTTCCTACGTTTTTCAAAGATCAAATTAATATTATACCAATCTTTTAAGAATTAAAATGCATCTTTACTCGATAATCAAGTCTTAAGGTTTCAACTTTCGATAGCACCTTCTATTCCTAGAATAAAAATGAAAAACCATAATTAGTTGATTGTTGGGATTTAACTCAAAGTTTCAAATCAATAAGAAATAGAACTCTTACTAGTATTTTCGCCTATAAATATGACTTTAATTATTTGAATTTAGTCATCTTCTAAAAATAAGAGTAAACTATATAGGTAGCCTTTAAGAGTTATCTATGTAATAAAATATTTATAAAGATGGTTTATAACTTTTAGATTGTGTCTCTTTTATATTATTTTTTTATTGTGTTATTTTTTTATTGAAAGAGAATTTTTTTTTTTCACTTTTGCTGTCCAACATTGACCGGTTGACATTGAGTGTGTGTCTATATATATATATATATATAGACACACACACAACCTTATCAAAATTTTCTCCATTAATTGGTTGCAAAACGTGGCAACCTCAAGCATGAGCCTCGCATTTTTTAATCCTAGAAATATCTGACATCAAAATTGCTATTGTGCTTGGAAGGAATCGAAATATATTGAGTGAAAACTAGAAAGGTTCAAACAAACCAAACACTTATCCACGTACGATCATCATCATCCTCCTCCTTACGTGAATAGTGGCACTTGTTTATGTCAGCGAACCAAAAACTAAAAACCAGCGGTAACACACATAGGCTACTGCTGATACATCTAAAGTGAGATCCAAATATAAAATTTCCCCACTTTAAAGGAGTTTTACCAAGCTTATCGATTTGGATTTTCTAAAGTGATGATATCATTTTAGAGGATGAAATGAGTTATTTTATCCCTAGATTAATAGAGTGAAGAGAGCCTCACTTTAACTTTATTAATCCAAAGATAAAATTTTTTCACTTTACTCTTTCAAGTAAAATTCTCTCTTTAAAAAATCCTTGTCCAATTCATTAGATTTGAGTTTTATAAAATGCATACTTATTTTAGAAGATAAAGAAAGTAATTTCACCTGTAAAAGACTTAATTTTTAATTTTATTAATCTAAAGATAATTTTTTTTATTTTATTGTGAGATATTCACTTTAAGATTCTTATCCTAAGTTACTATACCATGTACATGGGGTTTCCTAATTAATAGCAATTAATCTTGGATAGAATATCTGCCACATATTTTTTGTCTGATCTCTTTATGAAAATGGGTAAAGCAAATCTCCACAGTTGACACAACCATCTTAACCATCACATATATGCAATGATAAACCCTTGTACTATAATGGTGAAAATGATTACTAGGTGCTGGTTCAAAAAACTAAGGTGAGAGCGGGTCTAAATTTTGATTCTGATTTAACTAAATTATTATTGTGATATCAGAAAAGATAATGCGAGGAAAAGCTCCTACTATTTTAAAACATGAAAATTATCAAAGCAAGGAATTAATATAATGTTTAATTTTGCATTTGAGACTCTCAACTATAATTTAGACAAAAGTAATTATAAAAGATAAATTGATTTGGGGCTTTCAGTGGGAGGTTCCATATTCGAATCTCATCATCCCTCTTCTCCCAACCTTTTAGAAAGAATTCCTAATTATAATGTGTTTGTTGAAAAAAAAAAAAAAACTGATTAGGGGCTTCCCATAAACTAAACCAAACATGCTAAACACTTCAATAAAATTATAATTTATCTGGGATCCCCAAATTCTTAGCCAACTAAACTTGTTTCATGTTCTAATCATAGCAGAACCAAAGATAACGATGAAAGAAAGGGTCCTAACTTAAAACAACTTTTATTTTCATGAAAAAACACGTTATAATTAATTAATTAATTAATTATATATGGTATCCGGCGTGTGGCTTCCATGCGCCTTCCCCAATTCACGTTCACTCCATCAAGTGTAACTCAATTCAAAAGGAGGAAAGAAAACAACAGTTTGACCTTATCAAGCCTGCCAAATAGAGAAAAAGAGGGCAAAGACCACGTGGTGGTCACTCTAAAAAGAATATAAATTTATTTTTATAAATTAATTATAGATTAAATTTAGAGTTTAATTTTAATATATACTAACAGCATAAAAAAATACAAAACATCAAACATTTATTTATATATTGTCATATCAATAAATATGATTGACTTTAATATACACTACTTACAAGTTAATGTGAATAAAATAATTTAACTAAATGACTATTTATACACACTTATATTTATTTACGTGATTAGCTTTTCTTTTATATTATTATCTATTTATATGTTTATTATTTTTTCGTAGTGTTTTAGAATAGGATCAAACATCTAATTACTAAAGATTCCTTTCTGCGGTATTTTTACACATACATATAAGTGTTTAAGGGATTTAAATCTCTTCCATTCAAATTAATACCTTACCAGTTCTATTTATAATCATATGATATTATATAGAAGAGTTTTAAGATAATGAATATAAAAATAAAATATTTTTATTGATATAATATTATATGATTAGATTTTTATATTGATAAAAATATATTTAAATTAAATTAAATTTCTCATATATTGTTGAGATAAAATTACGCAATAAGACATCATCATTGATGATCAAGTGGGCAAGTTGATGAAAGAAGTGCCCCTCCACACTCATCAGGAACACTGGAGAAAGACAAAACAATCGTTTGTAATGTTGACTTTGTCCTTCATATCTGACCCTTGACTGGGATTTCAACGGTTGTGATCCTCTTGATCCAAAAAGATAGTCATCTGAGGTCCCACCAGGCCCATTTGGGGCCCACTTAGCGAGCTGTCTCCCGTAAAAAGGCAGGAGCAAAGGAAGAAGGTGTGGTCCATGGGCTGGGTTACAACTTGTAAATCCAACAAGCTAAGCTATGGCCCATGCCCACTCCACTAGCCAGATATAGAAATAGTAAAATGTGTCGTGTGTCGTAAGAATAAGATAGGATGAATCAAAAAAAAGAATAAGATAGGATCGGAAGGAAATTGGACTTGGAAAGAGGATGCTATATTCCAAACATTCATTTATATATGTGCGAGCTGGCATTATTGCTCTAGAATTATTGACAAGACTCCAAATATATATTCAAGTTGCATGTGAGATAAGTTAACCAACCAAACGGCATGTAGCTCCATTTTGATACTAAATTAATTAGCTTTAATTTGTTGTTACTAATGTTTATATATTGTGCCTTTGATGGGAGCCTATTATGTGCTTTTAAGAAAGGGTTTAAACTAGGTAAGGTAAATCCA
Organism: Dalbergia cochinchinensis; assembly: GCA_031216125.1. Classification (NCBI taxonomy): domain Eukaryota; kingdom Viridiplantae; phylum Streptophyta; class Magnoliopsida; order Fabales; family Fabaceae; genus Dalbergia; species Dalbergia cochinchinensis. The sequence goes on along the minus strand of CM062375.1, from coordinate 68,959,789 downwards.
GTGTAGCCCGCTACTAGCTAGGATTCCAAATAAATAAATAATTCTTCTTTTCTTTCCTTTTCAAGGGGAAAAAAGGACAAGGAAAACAAAAATAGAGAGTGAAGTTAAGTTTTGTATTTTAATTTTCACATAATGCATTGTGATTATGCATTGATTTTGTAATAATTTATGGTACCCTAGCTAGTTGCTTAAAGAAATTAATGTTTAGTTATAATTGGGTAATGAAAAGAAAAAGGTTAATTTAGATATTTTTATCTGTTATTTTTCTCATTTCCAATGGGGTTCATCATGAAAGAAAGAAAGGATATTGCCCCCTAAAGAGAAACAAAAAAGAAAGGATGGCAAACTAAGTTATATTCACCTTCAAAAAGCAAAAGATGTGATGCCCATAAATTTACACAGTCGTCTCATTGGTAATCTCCGGACCAATAGTTACCGGCAAACACCATTATAGTTTTATTCACTTTTATGCCACTAGGGCAAGTTGTTGATCAAGTTGATTTTTTTTAACATACACCGTACCACATAACAATTCAAGTTCAGTTAACCTAATGAACTTTCTTTTTCAACACATTAATTCCAATTGGCACTAATATAATGTTTCGTGTTCAACACTCAATACCTAGCACTAGTTGAAAGCCGTTGTTAGGGAAGTGCTTGAAAAATGAAAATGGGACATTTCTAATTTTTAAATAGTGACGGGAGATTGTATAGATGCTTAGCAGCATAGATATTTTACTTGACCTTAATTTCCTTCCTTTGCAATAATTTTCACACAAAGTCCACTTCAATCTCGGAAAATCTCTAGATTAGAATAAGCTCTTAACCCGATGATGCATATTGTAGATCTCCATTAATCTGCCTCTTAATAACTCGCACAGATTTTATCGAAATGTAGGGTCACTTTTTCAGCCCACGAAGACATGATCGTGTCCAAGTTTACTCAATGGGAATGAAGGTGAAAGTACCAACTAAAATGCGTCACACAAGTTGGTGGCTTTCATTATGTGATTAATTATAACAAATGATAATTAAACATTTAATATGTATATTATCTTGCACCACACAATGATCACGCCCTTTGAAGCACCAACATGCAGGCCCATACCATAACCAGCACGTACCATCTTCACTAGCACACAATGCAATTATGTCAGACAATTTTTTTTGCGCTTCCAATTACAACAATTGACGTGTGTGAGATAAATATTACATGTGTAATATGATCAAGCCGCCATGTTAGGTCAATCACTTATAATGATTTACACGACATAAAAGGCTTTGTCAGGGGTTGACATATTTTCAGAATGACAGGAAGGTTAGGTAAAAATGAAAAATGTTAATATAGATTCAAGTTTGTGATAAATCCTATTTGTGACATGATTTTAACTAGTATTTTTATAATATTTATATATTTTAAACTTTAAATTATTTTTTAAATTATTAATATGATGTCACGTGTAGAATTTATTATGAATCTGAGATAATATTATCATTACTTAGGTAAAAATTAGATTAGATATAGATCTATATTAGATATAGATCCAGAAATCACGGCACTATAGAATTCTCAATATCCAGGTATTTCGTAACCACTTACGGGTTCAATTTTAATTGTTATTCTTGTTGATAATGATCCTATTTAATTTCTAGAAGGCAAAAGCTATGTACAAATCATCATTGAACCCAGTAGAACAATGTAGGTTTCTTAGGTTATGTCAAACAAAGTCCTTCCGTACAATACGTTCGATTTAAAAATCATAAGAAGACAGAAATAGTTAAGGAAGCGGGTTACTTTAACTATTTGGATTCAAATACGAGACCAAAGCCAGAGGTATTTGTTAATTATCATAATGAATAATGTTATTTGTATATAATATTTATGGGATATCATGTCAATATGCTCTCATTCATAATTTCATTGGATGTGGACTTTACTTGGTTAAGGTTTCAAACTTCATCTGACAGTAAATAAGAATATATTGATATAGTGTTCGATGAATATTATGTATAAATAATAATTTTTTTTTTTTGTAAATGCTAAGATGTGCCTTTATGATCACCTTTCAAATAACATTTGAATTAATTATCTTTTGAACTAAACAGAAAAAAAATCCTTGATGAATTATGTATTAACATAAATTCAAAAAATTAGAAATTCTTGCGGAATAAAATTCTTATTCAACCACATCCTAATTTCAATGTCAGAATGATATAAAAACCAGACAGCTAGCAAGTGCCATTTTGTTTTCCTTCTTTTTTTCAACTGAGGGGACTCCTTAGTTGTTTTGTATTGGGCCGATAAAACAAATGATCAAGGACATCCTATGTAACTGGAGGGTGAAATTTCGTTTAGGGTGAAGAAGTTTAAGGAGTAAAAGAGAGTTCAACGTTGGTCTTGACCAAACCCAACAAGGGATTGTTGGCCTGTTGACCAAAAAAGAATTGTGGGCTGCGATGAATTCATACCAAGGCACCATCTTGGGCTTAAAATGAATCAACTCAAATTAATATCCATGTATGGGTTTCACTTTTGTATTGGGCCTAGCAACTGTATAACTATTCGGCCAGTTTGTTGCCCAATTCCATCACAATACTCATTTTTCAGTCTATTTTATGATTCTGTTTTTAGAAGTGTTTGTATTTTATTTATGAGTTTGATTTCTATTTTTCACATTGTCATCTAATTATTTATTTATTTACTTATTTTATAATAACTTAAGAAATAACCAGGCTAAATGTTCTAATGTGTGGTTTCATTTTTATTTCTCTAAACCATCCATGTCCTGTGTAGAGTATAGGGTTTCAATAATTAATCCGACTCAAGCCAGCTTTGCCCCATAATAGAATAAAGCTCTCCTAATGCTAATATGTTTCATTCACAAAGCTTGAACTCTAAATCTTATTTAAGGAGAACTAAGGTAGTGCTTGGTAGGGGGACAGAGATAGAAATACAAAGACAATGAAGATAATAGAGATGGAGATATAAAAAACACCATTTGTATCATGTTTGGTTGTAGATTACAAGATATGATAATTGTCTCCATATTTCGTTTGAAAATATGGGGACAATATAACAAATACACGTTAAAAGACATAAGTACCCTCACCAGATTGTCATTGGCCTCCGCCGGTCGGAGTTGACCGGTTGTTGACCACTACCGCCAACCATTGATCGACATTGACCGCCGCCCGCCGGAGTTGACCGCCACCGTTAACCATTGCCCACCAGAGTTGATCGGCCATTGATTGGCTGTTGACCGACATTGACCGTCAACCGCTGGACCGCCCCTCCACCATAACCTTTTGTAGTGACACATTAGTAAATAATAAATGTGTAGAGGTATTATTGAAAGAAAAAAATATTAAATTTCTGTCTCTGTACCTTATCTCCACTGTCCACCCTTTTTGGAGGGACAGAAATACAGAATATTTTTGTTCCAGGGACAGAAAAATTTTCTATCCCCGTATCTTGTCCCCATCACCAAACACATTTCTGTCTTAGTTGTCTTTGTATTTCTGTCTTGTCCCCCTAACCAAACACTACCCATGTCTCAGATCAATTGAAGCAACCATACACTAATGTCTTGGCTGGTAGTAGGTTTCATTTTCATTCTTTGAAAGTGTTGGACAGATCATAATGGGCTGTGTAGGGCCATGCATATCCTGTTGATGGGGTTGTCTCTAATGTTGTTAACAAGAAAGTAAATGAATAAATGAGCAAAATGACTAAGGGAACCTAATGATACACACCCGACAAACATGAGAGTGCAAAAGTTGAAGGTTTTGTGGACAGGACATGAAATCTCACTAGCATTTCTTGGAGAAGCTGATTTCAGAAATTTCATTTATCACATCCTCTAAAGATCATGTGAGCTTTGTTTCTTTCATCTATCTATATTGCATTTGCTGAACAATTAACATTGAATTATTGAAAGATTTGGAGCACAATGAAATCACGATGAAGAAAGGGAGAATATCTAGGCTAGTTACTGTTGTATTTTTCAATACAGCTTGCATACATAAACCTAGCTAATTGGTATGAATTTGGCATACATAACCACGGTTTTTTATATATTCTTCTGAGTTGAAAAATTGTAAAAAAGGAATCAATAGAGGCTTTCTTGTTTATCTCAATCTTAAGGACAATATAGCAATTCATGCATGAAACTTATTTTTTTTGTTTTTTGTCTTTATTTATGTTCAGAAGAGAAGAACGAAAGAGGAAAAAGGAAAGGCTAATGATACACACGCGACAAGAAGATTAAAAACAAATATCATGTCAAGTGACCCCTTTTTTTTTCCAGCTAAGATGTTTCCTTTGAACGTCTGCCAAACTAGAAGTCCTGCATATACTAGATATTGCAAGGCAAGAAATCACTGATGATTATAAAATAGCTTTCGTATCTTAGTAATGATGTATATAGTTCATACAATCTTTGTCTGATACTCTTGTGATGATGCTAATCACAATCTTATAATTTTATTTGTAATTTTTTTTTCGATATGTACTATTACAGATGAAGTATTATAACAATTCAATTAATTTTACCGTTTTGTCTTTGTTATAATGACTATGCCTTTGTATCTTTGGCTTAACTATCGTTAAGATTCGTATATTTTGAATTCAGAAATCAGAATGTCCTCTAATCTGTTATCCTTTACTCATATTTATCTGTTCTATCTCAAGTAGACATGCTATAGAATTTTGCTTAGTCGTAATCTATCATGTGATAAATACTAACAAGTAGAGAAAATAAGGAAATGAAAAGAACCCAAAATATTGATGGCAATTCTCTGTTAGTCAATAATCATGATCATAGTATCTACTTTGCTGATACGCAGTGAGTTACAATCCAGTTTCCTCGGCCAGCAAAGCTTCATACGGCACAAAACATCACTATAATCTAGTAATCAAACATTACATTTGACTACGCGAAATATAAAGAAGATTATAAAGGACTCAATAAAATTACTCAAAAAAGGAAAGGGATCTTTCCAATATTCATGTTCAGTTCTTTAACACTGCATCTTAATACAAACATCATTCTTAATTTTACAACAGGGAAAATATACTTCCATACTTTTTAACCCCTCCATAACGATTCTTACTTTCTTAAAACCGACCTTCCATGAGTTATCAGAAATGCCAGAAGAAAAACTCACAGAAACAACACTTTCCCTCATACACATAGAGAGCTGATTTTTATAAAATTTCTAATAGCCAAAAAATTTCTACACACAAAAAACCTCCAACACTAATAATCCAGAGGCTGTTGCATTGTCACAACCAAGGGACTTGTGACAGTGTGCTTGCCATCAGACCAAACTATGGAACCACTCTGTACACTTGAACTTCCAGGGGAGAGCTTCACTGCCCTAGCTTGCACCCTAACAAGAAAGTTCAACTTCTGACCCATCCTCCTGAAAGATAGGGTCTCTGGCTGCACAGTGACCACCATTCCAGCTGGTGGTTTAATAGTGACTTTATAAACAGAGTTTGGGTCCCCAACATTGGTCACACTTCTAATGAAGTGTGTGGACATTTGCTGCCTCCCATATTGCTGAAACACTGCAGAAAACGAAGGGTAATTCAAGTTCCCAGCATGACCTGCTTTCTTCTTAGCCCCACTACAATCCACACCTTTCTTCCTTGTGATCACTTGGATACTCTCAGCAGTATAATTTGAGTTGCACAAGAAATACACATAATCAGAACTAGAAATGTCATAGACCAACCCAGGGTCTATGGCCTTCTCAGGATGAACATGGCCAGCGCCATAATCAAACACTGAGGAAACATTCCCAGTGGACTCATCCAACATGGAATGACCCTTATTATCCACAACATATGCAGTGGTCATCAAAGCTGACCTAATAGCAGCAGGACTCCAATCAGGGTGTGCTGCTTTCAACAAAGCAGCCAAACCGGAAACATGAGGGCAAGCCATTGAAGTGCCGGAGAGTATGTTAAACTCGGTCCTCCGGGTATCGGAAGGGACCCCAGAAGGGCCAACTCTATCAGGCCAAGCAGCAAGGATGTTCAACCCTGGTGCAATCACATCAGGCTTCAAAATCTCAGGGGACTCGGGGTTAGGGCCCCTGGCTGAGAATGATGCCACCACAGGCGCAGGCCTAACCCCCAGCCGAGTCCCCTCGAACACAATGGTGGCCGTAGCTGGCGACTTTGTCCTCGCCATGCTTGCAATGTACTTCCTGATCTCATCGCCGCCAGCTGCGCCGACGGCGGTTGCAGGAAGTACGTGGCAATCAGCCACCAAACCTTCACCATCAAATAAACCATTAGCCAAAATCATGCCAATTCCACCAGATTTCTTCACCACTTCACCTTTAGCCGCCCTAGAATTAATCCCTCTATCACACACGACAATTTTCCCCTTCACTAACTTGGGATCCAAGGAACCTTCCAAACAAAGTGAGGCCGAATAACCGTCACCGCTGCCGCCGCCGCCGCCTCCTATTTCTTCAGTACCCGCATACACAACCGGGTACATCCGACCCGAAATTAGACCCGGTCCACCATAAATACTCACACCAGCTATAACCCTACCATTCCCAAGCTTCACATTGGCGGGAAAATCCCTGTCGATCGTTCCGGCACCGACCGTGGTCACCCACGGAGCGACGTTCGTGACGGTGAGGCCTCCAGGACCGCCGTTGCCGGCGGAAGCGGAGACGAATACCCCGGCGGCCGATGCCGCGAACGCGCCGATGGCGATCACGTCGAGGTGGTACGGCACCACGACGCCGCCGACGCTGAGCGAGGCGACGTCGACGCCGTCCGACACGGCGGCGTCGAAGGCGGCGAGGATGTCGGAGTCGTAGCATCCGCCGATCCAGCACACCTTGTACACGGCGATTCTCGCCTTCGGAGCCATGCCAGCGGCGACTCCGGCGGCGTAACCTAGCGTCGACGCCTGCGTAACGTATCTCCCGGCGGCGATCGATGCCGTGTGTGTGCCGTGGCCGTCGGTGTCCCTCGGCGACCGGATCTCCGCCGTTTCGTTCAACCTCCCGTTCGCGGCCTCGTATCCGCCGGAGAAATACCTCGCTCCGATGATTTTCCGGTTGCATGAAGTCGCCGGAAAATCTTTTCCGGCAACGCAGCGGCCTTTCCATGTGGCCGGAACGGGGCCAAGGCTGCGGTCGTTGAAGCTCTGGCGTTCCGGCCAGATTCCTGTGTCGATTACTCCGATGACGAGATCGGACCCGAAATCGGCGTCTTGGAGCAAGCCGGTTTTTGCGGCGGTTTGGAGGCCGAGGAATTGAGGGGAGCGCGTGGTGTGCACGTGACGAACCTGTTCGGGGATTAGTGCTGTCACGTGAGGGAGTGTTTGGAGTTTGCGTGCCTCTGAAGGTGAGAGCCTCGTTGAGAAGCCGTGGAAAATGGTGTCGTATGTGTGGATGATGGTGTTTTGGTTGTCATTGTTGTTGTTGTTCAGGGCGTGTTTGGGTGATGGTGGTTTTGTAGTAGTAGTGTTTGTTTTTGTTGAGATTGTTAGTGAAGCGAGGGTGGACTGGTACCAGTGTTTGTGGGTTGGGAAAATGGAAGGCTTGAGGTCATGGTTGACTTGGACTATGAAGGTTGTTCTCTTTTGGTTTTCGTTACTTTTATTATTGTCATCACTATCAAGAGAAGAATAAGAAGGAGGAAGTGGTGAGAGTGTGGAGATGAAGAGAATGATAAAGAGGAAAAGGGGTGGCCTTGCCATTGAGTGAAGTGTGGTGATGGTGTTGTAGTAAGTGGTGGTGTTGGGGGTGAATGGGAGATATAAAGGAGGAATGGAGTGCGTGTTAGCTCATAGTGTGTGTGTGTGTGTGTGAAGGGAAGGTGATTGTGTCTTGTTGTTACTTGTTGGAGTAACTGTGTTTGTGTTGCTGAGAGTAAAGAGAAAAGAGGAGAATAGTAGATGGCATTGGTAGTAGAGAGATGGTGACCAGGGGGGATGGGATGGGGATGCAAAGAGTTAATTAAGACTAGTGAGATGTTACAGGAGTTCAAGGGTAATGATATAAGATATAAGATATTAAAAGAGATATTTACTGTCTATAAAAAAAAGGAGATATTTACTTTAATGTATGCGTAGGATACAATGGGATAAGATATGGAGTATAATTTATAAGCATAGTATAAAAGTAGTTAAATTTTATTTTTATTATTTAAAAATCAAGCTAATGAGATGATTTAATTAGATAATAATATAAAATTATTTTATACTATCAATACATAAAAATTAAATTCTAGGATATAATAAAAATGTTATGTATCTAAAAGGTTTTTAATAATCAAGAAGGTAGGGGTATAGAAATGAGCAGGTTTCACTAAAAAAAAAATCAAGATTTAGATATTGAAAAGACCATCAAAGTGTTTATAAGTAAAAATATTGTAAAAAATTATTTTAAGGAATTTTACATTATGTTTTGTTTTCATGTGAAAAAATACTAGGAGGGTGTATCATGTATTGATCATTAAATATTTTAATTATTTTATGAGAAAATTTAATAAGGATAATTAATAATTAATGTAAAATTTATTTATTAAATTCCATAATAAATAACTTTCTTTTGGCTATCAAATCATAATTTTATACAAATACATTTATTTAGTTGAATTTTCTATGATTGTAGATACATATAATAATTCTTCGGGTATCATATCACTAAACTTTATTTTACCCCAAAAAAAATCTCTGAACTTTATGTGAAAAACAGCATTATTTCTAGTGGGAGCTATGAGAGCGAAGTGGAGTTGAGTGAGTGTTCGGTAGTGTGGTCGTGCATTTTGAAAAAGAGTGAATCATTTGCCGATGACTGAATTATTTATACTCACATATTATAAAATAATATGTTAATATATTTTTATTTATTATTAATAAGATATAAAATTTAAATTAAATAAAATTTATATTTTATTTAAAAAATAAATAAAAATATATTAATATAATTTTTAATAAATATAAATAATATTTATCTTTCTCATTCTAATTGGGAATTTTTGTAGCTATCTTCATAGAGTATTGTTGTTACTACAGCATACGAGCGCCTATGTTTCCTGTGCACAGAGACAGGCACAAAAGACAGCATGTGTGGTATTCTACCGGCACTAGTCATGTCAACAAAATTTCTCGAATCACAAAGAGAATGGATTTTTTTTTTTTTTTGACAAATGGAAGCAAATGAAATTTACTTGCTCTAACTTTATACTTGAGCAAATGCGATAAATGTGAATAGATATTAATGTGTAGTTAGCATTTTTCTAAAATACTTAATTGGTAGTCTTTTTTTCCCTTCAAATTTTTTGAGTGAAAAAAAAATTAAAAGGGCAAAAATAATAATTGTTGGCTCGGAGACTCTGGGATAGATAATGCACCAAGTTTTAATGAAGGACCAACCGTGGTGAGCTTGCATTAACCAGCTTAAAGCTTCTTCTCCCTACGACCCAATAAACAAGTGTGTGCCATCAGTGGGCCCATCAATGACATCAGCCACCCAAGCTGAAGTTCAGGGATTTTATAGGTCTCAGGGCATCCTAGACCTCCACCTTCTCTGTCAAATGCTTTACTTTCCACTCAGTCCAAAAATGTTACATGGTCATAAATAATTACCATTTAGTCATTTCAACCCAAGAAAATAAAGTATTAATATGTTATTATCAGGGTTTAATTTATTCCCAAGTGTTCCACAGTCATGAACTATTTTACATGACTATTTAATATGAAACATTCTATACACAAATTGATGCTCTATAACAAACAAGCTATAGTAATTATTGATTCAACCCAAATTTTGTTGCACAAAAGGAAAAAAAATAAAAAAATAAAACACAAAATTTGTGTATCCTCTCAATTTAGTTCACATGGATGGACGGTACATTAAAGAAGTTAGTGTAGCAATTGTAGCCAATCAATGTGGCTATAGTCCAAAGGCAATATATGTCAAATAAAAAAGCTTAAGAAATAAAGTTGAATTAGGTGCAACCAAATTTAAAAAGGGGCAAAAGCTTCGCATGCAAGTTGGGGCCTGCTTGGACGACAGTTGTAGCTTAGCAACTGCCATCATTGAGCATTTTGGAAGTGAAACTAAGGGTGGTGTGGGCCTTTAATTTGGCCATGGAAACGAACACTATATATTATAAGCATAAATCATCATCTTCCTTGAATCAAGTTGATTGTGACCCCTCTTGGCTGGCTAGCTGTTGTTTCTCTTTATAATCTCTAAATCTTGATGATGTCAACTACATTTGATGCCTTTGGTGGGTGGCCTAAAATGAAAACAAAGTACTTTTTTTTCTTTTCTATTCCCCCCACAATGAATTTGAAACACTTGGATAGAGGGAAAATTGTAGACAGTGAAAGGAGAATTCGGTGGAATATATATTATCATATATTATGCATTACTCTTTTCGATAGTAAAATTGTTAATAAGGGGGAAGAAAAGGACAAAATGTGTTACCATATAGGGGGAATTGTGACCCATATCTAACTAGAGAGGAAGAGAAAGATTTTAAATTTAAAGCGTGTAGGGTTGGATTTGAGGCCCCATAACAATGTCCAAGGAATGACCAAAAGATTGAAAAAAAAAATGGTGAGAAAGCAATAAAGATGGACACATAATAAATTAGAGTAAACATGTGGGGTTTTCAATGCGTGTGCAGGTGCAATTATTAGGAATCTTGTGACCATATATGATATGATCAGCATGGTACAGAGGAAGAAGTTAATTTAGGGCCATTTTGCAAGGTTTGAATCTTAAATAAAGATAAAAACCTTGCAATTTTTTACCTGTTTTTTCTGAGGAAAATAACATGACATCCTAGCCGAAACCTTCTTCATTCAGGCCCAAGAGCATGGTCGTACTCTTATCTCCAATATAGAAGCTTTTTATTCGAGGGTTGGAAGTTCCTTAAACAAATTAAAGTTTTATACACGTATGACAAGAAAAACCCCACACATATGATATGGTCACAAGGTTACTACAGAATTGTAACACAAAGGTTATTAATAAATAAATAAGAAAGAGAAAAAAAAACCTATACGAGTGTATTTGGAATAATTAAAATATGAAAATGATTTGATTTTCGAATCAAATTTATGCTTGGATCTCTAAAAAAAATAAGAAATTATTTGATTTGTAAATCCATCAGATTTTCTTCCTTTAGTTTGAAATCCCATCGAATTTGATAGAATTTAAATGAAATTAATTTGATTTAAAAAATTAAAAACAAATAAAATCAATTCTATTATATTCTATTTTTAAATCATTCCTAATATAATCCAATGTATTTTAAACATAATCAATTTAATTCACATTCTATTTAATCATTCTAAATATAAGATTGAACTTATAAATAAAATCAATTTAAATTATTTCAAATAAAATCAAATCATTGCCTAATTTTAATTATTCCAAACACTACATGTAGACTTTAATGAGGAGAGAAAATATTTATTAAATTTTGAATTGACAATTCATATATAAGATATATGATAGGAATTAAGAAAAAATATTTTAAATTTTATAGAATTATATTGTAGTATTACAATTTCAATTCTATATGCTATTTTAAACATAGAAATTTTAATTGGAACGTTCAGCTCCAATTCTGTACTTAAGACAGGAAAGTTGGTAAGGAAAGTTCAAATTCCAATTTAAAGAATAAAAGAAAGAAATTTCAGATTAAAAAAAAAAAGGACACTCACGCCAATTGGTTTGTATTTAACTATTTATAATAAAAAGTTTATCCTTCTCGCATGCTTTGTCTTCTTTCATACTGGCTTGAATTATTACCTTCCAATTCACAAATTTAGGCCAATCAGCCCCACATTGTCGAAATTGATCATGGCAAAGTCACAGGTTCAATTGCAAAAGGGTGAGTTGTTTTCTTCAAGGAGTTTGGCAAATATCATTATCCTTTGGATTTAATTAGGAGGGTGTATGATTACTCTTTATGTTTAAACCAACCTTCCCCGCAGCATTCAAATATTGTAGTACCGGATAACATTAGTTAGGTGTGTACTCCAAAACTGTACATTGATTCACCTTTATGCTTGTCTCGGAAAAACAATGCCCCACATGAGTTACATAGGACAATGACATACGTGTTTAACTTGGTAACAAAAATAAGAGTTATGGTTTTTGTACTCATACCGTGTCGACGCACATCTCATTTATCATTAGATTGGATATGGATCCTTACACCTTATCCAATGATAGATGTAATATAAGTCAGTACGGTGTACCATACATAGTAAGTATAAATAATATTTTTTCAAAAATAATTATAACACGGTTCTTCATTCAGAGGCCCTAATTAGTAATATGCAAGCTTTTCTTAATGACACTAATCGTCGGCGTCAATTAGATGTAAATCATTATGGTCTGCTACCATCTTCATTAATTAATCATAACTGTTGTATAGACTGCGGAAGTTTGAAAGGGGGTGTTTGAAAAAATATAAAATTAAAATTATTTCAATAACCGATTATAAATATAATCACTTTTTTATAATGGATTATGTTAAATTAGCTTATGTTTAAAGTATTCATTTAAAAGTAACTTATGTTTGTATGTGTTAACTTAAAAGTAATTTTAAAATAATGTATTATGTTTATAATAAAAAAGTTAAAAATTTATTTTGAATTACAAGGCTTCATTTGGTATTAATGTGGTTTATTGAGAGTTGTTAAACTCATAGTTTTCAGACTTGAACCAGTGATCGACTAGATCGATGCACCGGTCATTAGGTCACAGGATGGGTCACTGGTCAAACCTGTTGAACCTGATTTATACAAAAATATATATAAAAATTTAAATAAAATATAATAAAATAACAACTAATTAACAATTTGACACTCTTTAAGGGGTCCGAATACAAAAAATATAAATAAATAACATAAATTCCTAAATATTGTTCGCATTTTACAATCTCGAATCACAATTGACAAATTCAAAATATAATTACATAAACAAATTCACAAGTCATAATAATACAAATAAAGTTATTGTATTTTTTTTGTAAGTTACATTATAATTTTTTAAAAAAAGGCATCATTTATGCCCAAAAAAGTAAGAAAAAAAAAACTCAACTCGGTCCCGGTCCGTTTCAACCGACCGAGTTACCGATTTTGATACAAACCAAGCTGAGTCGAACTAGATCGCACTGGTTTTGATGCGAGACCGGTCTAAATAGTGACTCGGACCTGTTTTATGGCCTGTTCATCGATTTTTTGATTAAACCAGCCGGTCCAAGCCAGTTTTGATTATAATGGTTGAACTCCTTAACTATCGAAAATTTACTCTAAAAAAGCTTAGTAATATTTTTCGATAAAATAATATAAAAATTGTTCTCCACCAAGAGAAATCATCATAGTAATTTAATCATAGATTAGAAGTGATTCATAGATGGTTTAAATTGAAATAAATTTAATCAATTCAAATCTAAACTAAATCTAACTAACAAATTTATATTTACTTAATTTGTTACACTATAATAAAAAATCAAACCAACTAATTAATATATATTTTCTCTATATATGTAGCATCCCATCATGATCAAATCAACCAATTAATTCTAATATGCTTTTGATATGTTATGTATCTTAAATAATTATTTTCTCTCCAAGTCATGTCAGGAATCCTAAATCTTCAATGACTATCAAAGTAAATTATATTACCCTTTAGAGCAAATATCATTATTCTTAAGAATTTAACTTCCTAACCCCCCCCCCCCCCCACACACACACACATATTAATTGTGTGGTGAAACTACTCGTTTATTGCCTTTTAAATGATTTTTGAAATCGATAATTGTAATAAGATTCAATTACTTTTAATGATATGATTGTAAATATATATATATATATATATATATAATTTAGTAATTATATATAAAATTTATGTATAGTATTAAAATTAAATTTATATTTTATTAACCCTTTTGTTATGTGTCATTTTTTTCTAAAAAATATTATATATGTACTTTCGGCAATTATATACTATATGATGCCGTCACTCTACCTTTTTCGAAGAGTAATGGTCGTTTAACACTTAAAAAGTGGGTGTGACACCAATTTTATAATCATTAAATATGATGAATATTAAGAATAAATAGAGACCACCATCATATTCAATAGTTATAAAATAGATATTTAAACAGACATTTACTTTTTGAATGTCAACGTATCATTATTTTTTTTGAATCACATCACCAAAGATTCAACGGTAAAAGAATCTGACGTTAATACAACAGGGCCACTTAATTAGATATCATATTAAAGAGTAGTCAACAAGGCATTGAAGGCAATATTTTTCTCTTTTTTTCATGGAATTGAAGACAATGTAAATCATACATACGGAATGATCAAGGAAAAAAAAAAAAAAGGGAGATCAAGCGAGACGGTAATTATAAGACTAGAGAAAAGGGAAATTGCTCACAAAATTTTGGGGGTACAATATTTGTATCCAAACTTTCTCTCATTGCGCCTCTCTCCCTCCTTTCCTTTTTTTTTTTTTTTCTCTCTCGCTCCTCGGAGTCTTTGTATAATCACAATGGCTCCTCCACAGCTAGCCAATAGTACAAGCACTTCAAAAGGTAGCAATGGCACCAAACGAAGAAAGATTGAGATAAAAAAAGTTGAGGAAACCAACAAGCGCCACGTGACATTCTCAAAGAGAAAATTAGGGCTTTTCAACAAGGTGACTGAACTCTCCATCCTTTGCCAAGCGGAAACAGCTTTGATTATCACATCCCAAAACGGAAAGCTCTATGCTTGCGGCTACCCGACTCCGGACACGGTCATCCGCCGTTTTCTCGCCTCTGAAAGGTCCTCCTCAAAAAATGCACGTACCGAAAAGAATAAGCAAAAAGAGTGTGTTGAAACGTTAAGGACTCAATATGAGGCCACACAAGGGATTTTGAAGGAAGAGAAGAAGCGCCGCGATGAGGCCTTGGAGGCAAACAAGATCTTAATGGGTTTATTCCCTTCTTGGTGGGAATACTCCATTGATGAGATGGGTTTGGAGGAGCTCGAGCAGTTCAAGGCCTCATTGGAACAGTTGAAGATCAACCTAATGGCAACAATGGAGAACAGGGTCAATTCAATTCAACCAATGATGATGCCCTTTCCTTCAATGCTTCCAATGCAACACTATTCGAATTTGCTTCCAATGCAAAACTATTCGAATTTTTCTTCATTCTCGAATGGGGACTTAAGTACTACGCAAGAACAAGCATGGGATTTGAGGAATAATGGTATTGCTAGTTCTAGTAACAATACTTCTTTCGGAACTTGGAATTGGGGGAATAATGCTATTGCCAATAGCAGTCATATATATAGTTCTTTGCATCCAAATGTTGATTTTGGCCATTATAGTCACAATTAGGTATGGGTTATAGCTATTAGTACTTGATTTTTGGATTCGTAAGCTGTTTAAGTTTAATTAATATAGTTTGGTTTAGAATTTTTAATTGTCGTATTCATTGACAATTTCTGGTTTATTTACTTGATTGTGACATACAATTACTTTTTAGATCATAAAGTTTTGCAAAAGAATATAAATATATTGTTCTTGCCCCCGTAGGAATAATTTGTTGCTGTGAAGTTTGGCTTGGGTTAAAAAAAAAAAATTATTCGTAATTTTTTCCCTTGAGTTTTGAGTTGAGCGATTTTCTCACTGAAGAATTTTGACTTAATTATGTTTTTCCTTTTTTTTAAAAAAAATTATTAATTTTTTGATCGATGTTATCTTTTGTAGTTGCGCAAACCATTACAAATATAAGCTTCAGATGTTGGGTAACGCCGTAATTCTTAATTGATATGAACTGAGAGTATGGTTCTTGTAAAATTTAGTTAATCCATAACTTATCATTGTATAATATATAATTGAAAAAAAAATCATCAAGTTATAGTTATACAACCTTTGAAAGGTAATTAACTTCTATTACAAGGAATGCTTGTTATGACTGATTTTCCTTTTGAAAATTTCAGTCTTAACTTTGTTTTAAAGCATTCTTTTCCTTCTTCAGGATTGTGGACAAACAAGAGAAAAGAAATTCTTAGGTATTATATGATCGAGAAGAAATTTATCTTGTAATTTTTGTTTAAAACTTTTGTTGCTCACTTCCTTAACTATTGCATTCAAATTGTAGTTAAAATAGGAGGCATCCAGAAATAATCTATAAAATAAAGTTTTGCATGGTAATAATTATATAATAAACTTTTTTTTCAACTTGAGATATCTTGATCCCTTTGCACTTTGGGTAAAACAAATGGTTCACTCTTAGAGTTTGAATGCTTTTGTTTCCTTTCAGCAGACCGAACCACCAAAGATTGGCTATCTAATTCGATACTTGTATAGCAAGGTAAAATAAGCACTAGTACGTAGTGAAAAATTATCTTTGTATTTCTCATTCCAAACTAATGATAATTGATTCCTATCCGAAGTTTCTCTTATTGGATTTGATATTGCACATTTAATATACTGCGATTTGATTTTTAAGTGTTACACGTTTTTTTATTGCAATCACATAATAGTGAGGAGATTGTTTTATCAGAAAAAAAATGAGGAGATCGTAATTGTAATTTAAAATCTTTCCTAAAATATGCATTAAAAAATATATTTTCTAAAGTCTAGTTAGAGATTTAATTTAAAATCTTTGACCAACAATTACCACGTTGAGGCAATCGTAATTGTAATATACGTACAATCTGCACATGCATAAAAGTGGATGTTTATTTAGACACAATGTTTATTTAGATACCCATTTTATAATTATTAAATGTGATAGATGTTAAGAATAAGTGGGGATTGAATGTGATGAATATTAAGAATAAGTGAGGACTACCACCATATCCAATAATTATAAAGTGGATGTCTATTAAGACACTCACTTTTTAAGTGTTAAAATATCGTTATTCTTTTTAAATTTTAAATAGTATTTATTATTCATATATTACAAGACGTGTGGCTTATATGGTATTTGCAAAGATAAAAACTTATAAAGATTTTGTCTTATTTTATCATTAGTTATTGTTTTCCATTTGCATGGTTGGTGAATGGTTGCATGGATGCCAAACCTGATAAAGAAATGTTCAGGAACCAAAACTGCACTCACTCTTTCTGTCATGATTGTATCGAGAAATATGTGGCTGCAAAGATTCAAGAGAATGTATCAAATGTAAAATGCCCTGAACCAAAATGCAGGGGCATTTTGGAGCCTCAACATTGCGGATCAATCATCCCAAAGGAGGTGTTTGATAGGTGGGAAAATGCCCTTTGTGTGAATTTGGTGCTTGGATCGCAGAAATTTTATTGCCCTTTTAAGGATTGCTCAGCTATGTTAGTTGCTGATGGAGGGGAAGATGGTGTTGTGACTGTTTCTGAGTGTCCACTTTGTCATAGTTTGTTCTGTGCTCAGTGCAAAGCTTCATGTTTATGAGCTTGATAAGGGAGAAAGAGAGAAGGACGATCTAATGGTGAGGGAACTTGCCAAGTGGAAGTGTTGGAGAGAAAATGTCTAGATTGCAAATTCTATGTGGAAATATTCGAGGGATGTCCACATATTTTTTGCAGGTTGGTTATGGACTTATATGGTGTTGTTTACAACCAAATTTAGTCTTCTATTGAGGAACTACTTTTGTTTACATTATGGATGATAGTTTTAAATAATTAATTAGATAAGAAGTGTTCTTGATCTGAATTCAATTTATTAACAATATAGCCTATCATGGTGTTTTAGCACATTATTTTTGGTGGTTGCTAACTCTTATATTGTTATTAATTTGCAGGTGTGGTAAAGAGTTTTGCTATACCTGCGGATCCTCATGGAGTTCCTACCATGAGTGTAAACATCATTAGGAATTTCCAGGTAAACTGTGATTGCAAAGCACAGTTGCAATATTATTAGTTAAGAATTGATATTAAAGAATCAACTATATCTGATATGAAATATCTTGTTATGGAGTGGTTATTTTATGCTTTAGAGTATCTTCTTTTATCTTTATGGATTTAGTTAGTTAAACTTTTAGTTCTCCATTGTTCCTGAGTAGTGAGTACTAGAGCATGGAATGATCTCTTTTGTGAGTGTAAAGTCTAAGCGAAAGTGGAACCTATCTGAACAGATAAGAGTAGAGGCATTGATATAATAGTTGTGTTTGTAAGTTGTAACTGTTAAGCTTATCAAGAAGTATTACAGTCATAAATGTCATGGTTAATTAGATTCTATAAGAGACTTCTACCTTTATGCCATACACTAAAGAGACAGGCAAACAATCATAGAGAAGAAATCCGGTCAACAGAGAGTACGGATAGATAGGGATTTATGGGTCCAGTCCATTCGTATTCTTCAAAAGTTAATAATTGATAATAAAGCACCAACTATATCTAATATGAAAATATCTTGTTATGGAGTGGTTATTTTATCCTTTAGAGTATCTTCTTTTCTCTGTATAGATGTAGTTAATTAAACTTCTAGTTCACTGTATTCTTCAGAAGTTAAGCAGATAATGATATTTGAAAATTTGATGATAAGGATTTCTTTTCAGCAAAATGTATACTAGTTTACGAGAAACTTATTAGGAGCTCTAAGAATAATAAAAAAAAAAACATTTTTTTTGCGATCAATTTATTATTCCCTCTCTTTTAGAATATCTATCAATTTCATATTTCAATAAAGTATAATATTTTTTTCAATAGTATTCCTAAATAACTAATATTCATTATTGTAAACTTTCATCTCCAACTATTTACTATGCTTCGTAATTGTTAATGACCATTAGGATACACTAGTCCATATATCACAATTTTATATAAAAATACTTTGTTGTTTATCATTTTTCTTAATATTTATATTTGTTCAAATTCAAAAAATATTTTGCAAGAAATGAGGGAGTAATTACCATATCAATTGAGCAATTAATAAAGTAGAGTAAATACTTTGTTTTATTTTAAGATCACCTAGAAATTTCTTCAAAATTAATAAGAAGTGATTGAAAAAATAAGAAAGAAAAGGGAATGAAGCTCCTTTATTGCTTAGTGAATAGAATGGAAATTCACTAACGTATTTGAAAATTTCATACTAAATGAACAAATCAGATCAATAATAGTTATTAACTCTACCAATTTTAGATTCCCTCGTTCCATCCCAATTTTGAGACAAAAATGTGAATAGATTTTGAGAGGGAGAGAGAGGAACTGTTCCTCAAAAAATTCTTCCCTACTTTTCTCTGTGTTATTAATTAAACTCCCAAGTAAAAGAAGAAGCTTTCTATCCTAGTCTTCGCCTTCCCTTCCCCATCAGCCAAGTACACTATAAGCCTCATTGAAACATTCACTATATAAAATAATAATAATAATAGAAGAATCAGTGGATAATTAAAAAAGAAAACGTAAACACAGATAACTCGGTACTTTACGTATAATAATGCAAACAAGCACACACTACATAGAAATAAAAAAACGGGATATATAGTTTATTTTATTTACCGGTGTTCATAACTAGCCAAAGATCAATACTGTAACAAATTGATGAACTATATGCATATATAGCACAAATTCAAAAATACTTGTTCCCAAGTTATATTCATATATAAACACTGGTTCGATCATAGCATCCTCCATCCCTACTTAAACTAACTAAACTTGATGATCTATATATTATTCAACATCCCTGCCACGTTTCTTGGATTCTTGAACATGGTCGAGAATCATCTTATGCTCAAACAGAGCATTCTCCCATCGACGAAGCACTTCCTGGGGGAGAATGAACCTGAAGCACCTAGGCTTAAACATGACGTGGCAATCCTTGAAGGGGCAAGGCACGTGCAAGCTGTTCTCCCTGAGGTTGGAAGCCACGTGCTCGTGCATGCAGTGGTTGCAAATCGAGTGCCCGCATGGTGGGGTCTTGAACATCTCACAAGGTTCCCAGAAGTCAACGCACTTTCCACAATACCCTAGCTTCGCGTCACCACATAGCTTCTCTGCCATCATCGCTATTTCTAGGCTATTAGGGCGCGGATTGGCATGCTTATTGCCAATGTTCAGTGACGAGTTCTTTGCCATCGGTTGATTGAAGCTGGCTAGGGATTCAACAAGAAGAAGAAGAAAAGTGTATTATGATAGTAACTAATCGAGGAAGTAGAACGATTGAAGGAGCTCTCTCAACACAATGTTTGTATATATAGAGGTGAAATCTGTTTAAGAAGATAGATTTTGTTAGTTTCACAACACATGTCATCATTAATTATCACCAAACATGATAAGAAAAAATCTTCATGTTTTAAAGATTACGGCCAATCAGCTGGAATTTAATTGATTAAACTCATTGATAAAAATTAAGGAAAGATTTTTTTTATATTATTCATTAAGGATTTTGAACCTCCGTCCTTCCTTAAATTACGGGGATTTTTATTATCAAAATTTCAAATATCGTTATCAGTAACAATCAAAATATTGAGAAGATAATCATAGCAAATAATATTTATCTTATGAGACTAATGGAGATAGAAAATCAGTTAATCAAATATACTTAGAATAATAAACAACAAAATCTGCATAATCTAGTAAAGATTTCTTTTTATTTTTTTTTCATATGAGATTTAGTTGGTGCATTACATATGCTTAATGATCCCGCCAAAAAAAACAAAGTAAAAATTGGTTAACGACAATATATATCCATTTACAGACATCGAATTTTGTAAATCCAGTCACTAAATTGTAAATTTCTATGCCATAAATTAAATGTATAAAATTTCATAAAATCTCAAAATAATTTTATATTTTATTATCTCTTTTTATTTAGACATATAATGTAGCTTTAAAAATACATATAAATCATGAGTATTAAATAATATATCTATTAATATTTAATTTTTTTAAAATTTGATATGCTTGATTATCAATATAATATTTTATAATTTAACGATTGAATTAATAAAATATGCTGTTAATAAAAGAATATTCAATAGAGTAAATATATTATACTTACTCCTGGAGTAAATAGATTTCTCTTCGCACACACACACACACACACATATATATATATATATATATATATATATATATATATATATTCTAGCTTTGTTTTGTCATCATACAAGAAAAATAAATATTTTTAATAATTAAAAAATTGAAAGTTTTAATAAAAGTATTGTGTAAAAAATAATTTTGACATAAATAAAATATTGAAAATGCTTATCAAAAGTTATAATCAATAACCACACCTGTAAACCGACAAGTTGATAAATAAGATAAGAGTAATCACAAACACTGTGCTAAGATCAGATTAAACTAACACTAAGAAAGGTTATATTATAATGAATAGCTTATGGAAAACAAAAAATAACTAACTAATTGATTCCTTCAAAAAAATAAGAAAATATTTGTTTTCCATTCGGGATTGTCGAATCACGTAAATGAAAATAAAAAAAATTCCTCATCATCAAATTTTCAAATATTATTATCCATTTAACTTCTGAAGATTACAGAAGACTGGAAATTCAATTAACTAAATCTATAAAGATAAAAGAAGATACTCTAAAACAGAAAATAACCATTCCATAACAAGATACAGTTGGTGCTTTACTAGCAATTCTTAAATACTCATAATATATATTGCAATCGTGCCTTGCAACTCAGTTGACCTTGAAATTCCTAATGATGTTTACATATACGGTGGACACTCCATGAGGATCCGCAGGTATAGCAAAACTCTTTACCACACCTGCAAACAAGTTAATAACAATACAAGAGTAATTAAGCAGCCACCAAAAATTGTGCTATCAAATAGGTTATACCAAATCTTTAAAAAACTGAATTCAAATTAAGAACATTTTTTTCATCTAATTAATTATTTAAAACTATCATTCATATTATAAACAAGCTTAGTTGAAACTTTCATTCTATATATACCTGGTTGGGTGGTTGTTCACATACAATTGATGGCAGTTATGAACAATTGCTTTTAACCACATTATCTAAATGTGGTTAAATAAAAATTAAAGTGTAGCCAAATACAGGTCCAAGCTTCCATTGTTCTTCTGCTCCTCAGTCTTGTCCTCATTGTCAGTGGCACATGTGATTGTCTCTGTATAAATCAGGTTAGTGTTATGTGGAAAAGGAACCGCCATGAACTTGATTTTGAAGAATTTGTGATTAACATTCAAAATGCTGCGCTCATCTATCAGTGCACTTACAGAAACAGATAAAATAAAAAGATTATGTTTACAAAGCATATACCGACCATAAATAAAATTAAAATATATATTAAATTAAAATTTTAACAAAAGAATTCAATTTTTTTTTTTACCAAAAAACAGTAAAGAAAGAAAAAAAAGTATATTTTAGAGGGAAATTTTGGGCACACCTATCCAAAATGCCCTATTTGTATGGCACGAAGGTTCTCTTCTTCAGATTCTCCGACTTCCCTTTTTTCCTTGCATAGTGCAACTCGTGTGCCGAAATCGGTTCCTTTCTTCTCGACCTTGGCGGCATCTCAAAGTTTGCTAGTAAACTCGTGAGCATGAAGGAGAAAGACATCCTTTCTTCTCGACCTTGGCTTGAAGAAGAAGAAGCTTTCCCTTCAACAGGTCTCTTGAACGAAGCAGCAAGGTACTTCCTGAAAGTGTCCTTGCTGGTTGCTCCAGAACAACAAGAAGCTTTGATCTATATTTGGCCACATTTTTGTTTATAGTTAACTACAGTTTAAAAATGTGGTTAAAAGTAACTGTAAATAACTGCATTGGCCACCATAATCATTTGTCTGTGAGCAACCATATAACTGAAAAAACTGAATATAATTATTTTTTTATAAGCTCCTATTTTTAGATTCTTAGAAAAAAATCTAAAAACTAATTTTTTTTTTTAAGATTCTAATCAACTTTTCAAAAATAATCAATATATATAAAAAATGATTTTTTTGATGACAAAGTGATTTTCAAAAAAATAAAATAAAATCCCAACCAAACACCCCCTAAAAGTTTGGTTAGAAACAACACAGTGTCCATAACCAACCTGCAAGAAATATGTGAACATCCTTTGATTTTTTCCACATAGAATTTGCAATCAAGACAACACCTCCAACACTTCCTCTTGGCAAGTTCCATCACCTTTAGATCTTCCTTCTCTCTCTCTCTCTCTCTCTCCCACACTCAATCTCATAAACTCCTTACAAGTCATTCCTTCATGCCATGAAGCCTTGCACTGAGCACAGAACAACCTATGACCATGTGGACAGTTGGAAACAGTCACAACAACATCTTCCCCGCCATCAGCAACCAACATTGCTGAGCAAGCCTTAAAAGGGCAATAAGATTTCTGTGATCCAAGCACCAAATTCTCACAAAGGGCATTTTCCCATCTATCAAACACCTCCTTTGGGATGGTTGATCTGCAGTGTTGAGGCTCCAAAATGCCCCTGCATTTTGGTTCAGGGCATTTTACATTTGATATATTCTCCCGAATCTTTGCTGCCACATATCTTTCAATACAATCATCATAGAAAGAGTGAGTGCAGTTTTGGTTCCTTAGCATTTCTTTATATGGTTTGGCAACCACGCAAATATCACACATGAGAAGATTCACCAACCTCTTTGTGTTTCCTCTTGAGGGAACTCCTCAAAGGGGTGTCAGCGACTTCTTTTTTTACAGTAGCAACTCTAGTACTATTATTGGACATAGCCGAGGAATATAGGGCCTCTTGTAGGTGAAGCATTTTTGCATATAACCCATCAGAAATTGGAAATATTTTTTCAGCATCGAATATGGCTAAAAAGTAGAAATCATCAGCTATGAGAGATTCATCTCAAGAGTAGAAGGCTTGGAGGCTGATGGACTTTCCTTCATGGTGTAGTTTAGATCAATTTTCACTCAAGCATGAAGAATTTTTCGCTAGTTTGCTAGTACTATAAGAGTCATTTGACATGCTAGGATAAGGGTTAATAATATAAGACCTGATAGGATAAGACTTGATAAACTTTTAATATTATACTGTGTTTGGTGTAACACTATATAAAATATTATATTTTATAACATTATCATTTATTTACAAATAATTCTAATATTTTTACTAAATATTAAATAAAATAAAATTTTTTATTAATGATTTAAATATAATTTTTAAATATCATATTTATATAAATATTTTCTAATTAAAAATTAATTTATTTTAAATATTATTATTTATTTCAATATTTTATAATTATTTATTATTTCAATAAATTATATAAATATTAAATAGCTCTTTTATATATTTTTAATATTTTCTTTTATAATTATAATTATTTAAATTTAAATTTTAAAATAAACATTAACTCAAAATATTTTTATTATTGATCCTTCCTTTTATATATTATATATTATTTATTTTAAATATTTATTTCTATTTTATATTTTATATTTATTAATTATAATTACTTTTTTATTGTTATTGTATATGGATAGATTGATATCATATATTATTTATTAACAATAGTTATTTATTATGAAATAATTTTATTTATAAATTTTTACCTATTATTATTTATTTAAAAATTATTTTATTTTAATAAAATATTAAAAAATAAAAGTAACCTTATACGGTAAAAGTTAATCAGGCCTAATACGGCCTCCTTATGTTGTTTAAGTTATATAACATTTTAATGTATAAGGGGGTTATGATGTATAAACTTATACAATACATTATCTGTATCAAATAATGTATAAAAGCATAATGTATAGTATAAGCTTATACTATCATGCCTCATATAACATACTAAACACACCCTAAGTGTTTAAAACCAATTGAGGATTCCATTTATGTAGCAATATAGGAGGAGAAAATAATAAATTAAGGTAGTGTTCGGAATCATAAAAGGAAAATGAAAATAATTTGATTTGATTTGAAAGGGTTAAAAATGAAATGGAATTGAATTGAGTTATAAATCAATTCTTATGTCTAAAATATACTAAAATGTATTTGAAATGGTTAAAAATGAATTGATTTAATTTGATTTGATTTGCCTTTTTAAGTTTTAAAATCAAATCAATTCCACTCAAAATCATCAAATTTGATAGGATTTTAAAAACAAATGATGGAAATTTCATAGATTTTCCAATTGAATCATTTCTTATTTTTTAAAGATCTAAACACAAGATTTAATTTATAAATCATACCGTTTACATTTTTTAATCATTCTAAGCACACTCTAACTGCAATATCGGCAATTGAAAGGGCAAAGTTAAATCAAGTCTTAAATTGGACCAATTGTTTTGGTGTTGGAACTTACATTAATTTGTTTGATTGCTAATAAATACTGCATCATGCCAATCTAGGAAACTTAACGGACCTTGTACCCTTCTCATTTTTTTCAAGGCAAATGATTCATATCTGGAAAAGATCAGATGCATGCTGATATCAAAGAACTACAGGTCTCGTATGATGATGCATTTTGCGTCAATGCTGATATAATC
The DNA here is from genome assembly GCA_031216125.1 of Dalbergia cochinchinensis. Classification (NCBI taxonomy): domain Eukaryota; kingdom Viridiplantae; phylum Streptophyta; class Magnoliopsida; order Fabales; family Fabaceae; genus Dalbergia; species Dalbergia cochinchinensis. The sequence continues at coordinate 68,934,325 of CM062375.1, read as the reverse complement.
TCATGTCAATAACCATTTCAAGGAGTAATCATTAAAATAGGGTGTATGGTTAAATGAGAGGTAAAATTACAAATAGAGTTTATCAATAAAAAAATTATTTTTATTTTTACCCTCTAATCAAAGAAGCCTTTAAGATACAACAAGAGCACTGTGGAAATCATACTATAGAGATATTAATTTCGGTTCATCCCACTATATTCTGTTGTAGATTACCCTCAAAGGATATTCGAATAAGCTATTGAGCTTTTCCTATTTATTTAGCGTATTATTTATTCACTTAGGTTCAATCTTTATGAAGCACGAGAAATGCTGAGAAAATGGAATTTGACAATGGCTTTAAACCCAATATTCCCCACCTAGCTTGTCCCCAATAAGATTCTCCTATCTTAAAACCCAAAAGAATAAAAAATAAAAAAAAAGTTATAGGCATTTAGTTGGGCCCTTAGTACAATGACAAGCACCAATTTGTAAGAATGAATTCAAAACAATAAACACTTATAAAAAAAATATTCGAAATAATAAACCGAGTTTCCTTCACTTTTTCCATTGAAAAGGAAAAAGAAAAAGGAACATGGCATGAAACAGTAGGGGAAGAAATGTAACTCTATATTGACACAAACCTTTTTCAATTGAAACTTTTTCTTTTTTTGTTCCAATTGAATTGATAAGTACCTAACAGCTTATACGCTTGCATCCAAGATAAAGTGGTCCAGCATTTTTTCAATAATGTAAATGGGTTTAGTTGACTTCATCTGCAAGAACCATTAAATCGATGGCAAAATATCTTGAAGCTTCATGTCAAAGCTAATGCAGTGTCCACATATTCCTTGGACTATGTATCAGACAAGAGGGACAATGATATCGACTGAGGTGATATGATACATCTTACTGAATTTAATGGACAAGAAGAAAGCATAGTGTAAAAGAAATCTTCCTTTTCCATTATTTAATTTTGCATATATGTGCCAGAAAATCACACTCCGGCTCCACTATAAACAAGAAGGTACTAATTCTTAGTATCTCCGATATCTTAGGCCCCATACTTATCCAGCAACATAATTCAAGCAAAAATGAAAGAGATTCATAGATCCCCCTCTACAAAATTATTGCCAGTGGTTTTTTGACAAGGAAAATTTGGTTTTAGAGTTTAGACTTTAGATTTAAGTCTTTGCATTCTAAGGTCCTCAAGTATAAGGCGAGTCTCTCTTCGTGCATCATTGGAACATTGCCTATTATAAGACGCCGCCATTTGCTTGGTAGAGCTCTCTAATTCTCTCGTCTCATCCAAAACTATTTGTCTGTTCCGGCACTCTATGCTGCAGAAACCTTGATCACCTCTGTAAAAAAACCATCATATATCCAAGTTAATTGCATCACCAAATAATTTGACATAATCATATTCTTATGTGTTAAACCAAAACCATCAATCATGCTTTCAAAGTATAAAATTGAAAAGAAAAAAGAAGAAGAAGAAGAAGAAGAAGAATGACCCAGATGCTATATTGTTCTTATTGTTAGCAGGGGACTAATGGATTTATCATTTTCTCTAACTTTTTAGGGAGTGAGTAATAGGAATACTCTTGATTAGAGTACCTGGTTATATTGTTAGTTAGTTAGCGAATATATTGTACCTATATTTCAATTATAACTTATTAGTTAATTAAACACTTAAACTTAGTTCCAATTGAAGTTTTCTCTAATTGTATGTATTCTATTACTTAATTAGTGACACAATATATATAAACCTTTGGTAACAAATCATCCTCCATTCATGAATGATGATGCAGGTAATTATCTCTAGCTAGGAAGAAGAGCTATATTAGACTCGGAACATTATTACCTGTACATGTAGATATCCTTGTCTGGTCTGAGCTGCTTATTGCATAGGTTGCAAGTTTTAAGGAAGCAAAAGTCTTCAGGCCTTGTTTGAATTTGGCTTGCATGATTTTTCCTCACTGCAGATTTCTCAAGGACATTATTGTTCAATTTGCTCTTTGAGCTTGTGATTTGTGGGAGAAGCCTCAGACCAACATCCATGTTGTTGTTGGTGCTCTCAATTGAGCTCACATGCTTCTTTCTTTTGTTCACCAGCTGCTTATTACTATTATTGTTCCTTTCCTGTTGTGATTCCATCACGAAGGGGCTCATGAACTTTGTAAGCATATTAGGCAAATTGGGGTGTTTGTGGGGAAAATGGAGAAGGAGAATGAATGAATAGAGCAGAAAGAAAGAAAGAAAGAAACAGTTTTTGATGAGTTCTGTGAATTAAGCATAGTGATGGATATTTAAAAAGGAGCAGACCCCACTGAAAAGGACATCACCATGGCTTACCCTACTGCACATCATAACACGTGCTACATTGCAAATACTACTCTTTGTTTTTTTTTCAAGTTGCGTTCTACAGTGAAGTATGAAAAAACTAGTTCACCATAAAGTAAACATGTGGATGACATGAACCGATGACACCTGGAGCTATTTTGGTCAAGCCCTTCGTTTTACTTTGACCATAGTGGAACCGAATGTGATTGGAGGATTTTACATTGGAATACACCCAAATTTTGTAGGAAAAAATTCATTATTAAAGGTAGCGTTTAATAGAGTGACTGGGGCAGGAAAGACAGGAAAGTGAAAATAATAGAGAGGGGATAAAAATAATAAATATATATAAAAATATTATTTAAAAAATATTAAACTTTATATTTTTCTATTTCAAAATAGAAAATTCTGTTTTTATCTCCCCCTCTAAACACATTTTTAATCTCCACTGTCGCATGCTACCAAAGAGATCCATGGTCATGGACCAGTGTGGAGGACATGCTATAGTCCCATCAGAAGGGGCTTTTTTTTTACTCATTACTGCTCTCACTGTTAGAATGGAGGAAGGAGTTTGAATCCTGGGTGGCCATAAATCCATGAGACTATTCTGATCTTCTTGATAAAGGAGAGGAAACCCTCGCAGAGACGGGGGAAGGGTGGCAGGAGAAGAGAGACAAGAAAATATATATATATATATATAAATATATATATATATATATAAATATCATTTATCTGTTTTTTTTATTCACTCTTACATTTTTTGTTTTTGACCACATGAAAAGCATGCAAATGCTGTGAAAGAACACAACAATCTCAGATTAGAGGAAAGAGGTGGGTCAATCAAAAGATTACATGTGTTTATATTTTGAAAATAAGAAGCTCCTAAAATGGTACCCGTAAACTAAGGATCATTGTAGTCCTCCACCCATAATATATATATATATAGGATAGGATGCGGCATGCGTTAATTAATAGAAATCATGTTAATTAACAGAAAATTGATGGACGGCAATAGCTAATAAGTGATAATGTTGTCTTTTGAATGGAAATTCATGTGTAAATAATAAAGTATTTTATAGCAGATATGATTAAATAATGAGTTTAATTTTTATGTAGTAAAAGTGTAAAATAGTTTTACATTATTATTTAATTATGTATTGTTACATTAACAAATATAATTAAGTCTTATCTCGCTCGTTAAAAAGTACAAGTAACGTGATTCTCAACATGTTCAAATAATCTCCATAAAAGTAAAAGGTGAGTTATTTGTATTGAGTTAATATTAATTTTAGTCATCATTTTATACTCATGAGTTATTTTAGTTCCTAATTTTTAAAATGAATCAATTTAGTCCTTGATATTATAAAATATGAGTCATGTTAGTCCTTAAATTCACACGTATTTAGTATTTTATCGATTAAATGAGGTAGATCTATCATATATAATCTGAAGTAGAATAAAATTTAAAATTACTACGTGTCGTAACGCTGGTGTCATTCTCCAAGAGTGTGGACGATAGCAAGGCTGGAGGCTTCGTTTCTCATGATGGATCCGGCGTGCGGGGGATGGGTACTTGCAAAGACCCCAATGTAGTCAATGAAGATACCAAAAAGAAACGGGAGGACAATTAGAATGAATGGTTTACCTCTATTGTATTTTCCATTTTTCATTTATACCATGTGAATACATCAAAAATAGGAGATTTAAGGCTAAGTTGTATTATACGGAGGGTACAAAACTATTAGGGGGATCCTTTTAGAGGATGCATTGGGTTCCACGCTCATTATGCCCTCAATTCGTGCTTGTCTCAAGTTCCTAGCCCTCAATGGACTCCTTGGGCCACCGCGGAGAGATATTGGGAGGATGCCCCATGATCCTCTGCTCTTCGGTTTGGCGCTTCTCATTGTTGGGGCTATTGACTCCAGTCTAGGCGGGACCCCAAAGCTTTGGGCCTTGCTTCATGAACTTCAAGGTCGGAGGTAACAAACAGTAATAAAATGAGTTATTTAAGTATTCATTTTAAGTCATAAAATGACTCATTTTGTGCAATTTTAGATACCAAATAACTTATATTAAACTTTATTTTACTTTAGATGATACATAGTATGATAAGGTATCACTTAACGTTATATAGTATCATTTAATTGATAAAATATTAAATAAAAATGAAATAATAGACTAACTTAGCTCACATTTTGAAATGCCGCACTAATTTTAAGAGTCAGGGACTAAAATAAATAATAATTCTATTTGTATTCAATGTGTATAGAATATTATACTGACTCACATCCTATTTACTATTGAAAAGGGTGTTAAGCCTATTCAAATAGAAGTCACATGGATCTTTTTTTTTTTTTGGTAATGAAACAAAGAACCAAAAACAAAACTACACCAAGTCTTGCTGTAGCCCTGAGGGACGAGAATCCCAAACCAAATCATTGACAACACGTGAAGTAGATATTTTGGCCAGTTGATCAGTGCATTGGTTTGCTATTCTTGGAATCTAGCACACCCACACCTCCCAGCACCACGGTAAGAATCCTTGTATCTTGCTAACTAAGACATATAAACCATTCATATGAATTTAATGATCGATAAAATATGAATCGATATAATATTTTATATAATAAATATAAATAATATTTTTATAAAAAGTGACGTTGAAACGATAGTACATATGTGTCATTAAAAAAAAATTGATAGTACTACATATAGAAAATTGTAGAGTAGCACTCAAATAGTGGCTCTTTTGGCAGTTTATATTATTGCTTATTTGGTCCACACGGCAGAGTGACCAGTACAGAAATTTATCTTTATGATTCCCAATTGGTACACATGGAAATTGTGGTCCAGAAGAAGACATGACTTAGAAACATAAGCAAAGATTCCATTCCTGGTGTTGTGTTCACCGCACAGTTTAACCTTTGGAATCCGAACAAAAGCACTTAGCAGTGAATTTTTTATTCCTTAACCACAACATTCCAAGAGGAAAAGTAGCAACAGTTGGCACTTGATGTCTAATGGGTGAATAGATGCTCTAGATATGGGATCCAAGTGGCACCCATTATATATGTAGAGATCAGGATCAAAATCTACTAATAACCAGGGCAAGAATAACTCATTGGACAAAGTGGCAATGAAGATAGCATCAAATTTTGGAAAATGGAAATGGAAACATATGAATGTGATGTTTGTGCCACTTTATGCCCTTTTTATCGGTGACATTATGGGCAGCAAAATCCTATTATGCTCCATTTGTATTCCAGTATTTTTGGCTCAAGATAAAAAAAATAATTTTTTTAATAAAAGATATTAGTTTATTCTATTTAAATATCCGAAAAGTACAAGATCGTAAATACAACTAGCATCCCACCTAGCCCAATTTTTTACCCCAAAATTTTGTAAAATGAGCTTAAGTATCCACAACTCTATTGCGTACTCTTAGAATATATGGAGCCTTAAAATACTCAAAACTTATTAATTATTCTAGAGTACAAATTTTGTGAATCAATGTTTGGGTCTTTTTTTTTTTATATGGAATTTAGGTGGTGTATTTATATCAATATATTGTTTTGGAAAAAATTTACACAATATGATGTTTTCAGTATAAAATCCGTCAAAGGCAGATTCAGTATTGAATCCGCCAAAGGTAGATTCAATAAAAAAATATTTTTTACAGAATCCGCACCAAAAGTCAGATTCAATAGCACAGAATCCGCAAATGGCGGATTCTAAACACCATATATAAGTAAATTTACCCATTTTCTCATATTTATATAAATCACCTGTAAAAACATCATATATAAATTATTTTTCCTCAATGTTTCATTACTCCATATGATAGGTCCATAGATTTACTCTCAAATTCTTGGAAAATCATTCAAGCATCTCCTTCTAGACCAATAGCCTTTAGCTCCAATTGCTTTGCGATCCTAACCCCTTCTAACGCAGCTTTAACTCCCACACAGTGAGCATAAGGCAATCCCCTTTCCTCTCTGCATACCGCCAGCCACCGCCACCTCCACCTCACTTTGGTCATCTCTAATAATCGCATCCAAATCATAAGCATCATCTCCTTGAAAAATTGCATTGTGTGGGTTCATCTTGAACAACAATCAAGGAGGATTTTCCAATTATTAGTATCCAAATTTTATTAGAATATATAATTAATATGGTTCAAGTGGTGCCAAGTTCTTATATAATAAAACATTTTTAGTTATTGTTATTTTATTCATAAAAAATTAAATTTAATATATTTTTTTAAAATCTGAATAATTTGAACTAATCATGTGTAGTTGAAAAGAAGTGGTATAGAAGTTATATATTCTGATCTGATCTTCATAGAAATAACATCATATATCTTAAGTTAATTGCTGCCATTTCCCAGTATAACGTCCAAGCAACAGCACTCTGGCAAATTTGACTCTCAGGAACTTTGCTCACACCAAAATCTTCTTTACTTTTCTTCATTGAAATAAAGAATATAATAACTAGCAGACAAAATTGATGATAACTCATAAATGATAAAACTATAGATTATAGATGGAGAAATTAATTTTTTGTTTTTTTGGTCATGGGGGTGGGGGGAGGAGTAGGCTACGGACAACCACATGGAATCTCAGATTCCACAATTACAAGACTCGAACATGGTCCTCTATGGTGCAGTTTGCATAAAGGCAGTGCTATCAACCATTTGTGCTGGCCTCCAATTCCATGGAGAAAAATTTCATATTATATTCCTTTGGAGGATAGAGATGTAACAAATAAGTAACTATATATTCTAAGTAGAAGGAAAAACACATGTCAAAGGTGAGCTAAACTATGTAACTTTTTTTTTTTTTTTAAATTAAGTAAACTATGCAACTTAGCAAAAAGTACTCCTATATTATTAAAATAGGAACCAACCAAAACTTTTGTGGACGGAAGAGATTTAGTTCTTACAACATGATTGAAAACGTGTCCCCTCAAAAAAAAAAAAAAAAGAAAAACAGAAAACGTGGGGGCCTGTTTCTTCTACTTCTTATTGGTTAACTCTGCTTGTCCACCGACGCTCTTGGACACAAAACACACCCCTAACATTTGTGTAGCAAAATCTCTCATTTGGTGTATAAGATATTTCATTTGCACTTCTATAAAGTGAGGTGTCTAAGCGCATTTCCCTCGAGGATGGCGTGCACTATGATCTTCCGTGCTGCATTTAGGAGCATTATTGGTTATGGATTAATTGCAGCTACAGTGGCTTCTATTATGATGCCTTGAACAGTTACATAATCTCAATTTTTTTAGTAATAATTTTTCACATAATATAGTTTCGGATTAGATGTGACGCTTACGTAAAACTCTTCTCACAATGGCAGCTTGATAACACGTACGGCTGATGTCGCATGTGGAGTTACAATATACTTTTTCTACTGTAAACACTTTAGTTTTAAATTAATCTCAATTTATTTCCAATTTTCCATGATTGGTTGAGAGAAAATCTCAGCACAATTACAAGATTCTGGCTCACATTATAGCTGGCTTGCAGCTATTTGGGCGACTATTCATACGGCTATCTACTTTTTCTCGACAACTAATTAATACTTCTTTAGTCATTCACTTTTAAATGTCTTCGTGAGAATCAGTCGAGATTTGATATATTGAGAACTTAATATATCTAGACACAAATTGTATCCAAATACATTGAGTTTTCAATATTTTTGGTCTAGATACGTTGAGTTCTCAATATATCAAATCCCCACTTATTCCTAAAGAGATATATAAAAGTGGAAAACTGTAGTAACTAGCCAGACTATGTTCTTAGATAGTATTTAAAATGATTAAAATAAAAAATTATTTGATTTATTTGTTAAATCTTTTGTTTAGAATGATTATATAGAATAGGATTTCATTTAATTTGAACTTTAAAGGTTTAATTATTTCGGATATGTCTATACTTTTACTCAACTTTTAACTAGGTTTTTATAGTTTAAAAATTTGTAATCAAGTTCTCAATCAAATCCCTATATCCACTTTTTCAATCAAGTTTCTATTTCTGTACAATATAGGGATTCGATCATAAAATTTTTAAGTTATAGGGACCTAATAATTTTTTTTGTATAATACAGAAACTTGATTACAAATTTTTAAATTATAGAAACTTAATTGAAAAAGAAGTGGAACTATAAGAATCCCTGAGTAATTAAACCTGTTGAAATCTTTTTAAAAAGATTAATTTTTATCAAATTTGATAGAACTTTTTAAAAATAAACGAATCAAATCCCTGAATTCGTCAATCGAAAATAACATCTCATTATTTAAACTAATAAGGGAGTTAGGGTGATGCACACATTCCATAATCTCTTCTTTTTTTTTTTTTTTGGGTCGTGCACACATTCTATAATCTACAACAAGTAACGAGCACAAATGCACAAGTGTTGTTCCTCACTTTTTTTTTTGTCGTGAAATGCAAAAATACGTTACAATTTTTTATTTTCGAGTGCTAGGCTCCATTGGGCCTAGAGGGAGATGATGCATTGGGGGAGGATCAAACTTCCTTCTTATCAAGCAACGCAAACAAGCTAATATGCCCTTCGACCATGAAAAACAATAGGAACAAAAATATAAAAAAAACCAGGTGAATGCATGGCGTCCTTCTTTTTTATTTTTCGATAGATACCAAGTTAAACACCCTTTCCTTAAGTTTCTCCCTGAGTCCGTGAATGGAAGTACTTTTCAATTTCCCTGCAAGTACCCTAACGCCATATTCTAAACAAAACCCATTTTTAATTTAGATGAATACTAATTAATTTAATAAATTTTCACCTGAACTAAAATTTTAAAATAATTTAACATACGTATTGAATCTTAATTAAATAAATAATTCTATTTTATCTTAATTTAATAATCACTCAAGCATTTTATGTTAAGTTATTCTAAAAAAATTATGTAAAATAGTACTTAAATTTTTTGACGTGCCCATATTACTATATTAATATGTTTATTTTTCAAGGTGAAAGTCTAAAAAAAATCATTTCACCTATTTTCACCTATATTTACTTTTAGAATTAATTTAAATACACGGTTAATGTAAAGATATTTTACACCGTTAATAAATGCAATGTTGACAACTTATCACTTTAAATAATTTTTTAAAATTTGAACTACTCATGATCATATAATGGATACATATGATAATTTTTTACTGCATGACAGTATAAAAATAATTAAACTATAGGTGGACGGTAATTATACACTTACTTTTATTCTATTATTTTTGTAATATTTAAAATTTTCTAATGAAATTAAAGCTTACATATGGAATTTTTCTCGCGATTGTGTAACATCAATTTATTTGATAGCCAACAACACAAACTATGAAAGCCCAAACGCAATGACGAACAATGGACTCAATCCACCAATTTTGGCAAAGGATCATTTTCTTTTTCAAAAAAGAAAAAAAAAAAGAAGAAATGAAAGAAAGAACAGAGGACCCATAAACGACGCCGTTTTACGAACACAAGAGGAAAATGTGATTCCGCATCGCTTCTTCTATCAATCTTCATCTTCTTCATCTTTCTTCGATTCGTTTGTTGATTCTTCAAAGCCAAATCCCAAATCGTTTGCATTAGGGTTTTTGCGAAACTCGCAGCTTTCACCCCCTCTGTCTCTCTCACCATTGCATCCACCCTCCGGATCAAAACCATGCAACGGAGCCTCTCAATTTCTCCGTAGTTTCGCGAAAAAAATAACGGTACGGAAATAGTTACAGTGCTGAGCTTTAGGGTTTCTAATTATAAATTTCTCTCACTGCGTAGAATTTGAATTTGATTGGTACTTTTTTTTTTCGTTGAAGTTTGATTCTTCAGTGTTGTGGTAGTTCTTCTTGTAGCTTGAATGATGTTTCAGTTTCATAGTCAAGGAGCTCAGAAACAGAGTTGTACTCTGCTTGCTGTTACATGTGGCACTGGTTTTGAGCAGAAAAAGCCTGCACCACAAGAGGATAATCAGCTCAATTACCCTTTCCCTGAGCTGGTTTCTGCAGGGCGTCTTGAGGTATTGAAGTTGGAAAGTTTATAGTTATTGTAATGGAGCTTGTAATAATGGCTTATTTGTTTTGGTTTATGTAGCAGCGCAACTCACATAGTGGGAATGGGAAAAATCTCAGGCTGTGTTTGGTTGTAGAAAAAAAGCGGTTTCTTTTTGTTTTCATGTACTGTTTTCAATTTTGATTATAAAAAAATGCTATATTGTTTCTAGTTTGTGTACTATTTTTAGGATATTGTGGAGGAATTAGTGGAAACAATACAAATCCCTAAAAAATGAAACAAAATGAAAACAATGTGGCATTTTTTTTTTGTAATTAGAAATAAAAATCACAAAATAGAAACTGGAAACCCCTTTTTTAAAACCAAACAAACCCTTAGTTATTGTTTGTTGTCTTTTTGGAGGAGAGAGAAGGGGAGGGGGGTTTGTTGAAATTTAGGTGTAGTGTACCACCCTTAGTTTTCTTTTTTTTCCTATGGAAATGGCATGACTAGATTGTTATTGATGCAGGTTCAAGTTCTGAGCAATCCTGAGAAGGAGCAGTTTCGGAAGGTTCTGGAGTCATATCAACCAAATATTGTCTACTTACAAGGAGAACAGCAAGATGATGGTGAAGTTGGCTCACTGGTTTGGCAGGGTGTGGAATTATCCACCCCCGAAGATATAGCAGAGCTCTTTGGTCCCACATTGCCCACTGCTGTATGTATTCTGAGTTTTTAGCTACTCTTAGTTCTTCATATGTGATTCATGTTGGCTCTAGGAAACACTTATTATTACTGTTGAAAAAAGGGAGTGTGTGTAAAAATTGCTAATTTCCGTATAGGAATGTACAGTTTGATACTGTGAAAATGTTAGATCAGTTGTGTTGCATAGAAATTTGTAGTCATTTAAATATTGAACCTTTCAATGCTATATTTATGGCTGACTAATAAAATAAGGTTTTGGTGGTTGAATTAGTAGTGTATGGAGATTTAGGAATACTAGAGCATGGAGAATTTGTGATTCATGAACACATAGGTCTTGCCTTTTGCTTGTGTTTCTCATAATTTCAAGGTCTAATATTGCCTGTTGGAATCCATGTTAAGCTTATATAATCTGTTTGTATCTTATACAGACTAATATGGCGGGCTCACAAATGATATTGGTATGATATTTTATCAGATGTAATTTGATCAACTTCTGCAGGTTTATTTAGAAATCCCAAATGGAGAAAATTACGCAGAGGCTCTTCAAGAGAAGGTAATTTGGTCTATGTTGCTTGAGAAAACTTATAAAGTGTTAACAAACTACTATTATTGGGGAATCAATGATACAACTGATACGTGGTGTTACACTCACAAAAGTTTCTTGCTTTTTAAGAATTTATTGATGGATTGGTTCATTTAAGATGTTTTGAATTTGCAGGGAATCCCATATGTGATATTTTGGAAGAATTCCTTTTCCTGTTATGCTGCCTGCCATTTCCGTCAAGCTTTTCTTTCAGTGGTGCAGAGGTATGTTGTTGTTTATCTGCTTTCAACTTGCAAGCATTTGGTGCTTTCACTATGAAATGGCTTTTTATATCTAAAATCTAATTGCTGTATTGATTTGATTGATGATTATGTATACAGTGTACACATATTTGATGATACATATATGTAGTGGTCATCTATGAAAGGAATAATTTCCTGTGAAATTTGTGAATTTGTCTAGTTTACAGCACACTTTTCTGGTCATGGACATGATAATTAATTTCTGTATATTTTTCTTTCATTTTGTTTTGAATTGTGAATGGCCAGGGCGGTAGAGTCTGCAAAATCCAGTTTCACTTGTTTCTATGTCCATGCAATATCTGTAACCCTTTTTTCAAAGAAAGAAAAATAAAAAAGAGTGAGCTTTTTCAACAATTTTGAGATATAACTTATTATTTGATGCTGTTTTCAATTGCAGTTCATCTACACATACATGGGATGCTTTCCATCTTGCACGTGCTTCTTTTGAGTTTTACTGTGTTCAAAACAACCAAATACTTCCTGCTGACAATCATGATGCTGATAGTGAGATGGGGCCACACCTTCTGGGAGACTCTCTCAAAATCAATGTTGATCCTCCAGAGGTGGCTGAAGAAGAAGATGATGATGAAAGTTCCTTAGGCGGTCTTCCTGCTATAAAGATACATGATGATGAAGTTAACTTGAGATTTCTCATCTGTGGTGCACCTTCCACTGTTGTAAGCTTCTGTGAATTCTACTCCTTGTTTTGTGCACTAAAACCACAATTGAGCATGCATGTTTACGTAGTATGTAACTGTCACGTATGCATGCATATGTAATTGCACTTTCAAATAAACACTCATCCATAACAGACATGATTTTTTAACATGGCATTGTTTCTTTTCAGGATGAGTCATTGCTAAGATCTTTGGAGGATGGACTCAGTGCTCTTTTAACTATAGAAGTATGTTGACTGTAGTTTGTTCGAAATCATCTTACTTGGATCAAACTCTATTTTTGCAAAATCTATATAGATATGTAGCCACCCTTTCAGAAATCATCTTACTGCTTGTCTTTTCCCCTATTATTTCCATGGAATCAATATAACCACCATTTGCTCCCGGATGTAATTTACTCTCTTCAAGATGATATCTCAGGCAGTTTTCTCAATTTTCTTATTTTTGAATTTTCAGATACGTGGTTGCAAGCTCCATGGCAAGTTTAGGTATGTTTATATAACTTAGTGTGTCTTTATTATTTTTTTTAATTTTCTTTATCTTCATTTATTTTTCATTAGGATTTTATTGGAGGTATGAATATGGATTGCCACTATTTAACATGACTTTATGCTTTGATACAGTGCGCCCCCACCACCTCTTCAGGCAGCTGCTTTTTCTCGCGGAGTTGTGACCATGCGATGTGATATATCAACCTGTAGTTCTGCACATATCTCTCTTTTGGTATCAGGCAGTGCACAAACTTGTTTTAATGATCAGGTACACCCCTAGTGTTACTGTGGATTTAGTATTATTGCCGAAAGTCTGAAGCAAGCTAGGAAAGCTATTTGTGTACACTAAGGTAGCGTTTGTTTATTGTCCTGAGACAGAAAATACAAGGACAATGGAGACAGTGGAGACAGAGACATAAATAATAAATATGTATAGGGGCATTATTGGAAGAAAAAAATATTAAATTTCTGTCTTTATATCCTGTTCCCACTTTTTCCACATTTTGGAGGTACAGAAATTTTGTGTTTTTCTATCATGTGGATAAAAAAATTTTCTGTCCCTGTTCCTGTTTCCACCACCAAACAGGTTTGTGTCTCCGGTGTCTCTGTATTTCTGTTCCAGAGACAATAAACAAACACTATCTGAGTTTTGGCTGTATGACAATTTTGTCTTAAGAATTTAATTTTGCACTTTTTTTTTACCATTTTCTTTTCCATTAAATTGTCCAATAACCTTTCGGTTTTTTGAGGGGGAAAAAAAAATTGGTGAGTAGTTTCTAGCTCAAATTTAAACTCAGAGATATGCATTGTGCAAGTAACTTTTACCTGTTGAAACTTTTAGATTCTTATTCCTTGTCCTATCTGTTTTACCTTTTAGCTCTTGGAGAATCATATAAAAAATGAGATAATTGAGAAGAGTCAACTAGTTCATGCACAGCTAAGCAATGAGGGAAACAGACAGAATGTCTCTGAACCTCGCAGATCTGCTTCAATTGCTTGTGGAGCAACCGTATTTGAAGTTTGCATGAAACTTCCTCAGTGGGCTTTGCAGGTTTGAATACTTTCATCTTTATCGCAATATCTTTGTTGGTGTTGTTTCAGTAGTTTAAGTTTGATTTCTGAATGGGTCTTCCCTTCTCGCTAGTTGCTAGCTTCACACTAGGGATTCTTCAAGGTTCTACCTCTATATGCTTGCCATTTAAAGATATGATTTTTTAAAACTTCATTTATATTGGAAAAGAAACTATGTTTTTTGTGTTTGATATAGGGATTAATCTTAAAGGTTGAACTTTTCTTGCATTTTTGTAGAGTAGCTATAATATTTTAGATTATCTTATTTTGGCAAGTCTCACAACAAATACTTGGATGTAAAGTCATAAAGATTTGACAAATTTTTATGATGACCATCAATCGCCTACCACAACCCTCCTCTTTTATCCGGACTTGGTGCTAGCTATGCTAAACTTTCTAGTAGAGCTTATCACAGGCCGCGTTAAATACTTGGATGTAAGGTAAATTCCCTAAATGTTTATATCATATGATAATTGAAATTGAACATGTTTTAAGCATATTTACTTGTTTTTCTTTATAGGAGTTAATTTTGATGCAGTGAAAATGAGCTCTTCTATCTGTGTTTCTTCTGATTTCTAATTGTCTTATTACCCCCTTCAGATTTTGAGACAGCTAGCACCTGATGTTTCTTATCGAAGTTTAGTTGCACTTGGCATTGCTAGTATTCAGGGGTTGCCTGTAGCTTCTTTTGAGAAAGATGATGCTGAGCGCTTACTTTTCTTCTGTCGAAGGTGTGACAAAGATAGCTTTACAAACAATATAATTTTCAGCGCTCCCCCTGGTTGGTTGAAACCACCCCCTCCTACTAGAAAGATGTATGAGCCAAGCCAAGAGGCTAGTCCTGGTCTTCATGATGGTGTTTATTCAGGGCAGGGTGCTGTTCGAAAAGTAGATGAAGAAGACAGGGATGGAAAAATGGCAAATGGGATTAGCACACCCTTAACTCCAGCTAGGCAGAGGTTAAAAGTATCAGCAATGAGGCCAATTCCTCATGTTCGTCGCCATAGAATGACACCTTTTTGTGGACCTTCTGAGACAAATGGTTTTGATGGTGCCCAAGTTGAGGCTAATTTACTGCTTGTTGCCCCACCCAAACGAAGTAGCATTGGTTCAACTTCTGCAACACAGCGAAAATCATTTTCAAGCTCAGCTCAGTCTAAGCAGATTATTTCACTGAACCCATTGCCTTTGAAGAAACATGGCTGTGGCAGAGGCCCAGTGCAAACTTGCTCTGAGGTTAGTTTTTCTCTGTCCATTGTTTTAAATATGATTTTCAGTATCATTTAGATGCCTGGGGTGATAAATTTTGCTTTTGCTGAAAATTTGATGAGTAGTACACTAACAGAAAACACTACATGAAGAAAACATTTTTTGTAACAAAGAATTCCTAACTATTGTTCTTAATTCTTTAACAGATGTGGAGTTTGTTAAACATGATTTCTTGCCCCAAAAAACCTGATAAAAATACTACTAGAAGGATGATATCCTCTCTCTCTCTCTCTCTCTCGCTCTCTCTCCCCATTTTTCTTATTAAGGATTTTGTTTCTTTATCCAAATTCCATTAAAAGTTTGTCATTCTATATTATGAAATCATATTGGGTTAGTTAATCTCTTCATGATGCAAACAGATGTGGCTCTATTTTTAAAAAGTTGAATAAGTTATAATTTCTATTAGGACGAATTTCTTAAAGATGTCATGGAGTTTTTGATTCTTCGGGGACATTCTCGATTGATTCCTCAAGGAGGGCTTACTGAGTTCCCTGATGCCATACTCAATGGAAAACGCCTTGATCTGTACAACTTGTATAAAGAGGTGAGTTAGTGAAACCGCGTTCCTCGACAAATTATAATGATAATGATTGGATGGTTTTCTGTAGATTCTGTTGTTGAATATTTTGGTATTTTTAGGTGGTCACCAGGGGAGGATTTCATGTTGGCAATGGCATCAACTGGAAGGGACAAATCTTCTCAAAGATGCGCAATTACACAGCCACCAACAGAATGACTGTATGCTCTATGGCTTGGCTGTATCTCATTCTTGCATAGTTCATTGTGCTTTTGTTACATTGTTTATGGAATTACACTTTTTAAGTTTTCGAGATTTTAAAATATAGGATAAGGCATGGGCTTTCCTATGTCTTGTTGTGAAGATTTTTCACACTTACCAGTTCATAAACATGAAGAAAACCCTAAATAACATTATTAACTTAGGTGAAACCCGAGAATTAACCTGCTTCAATGACATTACAATTGAGACTTACGAAGGTTTTTGAGTTTTATTGAATAACCTAGAAGGTAGGAGGTATTTGTAGAAAGAGCACCTATGCAATAGAGGCATTTTCAAGGTTTATATAGTAGTTCTATGCAATATCTTAGATTATTCTATTACTCCTTCTAGTAACCAATATATATATATATATATATATATAAAGGAAAATCGGTACAATTAGTTTGTTTTTCTGAGTTTGGGCGTTAGTGTGATTACTTATAACCATGTGTTACAAGGATTGGCTTTAGCTCCTCTGTTGTGGATTCTTCAAAACATTTTCAGGTATAGCATTGGTCTAGAGAAGTTAAATATGCACTACTAGGAACAATTCACTAGCTAATTGAGAATGCATGTAATGAGTGATGACTGGTTGTTTGCATAGCACGGGAAATTAATTGCCAGTTAAGGTTTTTACCATAATTTGTCTTTTTCTGCAGGGAGTTGGAAATACACTTAAAAGACATTATGAAACCTACCTTTTAGAATATGAATTAGCACATGATGATGTGGATGGAGAATGCTGCTTGTTGTGTCACAGGTTTGTGCTTGTTTTTAGTCGAAGAAGACATGGACTTACACTTGATACGTATCATAGCTTGCATAACATTTACTTACACCTGACCCTATAAAACTGTTAAGGACTAGTAATTTTTCACTCAGTTGTATTGATGATTGCCAACCATGTCGTGGATTGATATTGTGGTGCATACAAGTAGCCAGCTCGTATCTCATTCTTTTTTGCACATATTTTCTTACAATCTATCAACTGTTCAATAGTAGTGCAGCTGGGGATTGGGTGAATTGTGGCATTTGTGGTGAGTGGGCCCACTTCGGCTGTGACAGAAGGCAGGGTCTAGGCGCATTCAAGGTACTATACCAAATACCATTATTGCATGTGAAGATTCTTGATCTTGTTACTCTAAGACGATAAGATTCCTTTTTCGTTGTCAAATTCTGCAGGATTACGCAAAAACAGATGGGCTAGAATATATATGTCCTCATTGTAGTGTTACAAATTTCAAGAAGAAACAAAGTGTTGCTAATGGGTATTCTCAAGGGTCATTGTCATCACGACCCCTTTAATACAGTTCCAACCTCCCCTTCCTGGAGTAGTGGGTTGGATTTATCTGTAATCATAATGTTTTAGATTAGATTAGTGAAATATAGGTTAAAAGAGTTTGAGAATTAGCCAATTAGGTTTAAGCGACACAGATGTCATTAGGAGTAGGCTCTCTTTAACCCCCTCTACCTTTGTTGTTGATTAAGGGGGTCAAAATTTCCTAATTAGATTATGGAACTTCTACCACTTTCGAAGCCAATCAAGTTGTCCAATTTGAGCAATGACTTGGAAGTTTTACTTTATTCCCAATGTCCTATTGTATTGAGAGGAAATTGTATAGTCTTATTCAGTAAGCATGACATGATTCTATGATTTTTTTTCAACAGATCAATTTAAGTCTTGCTATTACACGCACGGACAATTATGCATACAGCAATGCATTGTTTATACTAGAAAATGCTTGCACAAACTTGAATGGCTATTAAAAATTTTAGTTGGAAAAATTCAACTTGAAAATGCTTGCACAAACTTGAATGGCTATTGAAAATTTTAGTTGGAAAAAT
Source organism: Dalbergia cochinchinensis (assembly GCA_031216125.1). Classification (NCBI taxonomy): domain Eukaryota; kingdom Viridiplantae; phylum Streptophyta; class Magnoliopsida; order Fabales; family Fabaceae; genus Dalbergia; species Dalbergia cochinchinensis. Next base: position 68,916,321 of record CM062375.1, on the reverse strand, counting down.
TCAACTTAGTTTGCCATATAGTTGTTCAGTGACTTGTATCAGGTCATTGCTTTAGAGGTGTGAAGCCAGAATATGTCTTCATGGCTGTAACGCATCTTCTTTTGTTAGCTTAGAATCAGCACGGGCTCCACTTTGACATCTATTATTCTGTTGTTCGGACTTTGCTTCTGTGCCTAATTCAAAAGCCATATACAGATACTTTATTTCAAAATAAACTCGACTTGCCATTTCCTTTCCGAATATGTTCTTAAAACGTGGCAAAAACTTGTCAGAAAAGAAAATATTTTATCAACATTTCCTAATTTATTGTCATGAGTTGCACTTTGAAAATAAATTACCTCTTTCTTTCTCCCTCTTTCATGCAAACCTCTTGGCTGTGTTGAATTTAATTCTGTAGCCTTATATCTAACTACGATAAAGCTAGTGTAGTACGGTCTTCTAGAGCATTGAAATGCCTGTAGTGTCAGGGATTTAAATATTTATGTCTAGAAGCATGGCATTTTCTAAAGAATAACCTCACATCTGAAAAAGTATGCGGAGAAATTTCCTAAGAAATAAAGGAAAAAGAGCTTAATTTTGCTTCCTATACAAATTGATATTGTAAACTCACTACCAAAAGAACATAGATATTATAAAATTTAAATTTTTCCTCATTAGCTCATAAATTATAGTAATTACATTAATAAAATCCTTCCATTCACCTCTGTCACCCAGGGAGGCTTGACGTGGATAAATCCGAGCCTTTCTCCTCTCTGAAATAATAACAGTTTACTATTTTTTTTTAAAAATTATAAATTTTATCAAATTTTTAGTCCATCAGTGAACCAAGTAAAGTAATATTTAACAACTACAATATATTACTAAAGTGAAAAATATTATGATAGAATATTATCATCGTGGGGTGGAATGTAATTTTCAACAAAAAAAATAGGGTTACGTATTATTTTAAGAAATCTCAAGGGATTTGTGTTATTTACCCAATAAAAAAAATTAAAATAAACCCATAAAATTATGGGAACAAATCCTAATTTGTTAATAAGGCAAAACCAAATTTCTATAGGTTGGCTTATTATTATTTTTAGGTAAAAAAAATTTATTTATAGATAACCATAACTTAAAAATCGCAAACGATATGGCTATATAGATTTGAGTATATTATTTCTTGGTTTCGTATATGATTAATTATAATCGGCCAAAAGGTTTGAGTTTTTGCTAGTACTTTATTAATTAGTCATTCGTAAGTATTGTGATTAATACTCGTTAAAATATATGACATATTCTGATCTTAAAATAAAATTTCTTTTCCTATATCCTAAATTAGTGATGCACACGTAGATACCTAAAGAATATTGATAAAGTAAATTTAGAACATGAATCAAGGGACTATTTTGCTAATCGATGACCTTTTACTAGAAGATCAATTCTTATATAAACTAAAACGATCAATGCATGCATGTATAGCACCTTTAGATTCCCCACTTCATGCATGTATAGCACCTTTAGATTCCCCACTTAAAGTGCATTGCTACTAATACTATTGTAGGCACCGATGCCGTGTGAATTATTTGTGACTCATCAACAACTTTAACGATGGTATGAATGTCAACAAAAAAAAAAGAATAAAGTAAATCTTCATATTGATATAGGAGAATATCAGAGAAGAATAAATGTTTCGTGGTAGTTCAGAATTCTCAGTTATTATAACTTAGAACTTTAGATGCTGGTCGTTACATACCAATGATGGTATGATCCTATTCCTCCACTTTTCAATATGTTTGGTTTTCCATTTAAAAATTCTAAAGTCGTGATATGAAATAAAAATTACTCTGTTAACTTTTATCCAAATCATAATCTGAGATTTCCAAACAAAGAATTAAAAGTATGCTACATATTTCACAATTTAGTTTTGATTATGATCACTTTCTTCCTTCTTAAATTGAGTGTAACCTTTCATTTCTTCTTTCCCAATATAATCGATGTGCGTAGGTGCGGTATTGCTCATTGTTTGTTTCGTTTATCAATTTCTTATATACAGAATTTTGGACTCTGGTCAATACTGAATTCAGAAAATTTTTCATGAGAATTCAACTGCTGGTCGTCGTTGTTAAACTCAAGCTTAAAAAATAGTTCTGGTATATACAAAGTAATTAAATGCCATTTGACGAAAAAGATTACAAGAGTATATTTGATTGGGGAGTAAAAAATGAGAATAAATTTTCATGAATGAGATTTATATATAATTTTACCTGTAGAGTTTATATATGAAAACTTACACCCTAACTAAACATCCCAAAAAGAAAATAGTAATGTGAACATGCAACAAAAATCCCGTATCTTTTGTTTGGCATGTTGAGATGATTGTGTTTGTACCATTTTTTCTTGTTAATCTAAATTATTAGCATAATTTTTTTTCCATGCCACCACTACAAGTAGTGACTAATTAATTCTCTTGAGGGCAAAACTCCAAAACATGGATATTACTTTTGACTATTGTCAAAAATTGAACCCTTGAGTAGATACCTAAAGAACTTAACTAGCTATCAATTATGCTAGCCCACATAAGTTAATCTTATTTAATTTCAATTATAGTCTAGGTCTTTACAGTTAATTTTGTAGATTTTATTTTATTATAGTTTTATTAATTTGGATTGTGATTTTAGAGTTAATACTTCGATAGCTTCAAAACGGAAAGAATCAATTCTTATAAGTAGTATCTTTATAAGTAAAATCCTTAGAGATTAAATCCGATTAGTGAGTAGAGATCCTCACATATTCTTATTAAGCCGTAGCTTGTTATTACGAGTTTTAATAAGTTGCCAGCAAAACCGCTTTGTTCGCTTTATATAAAGAGCCCTGCTTCCAAACGAAACCTCCATCCCTTGAAAAAAAAAAAAAAAAAAACCACCCTGCACTTTTCTCTCTAATTAACTTACTCTTATTTTGTTTCATCAGCTTCTTCATCATGAGTAAGATCCCTATCAACCCTCTTCTCCTTCTCAGGTTACTTCTTGCTCTCTTAATCTTCTCCCATTTTCCTTTTGCTTTGCATGCCTTTCTATGCTATATATGAATAGAAATTCTCAAATGCTCATAAGCTTTTTGAAACATTGTTGTCTCCCCCTTTTTTTGACACTTTTAATGCTGTAGTTTATGTTTAGAATACAAATTACAACTCTTTTTTCTTATTTTGGGAATATTTAAGGATATCTCATCTATGTCCTACAATGTTTATAATTGGTAATAGTTATTTTTGTATGGGCTCAATATCTAGGCACTCATAGTGTCATTTGGTCAAATCATCCTATATTTACATGATTTTTCAAGTAGTGAGTATAAGACTTAACTATTTTTGCTGATGCAATAACATGACAATATAAAAAAATTTTACATCTTCAATGCATAGAAATTTACTCCTTTGGCATGCTAATGTTCCAATATACTAGATTGAACAATTCCCATTCTTTCCATTTCTCCCTGGCTGCGTGGCCTACAACTTGCTTCAGCACAAAAATAAGAAAATGTTGGGAATTGACATTTTCATCATCTTTGGTCAAATCAAATCCTCCATGTGAGTGTTTTCCCTGTAGAATGAAAATCTTGTTAATGATGAAGACAATGTTGCAGGAAGCAATCTTATGGAGCTGCAGCAGAAGGCATAAGGATGCATATGGCAGCAGCAAGGGTGGTGAGGAAGGAGGTAATGAGTGAGTCAGCATCAACCAATGTTACTAACAATAAAGAGGAAAAAATATTTTGGATGAGAGATCCTAAGACTGGAAACTGGATTCCAGAGAATCACTTTGGGGAGGTTGATGTTGCTGACCTTAGGGAGAAGTTTCTCTCCAAGAGACAAGACAAAAGCTACATTGAAAGAACTATATGATGATAGTGGAAATGTGGAATAAAAAAATTGATCAAAAGAAGCTAGTGCGGAACCTTGCTTTTCTAAGGAACACACAGTAATCTCATTTCAAATTACCTTAGCTCAAATAGAAACTAATTATGATTAATGTGCATTTTTAGTTCAGTTGGTGTTTAACTTGTATTATTACCTGTCTCCCCTTTATGTTTTAGTGCATGACCAATAATTGTTTATTTGTGTTTTGGGGATAGAAAGTTTCATTTCTAAATGCCGGTCAAGCGACAAATGATTGCTTCATCCACAATGTTGCTTATATAAATGATTTATTAGTAAAATGGGCTGCTGCCAAAGTGAAGTTTAGACCTTTGTGTTTCTGTCATTTGATTTAACTAATTAACTCTCATTTACATACTATTCTTTATTTTCTTGTCTCTTGATCATCCCACTCCACATTAGAGTAAATCTTTTTTTGAGTAAAGAGTTGTTGGATTGTAACCAATGCTGCCTAAAAGCACACCAAAGATTGAGGGAAAAAAAACAACAAGCAATGACAAAATTTATGATGCATACTTAAAAAAAAATTAAATCAATGGAGAATTGTTGTACACTTTTAGAGAAATGAAAAAAAAAAAAGTTTTCCTCTAAGAGAATGACAGCCCTTAGTTGCATGTGGGATCCATGAACAGCCAGCGAAATCCAATTATTGACATCTTTCCGGATTCCCATAGGAATATATAAGCCTTTTCGGGTAACTGTGAAGAGAAGAGAAAAGAATGAATGGCGACGGTAAAAAGTCTAAAAAGCTATATAAAAAAAAAAAACATGTTTAGCATATAATCGATCCATATAGTTTTCAAAGTAACCACTTCACAATAAATTTGAAAATTCACTTCCCATTTAAGAGTCATAATATTAATATCTAAATCTAAATTATTATATACAGGGATCTTTTTTATTTGCTGTCTATTTTTTATTTTTTCAAAAGCCATTATTACTAATTACTCATTGAAGAGGCAAAATACACTGACTTTTGCTGATATTTGATAAAATTTACTATAAATTCCTTCTATTCATCCGAGTAATATTAAACTCTCTAAATATATTGTGCAACATGGAGCGAAGAGGAAGATAATATAATGATTTTACAGATCCAAAGACCTCTTAAGCAACTTTTAGGGAGCTGAAATGATTTTCACTAAACCTAATAAATTTCACTAAATAAATGATAGTGTAATTTTCCCTTGAAGAATTAAAGATAGTATAAAATAAAATAAAATTATAAATACATCTTATTACTGATTAAAATATTTTAAAAAATAAACATAAAAATAAAATTACGACTACATCACAAGCATGTAGTGGATTACCATGCACTAATAGAGACAGTGAAAAGTATATCAAAACATGTATAGAGAGATAGAATCTTAATCTCCAAATGCATGGTAATTATGGCAACCTTCTATAGATTGCACCTGGCAGCCCTTGTAATCTTCAGAAACTTGATGCTTAAGTAACCAATAGTCCATACAATGGAAACTATCATCCCAGTTATATACTAACGTGGCCAATGCACTTACTTGTTACAACTTACAACTGTTTAATGACCTTGATTCAACTGGGGCCAACATTTTTTGAAAAGAAATATGGGAACAAAATTGTACATGTGATGGATGACTATAAGTATAGTTGGATGAGCTCATCACTAACAACAGATGGAGTAAGAACACCTAAATCTGTGAAAAGCAGAGTCAGATATTGAGGAGGAGTGTAATCCCTGGCAGAACATTCAACCTCAACCTTGGATGGAATTGGTACACCGAAATCAACTGGGCGTAAGGCAGGGGCCATATCCTTTTGGTCCAGAGGGTAAAGCCGAGCAAACTGCACATTAACAAATGCAAGGACATGAAACTATAGAATATCTAGTCCCGATTAATGTAACAACAATAACAACTAACAACAATAATCAAGTCTTGTCCTACTAAATAGAGTCAACTGTAAGGATGGATCATGCAATGCCGAAGTGTCCCATTTTAAACGAAGGGATACAACAACTCTTGCTCACTTAGCACTGTATATGAGCCATATAACATATTGTTTACGAGCAATGACCTAGCATTGACCCTATCCTATATCTGATCAATGTCATAAAGATTCAATCAACTATGTTTTATGTTGTCATATGATAGCCTAACACTGTAACACAGCCCTCTTTTTATCCAAGCTTGAGTCTGAGCTTGAGACCGGCTATGTGAAGATTTGCATTAAAGCACCAAGGCAGAGTTTCCTCAACACTAGTGCAAGAATATGCAAGCATTCTGAATTAACAACTGAAATACTAGAATAATTTTCGTGTGTTGCAAGTATACCTTGTAGCTTTCAGCAGCCACATAAACTGGCTTGTTCATACTCTTTGCAACCATCGCAATTTGGTACGTGCCCATCATGTTAATTATACCGCCACTTTCAACAACTCCATCTGCCCCCACAAATACCATGTCCACCTCATCCATGCTATATGCCGCTGCAGAGTCTATTACAAGTTTCACAGGAACATCGAGCTTGGCCAGCTCATTGGACAACCGTAAACCTGTTCGGTCTGGTCTCCCCTCTGCAGATTTATGTAAATAAAGTTTTAAAGTCTTGATCACAATTTGCTAACAATGAAAACAATAAAGATACAGACTTCATCCCCAAGAGTTTAAAAATGGGGTTAACCAAGAAACTGAGGAAACAAAATTTGAAGGCCACCATCAAATTATCAGTCCAACAAAATTAATTAACAAATACAATTCAAACTCCCCTGCCCAAAGCTTTTACGAAAATTCTGAAAAGAATATTCTTATGACAATGTATTGAGAAAACAGGCCAATCACCATGAAATTTAAACGACTAAATGGTAAGGTCCCAACTTATGATTTTGAAACTAAATCTGAACCAGAGTATTTGTGACATATGACAAATCGACATATATAACCAGAGTAAGCAAGCAAAAACCTGTGCAGAAGACCCGAAATAGCTTCTTATTCTGTGCTGCCAATTTCAGAACTTCCAAGACAACTCTGGAAAAACCATGAACTAAAATTGTACATCCATCAAATATAAAATCTTGACTCAGCATTGCAATGACTTTGCGAGCCTGCAAGACAAAAGCATTTTGGGCACCAATGTGAGTAACTAAGTGAAACCTCAAGCCACTAAGTAACAAACTCATATATACGTTAAGCACCATACCTTGTATGAGATTTCGCCAAACTTCTCAGCACGTTCAATCAAGCGAGATTTAGCCGAATTGAAGTCTTCATATTCTAAAGCTGCGGTCCTAGTTACATACCGCATAAACAGATCACAGGCTGCTGTCAGAGAGATAGAGGTTGTATCCCAGGACTGTAAAGAACCGCATTGATTGAAGTCAACAACTAACCAGAAAATCCAGCAACTCCGAAAAACAGCAATCCCAATTCCAATACCAAAAACAAATAAAAAACCTTGCAATTGGGAAGAACAACTTTGAAGGGTCAAATCAAAATAAAAGAAACCTATGGTACCCAATTGAGAAAAAGCAGAAAAGAACAAAACTTTGTTTAACCTTGAGGGAATCGGAGGCGGATTTGAGCTCGATCTCGAGCTGCATCATGGTGGTGGCAGCGCTGGCTCTGATGACGGCGGCGAGGGCGCGGATGGCGGCGACTGCCTCCGCCAGGTCGGGCTGGTTTCGCCAGCGGTTGAACTCTTCGATGACGGAGAAGGCATCGGAGACGGCGGCGGCGGTGGCGGTGGTCGGTGGAAGTGGTGGGTTGTTGGTGTTGATTGCAGCGGAGGAGGCGGACTGAGCGAGCCAGTCGGTGGTGACGGCGCCGAAGTGGGCCATCCTTGTTTGGTAGTATGCCGAGATCTTCGGGTCCGCCATTGGAAGGAACACTGAAGGAAGGAAGGAAGGTAGGGTTCTTCAATGCGGCGTCGTTTTGGGATGACGATGCATGCACTCTGCACTATCACTATGCCATTACCATTACCATTACCATTACCACTACCACGGTTTCGTTTTTGTGTGGAGTCGAGAGGCTGTCATTCTCTGGCTGGGGAATCTTTGTGAGTTCACTTTAGCGGTTCTTTGGATTTTTCTTTGTTTTTTTCTTAGTTGCGAATCACTTTTTTTTCAGAGAAAATATTTTTTATGTATTTGAATAATTTAAAATATAATTACAATTATAAAAAATGTTTTTTTTTTCAGAAGATAAAAGAGTATTTTTTTAAAAAAGTAATCTTTAATTTTTAATTATATGTAAAGTTTGAGTTTTTAATCATTTTTTTTTAAATCCGAAATGAACACACTATTAATTTAATTATGAAATTAAGAAATTTTAAATTTATTTTTTAAATGATAGAAAGCGATTTAGATTAATTTTTTCAGTGATTTAAGTTTGTCCATGAAAATATTATCCTAGGAATTAATTTGAATCGCTTTTTATGATCTCATAAATTAAATAGATAATTTCTTATCTTAATGGAATAAAGTAAAATATGTTTATAATTTCAATGATCAAAATAAATTTTTATTCATTTTGTTGGTTACCATTAAGGGGTGAGACTGAGTGAGAGGAAAAAAAGGGTGTGGTATATTGCTAAGGAAAATGTTTTGTGAGCTTTTTATGTTTGTATTGAGGTTTGAGATCGTATAGAAAAATTGTATATTGGTGTAAGAATGAGGGGGTTATCCAAGTATAAGATGCAAATGTATATATGATAAACTAACAATGGCTTAGCTTAATTGATTGCAAACTTTTTTTTTCCACAAAAAAATGAACTATCAGATTGTGCCATAATAAAATGATTTTGGACAAATTCAATTTTAAAAATGATTAATTTGACTTATATTTTAAAAGAATTCTAACTTTAAAATAAGTCAACTTGGTTCTGATCAAATTTGTTAAGGTGTAGTAAACTCTAAATTGTAGTTGTTTGGACAAAAATAGAATGATGTATAAAGAATAAAACTATAACAATATTATAACAAACTACACAAGTATATCATTGGTTATGCATTTCCCTCTAATTATGCCACTTTATTGTGATGCGAGGTAATGCACGTTTTCTATTGGAAAGTGTATAGTTATTTTAAGGCTGATGAACCAGGGCTGTATGGTCTACCACCACCAAGAAAGTTAAAAGATAGAGTCGTGCGGTAGCCTTTTGTTTTAAAGACACTACACATACAAACCCAAATAAAGAAATAAAGAACATAAAATGATTTTGACTAAAAGTATAGTTTGCGTATTTAACCCCCCCAAAAAAAGTATAATTTGTGCAAATAACAGTACAGTTTGTTTTAATGTTTAGCAATAAAGTTTGAGGGGATTGTTGCAAGGCACAGACAGAAACTGTATTATGGGGAGGTTATTACAAATAGTTCAATCATATGCACAAAATTCAGCTGAGAACATTAATTCCAGCACATCTTCCCCCACATTCGCAACTTAAATTTTGTTACAAGTGATGATACAAAATGAGTATAAAGAATGTGTAAGCCAAATTGGCATAAAATAAGCCCAAAAAAATAGAACAAAAATGTAAAACTACTTCTAGCTGCTGTAAAATGCTATTGTGACTTGTGACAGACCACAGCCGTGCAGGATAGATCACTGTCTATAACCCACAAATTCAACTCTTCAAGAAGTTTCTGAATTGAATCCAGTCCCATCTCAGCTGACCAATATACCAACTTTTTATCCCCTAAAGAAGATTTGCTAATACTACCAGAGTCAATTCTCATGCCAAATGCAGTCTTATCAACTCTTCCAATCCTTGCACCACTCTCTTCCATTAAGCTTTTTACCACATACACAAAACTTAGACCATCATCTTTTCTTGCCAACGAGTCTGCCATGGCTATAACCTTCGACACAAAGCCATTACTCCAAACTTTCTCACTCGAAGATGAGCTTTTAGCATAAAAGAGATCCAAGTTGTTTGCAACAAAGAAGTCACTATTGGGATCCCTGGACTCAAGCAAGAGGTCAGATGTGAGAAGCATGTTCCCTTCCATCACCAACGTGTTATACCTGTTCTCAATACACTTTCTAATTACATAAGCCTTTGCCAAAATACTCTTGATGGCCCCAAAACTGGAACCTTGTGAAGTCAATTTATACACCACAACATTACGTATGAATTGGTCCAAATCAATTACAGGATGTCCCCTCCTTGCCAGATCAAATAGGAATTCAGATGGAGGACCCATAAGTATGTAATTCCTGATATTTATCCTCTCAAAGTGACATAATAAGTTTCTAGCAACTGCATCCAATACCCCAACAAGATTTACTACAATAACACTATGCTGTTTCTGCATAGAGTTAAGCAAAGATCCAAGTTCTTCCATGTTCCTGACAACCTTTCTGGGAGGTACTTCTCTGAAACAGAAATCAAACCACTTCAAACTACTCAGAGGCTGCATTGCCAAAATATTGAAGTCCAGAGATCTTTCCTCAATCAATTGAGAATCAGGTCCAGCACTTTTCCCATAGTTTACTCCAGCATCTCTGTGAGAAACACTTAATGCTCTCTCATGCATAAAGTTTGTGTAGATATTAAAGTAACCATGGGATTGAATAAATTTAATGAACCAAGGTGTCCAAATTTTCTCCCCCATCTTCTTATACCATCCTGTAGTCACCTGGAGGAAATTTCAGAACCAAAATTAGGAATGGACTGAACTGCTGATATAGCAAAATTAAGTAATCAACAAAATTAATAACTGGATGAGAGTGAAGAACAAGAAAAAATTTCTTTCCAGAGAAAAAAATATCATTACCATCCCCTCAAGAAATGGCCTAATTCCCTTTGCCTTGTTTTCGTCATACCACAACCTGAACTCTTTCCAAGGCTTTGGAAAGAGAATTTGACCCCATGTGCCCACCAATTGGTATAAAAAAAGTCGTGTCTGGTCATCCAACTGTAGTTTGTTTCCATGTTTACCTGCGGTGAGAAACCAATTATATCATTAAACCGTACACAAGGAATGAAGCAGCAGAGATTAGAATAATTACTTAGGCCTAAAAAAAATGGGAAGTTAAGCTTGTGTTTGCAAGTTTGGATTTTGGAGGAGAGAGGGGAAGGAGTTGTAGCATAAAATTTTAAATCTTACACTACTAGCCCTTCCTTTCCTTTCCTTTCCCTCTAAAATCCAAACTCCCACACATATCCTAAGTTGTCTAACAAAGTGCTTCCACGGTCCTCAGCTTTTAATCCATTTTCAAATCATTATGGAGTAACACAAAACAAGGTTCAAGTAGGTGGCACTTTTGTTGCTCATTAATAACTTTGTGTATCCATTGTAAATATGTAATGGATAAAGCAAAATCGTGAATATATAGCAACAAACAGTAACACGTCCTCAATTCCATCAAAACATCAGCTTCTCATAGACCAAATTCTTAGAACAATCCCACAATCCAGCTAGTGAAACTGCATTCATTCACAGCTTCCTGTCCTAAACATCATCATCACCAGAATAAAAGGGAAAAAATGTTCAGACAACTAACAACTAATTTTAGATAACGCCACTAACTGCTTACAATCAATTGGCACAATTTTGAGCAAAAAATGAATCAAGTAAATAAATAACTAAATAAAACCAAAAAAAAAAAAAGGTTGGTACCTGGGACAAACCTTGCTCTTTGCAAAGAAACACCATAGATGGAAGGGCTATAATTGGAGGCATTGTAATAGAAATTCAAGATCAACCCCTTCACGAACTCGTAATACACCTTCGAAACCTCCAAATCATCCTCCACAACGAACGCGAACTCATCATCGTTACTTGGCCACCACGCTTCCAACCACTGCCCCTGCAACCCCACATTCATGGTTCTGTAATGCACCACTTTTCCCCCGAAATTCCAATCGAACCCATCTGCAAACTCAAGAACCCTACGCGATTCGCGAAGCTTCTGATCGATTTGCTGAATGGAGGATGACCCATTCAAGAGGGCAAAATGGTCAATGTAGATATGAAGGTGGACGCGGTCGCCAAGGTAATCGGCGGCGGAGAGTGACCGGAGGCAGCGGGAGAGTGATTCGGCGCGGTTAAAGGCGAGGACTTTGATGATGAATGTGAAATTAGGGTTAGGGTTTCTGGGGATTGGATTTTGGAGCGTGAAATTGGGGTTGAGTTCGGAGGTGGAAGGTGGAGGGAGGGAGGAGTGGTGGTAGGTGTAGAAGATGAAGGCGGTGAAGGAGATGAGGATCAGTGGGAGGAAGTGGCGTTTGGGTGCCACCATTGGTGTTAGGGTTGCAGAGCGTAGCATTTGGGAGTAGTTACGGTTTTCTGTGATGAAGAAGGAGACGACAGTGAGAGATCAGAGACCTCACATTCTCGTCGGTGAACAGAGAAACGACAACGAACTTGTTGAAACGACGCCAACATTGCCCACGTCAAAAGGTGTTGCATTTGCATTTCTTTTCCTCCGATAAATATGTTTGTGAGCAAATTACATTCAATTCTACTGAGTTAACTATAATTCATTCAATTTCGGTGAGTATCATCCGTCAAAATAGTGACTAATTCTATCCGTAAAATTTATAAACGTATGTTTTGCTTCTTGCCATAAATCCTTTTTATAAGCATCATCAAAAATTAAATCCTTAATTAAAAAAAATTTAACTATTTGTCAATTATGCTAGGTCTCCTAGGTACTCAAGCTTTTCACTTTAGAGACCCAAATTCTAACTTAGTATGTATAATAAACATATTAATAATAAGGACTAAAACCATACAATTCTAAAATTGTTTAGATTGAAATAAAAATATATATATTTTGAAAGACTAATAAAAGTCTCACTTGGATAAATAACTTATTTAAAATCTTATACAGAAATAATTTTTGAAAAGTAACTTATAAATATGTTATTTTATATTTAAATATATAATAATAAAAGTAGTTACTTTTAGTATTTTAGAAAGTGTTTCTTAAAAAGTTAGATATTTTAACTTCTCAAAAAATATTAAGAATAACTTTTAAAGAAGTAATAAGCTGTTTAGCTAAACAAGAAAAAAAATAAAAATATTAACATTTAACTTTCAAAAAAGTTAGAAAAGTTCAAGAGTTATAGTATCCAATAAATCCTAAGTTTTTTTTTCCCACTTTTTCCGAAAATGATGTTTTATTTGTTTGATGTATGATAGAACACTATAGGATTGTCTAATTCATGTAATCAACCTTGCATAAATGTCATTCTAAGTGTTGATTTTTTTTAATTGTTTTTTTGTGTGAAATCATTTATAACACACATTTATACATAAACAATATTTCATATCCATACACAATGGATTAATTTTGAAATATTATCGAAGTAAAGATTTTATATATACTCATCGCATGTATTATCACATTATCATAAGTATTTGACTTATATAATTTCTATCCATTAATAGACAATGTAACATTTTAAAGAACCTTTTATATTATTTGATTATAGCTTACCTCATTTTTTTTTTGTATACTAGCATTTTTTTTCCCATCAGTATTCTCTCATCAAAAGTAATCATATTCGATCATTGAATATCTCATGATGGCATAGCTTCGTATATTAGCATTCTAATTCTGCCTTTCAAACAAAAATTTGAGAAATACAAATAGTCTCGGCCTAAATTAATCTCAAAACATCAAAACTTTTGCATGCTATTTTAAAACGTTTAGGTGGTAAGAAGCAGAATTTTATGAATTTTGCACCTTATAGTCTCGGCCTAAAGGTTTCTACTCTCTACTCAATCCAATAGTTACAAGTAAGAATTTACAATTGGTATATGAAGCCTAAAAGTCTCTTGATGTATAGTTGTATACCAACAGAAGAGACTTAATGATAAATGCACTGATTAATTGACTATAGAATATGCAAATATAACACAGCATCATCCCAAAACAGGTTATACAATTTGTTGAGTACAAAATCGAAAGGGAACGGAAAACAAAACTGCATCAGCAAAAGAAAGTGTTTTTTTTTTTTTTTTTTTTCAGATAATCTGGAGGCACGCTTGCATGTTGCAATATTCTTGAGGCCACAAGCAAAGTAGTCAACCTTCTGAACCATAAACTAAGAGGAAGCATGATATAAAGTGGAGCTGTATTTGGACTCAAAACAAAGCCATTTTGAGATTGGACACACAAACCACAGCCATATTTCCAATGCTTCTTGAAACTCGCTTTTTAGCATCACACGTGTCAAATTAAGCTAAGAGACTTCCTCAAGAGTCAAGATGCAAATCACTATGAGCACTCCACTGCTTGCCAAACTACTTACATTTTACAGTTGAAGAGGCTGTAAGCTACAACAATTCCCATAACAAGAGAAATATCTAAATTTGGCTCCACTACCATTGTATAAACATCGTCTCCTAAGTCAACTCCACAACGTGCTTTCTTTCTCCTTAGCTGCTCAAAGAAAATAAATCAGACATGTATGATGTATGAAAAGAAAAATGCTAGAGAGTCTGAACTTATTTATGAGAATGTGACATATAAATTGACTGTTGAATTAATGAATGGGTCATGACACTTTATTTTATCGTATAACAGAACTTATTTTCTATAAAGAGTTCTAGCAACTTTTTTGTATGCATAGTATTACTCAACAAAACATAACATCTATGTACTTTGTAACAAGATTTTAGAAATTTTACCTCTGCAACTGTTGCTCCAAACTCATCAAATATTTTGCAAGCTGACTCGCTATTGCTGCTTTCTATTTTATGAGTGTATGGTTGATTTTTGTCCAACCCAAGTTCTACTTCATATGTTGAAGCCCCTCTAGAGATCTTATAAGTTTTACAAACTCGAAAGCATGGTCCTTTATAGTCATTCCTTGTGGCAGGGGACCTATAACCTTCCCAATACCTGGACAACTTGTGTTGCTACACACCCATATACACAAAAGAAAAAGATAAGAAATAAAAAAGACCAATAACAATTGAGTTAATTTCATGACAGGCTAAAATACACCAACTTGTATGATACTGTCGTATATAGTTGTGAAATTTGTTTACCTTTCTCATTAGAGTGAACAAAACATTGCCTTCTTGATCCATGAGATGAACTTCATCTTTATCTTTGCAGTTGTAGTTATCAACTCGGTACACAATTTGGCCATTCGAATTGAAGGCAGTGCAGCCCTTTCCATTCAGTACCAGAGACTTCATCCATAGGGTGAAAGTTTCTTGCTTTGAAGTGAAATTGCAAGTGGGAGAAGAATGCAGTGCTTGGGGATGAACTTTTCCCATGGTTGAAACTGTATATGCAATATTACAATTCCAAAAGGCTTTTATATGCTTAACATGGTGCAATGAGAGCCACATGAAAATATTTAATCATATCATGATTAGTGGCTTAAGAGAAAGAAATTGCCTTAAATAATAATATTTATATGGCTACTAGTGGTCACTGGTTTGAGATGAAGGTAGAAACACAATTTGAACAAAGCACACTTGATATTAAATACAATATCATGCCTATTATTCTTTCGGTCTTTCTTCTCATTTGTCGATTTCTTGACCTATTCTTTGGAATCAAAGAAAGACTCCACAGCTGCGGCCGTAAGCAGTTGTTGGTAATTCCATTAAACCTTATCATGATAGTGATGACTATTTGCCCCATGTCATCTCATTTTAACCGTCATGAAAAGAGGGGATTAAGTAATTAGGCCTCCCCCACTTGTTGCTTGATAGTGAAGTGCAGATCAATGTGGTTGCATGGATCATATGCCATTGAAGAGTTTCTTTATATTGCCAGTTGCAGAATGCAATGCATCTTCATAGATGCATCCTTTTAATATTTTTTCGAAGTTTCTGTCGGTCGCTTTATGTTTGATCATCATATTCTAAGTCCATGCATTAGTTTATTGACCAACACTATGTTTATGGCCTGCCAAAATGACATAGCACGCCTTGAGATATGGTTATTAATTGGGTCCAAGGTAGTAAGGACGATGTTATCTTCAGCCACTCACTTTGTACTTTTGGACATATTTTAGGCCAATTTGCTTAACCCTTCTCTTAATACTAATATAAAAGCATCCTTTGTTTTGTTGATGACCGTTTGAATATGACAAGCGGGATTGGCTAAGGATATATACTACAAAAGCCTATTATAAAAGAAACTACTGTTCACTAAGTTACTCTAATTGGTAATTTGACACTTACTTTTTTCAAACAAGGTCTCAAATTTGAGTCTTACTAATAGAAAAGATTAGAACACTTCATCCAATAATAGACCGATTCGACTCAAACCAAATTAGTTAGATTTCAGAAAAGTTCAAACCGGATGGTTTAGAATGAAAAAAAAAACATAAGCATAAACAATTGTGTTAGGTTCACTACCATTAAGAGAACATCTTCTAAATCAACTCCACATGTTGCTTTCTTTCTCTTTAACTGGTTGTGAAAACTAATATCATTCAGCTAATTGGAGCCCTGAAAACCAGAGAATACAAGTTGAGTTACCTCAATTATACTAGCCCTCTATGTCAAAGTTTCACTCGTCTTATCTGCACTTGTGGTTTCTATTCTATAATAACATGGTTGTTTCATATCCAATATCTCTTTACAGCATGTTCTTTCCTCAATTCACATTAGGAAATCACTTGCTTTATTAGTGTGGTATGATTGGCATTTACCTGTTGGAAGGCAGCTTCTTCCATACTTGGATTTGTCTGGCACACATGGTGAAAGCCAATGATTGACCGTAATTTTTTTTTTTTTTGGGTCCCAACTGTCAAGCTGTCATCTGATGGAAATCAAAGAAAATGACTCTATTGATCAAGGGATAACCTTAGAAAAATGTTGAGAGTCATAAACTTTGTGATAATTTAATGGTAAAAGAAATTTGATATAATTATTGACTTCTTCATGAATAGATAGATCATTACTATTTTATTTAATCTACATCTAATTGTGTGTATATATATATATATATATATATATAGATAACAATACTGATAAATTTTTAGGGGAAAGGGAATAAAATACTAATGAGGCAAGAGATATATGTTCAAGTTACCTGGTTCTCATTTAGCACTTTAAGCAATCAAAGTTACCCATAAGAGTAATGATGCTGTAATCTCAGGCGATGACTCTACACATGATAATGTATTAACTATTTTAAGGTATAATTTGGAGTTATATGTATATATATAGACATTCATATTATAAAAGCACTGGTTGATATTATGTCACATATAGAATTCATCATAAACTCGAGTTTGTATTAACATTTTCTTTTCCTAACCTATAATCCCAACTAAAGAATTGGCAATGACAAATAAAATTGCAAATTAGTTTCTGTACCTTGGCAGAAAGGTTCAACTCATCTTGATGTGATTCACCAAAAAATAATCAATTTCATGTGAAAGTGAAACTAATTTTGCTCACATATATCCAAGGAAAAAAACAAAAAACAGATGGACACAATAACTTTGCTCTCCATTATTTTTCATGACAACAATCAATCTTGCAAAATACAAATAATCCAAGAAGGTGACATCCCGGTCTGCTATGTGCTACCAACTAACCACTTAACATTTAACTAGACACCTATCATTTTTGCCAAGTCTACACACAAAGTCACTTTAGGGAATATACCAAAACATGTCTTCTGTTCAAAAGTGACCATTCAATGAGAGAAATAAATACACACTCATTCATAGTGTGTACTGAGTACTAACTTCTGCAAATCAAATTGTGCAGTCAATTGATGTTTTTGTTTTTTCCCCAGCCATATCTAGTCTAGGAGTAAAATATAATCTTACAACCTCAAATCTTTGTAATTTTGTAACCTGACAAGAAAACTCAAGGCATTATTAAAATTTAAGGGAGGAACAAATAGATAAAAATATAGGTTGGTTGTTGCCTTGAAGATAGCAACGCCTCAACCACGGAGTATAGCATTGTTTGTGAATAATGTCGGTGAATAGTGATATGTTTTGTCCCTCATTGGTCTGTTCCTTAATTTCCTAAGAGTAAGCCTGTTGAGTCAAACCTTAAACCTCAAATACTAATATCTGTGCCAGCCATTTTGCTTCATAAATCAGATATTTGGAAGTAAGATTAACCTTTATTTCTCTAATTCAAAATTGATCAGAATAATTTGATACCATATAAAATGTAAAACATATTACAATATTACCATTACTACCCCCATTGACAAATGAAAATTATGAAACTCAAGAAAAGGAATATTTCAAACTTTGTTACTTAATATTAGCTCACCTAGTCGACTTTCTTACTTCGACTCGCTATGACTTTTGAGTTTGATTTTTCTGCTTTTTCTTATTAGCGGAATGAACCCGAGAGAGAGAGAGCCGAAGAAGTTGAAATGTTGGGAAAACATAAAGCCATCAAACATGGCACTTGTTGCTACATCTAGAAGTTGGAAATAAAACTTTGTGTACGTGTTTTTTCGTTTCGTGAGAGAGATATATGGAGTGTATTACTCCACGAGAGTAAGAGGAAAAAATAGAGAGTGTGAGTAAATTTAAGAGAATATAGGGTGTGGGTAAATATTAAATGTATCGGTAATATTTTTAGATATCATATTTATTACTTATTGGTACTATAACATTGTAGTATTTGAATAGAAGGGTTCTTATCGAAAAACACTATATTTATCTCTTGAATTGAAGTGTGGAAATGATATTTTATAATTATTCTGAATATAGTAAAATATTTTTCGGAATCTGTCCCGTGATTTTTCTTTAGGTATTTAGGGATTTCCACGTTAAAATTCGATTTCAGCTTTCTTTCAGCTTTGCATAGGGGAATTGAATTGAATTCTATGCTTTAAAAGCAACTTAAGTGATAGAATTGAAATTTCATGGGAATTGAAATCTAACAAAATCAAGGAATTAAAATCAAACCCCAAATAAATGTCATTTGATCTGGGAATTGAATTCCAACAAATTAAACTACTAAAATAACCTTATTTGAATATAATATTTTATTTCCAATATATTAATGAAGGATAAAATGATAAAAATAATTAAATTAATTTATTTTTAGACCTATTGTAAATCAAGGAATTAAATTGAATTTTTTAATTACTGATTCATTCCAAACATAAGAATTCAATTCAATTTCTAACGGAATTCAATTTCTAATGGAATTCAATACAATTCCATTTCATTAAAAATTTTCAAACGCTATGTTATTATTGCTGCGCCGTGCTGATTAATAAATTTAATTCTATCTAATTTATTTTAGTATTTATTATCATATATTGGTATTATTTAATTTAATTACAATGTGAATCAAAGCCCAACACACGCATGACCTAACCCCGAATTGGGGCAAGTTTTTCCCAAAATCTAAACTTTTGTTTGCATCAATATTCTAACATTCTTGTCATATTTTATTGAAATCAAGAGGGCGTTAATAGAACCTGCCATTTTTATTTTTTTTTGAGTTGGAATTTTCCTTGAGGTGTGTTCTTTCATTGTATGTGGCGATGTTATGGGAAGGATTTCATCCAGGTATGAGCTTTGTGTCTCTTCTTGAATTCAGTGACTGTTTTATCATGCATCTAATTTGATTTGGGTTTTTGAGATATACAGTGAGTTTTATTGTAGTCCCTTGTATAGTACTAATAGAATAGTGATCTGTAAGAGAGTTGAATTGAAAACTGTAGGGTAAGTAGGGCTCCTTTTATGAATTTTGGATTCAAGGTTTAATAGAGGTTGGGGTATTGTTTGTGGATATAGAAGAACTGAATATTCTGAGGAATTGCACCTGAGTTGTAAGTTAATGAGTGCAGTAAGCTTAGTATCTCTGGGATTGATTATACTCAGTTTGGGATTCTAGCTCTTTATTTTGGATTACATCCCATTTTGAACATGGTCTGTTAGAAGCATCATCAATGGACAATGGATGAAGTAGATAAGACTTTTTCTGGGCTTGTCAGCATCATCAAATCATGGATTCCCTGCATCCGAGCCAGCGAATGTTTCCGGGGATTTTTGAATTCCCAGTTCACCTTATTCGGTCGTAGACGCCACTGACTGTCATCTTTGTGGAAGAATTTTCTGTTCCAAGTGTACCTCAAACTCTGTTCTTCCCCCATTTAGCAGCCAAAGGGATCCTTGAGATGAGTGGGAAATTCTGTGTATTCAATTATTGTTACAAGCAATGGGAGCAGGGCACAGTTGCTTTTGATCCGGTATTCAATGTTTCCAATATAGATCTTAGTACATCAACATTGTCAACGTTAAGCTTGGCTAGCGGCAAAACCAGTCTCACTACTAAAAGCAGTTACATTACTCTTTGCTCCACGCCTTATTCTGTTAGGTCTTATAGACAAACACAACAGGGTATGCTGGTCATCGGATTCTGAGATGAGGCATTATCCTCAAGTGAATTGCTGCTATGGACAAGTTGAGTTTGATGGGATAAGCAACACTGATGACTCAGATTTTCAAGGCTCCGAAGAAGTGTTTGTTTATTTAATTTGTTTCTTATTGAACAGATTTTACTTAGAGGTGCTAATGAGGAAGAATTGAAGGTAAAGCATGTGGTTCAGTATGCAGTTTTTGCGGCTTACCATTTTGCTCTGGAGACATCTTTTCTTGCTGATGAAAGGAGTCTCCCTGCTGGAACTTCCACTGAAATGTCTAGCTGTGATCATTCATTCTTTACACAGAGTATTGTCTCTGTTTTTATGGGTAATGATGGTCTTTCCCATTTTCATGTTTGAACTATACAAGCATCTGGTCCAAGGTGTCACCCAAGTGTAACTAAACTGCCACGTTTATGGTCTTGATCTCCAAATTATTTATAACAAACTTTTTGATTTTGGATACAAATGGTGGTGATTATGTAAGAGAAGGATTCTTGTAACCTCCTTTTGGAGTTTCATTATGAAAACCATATAAACTTGCTTGTCCTATTATGCCATTCATGAATATAGATTTTGTTCATTGCTGATATATGTACTTGTAGCATTTTTTGTGGGGTTGATTAGTTCACCATGTTCTGTGTCTTGTATAGTGGCCTTGTATGGCAATTAATTTGGTTATTAGTAACTGTTAGAGTTATAGATACAAAACCATTCATGCCTACTGTTTTAGGAGTCTTGTTATGCTAGTTGTCCCATTGGGATGGAAGTTATATTAAATTCTATAAATGAAGCATCATATAAATAGCTAAGCCTTGTGGTTCAATCATTCCTTTATGCTTACTTAGGAAACTCTTCACAAGATTCTGAACCAAGAAAAAAGAAAAGGGCCAACCTGGAATTGACATTCGAATATGTGGGATAACCACCTTATTTATGCAGTCAACTCAGTCAATTCTAGCAATGGAACTGTGTTAATGAGTAGTACATGATGATGAACCCTCAAGTATTATTGCTTATGCCTTAACATCAGAATATCATTTCGAATTGATTGATACAATGCAAGATTTGAGTACAAGAATTTCAAAGGAGGTAATTGTGAAGGTGATGTGTATCAATTTTCAATTGATAAGGACTCTATCCACATGTGAAACTATAGATTTTTTTTGTCCTAACCCACTAATATCTAAAATTTATTGGATTTAACTTATCTGTTTTTAACTAGTATCTGCTCACCAATATTAGAAACTACTGTTTATACTGTATTACATGTACTACTGCCACACTATAATTAACAAAGGAAAATGCTAATAAGTGTTTAACTCTTGATGATGCTTCGAACATTCTTAATTATTAGCTGAATAGTTAATTATATACAGAAAATATTGCTTTGGAAAAAAAATATTATAGTCTTCCGACAACTATACCATAGATCCAAAAAAAATATTACATTGTGACATGTAAACAATGTTACTATGCAAAACCATGTTTAAGGGGGGAAAATCCAAAAAGAAGGCCAGTTTGGTAATGACCATAGATCCTCAAATTTAATGAATTCAAAGGCAGATTCCATGGTGGGGTTACTTCATTCAAACCCCTTCATTCTCTTTGCGTTTCTGTCACGGAAAGTTTACTT
The DNA here is from genome assembly GCA_031216125.1 of Dalbergia cochinchinensis. Lineage (NCBI taxonomy): Eukaryota > Viridiplantae > Streptophyta > Magnoliopsida > Fabales > Fabaceae > Dalbergia > Dalbergia cochinchinensis. The sequence continues at coordinate 68,894,447 of CM062375.1, read as the reverse complement.
CAAGCAAAAAAACAACACATCATCAAGAAGAACTTCTTGCATGAACAATTAACTACTTTGGATATGAGTCATCATTATTTTTTTTTTGTTTTGATTATCTTTGTATACTATGATTAAAATAGTATACATTTAATAATATATATTATTCCATTGGAGTTAGAGTTTCATTGAATAATAATGTCTAGAAGGTTAAGAATCACGGAACAGTGTTATGAACAAGAAATCAATCAACTAACTCTTTCACATTTTTGTTGAAATGAGAGATTTGATTTCACCATTGAAATTTCAGTTTCAGTGTCATATTCCACATTTCAACGTAAATGGATGTTTCAAAGTTTAAACAGCTGATATATATGTCCATATTTTCAAATAGCTTGGCCCCACTGTCCTTTGCTCTTAGGCCTAAATCCGTGATTTGATTTTTCCCCCCATCATAGGCCTCATGAACTTCTCTTATGATTTCTTTTCAGATAAATTCTCATGTACTTCTACAATAGGAATCCTGAATATAGCATGAACCTAAGATGTTAGCTTCTTGTTTTAATAGCAGGAGCTTTTCTCGTGCATGTATCTGCTGTCACAGTAAACCGCTGGGTAGAGGTGTAATAGTAAGAGTCCTCTCTTTCTCTAACCAGTGTCTTAAGGGTTCGATTCTCGTCTTAGAAATGGAGCAATTTTAAAATTTATAATCAATATTACCCTCCAATTGGGAATGCAGTACATGAGGAATTAATCACTATGTCTAGCGGTCTATGGTGGACACCCTAGGAAGGCCCAAATCTGCCCTTCTCTTGTGATTAGTACTATTATGACATTATCATAATAAGTGCGCTTCACACATCACAGATGCACCAGACAAAGTTTTCTGCTATGTGATTAGGAAGTCATCATTATTTCCTTTTCTTTTTTTTTCCTATCAGATAATCTAAAATACTAATTAATATGCAACTTTATGAACTGAATGAAAAACAACAAGTCACTAAGAAAGGCATTGCCGTTATTAACATTGTACAACTGGCATGAAAATGTGTGCTGCAGGGACAAACCCGCTGCCCATGTGCTTTTTGATTCACCATTCACATTCTGTTTTTGGGGTATCAATTTCATGCCTTTCTGATACATACACTATGGCACTCCATGTAAACTAACTGTTTAGACATATTAGTGTGACAAAGTTCAGAATGACTAGCATCACTAGCAGAAGCCATTGAAGTTTAAATCCTCTTGCAGGCTATCACCTTCAACTGCAGCATGATTGATTTCTTCCCCTTTAACAATCTGCAGCCAACTTTGTTGTAGAAGTAGATTCATGATTTCAGCATCCCTGAACCAAGCAAAATGTTTGTAGTAAGATAAATATGTACAGAACAAATTTGGAGCTGAATACCAAATTTTACGCCGGAGTAGAGATACAATAGATAGAAGAACACAGTATGTGATGATGGTCTGAAGAGGGCAAATCTTTGTGTCGCTTCTGTCTACTCTTCGGGTGAATTTGGTTAGAGGGCAAAGATTGGATGAAAATCTTTATAGACAGACTTTATATATAATTTTTTACATGAGATTTATTTATGAAAATTTTCACCCCAAAATCAAACACACCCTTAGTGCTCAATTTTTACGTATAAATAATGTTACTATTTTATTTTTGTCCTTTAAGTAGTAGGCAGGGTAAGATTCTCTACCTTGGATGATAGGCTGGCCTTGAGCTTGAAGGCCGTTGATAACGAGGCCCTTCATCATATCCTTCACAAATTATTTCTCCATCTTCATCTTGGTAGCATACTATGCCCTCAGATTCATCCTCATAAACCTGTTTATTTAGAGCCAAAGTAGAGGCATCAATAAATATAAAGTTTCATAAAAGTCATGGCGTAAATTAATTTTTTCCTTGTATACTAGTTACACATATTGAACTTGTTAAGGCTAAGGTTATCTTCAGCTTGGATAATAAGAGTAATCATCAAATTAAGAAAGTATGGATTAACAAAGATAAGATGTTGACCTTATTCTTGATGGATGCTGTGACCCTCAGTGCCACTGGACCAACTGGTGCCTTCTTTTGTGGGGCACAGCTGTGTTTGGACATCAAATCTTTGTTTGCATGTTTTAGAAATGAACCATATTTCCGAATTGAGATTTGAGATGAAGAACAGTTAAGAGCCATCAATCTAATTCTCCCAAGAACATGAAGGAGGAGGGAGGAAGATGGCAATAAGAAGAAGAAGAAGAAGACGAGGAATAAAATTGTTGTTGGGTGGGTATTAATATATTATATATAGTACTGCTATAATGATGTCATGGCAAGATTAATTAGTTAATATACTAATGTTAAGCGTCGGTTTCTATGCTTTGCTTATACAAAAAATTCAATTATTGATGGCTCATGTCTTGTCATACTGTATTAACATATTGATATGGATGAGAGTCTAATGTACTGTAAGGCCTAAGATGCGATCTTTCAAATGTTATTCCAACATATATATATATAGGATTTTAGAGTGTCTCATTGTATTTGATATTTTTTTAAATAAATTATATTATATACTATTCTATTTAATATATTTTAATAATTAAATAGAATATTATAATCTAAATATATATATTAATAGATATATTAATTATGTATTATGTATATAAATAAAATTATATTAATTATGTATATAAAATTCTTAATATAGTCTAAAAAAACTATATATATACAATAATATATAATAAAGATTGTAATAAAAAAAATAGTAAATTTTCTTAAGGAACAAAAATGTTTGTTATACTTAATATCTTTAGTTTGGTCTGTATTTATATTCATTCTGCCTTTCATCCAAGTAGTTTTTTCTTGGTGAAATTACCTTAAGCATATATTTTTTTATTCCAATTGTGAATGTTAGGCAATAATACCTATAGGCTTTCTTTATATATATATATATATATATATATATATATATATATATATATATATATATATATATATGTGTTAAATGATATTTATATTTTTTCTTTTTATGGTCGATTTATAAAGTCAAGTGTTTAAAAAAATGTTTAAAGATGTTCTAAAAAAAGTTATTTCCCTATCTCTTCCATCTAGTTACTGGTGAAGTGAACTCCAGGTCATAGTATTGGTTGATGCTTGTCAATGCTTCTCTCCTATCAATTGGTCGATTAGTCCATTCACCACGTCACTATTAGGTGGCAACACGATTTTGTTATTGTTTTACTTGTATATGGTAACGTTGAAATTCAGTTTACATATTTATTTATACTTCATATTTGGAAATTTTCATAGAGGGACGCATCATATTATAACTCATAATATAAGTGTGACACGTAATATAAGGGCGATGGAGTTTAGTGTGAGACACACTACATGGAAGCTTTTGCACACAATCATCGGAGATATTCTGCATCTTTTCAAGTGTAAATGGGAGCATCAAGGTTTCCAATCAAATATTTGTGCCCATTTTATGGCAACACTTGGTGCAAAGTGTAGTGAAAGTTTGAAGAAATTTAATGTGAGTTTCTTCCCCAGCTAGCTTGTTTAGTCCCGGTCCCTCCTTGGTCTCTCTTTCCTTTGTCATACTATTAAACAACAATGTTATTTTAACATCTAAATTTTTAAGCATCCTAGACACCCCTCACAATAAATATAGGATTCAAGTTACCTCTTATTCTCCACTTATTTTCTGACATCATCTTTTTCTCATTTTTTCTTTGGGTATTGGGTATCTTTCGCTATTAGGTGTTGAAATATTTTTATCAATATCAAAAGAACAATCAGATGATTTTTTTTCAGTTGACTTTACTTGTAATTATCACAAGCCACCTTATTTAATTTTGTGGGTGTCATTGTGGGCGGTAGCCCATTTATTTGGGACAACTATTTCGGATGCTTATCACTGGTGTCAGAGTAAAAAAAGAAAAAATATGGGATTTTTTTAGTTTTTGTGAAACCCACCAGGAATCGAATTTCTGATTGGATATGGGATAGTACCATAGGATAATGTTTAGAAGAAATAATTAATGTGTGAAGTAATAAAGTTGTATATAAGGCCTTAAATTTAATGTGACTTTACATCAATTTTAAAAAATAGTGTAATAACATTAAAAGTATTTGTTATCATTTCTCTTAGTTAACTAATATTATTACATTATATTTATTAGTAAATTTACAGGCATTTATGTGCATATCAATTTATTTTTATATTTTTTTTATATTTTATTTTTTTATTTATTTTTGTAACTTCCTCTAACTCTATATATTAAGAGTATTTTAGAAAGAAAAAAAATTTAGATATTAAAAAATAATTAAAAGGAATTATTTCCTTTATATAGAGTACAGATAAAACATGAGAATGTTTCAAACTATGAATCATAAGTGATGAGAGCATGCAATTTCTCACGAAACCATTTTAAAACAAAATGAAAAAGAGAAGAGGCTAATTAGTCTGTGGATGTTTAATTGTTTGTGCCTTTATGAGATGTGACGACACTAGCTAAAATGATAACAAAGATAGGAAACTCCTTAAGCAAACGCTGTATGACGTTACATGTATATACTTCTAATATATATGCACTATAAAATCATTAGAAGAATGGAAGAAAACAAATTAAATTATAGTAGTTGATCTCCACTTGGCATATCTCAAAAGTTGGAATGGAATTTGTAAACACAATCCAATATTTAGCACTGCATAATTTGCATCTGAGTGTGCACCATTGGAAACTACTTCTGATGTGGAATAGTGATTGAATATGTTACGTGCAAGGAACAAGGAATCATCAATCAATTCTATGGGAGAGGTGCAGAATCTCTACTCCCAGATAGAGGAATAACAAATAGATTCTGTGTCCACAACTAGTTGAGTGAAACAACACTTCTTGTATTGGAAGCATTAATTGCTCCTTGGCCGTTGCTTCCAACAAGTGTTACAGGTGTCCCTTAACGTGGACAAAACAACCGGCGAAGTGGGCCCTTACAAAGTTTACAAAAGATCTCATTTATCAAGTTGTGTATCTTGTCGTGTTTGAATACTCCATCTTTTTTACGGTATTTGTTGAAAAAAAAATGCATAGATTAAAAAGGTAATGAATGTATTTTGATAATAATGAAAAATATATATATATGGATAGACTATATTATCACCTATTAAAATATAAATTTAAAATATTATAATAATATTAAAAAATAAACACAATTAATTATATTAAAAATAGTCTTGGAAATGAAAAATATAACATTTCTTGGTATAAGAAATGGATAGATAATTTATAATAAAAAATTTTAAAAAGTAGGTAGATAGAGTGAAAAAGATAGAGTAGCACTTAAGAAATAAAAAAGTAGAGTTTAATATTGAAAAGATGAGTTTTTTTTTTTGTTTTTCAAAACATGGGATACTTCTCTTTTTACAGTATTGTTAAATTATGTTCTAAGAGTATTTATTAGCAAAATCCTTCCTGAAATAATCATATTTTTTATTTTTCATTATTGAAAATAATTATTTAAATTATCATTATCTAGAATTTATTATTGATTTGAGTTGATTTTGTAACGCCGTGATTACAGTCGGGAGTGATCGCCACAAGGAGTAAGACGGACAAGGAGCGCTCAGACTGAAATGGAGTGCATGAATGAACGAACCGATTACACAGAATGAGAGGATCCTGTGATCAGATAGGTATGGGACTATACATGAGGCTTATATGAATTGATTTGTACTACCTATACCAACAAGATGATCTTCTTTCAGAAATTTAAATCGAAAGAACTCCACGCTGCGCTTGACTTGGAAAGCAATTTTGGATGGGTGACCTCCCAAGCTTTTCCCAGAAGCGTGTGAGTGAGGACAAAGACGCCTGAAAGACCCGTGGTTTGTGACAATCGCCAATCCATAAAGCGGCGATGTTACAAATGGATCGAGCCGCACCTCTCCCAAGACGATGTGGTTCGAGGGACTAACCAAAGTGGTGTGGGCATGTAACGCCCGGGATTCGGGGAGTGATCGCCGGTCAAGGAGACGACAAGGAGCGGCTCTGGCAGACTTCGAAAGCGGAGATACGAATGAACCGACATACACCCGAATAGGATCCTGTGATCAGATAGGTATGGGACTATACAGTTAAGGAGGGCTTATATGAATTGATTTGTATTACCTATACCAACAAGATGCATCTTCTTTTCAGAAATTAAATCGAAGAACTCCACGCTAAGCGCTTGACTTGGAGCAATTTTGGATGGTGACTCCTAAGTTTTCCTGTAAGCGTGAAAGGACAAAGACGCTGAAAGACCGTGTTTATGACAATCGTCAATCCATAAAAGCAGTTATGACGCATTGATTTGAGTTTGGTTTGCTAGTTTTTCCTATTCATATTATTCAAATTTAAAATTTTATTGGAGGGAAATAAGTCTCAAATTATTTAAAAAACTTTGAATTATGAAAAAAAATCTTTTATTATGTTTTCATAATCTATAATATTATATGTATTCTTTTTCTGAACTAACAATAAACTCACAATAAGATAGAAAGATATGAAATAATGAATTTATCACTTTTTTTTTTCAATATTAGAACCTCTATCTTTTGTGTTCCCACAATGAATAAAAAATGGAATAAAGGCCCCCTTAGTTTCTCCCGAAGATTTTATAAGACAATTTAGTCTCTGAAAAATTAAAATTAAACCTGCGGCTCCTTAAGATTTTAATAATGAAACATATTAATCTCTTTATGTATTTGATTCTTTAAACAATAAAAAAATTACATACTTGATCTGTTGATATGGATGTTAAGTTATGCATGTATCATCCGAAGTAAAATAAAATTTAAAATAACTAATTTTAGTAAATAAATTATATGAAATGAGTTATTTAAATTTCTATTATAAATCATAATATGATCATTTTGTGTAATTTTATACATCAAAATTAGTGTAATATATTCTAAAATGATATCATTTTGCTTGAATTCAATGTTTTAACGACATATCATCATTATATTGTATAATATATGTAAGTTTACTAATAAAAAATTAATTAAAAGACTAATATATCTAGTATTGTTAATCTTAAAGGATCGATAATATACATGATCAACCACTATACATGTATTCAGATAGACAGCCACGATAGGATTTCATATCTCTTTAATAACCTAGCTTATAGATTTCAATACTCCAATACTATTATTGGTTGCGCTAGTCAAATAAATAACCAATGTGATAATCGAACTTTTCACACCCAATGAATAAGCTGCAAGTGCCACCTGCCCCTTAATAAATTGCCATATAACACACGACCACATCCCAAGGGAGCTCCACCTTCTCCTTCTGCCTCATTTATTTAATCTTTTTTCTACCTTTCTTTTTCCAACTTTCTTTTGTTGCCTTATTTGTTTATTATATTGAACCTTGTCTTTTTCTACCATTCCCACACTCCTCCCTGTCAGAAATCCATTGCTAGAAGCTGACAACATTTTTGGTCAACATGACGGTTCTGAATTGCATCTTTTTCAGAAAAATTGGGCCTTCTTTGGATTTGGTATCTTAACGCCCTTTTCCAATTTCAAGCCTACCCCAGTGGCCCAATACTTATGTTAATGTTTGCTTTCCATTTAATCCATTTATTTAGACAACAAGAACCCATTTTCAACTCAATAAATGTACGTACATATTTCTATATATTTACAATAAGTACACATGAACTCATCATTTCATCCTCATTTTTACCTCTCAATCGATCATACCCATACTGTCAACATGAATAGATCCTGATCTAGAAACTATTTTAGTAAAAATAGTTAGGATCCTTAAGTAGAAAATATGTAGCGCTTTGCAGACTAATTTTTACTCTTTATTATTATTATTTTTCAATACAATCAACTCATTGTCAACCTAGTCGAATTAGGAGTTTCACATGAATGAACCACAACAGAAAGCTTAAAATACTATGATAATATGACTTCAATGGAAGAAAAGAACTGCAAGACTCACATAAACACATCATTTTAAAGAAATACAAGGAATAAATATATTTTATTCTTTACACATTAAATACTACTCCCTTTGCTTTAAGGTAAATGCCTCTTTTTTTTAATTTTTTTTTAAGTATATTCATAATCTATGGAGCACAGACACTGACACGGACACAGGACATGACACCGACATGAAGACACACCAAACTCAAAAAATTGCAGGACATGGACACGACATATATATATACATATAATTTTTTTATTTTTTGTATGATTCTTTTTTTTTTGGATTTTTTTGTCATGTTTGTATAATTTTTTATTTAATTAATTCTTATTTTTTATAATCAATTGAAAAATTTTCAAAATGAAATGACCCAACTGTACAGATCTAACTAAACAATTAGGGTTGGTTTTTAGCTCATGTTGGTATTAAAAATTTAAAAAAAAATAAAGAAACTAACTCAAGCGTGTCCATAATGAATTAAAGACATGTTTGATGCGTGTCCGGTCGTATTCGGTGCATGTCCGATCTTGTCCGGCGCCTGTCTCACGCATGTTCGAGCTTAGAAAAACTATTTTTTTAATTGGACATGTACGGACGCGTGTCGTGTGAGTGTCGGTGTTCAATACGTGTCCGATACATGAACACACCGCCAACTTGGTGTGTCCGCTTCTTAGTTCATAATCAAAAAAAAAATGAAAAAGATATATTTATTTTGTAACAGACAGAATTAAGTTAAATTGATATTGGAAGTGTGGATTCTGGTTTTATTATATGAAGGAAAGGCAATTTTTCTTGTACGGCCAAGAAGCTATAAGAAGCCTATAACACTGTAGATGTGAAATAACAAAATCATTTGGCATGCAAGCTAGGCCTAGGAGACAGACACTGGTTGTGCTAGACTGTTTGGTGCTAACCCCGGAGAGCAATCCAAATTCACAACCAACAAACACCAACACAAGTAGTCAAGAACCTTATTAAAAAAAAAAATTACTTGCAATTAGAAACTATGATATCTGCAAAACTTGAATTAGAAATGTTAGTTGGATGTAAAATTCGTGCACATAATTTTACATACCATAAAATAGCAGTGAACTATTAGTTTTAATGAAGAATAAGAACCAAGAAAAAAAATCAGAATGGAGATAATTAATCTTACATAAACTATGTTATTATTATAAGTTCCAAACCACCCTCAGTATGAGCTATTATATATAGTCTATGACAACCACCAATTTTGATGTTCTTCTTAAATTATTATTTGCTATGCAGGTCCCAAAGCTCCCCTATTCTTTTGATGTACTTTTTCGTCTTCACCCTCATCCAATCCATCTCTTCTCGAGATAGGAAGGACTAAGGAAGGAGGGCGTGTGTGACACATTGGCTAACAAAGAGAGTGCTGAGTATTTTTGGTTCCTTATCACATGTGACTATGTGAGAAATTTTTACTAGTGTACTATATTTAGACCCCTTGGTTGTTCCAACTAGTCTACAATACATTGCCTTTGCCTACTAATTGACTATGCTGTTCCCACTGCCTCTCCTGTCACTTTCTCTTGGACTCACTGTTCTATAACACATGACACCAATGCGGTATATGCAGATAAACCAAACCAAAGGACCAAGACTAGCCAAGACTTGACGAAGAGAGACACCATTTCTTTCACATACCGTGAGAGTGTGAGACCCCCCCCAGCAAGATCAAACACACTTCCATGGACCTCTCAAGCCACAAATTCTTCCAAGCTCCATCTGTATTGGCACCACATGGGGTAGGGATCCCCGCACACACACACACACACACATATATATGATGATGATGATGCCTTTTAGCTTCACTTTTTGTTTGTTTGTGCATTTTACAAAGTGTGTTTTCTTCACTAATTTTTCTTTTCCTTTTTGGGGGTCTTTTTCTGTGTGATTTAGGAACCATCTATGGAAGGCAACATGAGCTTGTATGGGAAAAGCAAAGGCAACAACCCTTTCGCAGATGACTTCCCTGATCCACTTTGCAAGCTCAATCTCAAGGAGACTTCTGAGTTTGTTAAGTCATTTCCAGTGCCAAATGGCAGCAATGCAGAAAGCAGAACCTTTGTTGAGGTTTCAGCTCAGAAGAGAGAAGTAGGGAACAACTCTTTGACACAACAAAGGAGATCACTAGAGGCTCCCTCAACACCCGGCAGACCAGTTTTCAGCTTCACCAGCATTGGAAGGAACCTTTCAAGAAAGAGCTTCCCTTCCAAATGGGATGATGCAGAGAAATGGCTCATGAGCAGCTCCTGCCATGACTCTCCAGCTCATGTTGCCACTGCTGTTAAGGTATCTGAGCCCTCAAAGATCAACAGCGTACAATGTGCAGATGATGGCTTCAAGCAGCAGATGGAGTGTTTCTCAAAAGCTGTCCCAAACTTCAGACGGTCTACATCTTTGGACCACCATAACATGTTTGGCGCTTTCAATGGGGTCTCATGTCCAACAGACATAGTACTAAAAGGTGGGATCATCATTTTAACTTCAGAACTAGACTTTTTCCCCTTGTTAGCCTTGCCTTCCTTATTGTTTCAATTCATTATTTTTCAATCTACCCCTTTTTGCCATCATGATCATTCTGCATGTTTTCCTCTTTTGGTCTTTATTAAGTTCCGAACTTTTGCTTACTTTAAAAGTTTTTCATCTTTAATAGTTTAATTAACATTGAAGCTCATTTGGTTTTCCAAGCTGCAAATGGATATACTAATATAGGAGCTAGTCTCAATTTAGAATGACTTTGTTTTGATCACTTGGGCCCTAAATTGTTCATTGGGTGAAGGCTCAATGTTTGCTTACTTCAAAAAAAGTCATTTTCAATAGATTATTTAGCTTTAAGGCTCATTTGGCTTTCCAAGCTGCAAATGCAAATAGTAATTTAGTAGCCAGTCTCAATTTAGAATGACTTGGTTGTTATCAATTGGACCCAAAATTGTGGATTGGTTGGAGATTCAAAATTTTTACAGGTTCTTATTTCCTTGTGTTATAAGCCGTTGAGTGTTGAGCATGACTATGGTAACTATTGGAGGCGCATTTGAAACTGAATGGTATAGTTGAGTTGAATTTTACTAGTAAAACAACTGCTTGACTAATACTGAATTGCAATGCAGATAAGTTCACTGAGAGCATAGAGCCCATTTTGCCAAGTTTCAAATACTTGGAACCAACTAAAGAAGGGTTCTTGTTTAGAAACCGAACTGGGGAAGCAATGCAAGATGCCTGCACAGAAGTGGCTCCTGAGGTTCAACATAGAGATGTTGGGACTGAGATGACCCCTCTTGGGAGCTCCACAACTTCAAGGTGCCACACCCCAATCAAGAGCTCATCCCCTCAGAGACATAATACCCCTGCAAGTAGGTCAGGACCATTGGCCTTGGCAAACACCAATAATAGCACTGGCTGCAATGTTGAGCTTATTCAGCTGGAGGAGTGCCATTTTTCTAAGTTGCAACTAGGGACACAATACGACTTGGTCCCTTCAAATTGGAGCTCAAGTGGAGAGGAGGAAGAGGAAATATCAAAGAGCTTGAGACATAATGCTAGCCAGAAAGGTGATTCAGATTGTAGAGCTGCTTCATGGGAAGAAGAGGAAAAGACCAAGTGCTGCCTCAGGTAACCAAACCTCAATGATTCAGTACACATATAGTTGTTTCATCTTATATGCATGGCTTGAACTAAATTGTTGAGTTGCAGGTATCAGAGGGAAGAGGCAAAAATTCGAGCTTGGGTAAACCTCCAAAGTGCTAAAGCAGAAGCCCAATCGAAAAAACTTGAGGTATATATTTCATGGCTAATCCTTTTTCTTATGAATTATGGTTAGCTTGCAGTACTTTGTAGCCAACCTATCATCAACAATTCTAGTTGAAAGCAACAGTGGTGTGACTAGAAATCAACACTTTCTCTTACCATCTAAATTTAATTAATTATTAGTACAAGTTTATGCTGTTGAGTTATCTAATCAGGAGGTGAAATCTGCCTAAATTAAAGCTGTTCGATTTTGTTGAACATGAAAAAGCACTTCCCTGCCCCTCTATTTTGTTGGTGGTCCTTTTTTTTCTTGGTCATTGCTATTGGCATTGAAAATAAAGTGCTTTGAAAGTACAAGGTATCATTACAAGAACCTTATCCTGTCCTGCTGCAAGCAGTTTTTGAACTGTTTGTTAAGAGTAGATTACTGTGTAATCCACATGGTGTATAGTGTTGTCCTGAACATATAGAAACCCAAGAAGATGTTAACTATGCATACAAATTTGACACATGAGCTGGTATGAACTTTTGACTACAATCTATTAATCTAATGGTTTGCCACGCATGTTGGTGGCCTATTCCTCGAGCCACCAACTCATGGATACCATTCTCATCATTATCTTGTTGACCAGTCTACTGTCCAAGTCTGAGTATTTCCTCAGCCAAATAAATCCCCATGTTCATTTTCCCAATATATACCAAAAAAAAAAACAGAGAGAAGACTAAGAGAAACCCCATTCTTTTTAATTTTTATGTTAGGGAACACATGCGATCATTACATCTAGAAATTTGCGGCAAGCACAGTATGAGTTTTTTTTTTTTTTTGCCAGGTAATCTACATATATAAGGCTGCATTGGAGTATCTGAGCTGGCTAGATTTATATATTTTGTCGTCCTTGAGTCTTGTATTCACGTTCAACTTCAATATAAAAATTTATAATGATTCTGCACAGATTAAGATATGCCCTTCTGTACAATACTTGGACCAATTATAACAATTTTCAATTCAGTTCAGAATATTTATGGTATACTATATGTGAGAAATGAGTGAGGATGATGATTCTTTTCATCTAGTATTTTTATTAGTTGGTTTGAGGATCACTCTTCAGCTTTGGAACTTCAATTTTGATTATTAAAAGCAGCATTAAATGTTATTAGAATTTTCCACAGCGAGTTTAAAATTTGGACAGCTGGACCATGGATTGTAGATAGTAGTGAATGTATGCTACTAGTTTATAATCTACTATCTTACTATAATATATAAAACAAAGTCCAAATTGAAAACTACTAGGCATGCATGTTATCTTTCCAACTCTTATTCTAATCTGTTTCTATGTTCTCTAAGCCATTGAAAACACAAACCTGTTAGAAAATATCACAGATAACCAAGCAAGTTTTCAACTTAACCCAAAGTTCAAAACGCAGGCCATTTGAAACAACCATCTGTCTTACTGAAAACACTTCTCTGTGCAGGTGAAAATACAAAAGATGAGGTCAAACCTTGAAGAGAAGTTGATGAAGAGGATGTCAGTGGTCCACAGAAAAGCTGAGGAATGGAGGGATTCAGCTAGACAACAGCACTTGGAGCAAATCCAGAAGGCCACTCAACAAGCTCAAAAGATGATCCACAAGCATAATAGCTCACAATTTTCAAGGCACAGTTCATGTGGTTGCTTCCCTTGTCATAATATATAACCATCACTAAACATAACAATGGAATATTTTTCCCCACGACCTTGATACTTGCCCTGCATATTTTTGAGCCTCCAAAATAAAGAATAATATTACTCAAGTATTAAAACAGAATATTAAGAGTAGCTACCATAAAAAGAGACAAGCAAAATACGGGAAATATTGGGAATATAATAGATAGATTCTCTCATGCTAGTTTTTCACAAGATATTGTCATGTGTGGTCACTCATAATCAGTTCTCTTATGTCGGGACGTCATGTTTGAACTCCCCTTTCAAAATCTTTCAAAATCAATGGTAAGTGATCACGTATGATAAAGTTATGTGAAAAACTAATATGAGAGATTCATTTCGGGGAAATATTATCCAGTACCAAACTAACTTCCTACATTTTTCATGAATAGTGACTGTTGAAATTAGTTTTATATTAAAAAAAAAGGTGCTATGTGGTATGACATTATTTGGTACAATTTCGTCACGTTGCTAGTATTAGTAGAGCTGACAAAGAGCATCGCTGCTTGGTTCGAATAAATATCGTGTGAATGCTACGAAAATCAATAGTAACCCATGAAGGAAAGGGAGATATACCGAACTCAAAAAATTATAGAATAAGGACACGACATATATATATATATATAATTTTTTTTATTATATAATAAAATAAAATAAAATGACTCAATAATACAGATCTAATTAAATAATTAGGGTTGATATTGGGTTCATGTTGGCATCAAAATTTTTAAAAAAAATAAAGAAACTAACTCAGGTATGTCTTTGGGGTGTCCAAACTGCTTCCATAATAAATTAAAATAATGTCCAATCTTATTTGGGGTGTATTCGAGTTAAAAAATTATTTTTTTAATTAGATACGTATTTAACATGTGTTGTGTGAGTGTCGAACACTGACACGTGTCTAACATACGAAGAAGCCACCAAGTAAATGTATCTGTACTTCTTAGATAGTAACCAATCAGAACGAGAGAGGATATAATATAACAAAATAGAAAAGCATAAAACGGATATTGAATAAAAAACTGCCACGTCACGCATCATTTCATCAAGAAAATTTCTTACTATTTAAAACTACTCATTTTCAATATCATTATTGATGTAAAGATAATATTACTCTGAATGAAAAACAGAATATATATACAGTATATAAAAAAAAAAAAGCAAAACACAAAAGAACGGTTTCACAACACAACTCTAATAATGTAAGGCCACTAAGATAAATCCAAGCAAAGTACAAAATATATCTACCTTATGGACTACACAATAGTTCTGAAACCTGAAAATTACAACGGGAAAGTGATACGGCCTTTGTTGTTTTTCTCCACTTGTTCCCATGCATGCTTGTGTCGTCTTGTATTTGGGTTAGGAACCAAAAGAAGTACTGAAAAACACAATTGGCAAGGTATTCACTTTTCAGATAATGTCATGAGGTTTCGTGAACATGCCGGGCAGAGAGACGTATGCTTAATCATAACTTTAGCTGCTTTGAGCAAAGAACCTCTGCATTCCTTGAATTACTAGATTTTGAGTATGGTACATGTGAGTGAGTGGCAATGGCATATTGCCCTCATGATATTTGATATCATTACCAATCTTGCTAACAAATTATTTTCACCTTATTATAGATAATAATTCAATTTATGCATTAGAAGTAGACACTAATGATGTAAACTATAAAGAGAGAATTTTTCACTATACTAACTGTAATCAAATACTTTGTGTCACTCTCAATGTGGACATCTTTAACATATATTTTTGATATATGAATAATATTACTCTATTATACACACACTATTTTAAAACAAGTCACAGCCAACTACATAAACACCCAAAAAAAAAAAAAGGGTCCAGTTTAGACCATTAATTTTGCACATAAAACCAATCTTGATGAGGCTAAATAGCAGCATAACACCATCAAGCCACGCCACAAGTTGTGTTAAATTTGTGCTAAGTAGTTTACTGAAATATACTAGAAGTCAACAATCCAATTGTTTTTTTCCGGCTCTTATGAGATTATACTTTTCAAAAGTTCTCAAATGATAGTGTAGACTGTAGTATGATAACAAGGGGTTTGTGCTGATAGATTAATTGAGTCTTCTTCCTGAAGGATACTAACCCTTTTGGAGTATGTTATTCCCTATTATTTGCTAGCATGCTCATAATAGAAAGTGTGAGCGCCACAAAGCCAAAGAAATCTAATGGAAAAGATCATCTGGAGGAAGAGCACAAGCATAAGTATTTCTCCTTGATGCTAGGAGATGACACTAGCGGTAAACCAACTGCAAAATATAATGGTTGAAGTATGCAAAGCAGCTAGTTATCAACTCTAAAATATGTTCCTGTTTCTGTTAAGATTGGTTTTCTTCTCCTTTTTTATTCAAATGCTTTTTCAACCATAGTTGGATGCGTAAGAGGGTAGCTCCGTGTGTCAAAACCCAAGTGGCCCTGAAGTTGCCAAAATCAATCTGTAAAATTACAAAACTCATCCATAAAAATTTGCCCCCAAGCACACTCCACATGTATTAGCATAACAGGAAAAACGGTAACCCGCAATATCATATCAAAGCAAGTAATGTAATGATTTCTCTCATGATTTATTGTCAAGGAAAACTCGAAAATAATAAAAATGATGTTTCTACATCACTATTTATTGACGACCTTTCCTTGGCATGCAAAGACCTTGTAGCAAGGAATAGGAATTTTGCACATTCAAAATGCAACTGAGTTGAATTACCAACAAAATTATTGACCCTCAAAACAAGGGGCTAAAAAAAATATCTTTCATCATCAAGTCTTGCATATTCAAAATGCAGCTATGAGTTGAATCAACAACAAAATTATTTATCCTAAAAGCAGTAAAGAAGGTCTAGTTTCTCTAAGCACAAAATCCATCAACCTCAAATATCAATTGACGGAGAGAAACTGACAACTACATGACTCCTCAGTCACGGAATTCATCCATGAACTTCTGATGGAACTCGGTCAAGCGGGAGACAATAGCCGGAATCTTGTCTTCTTGAGGCAGTATGGTGCACCTAAAGTGCCAGGTGCCAGGAACCTTCAACACAAATACACAATTTAACATACATACAATCAGTATTACAATCACCAAAAGGATGTGTGAAACACAACATAGTTGGAACCAATTATCATGTTTGTTGGGGCCAATTAGAGCATAAAGGCTTACACATGTTTTCTATCTCTAGAAATATAGTAGCATACCGAATTTTCGATTTTGATCCCTGTTAAATTTTTGGTTTGGTTTCGGTCCGAGTTTTTAAATAATGAGTGTAAATGATCCTAGGTAAAACTTAAAAAGTTTTTTTTTGGGTCCCAATCACGATGGTCATTTGGGGACTACTGCACATTGTAAAAATTTTTGTCTGAAACCAAATGGAATATTTTAGAGACCAAAACCAAAATTTGGTATATTTTCAAGGACCAAAACATATGTAAAACGAGGGAAAGAAGGCACTTACAATAAATCAATATATGATATATACTAACCTGTCCAAAACCAGAACCAGGAACAACTACTACTCCTGTGGAATTCAGCAGGCGGCGGCAATAGAAGGCATCAGGAGCTGTTTTTACAGCCTCTGCTGCTTCGATAGCCTTTTTGGGCAGGCGAATTTGGGGAAACAAATACATTGCCCCTTCTGCTTTGTTGCATGTTACACCCTCTAACTTGTTAAACGCTTCTTCCAGTGTCTGTGTCAAGAGAATGAATGAGAGGAAAAATGTAAACAAAATACCGGTAAAGGTTTGTAGTCACAGTGGGAAGAGGATTAGTGAAAAATTGTAAATATTTTGTACACCTAAAAATGTTCGAAATATTTGAGAAGATATGAGGTCACTTCACAGTGTAGGAGAGAATCCCTTTAAAATTAATTATTGGTGAAATTTTTAAAGACAATAATGCAAAATGTATTCAAGGAAATTCTCCAAAATACTAATCCTCTAAGGCTCAAACATAAAAATTCTTGGTTGTCTTACTAACCTTTGCGCGCCTAGCAAGGGAGGATAAAATTCCATCCCTCTCAGCACAGTATAACTCATAAGACTCATCTCCAACCTGCAGACATTCATTGAATTCACTGAATGTTAAATGTGACAATTAGTTAATATCAAATTAGTAATCGAATGGCTAAAATGCAGGCTTTTTATACCAAGCCCATTTCCTTCTCACAAAACAGATAATGATGATAATAATTCAAAGGTACCCTTGTCACTGTATTACACTGTGTATCATAAATACAAATGGGGGCTATGACTAGTGACAAAGCCTTCTTATTTCAAGAATCAACTGGCTGATTTACTGATAAATTTCAAGGAGAATTATAGCTTTAGGTTGCTTTTAACAAGCCAAAGGCGCAGGATATTGTTATTGATCAATACAGAGTTGTTATCATAAGGTGATGCTTCTATCATCAGATATAACATTTTTTAATTTAACACTCTCTAGCATTTATCTTCACATGTACACCTGAAATGTTAATTCAAGGTTGCCACTAATGTACCATCCTGTCCTGTGGTCAGTATTGTGTCTAGTGTTCTTTCTATTCTAAAACTAAAAGAACTATCCCCCAAAAAAGAAGTTTCACTATCAGAGGAAAAGAATTCACCTTAGGTGGACACATGACCAAGCTTGCAAGAACTTGGCCTGAGATATTAGAACAAAGATTCACGGATGCCACTTTATATATTTGCTCCCTCACATCTGCAGAAAATCCAGTCACCTCCATATAACCTCCTCTTTTCCCACACTCCCCATAATAGCCTGGCCGAAAAAGAACACACAGTCAATCAGTATGGATCACCAGCTAGCATATCAGTCCATCCGCTCTTGTTATAATAAATTAATTGTTATCAACTTACCTTTGGAGACTGACTGAAAAGATACTAAAGAAATATCCTTCTCACCATATCCCAGGGACCGAGATACCTTCTTGAAGGAGTGAAACTTCTTCTCAGGAACATAAACATTTTCTTGATATACCTACAAAAATAAATTTTCATGTATCGGTAACATTATAATTCCACAAAAGCTTCAATAAAACAGCAG
The DNA here is from genome assembly GCA_031216125.1 of Dalbergia cochinchinensis. NCBI lineage: Eukaryota > Viridiplantae > Streptophyta > Magnoliopsida > Fabales > Fabaceae > Dalbergia > Dalbergia cochinchinensis. The sequence goes on along the minus strand of CM062375.1, from coordinate 68,875,943 downwards.
TTCCAGATATAAATATAGTGAGTTAATTACAATCTGCTCAAAATAAATTTGATAGAATATATATAATTTTCAAAAACAGTCCGGTTACCTCATCAGCCAAAAGAACCAGACCTTCTTCCTTGCAAAATTTTACTATATCCTTCTGGTTTTCCTCAGAAAGAACCTGGAGGCATGCAGAAAACACATGCATATCAAATTTAATCAGCTTAGCTTCACACTCTAAGCAACAAGCACCCTCCTATATTAGCACTACATTAGTTCTTTGCTGCTCACCTGCCCTGTTGGATTACCAGGATTTATAACAACTAAAGCCCTAATGCTGATGCCGTTGGACTTGGCAAGCTCCAATTGCTTCTTGAGTTCAGATATTTCCAACCCCCAACCAGTTGCTTCATCTAGATAGTAAGGTACCTTCAGAATCAGAAACAAAATCAAGTTAAACTAATATTCCAACCAAAGTCAAGTATTATAACAATATAGTTTTAATCCAAAGTTTCAAGTTATTCCTTGTCCATCATGAACACAAATATGTTAGCATATATATTGGCCATTTTTTCTGAATTGTTTTCTCAAAGGTGACCCATGGGCTACTACTAAATCTTCGCAAGGGAGTACATATAAATAGTGACCTAAATTAAATTACACGTTAAATGCTTTGACAGAGCAAACAATACCAGGGTGCCACCATGGAGGGCAATTGAGGCTGAATACAGGGGGTACTGAGGGATGGGACACAGAATACCATCACCTTCCGATCTTATGAGTAACTGCATCATCATATGGACCTGAAAATAGCGAAATGACAGTCCTTAAAGTCCTTAAAACATTAGGGTTTGAAATGAAAAAACTCTACGCTGCCAGCATTTAAAACTGAAGAAAGTATCAAAGGGGAAGTAGGTTGCTACCGCTGGGCTTGCTCCATCCGTCAAGAAGAGGTCGTTGGGATCGGCAGGAAAACCATCACGTTCTTCAATTCCTTTGGCTATTATATCACGCAGGCCCTTAATACCCTAGTATGGAAATAAGAATAATTTTATGACCCACATTGTGTACAATAAAGAAACAAACCAAATTAGATAAATCAGTCAATACCTGACTATGACTATAAGCGCCGGTTGCTCCCCCAGGAATCATATCAATAACATCCCAAGCTCGCTCTATTGCGTCAGAACTGAAATATGCCCAAGGACAACCATAGAGGGAAAAAAAACAATTACAAACAAAAGAAGAGGAATATTAAGTTAGAGACTCTTCAGATCTCATCATCAGTAATAACAGTCACTTATACTCTGCCTTTCATAGGATAGACAACTGCATTGCAAAAAAGGGGTTAGAAAACTGAGGTTTGTTGACACATTCAAATTCAATTTTGCATCCTTTCATTTAAATATTTTCATTATTATATGCTCAGAGGATTTGAGGAAAGTCAGATATACATTTTAATCATATTGAAAAGAATGCTCCTCAAGCTTCACTTGTAGCATGGGAAATGTTAGCTACTGTGTGTGGATGATTCAAGCTCTAACACATTTATTCCGTATATACAACCATTAAGACAGTATGCTGTTACAATATGACCAAGCTATCTTGATGCTACTTAATTTCATCTAATCCTCAATACCTGAACAAAGCCGGCGTCTCAGTTTTCTCCAAACTGGCTGGATAGTTACATAATGCAAGAACCTGACAGAGACAAGATGGTCATCATAAGCACTGCTTAATCTGTATCATGTTTGCAGCATATCACCACAGAGAATTATAAGAAACAAACCTCTCGGAAAAAGGTTATCGGCTGCTGGCCAAGAGACTGAGGATTTCCGATGTTGCAGTAAATTATCTATTTCAGATAGAAAGAAGTGAGAAAACAAAAAGGTGCCAAAAAAAGCGTAAAGCTGTAAAAAGTACTATGTTGCATATGAATCTTTCCGAACTTGGAGGCGTTAACTCTTAACCTTAAGGAAAAGGTTAAGCCAAAATTGTAAAAATCTATCATGCAGAATTGGTTCATTTCATTGGTCAGCTTTTGAAACAAATCAACAATCAATGAATCTTTCCCAATTCAAATTAAATCAACCGTATAATTAAAGAGATGTAGAATGGCAGCAAATCCAAGCTGAGTTGAAATGGCAATAGCTACCTACAATATGACTAAGCTATCTTGATCCTACTTAATTTCATTTCATTGCCCACAATGAATGCACTTCCAAGTCATGGAATCAACCTCTTGCAAAATGCAAATTAATGTTGCTAATATAGAGCAGCACAATGAAAGCCGGAACTTTATAGTTTATGGCACCAGGCTTCCCTCAAGAAGTCATCCTAAGGATTAAAAACCAAAAAAGTTCCATTGCAGAAGATATGAAGTTGAAAAAGAAAAGTACCTCATCAAATGGATGAGAACCTGGGTTGGCCTGTAAATCTTGTTGCAATTTCTGCAGCATTAAGGCATTGTAAGGAGAAAGCACTAATAATGGCACACACAAAAATCTGCAGAGATCCATTTCAAACTTAAGCAGTTAAGACAACTTCATTTTTCAAGCTGTATTCCACGAAATAATTACTCTAATGTATGCCATAAATTTTTTTTTTTCCATCTTGGAATGTACTGAAACAAGATTACCTTTTCAACGAATAACCTAATTCTAAGATGTAAAGCCAAATCACAATACCTGAGCAAGTGTGACAATCTCTCCTCGAACAGCATACTCGCACTTCAGAACCTATAAAAAATGGAAAAACACACCATATAGTTTCAAATAAGCAGCTGAAGTAATAAAAATGGGGACAACATAACCAACTTGACATCTCTTTTGCTACAATTTATTTTGCTGATCCAGTGTTATAGCAATGGAACAGGAAAAAAGAAAAAGGCTCAATTGAGTATAGTAGACACAAATCAACAGAAAAAAAACCACAAGAGTTTATAATAAAAAAAAAAACCACAAGAGTCACCTCAGTCACAGAACAGAAACAAGGCCAATTCAATCAAAGGCTGATCTTTTGATCAAGAAACACATCAAACGACGATTTTCAAGCAAAGGGATAAACTCCAATTTCACTTCACCCCCAAAAAGCACATATCTTTGCACCAAGAAAAAAAAAATCAAAGCAAACCCATATGCAAGAACATCCAAGTCGACATCTGGGGCATACCCAGAATACAAAAAGATCAAAAAAACCAATCCCAGAGTTCCAAGATTGAAACTTTAGCACAAAAAAGAACAATCAACCAAAAAGACAAAAAAAAAAAACAAAAATCTGGGGCATCACATCCAAACAAAAGAAAAAGATTAAAAACTCAATAGGGGGCAGCACAAAACCTTGGGGTTGATGTTGTTGACTGTCACAGGGAATGAAGATGATGATGAATCAGAAGAAGCCATTGAGGAAAACGCAGTAGATGACAAGAAGCGAGAGCTAGAAAGTGGGGCTAATAAGGATGAGGAGACGCGAGTGCGGTGATGTAGACTTCGATGCTGATTCTGAAGAACAAGAAGTGAACGGTTGAAAAGGTGTCTGAACCTGTCTGCAGCGGATTTCCGCATACTGAAAACAAACAAGGGGTTATATAGAAAAGGAGAGAGATTTTATGTGTTGTGAATGTGACGAGAGAGAGAGAGTTGGTGTTTGGTGTCAGTGTCACAGGCAAGTTGAAAGTAAGACCAGCCTGCCTGACTGCCTGCGTGTATCTAGAAACCAACAACAACGTAGGAATCTTCTTTGTCGACCTGTGTTCTGCCGCCCACAGTCTTATATATATGCGTGTGTACCCATATACCCCTCCCATTTCTTTTTCTTCAAGTTTTACCCTTCTAGAATCTAGATGTTAATTTTGATATAATTTATCCAAGGTAAATTACACTCAAATTTGATGAAATTCACTCTACTTCTCTTTATTTATTCAGGTAATATTGACTTTTCTAAGATATACTATTTATTCTGCAATAGATCAGAGTTCAATGTAATAATTTTACAAACTCATAAGAAATTAGTGCAATGATTTCATATACGCAGCGACCTCATGAACAAATTTTATAAATAGAGAAGAAGCAATTTGAATTTTACCAAATCTTAAAGAAAGTCAATATAATTTATCTTGTATTTAAATGTAACACTAGCATGAGAGTTTTACATATACATTTAATCATGGGTTGTTACATCAATCATGATATTTGAATCATTCACTATCTTAAAAGCCTTATATGGTTAGATAACAGTATAAAACAAACCGAAAGGATAGAAATCATTCACATCATTGAGTATTGAGTGTAGTAGTAATTAAGTAAAATTTACTAAGTGGTGACTCCAAAATTAAAATCCATGATAATGCATGATTTTTTTTTCACAATTCACTTTCATTATAATCAACCACGTTGTGGGTGATTGAGCTAATGGTTGTAATACTATAATATTTTTATTGATGTGATAATATATGATTTAATAATTTATAAGAAAAAGCGTTAACATCAATAACATTTTGAAATTAAATTTTAATTTTTATTTGAAATACTTGAATTAAAAAATAAAAGTAATGTTCAATACATAATGCTTGTATTTACATTAACTTGTTTTTACATTTTTAAGAATATATATCTTTGTTTTAAATTATTTGTCTATTTTGAACATTAAAATATTCCTTATGTTAATCGCAATATTAAAAAAAAGTAAAGAATATGTATATGTATATATATATATAAAGTTGTAATTTTAACGTAAAATCAAATTTATTATATTACTTACTTTTATTCCTATTAAAATAATTTATTAACTTTCTCAATTTATGTAGAATTTCAAAAATGACATGTTATAAAATGGAAGGGGTATTTTAAAAGAAAATGCACACTCATTGGTTTTTAAAGGCAGGATAAGGATGACCTAAAACATATATATATACACACACGCGCGCGTGCATGCGTGCACATTCTTTACTTATTTTTTTAATATTACGATTAACATAAGGATGTGCACGCACGCGCGCATGTGTGTGTGTGTGTATATATATATATATATATATATATATATAATTGTAATTTTAATGTAAAATCAATTTTATTATATCACTTACTTTTATTTCTATTAAAATAATTTATTAACTTTCTTAATTTATGAAGAATTTTAAAAATGACATATTATAAAATGGAAGGGATATTTTAAAAGAAAATGCTCACTTATTAGTTTTTAATAGCAGGATGTGGATGACCTAAAATATATATATATAAACATTAAAATAATATTAATTATTTTTTCAGTTTTTCCTTATGTTAATCGTAATACTAAAAAATAAGTAAAGAATATGTGTGTATATATATATAAAGTTGTAAATTTAATGTAAAATCAAATTTATTATATTACTTACTTTTATTCCTATTAAAATAATTTATTAACTTTCTCAATTTATGTAGAATTTCAAAAATGACATGTTATAAAATGGAAGGGATATTTTAAAAGAAAATCCTCACTTATTAGTTTTTAATAGCAGGATGAGGATGACCTAATATATATATTGAAAAAATAATATTATTTTAATGTGTATATATATAAAGTTGTAATTTAATGTAAAATCAAATTTATTATATTACTTACTTTTATTCCTATTAAAATAATTTATTAACTTTCTCAATTTATGTAGAATTTCAAAAATGACATGTTATAAAATGGAAGGGATATTTTTAAAAAAAATGCTCACTTATTAGTTTTTAATACCCGGATGAGGATGACCTAAAATATATATATACACATTAAAATAATATTAATTATTTTTTCAGTTTTTCCTTATGTTAATCGTAATACTAAAAAAATAAGTAAAGAATATGTGTGCATATATATATAAAGTTGTAAATTTAATGTAAAATCAAATTTATTATATTACTTACGTTTATTCCTATTAAAATAATTTATTAACTTTCTCAATTTATGTAGAATTTCAAAAATGACATGTTACAAAATGGAAGGAACATTTTAAAAGAAAATGCTCAGTTATTAGTTTTTAATAGCAGGATGAGGCTGACCTAATATATATATATATATATATATGGTCAGATACTATTCCCTTACCTATTATTTGATCTGCTATAGTTGGATAGTAATCATTTTCATCCAAACGAGTGTAGTATAATGTTATTAAAATGAATCTTCTTAATGCTATGTTTGGTAATAATGATCCAAGTAATATTGCATTATCAACATCTCAATACCAATATATTCATGATTTTACTAATTTCAATGTCATTGTTCGGTAGATAATAAAATAGGTCCCTTGCTTCAAATATCAGTGTAACTTCATTCACTTCATTTATATTACTTCTCATATTAGTAGGAGCGATAACTATGTTATCAATATGTTAGTGACAATTTTAAAAAACAAAATTCATATTAATTTATGACAGTCGAAGGACACTGAAATTGTTTCTTTTTGCTTTTTAATTGACAGACCTTAACTTGTTTTATTGCAACAACAATACAACCAATCAGTTATATTCAGTTCCATCAATCATTTCCTTACCATCGGCTACAATTAAATTCATATAATTGATTCTAATGACGTAAGCTATTTAGATTACACAATAATTTGATTTATAATTGAATTTTTATGATTGATTTTAATTGATGCAGTTATTTAGTTATAATTGATTTTATTCAATTGACAATAAACTTGCTAACAAAAATCATGGTGGAAACACAGGGAAATTGAAAAGTTGAAAGGAAATTTTTCATCATTAATTGAAAACCTTTTTTCAAAGAACTTTACCTAGTAAGGATGAGGTACAACATTTTGCTTGCTTTATTCTGTAGAGTCCTCGAAAGGGGTAAAAAATGAAGAGCCAATGACTGATTATTAGATGAAAAATTAGAGAAAATTGTAAAATGGAAGTATTTATGATCCATGTTTGCTAGTTTTCCAAGACATGAATTAAATATTAAACCATAGGTCATCACTCACCCCTATCGGAAAACAATATCTGCAATAAATGTGAAAAAATGCAGACCTCTACGTATAGGAAAAATACAAAACGGTGCCCAAGGTAATAAACCACATTCAAAAGGTGAGACTTTTCAGAAATAATTAAAATGGGAAATCTAATTATCATTAGAATGCAGAATTAGAATTATTTGGAGGGAAATGAAATCTTCTTGGATAAGACATGTCAGCATTTGAGGGATTTGTATTGATCATTTTTATATTATATTATTAGATTAGATACGGAGAAGTGTGACTTTATTTGAGTTTTGTATTAAAAAATATTATTTATATTTATAATATATGATATATAAAATAATATATCTGTTCATATTTTATCTACTATTAGAAGGAATATAGATTTTATTTAAATAAGATTTAGTAAGATGTTATTCCACACATCAATCATTACAACCAACTCAACTCTTTACGTCCAGAGTTTTTGTTCCAATTGTTGTTGTTGTGATGCTGAAAAGTGAAAACAGTGAGCTTCTATTGTGTCAGCTGAATCGAAAATACTATTCTTCTCTTTTACTGTCTGCGTGACATGGCATGCGACCTTTTTCTCCATTTAATTAAGTGAATGAAAAATGAAAATACTATGAACAGGTGAACCCACAGATGAAGGTAAAAATAATAGAGGCAAATGTGAGATTAAACATTGGGCTGTTCATAATTCCGTCTGACTTCATAACCCGTTTCGGCCTAAAGTTTATTGGATCATTATCTTTTTTTGGCCCTGATTAAATATTAGTTGGGCTTTTAATGAACTATCATTTTTACCAAAAACTCCTGAATTAAAATTTTAACAAAAAAATTAATTTAATTTATTTGTCTTGACAGTATTATTGAATCAAGTCATTTTATTTATATGACTTTTAAAATAATGAAAGAAAGAACTAACTATATTTACTTATATGGCACAATATGATCAGAGATTAATGTAAAAAAAATTTATATTAACAGTGCATCAAAATTAACCTCTTAAAAAAATTCTGTTAAAGTTATATTTTTTAGTTTAATTTATATGCAAAGATAATATTATCTAATTATATATTGACAGATTATGTATTTTGATCATGTCACCAATTAAATTATTGTTGGATCAAGTATGGGCTTAAAAAATGACCCGCTTAAATACTTAGCAGTGTTTATTTCTAGATTTTCTCCGGGTATACAACAGCATGAGATTGTGCAACTGGCAGCATATATTCACACAGCAGCTTTCCCTTGGAAGTCAATGTTTTTAATTGTTTGAATTGCAAGATTTGGAATACTTTTCCAAACTGACATTAACTAAACAATTTCACAAATCATTCATCAAAAGGGAGGTCAAAAAATGCGTGTAATACAAGTCACATTTTTTTATTCTCTTAGGGGTCTACAATACAAGCTATATATTACAATTGTGTGAAAAGTAAAAATTAGAAAAATAAAGATAAGTTTGGTTTTAATTTTCAGTTTTTATTTTTAACCTTTTAGTTTTCAGAATTTTATGAAAGAAATACTAAAATCTGGAAATAAAAATTGAAAATTAAAATTTATAATTTTCAGAATTTTCAGTATTTCCTTCACAAAATTTAAAAAATTAAAAATTAAAAATAAAAACTGAAAGCTTAAACTAAACGATCCTAATACTATTTTTAATTCTCTAAAGACTATATAGTACTAGAATCACAAGAAGACTTAAACTCATGGCCCTGAGTAATGACTGGACTGTGAACTTCTCTGCCTCAACAGAAAAGAAAGGAATACAGTACTTTCAAGGTCCACATTGGGGACCCAACTCAGCCACCCAATAGGCTTCGAGAATGACCCAATTTCAGATTGCATGATCGCAGTGGTGTAGTAGTCTTTCCAAGCCTCCAAGGTAAGGGTTGCCTAGGCATGATTTGGAGTTGGAACTTTTCAGCAATGAAGTTTATTAATTTTGTAATGTTACTACAAATACAATTTTCACCCTTTTTTTCAGTTGGAAGTTTACCGAGTTACTAAACTCAGATAACTGATTGATATAGCGTAAAACACTTTACATTATATCAAAGTTAGTCTCAAAACGAAATCCAACTTTTGAAGAAGCCAAAAACCTTGGCATACTCTTATGAATTCTGTTTATTTAACTAGCTGGCAGGTAAATCATGGCATTCCAAAATCCAACTCATTATACAAATCAAAAGACAAGGCCAACCCTTCATCTCAATAATCAATCTCACTCACTTCCTTTTTTTTTCAATTTCCCTCTACTACTTATTGGTAGATGATAATTGATAACAACGAAAAGAAAATAAAGTTAACACAAATTTTTTTCACAACCCAAGAGAGAAAGGGAACCCAGTTGAGCCCAACCAATTGGAGCCAGCTATGAACCTCCCAGGGGTGTAAGCTTGGGCCTCAGCAGCATTAGTAATGACTTTGTACCCTTTCCACTTAACCCTCCCAGAAGTGCCAGCACCCAGCCCAGTATTCTGATACTCTCTATATTCCAATGTGCTCAATGCAAAATTCCCATCCCACTCATGCCACCCAACAGGGTCAATCACATCACTAATTGTTGACTGCATGATCACAGTCCTAGAGTATTCCTTCCAAGGCCTGCCAAGATAAGTAGGGAAGCTCCTCTTCACACTCTCCAAGTCCTTTGTGGCACCAATCCTACATTTTTGGATAACAATGCCAGTGTTTTGGTTAGGGTCAACCCTGCCTTGTGCAGTGACCATGTTCTTTTGGCCAGGGTCAGGTTTCCTAGCATGGATGTCACAGTTTTGGAACACAGCTGCTGAGTTACCAAAGATGAAATCAACTGTCCCTGAGATTAGGCAGTTGACAAAGAATTGGCGGTTGTTGTGGACATAAAGGGTGTCTTGGTATGCTAAGAAGTCACAATTGTAGAAGGCTGAGAGGTCACCACCAACTCTTAGTGCCACTGCTTGGTGCTTTGAGGGTCCTGCTGTGTTTTGGAAGGTTATGTCTCTGGCCAAGAAATTTCCACCCACTACGGCTGCAACCACATAATGATAATGGGAAAAGGAAAAAAAAATTGCTTTAGTGTTGTTCACATGGAGTTGGATAGTAGAAAACTGACTACATCATGCATAGCATCAAACAAATAATGAATTTAAAAGTAATGCTATATAACCATAACAACATAATCTTTTATAGAAATTATATATAACGAGTATGTTAACTCCTACATATTTTGTTTTGTTTTGGAGTATTAGCAATATATAGCCAGCTTGGTTTTGTGTTAGTATAATTGATTTTTTGTAGAACTAATTCGGTTAAAATTGATTATGGTAAAATTAATTTTAAATAAAGTGATTTATATTTGATAGTTATTCCAAAAATAATTCAAACATAAAATAATAAATTTCACTTATCCTAGAATCAATTCCAACTAGAAATAAGAATCAATTCTTATTTATATAAATCAAACATGATGCAAAACAATCAAAATCAATACTAAACTCAAAATTGATTTTGGGGATTGCAAATATGCAACCAAACATGCTTATAATTTTTCTATTCTCTTAGTCGGCCCTTCTTCCTTCGCTTAATCATCCAAGGACTAATAATTATATCACAGGCGATCAAATTCTCACACACATTTTAGTATTTATTTTTGAAAAATAAAACAATAATGTACTTAATTAGGTACTCTTTAGTGGTTGTGAGTGGGGTGGGTTCATCTTCATATTAATCAACTAAGTTCCTTGAATGGGAATATGTATTCTTTTGATCTATTACAAAAAAGTGAACCACAACGATAGTCTATTTTCAAAAATAACAGAGGACTTTTATAGAAGCACGAGATGCTCGTTTTGTTTTATAGAAGCATATATCATAAGAAAGAATCCAATAATTTACCATGAGGGTTAAAATAATTCGAACTATATGTACCATAATTAAATGGAACTACTTATAGCATAGCTGAATGACTTGAACTTGTAGGCAATTGAGTGGTCCATGTGTTAGTACATGGAAGACAGATTGGGTGGCAAATTAACTAGTACAACCACATGCATGTGCACAGAAATGGTCATCAATAGGGCGGACTCCTCTCAGGTACGTACAACTACATAGAGACAAGGTACATGCTTGCTCTTGAAGGTCATGAAAATTCAAAGAATAGTGTTATTTAGACTCTTTACATGTAGAACATCGTATCGATACAATCTCATCTATTATTAAATGAAATATAAGATCCAAACTAATCGAGACCCATATCCTATCCAAGAATAGATATAGAAGTATATCGAGATAATATTCTACACATTATAAATATAAATAACATTTTTCAAATTCAAAATATTGTATTCTACGCATTATAAGTATAAATGATATTTCCTAAATTCGAAATATTTAGGCTTCAGTTGGGGCACCAATTTAATTAGGCCAAGTTTTGGCATAGCGGCACAAAGACATACTATAGGACAAGGGAGATAAGCTACAATATGCATAAGACATATTGGTATAAGACAATATCATAAGTTGGATTTTAACTATGATTAATGAGTGAGGGATTAACGTCTTAAGACGCTTATATTGGCATAAGATAGTAGAGGTGTCAAACAGCATTTACCGTTTAAGCGCCACCTCAAAAAGTCGTCAAAAATGGGGTGGGATGGGTTGGCCCACCAAAATAAAATGGGTTGGAATAGTCAGCCCAACCTGTTTTACTTGTTTTAGAGGCTATAGCTTATGGCAAATATTAAAAATAAAAAAATTCAAAAAAAATATTTTTTAATATTTTGATGAAATTTTTTTTAAAATTTTTTAAATAATATTTATTATTTATATATATCCAATTTTTTAAGATCCATAATAACTATATATTATTAACTTGGATTAAAAATTATTATTGTTGATAATATTATTTGTGAGTTATGAGACTATTTTATTTTTAAGTTTTAATTTTAAGTGAATAGTATCAACTGTATAATGTTAATGTATTAGTGATTGTACATATTTTTTACTTTTTTTGTATTTTTTGAGTCACATGTTTCTCATTTTTTTATCTATAAATTATAAATTTTTTCTTAAAGAAAAAAAGAGTTGACCCACGGGCCAAACCCGCCCCCAACCCGCTATAATCCGCGGGTTAGGTGGGTTGAAATTTTTAGACGGACTCAAAACTTCAACCCAGCCCGCCAAAAATGATGGGTTTGGTGGACCAACTCGACGGGTTCAACCTGTTTTGACATCTCTATAATATAGAGACAGTTCAGCATGAAGATATGAAAGTGAAAGCGATGTGGAGCATTAGATACTGTTCATGATATGTGATGCAAGTCTATGGCTAAATTATTGTATATGGAGCCATGCATAAATCATGATTGACTGAAAGGGGAATAAGGTAGAAGGAAGCATCACGGAATGTTCAGGCTTCAAGGGCTTTTGAAAATTCAAAACTTCGAAGTGGAGCGGAAATGCCTAAAAAGACAAATCAACCGAATTGAACACATAAAGTCACGTTAATGAATAAAGCAACTATTCTCTAGCTGTAACCCACTTTCCCCCTTCTCCATCATAAACAATATTTATCCTCATAAAAATGAGTGTTCTTTTATATATACATATATATAAAGTTCAATTGTTAAGAAAATTATAAAGTTAATCGGTGAAATTAACTTTGTGCAGTAACTTGAATATAGTTTTAGATAAATCTTGAAGCACATTAAATTAAATAGTACAAAATAAAATACCAACCTTCGTAGAACAAATTAATCTAATTAAAATGACTATTCTAAATATTTCAGTGTTTACATTCCAATCAGATCAGGCCATAACGAGTGTCCCGTTTCTCTCTATCTCCACAACCACAAGGTGAGACTATTTAGAGAGTGATTTGAATAATACATCGTCAGGCTAATTATTTATTCACGAAATTGCTTTTATATATTTTGTTTTGATACATATTAATGCATTAAAAATATAAAAAAATTAGTGATGTAGGAGTATTTTACTAATGTATATTATTAGATTTATTTAATTTTTCTTTCTGAGCATTAAAACGTATAGGTTTTTTTATTATTTACATTTTCAAATAGTAAAAGCGTTTATTTTTTTGGGCGTGAGTAATAGCGTTTATAAAACACTTTTAAGAAAATTCATGAGCATGCACATTAAGAGAGGAAAGGCAGCAGTACGAAAAGCCCAAATACTTGACAGGAAGATCGCTATGATCCAAAGTCAGAAGGAGCCATGTGCATGCTGACTCCTTTTCATTGAAAAATGAAAACGATAGTTTTAATTAGAAAGGATAGATTTCTTTTGCTATCCTTTTAATTATCTATTAATATTGATATTATATGTTGAATAATTTAAAAAATTAAAAATTTATTTTAATTCTTATCTTTATTCATATGACAATAAATACATTATAAATAAATGGAAAGAAAAGGGGTTAAAAGGAAGATATTCAACCTAATCCAGGATCTGGCCCCGAGTTTTTGTCTCTGTCCTCTTACAGCTAAGACCTCTGTGACCCCGAAATTGTAGGCATAATTCATGTGTTTGTTTGTTTATTGATTTATTTATTTATATTAAAGTCCAGTGCCGTTGCCCGTTGGTCTCAAAAACCATATTCAGGGTCTAACTCAAACTATTATTGATTGCACTAGAACCCTTTTTCGGTTGGGATGAATTAGTTAAAACTTAAACCTCACATCACAAGTCACAAACCAGTGGATCAACTAGACCCTTTTTTTTCTTTTTTGAGAGAGTAATTTATTCAGCATTATTTTATTTTTTTTAACAACTTCAATTTGGGTTAACATGTCAATTTTTTTTTAATAAAAAAAGGGGTCATAACCGTTAGCCCTTTTAATTTTTCTTTTTTCGGTTTCAAAATGCCAAAAAGCTTCAAATTAGTTAATTAGCAATTTAATTAGCATGAATGGATGAAATCAATCAAAATAGTGAAACTAATTTGTAAATTAACATACGAACTTACCGACAGTAGCAGAGTGGAAGGTGGTGCTGCCATCCTTAACGTTCCTGCTTCCAGTGATTATGGTGTTAGTTCTTCCATCACCCAAGAACATTATATTACTCTTCTTCTTCGGCACCTCCACATTCTCCTTATACACCCCTGCCTTTATCCTAATCACATGCCTCTTGCTACTCTTCTCAGGCGCAGCCGCGACCGCAGCCTCAATTGTCTTGAAATTCCCGCTCCCATCCGCCGCCACCACCACGTCCGCCTTCACCTCCGCCGCCTGCAGAAGCCTCCTGTCCCCCGCAGAAACCCACTCCGGCCACCGAACCCCGCCTTCCTCAACAGTACTACTCTCTTCCATCGTCAATTTCCTTCCATTTGCCGTTTTCATCTTCCGCTCATAGTTTGCTATGTCGTTGTCCGTCATGTTCTTCGTCATTGCCAGGGCGTTGCTGCACATGTGTTCCACGTGCACCTGCCCTTCTTCTAGAACCTTCCTCAGCTTCTTGTCGGCGTCGTCGTGGGAGAACCCGTCCAAGCAAGCAACCTGCGGTTATGTTATCACAAAAATACAAACAACACCCCATCCCCGTTAGTTAGACGGTTACAATTCTGTTACTGTTAGTTACTCAGTTTAGCTCAATTCCGTTGGAGAGCTTGCTATAATTATTACATCCACCTAATTGCGGGCCATAATCACATAAATTGGCCGCAATGTAATGGCGATGCAGCTGTATTATGTCATGAAATAATTTCTCCAAAAAACTTAAATCTAAACGCATATAAATAATTTTATGCTTAACACATTAGAGTTGCAATGGCCACACCTTAGTATATTGTGGCCATTCAACACACAAAGATATGGGGATGCAACTGCAATTTAAAACACTGACCTGGTTGGTTATGGCGGCGCTTATGAGTGTGTTGAGGTCATCAGCATGCTGATAGAGCGTCTTCTTGTTGCTGTTGGGGTAGAGTTTAAGATCCTCATAGGCTTGCCTGAGCTCGTCAAGAGTTTCATCAATGGTTTCTAAGCAGTCATGGAGCGCGGTCTTCTCCCTCTCGGTGAGACTCTTCTCCCTCTCAGCGATCAACTTCTCGATGGCGAAGAAGTTGTGCTCCACGGTCCTTGTGGTTACATTGAGCGAGATCTCGATGACGTCCTTGTGGGAGGAGACCTTGTGAGTGACGCCGGGCTCGGAGGACACCGCGGAGAAGCAGAGCTCAGGGTAGAAGGTGGAGCTGCAGGCGGTCTTGATGATGGTGTGTGAGTGGTGTGAGAGGGAGAGTGAAGAAGGGGAAGATGAAGAGGAAGAGCTTTTGTTGTTGTGGGAGTTTACTCCTGCGACAATGGCAACAACTGAGGCGACGAGGAGGAGGGTGGCGAAGAAACACAAGAGGAACTTCTTCCTCCTCTTGTCGCTGCCTTCGCCGGTTAAGGCTTGCTTTTTCTTAGTGGTCATGGTTTTCTAGTAGAGAAAGATGAAGAAGAGGACGAAGAAGAAGGAGAGAAGGTGAGGGAGAGTGGAGGGGGATAAGGGGGTTTATATAATGAGAAATGATATTTTGACACTAGATATTCATGTGGATCTTGTATAACATAAGAATAATAGAGAGAATAAGTTGAAAAAAAAAATAGTGAGATCTATATATACTGTAAATAGAATATTTAAATATTTAAAAAAATTTGGTGTTAAAATAATAAAATACTCATATAATATAATATAAGAGTGGGGAGGGAATGTAAAGATGCTTTTGTTGTATGTGAAACACACACACACACACGAGACAGCATGGTTGTTCAGAGTTTCAGTGTTTGCTGTTTTTTTATTTTATTTTGTGAAGAGAAATATTGGTCTTTTTCCTTTTAATGTTATTTGAAACAGGGCCGTTGTGTGTACGAGAATTTCTGGCTGTTCATTTCGAGAAGTTTTTTAAAGTTAAAATTTCTACATCTAGGAGTATACATACTAATACTGATTGGTGTGAATATATATATATTATGATGGACAGATACAAATGTAATGTAAAGTTTAGGATTTAGCACGGGTATGATAAAGTGGGAGGGATAGAGAAGAAAGTGGGGATATGTTAAACAGAATTCATTATGAAACTTAATTTTATATTGTGATGAGTACAGCTAATTAATTTGTATTATTGCATGTGAGAATCTCTTTATAATTATTTATCATGGTCTCTTCTCCTACTTTTGCATGCATTTTATAATGATGACTTTTCTATCACTCCCCTTCTGGAAGTATAAAAATAATAGATAAGTGGTTTGGTTTCAATTGTTATATATATATATATATAATTTGTCATATAATAATTAATTTGATTGGATAATAGTATAAAATTATTTTATATTTTAAAAATAAGTACAACTTTAAATAGGCAAGTCAGTAATACTGTCATTAAATAGTTATCAATATTTTTTGTCAAAATTTTGATAGCTTTATTTTTCTGATTGTGTAAAATTGTTCAAATAATTGTTATGTATTTATCATGTTATACTTGGACAAAACTGCTAATGATAGTGATAAGTCTCATAGTGATATTTGTATTAATACTTTAGTTACAAATTAAAACAAATGAAATATTAATTTGGAACTGTTATTTTTTTAATTATAATTATATTTCTAATTTCAAATTAAAGCAACCAAACAGAACAAGAAACAGCAAAATTAAAAATAATTTCTTTAAAAAAAATTTAAGAATTCGTATGTTGAGTAGGATATTTGAAAAAAGTAGCCATACGAATAATGTGAGTTTAGAGAGTGAAGTATAAAAGAGCTGCATAAGATACTTTTTATGTGGGACTCTCAAAAATTATTCCTTATCGCAAAATGAAAGGGAATGAATTCATGTTGGCTAATAGAAGCCTCTCATTTGATCCCTGAAATGGATTCCATATTTCTGTCTCGAATCCCTCTCCTGCTTTGAGATTTGCTGCGTTTTGCTAAGTTTTTGTTTTATATTTTTATGAGAAATGAATTTTTATCCATTTTTTATACATCACTTTAGGGCATCATAATATCCAACATATATATAGCTATTGGTAAGTGTATATAATTGTGATTGTGATTGTGAAGCCTAAATTTTATCTCATATTTATTTTATTAAATACTCTATTTTAACACGATACCGTTTGATATTCAAATAGTAGAATTAATATCATATTTTTATAACAAATGTTATTTTTGTCCAATTCTTAAAATAATGCTTGACTGTTGAATAAAAATAAATTATCACATCATTCTTACAACTAAATCTAAAAAGAATTTTGCTGTTTTTCTTAACTACGGGCCCATTAGAGAGACTATTATCACCCTATCTCATGGAATTCTTTACGCAATTGCTTGTTTATATTTCTATCAATATGCAAACCCTTAAAGTAACACAAGTTGAGATGTTTGCATCTTCGTCTTCTGTTTGTTAATTGAGATAAAGGAACGACTAAGAATGGTCTTTGACTCTTTGCCATAACTTATATTGCAGCTCTTGCATCTTTTGGAATTATTTACATAATTGTTTTTTGTTTTATATTTCTATATCTCTGCAAAGCTTAAAAGTAACACAAGTTGCAATGTTTTGATATACGTATATATTTCGTCTTTAACATTATCGCAGCTTTCCCACCTTTTGTTTTTATATACTCGTCTGTATTAAATTAGCCTATTATATCACATGTTGGAATGAAATCGCTTTCTTCAAAGACAGGGTGAATCCAACCAGCTCAAACTCTGTCTGCACTTTCCCTTAAAAAAAATTGGATAAGAATATCAAAATTTGTTAATATCAAATTGTACAGAACTTAGCAATTGCTTTATTGCTACTATAAAAACATATTTTGTACGCTAGTGATACATATTATATGATGTATTTAGTCACTCCTTTCTTGGATTTACCAAAAAATATATATGGTGGTGCCTGCATTATTTTTTGCTTTAACTTATTTATAGTTATTTAAGTGATTTCATTCGAAATTGATCAAAATAGCTTTTTGTAATAATTGTGTCACATAGTTAAGTAAAGTATTCTTTAAATGGTAATCGATTTACATTTCAAAAACTTGATATTATAAATGAAATCCATTTAAGAGCAGTAAAAAGAATACTACTAAGAAGGGCATGGGGAGCTAAAACCCTTCCCAAACCTCGTGGACGGCCTAGGAAGGTGATGACTGATCCTGTTGAGACAATTTCGGGCCTAGGGAAGCCATTGGAGAATGCATAACCTTGTGGAGGCAAGAGTTATATGGGAATTAGGCAAATAAATTGCGATTACTACTCATAATGAAGAGAGGTGCTTTGAGCTTTGGTCCTACATAATTTGAATAATAAGGAGATACAAAAGAGAAAAGGGGGCCTCAATATATTTTCAATTTTATTTTCATCAAGCATGTGAATCCGTTTAAGTTCTTTTACGTAGTTGCTCCTCTCTTGTACGAGAACTTTGCTGAGCTATCGAAAAAGAAAGGTCACACATTAATCTAGTCCTATTCCAATTAACTATTGTTAAATTGATTAAACCAAAGTTCAAGTAGGATATATAAAAACTCATAACTATAGCTGCATTATTAATCCATGAGAAAGAACAATATGTAGTAAACAAAAACTCGAGCTAAATTATAAACCTCGTTTTTTCAATGATGAGAGAGAGAGGGTGAATGGAGAAGTTCCTGCCATATTGCTACAAAGCATCAGAAGCAACATGTGGGTGTGATGTTCACTAAATTAAAGAAGAAAATATGAAGATGTGACGAATTTTATTTTGTCGCATAATGATGGGCTTGGTCTTTAACTTTTACATTGATGGGAAATGGTTGATAGGGATAAACAGTGCAATGGCAGTACATCAAAGGGAGCTTGGTGATTTTGAGGTGTTTGTTTGTGGCAAAGAAACAAAACACTAAGCTACAAAGGATATTTTGAGGAGCGCCATCCACCAGGAAAGCACAACAACATAACAGCACATGGGCATGTCCTGCCAATTGCAAAAGCCTCCCATCCAAATTAAGCCATTCATTGTTTCAATTTGGGTACCTAGCTAGTGGATTTTTCCAGGTATAGAAGAGTAGGCTATAGTGCTTCCTACTTTGAAGTAGGAAGCATCACAAATTCGAACCATCTCATAATTCCTTTATGCAAGACTATTCATGGACCACCATCACCCACACTCTCCTCTCCTCCTTCAGCCCTCCCTAAACCCTCCTCCAATCCCACAACAAACCCAAACTCCCAACCTCCTCACTCCCTAAAACCCCCTCAATTCCTGCCGTGCTATCACCGGCGGTGCTCCCCGACGATTCGTCGCACTAACCAGCCCTTGTCGACGTCTAATCGATTGTTATCAAGGACGACATTAACAAGCCCATCGATTACAAGGAGTACTACGGTGAATGGAAGCGCAGGTGGAGATGATGAAGGAACTAGAGCTATAAGAGGGCAAATGAAATGATGGGTTAGTGGTGGAGGAATAGGATGGTAGGTTGGCAGTGGAAATCTGGAAGAGGAAAGGG
Organism: Dalbergia cochinchinensis; assembly: GCA_031216125.1. Taxonomy (NCBI): domain Eukaryota; kingdom Viridiplantae; phylum Streptophyta; class Magnoliopsida; order Fabales; family Fabaceae; genus Dalbergia; species Dalbergia cochinchinensis. The sequence goes on along the minus strand of CM062375.1, from coordinate 68,856,527 downwards.
AAAAAGTGGAGTCATGGGTTACAAGGACTATGATGGTTAGTCTAAGCAGTGGTGGTCATTAGGGTGCATGGCAGCTCCGACATAAGAGTGGTGCTCGTGGTCGGGGTGGACCAGAGCCGGGATGGTGGCCGGGGATGGTTCGATGGTGGTAGGTGATGAACGGAGATCGCAAAAGAGAAAGGGTGCTGGCTTCTTGTGTGCACCGCCATCAAAGGGTGTATAAGTATTCCATATATAGTTGCAGTTATTAACATTAAAATGAACGATCAAGATATAGAGAGTGTCACGCTGCATCTTGGAAGGGCGTATTGCAGCATTTTCTTGAAATTTATGATCACATTGTTGCTTTCTTATGACATTGTAGCACAATGTCCTGATTTTCAGTACACATAAATAGCCTTCACTTCTTTAAAAAGTAAGATTAGAAACTCTTGAAACAAAATTAGGTTAATTGTAATCAGAACTAAATTTTCTTTTGTCATACTTTGTCCCATGGCCTTGGACTATATTTGCTATGGCAGTCGATGCCTTTGCCCTTCCCCTTTAGTCTCCTTTATGTTTGTATCTTCTATAATAATGTGTGTGATTAGTTCAATCAAGGAAAGTTGCTTGCTTTTTTATGTTTCAATTGTTGTTTGTAGTCCTTCCATGAGTTTGGTAATTTTTCAATAAGCAACCAGCTACGGACTTGTTCTTAGATGGATGTTTACCGCCTTCAAATCCGCTAATAGTTTTTGATACTCATTGAATTGTACTCGAATATCCTTATTGTTTATCATTCACTACTGATAGTAGTTTCCAATCACGAACTTTTGTCTTTCTACATCCTCAGCTATATACTTTAGAATCAGCGACGAGGGATGGATCCAGAAAAAATTTCATAAAGGGACCAAAAGGAATAAGGAATTAATTATTTAAATACATTGACTGGCAGTGTGAAGAACTTTTTTATACTCATTCAATCAAAGTCCTCCATATATATGAGTTTGAAATAGTAGAGTGAGAGTCAAGCATGTTTTATAATATCACAAAATATGATTCACATAATAATATAAAAAAATTTTACACTATCACTGCATTAAAACAAAACTCGAAATAAATTATATTATAAATGAAATCTTTTGAATAAATACCACTCATAATAGTTATTTTAGAGTTGTTATTTTTTTTTGTCACAATTCACATTTGTTTATTTCTTTTGGGCTAATCTTTTATGCTCCATTATCAATAAATAAATAGCACGCCAAATATTTGTCTCAAAGTAATTATATTAAAGGAATTTTACCATGATTTTTCAATTTTTTTTTCTCATAAGCTAATTCATAAATTTAAAAGAAATTAGTAAAATTTGTTTTGAACGTATCTAGAAAAGGTAAAACTAAAGTTTAATAAAATCCTTATAATTTTATATATATAAAATATTTTTTATACTTTCAATTATTTTTTATTATATATATAAATATAAAAATTAAAAAAAAAATCCGTCCGTGGAGGGTCCTTGCCCGCCCCCTCTGCGTCTGTCACTAGCTACCAGCGACTCCCAAATGTCCTTTGCTTCCTTAAGAGGAATAGAGAACAAATAATTCATTAAATATAATAAATAAAGTAATATATTTGTAAACTTTATTTAAATTGATTAGGTATTCAATTTGAATTGAATTATTAGAATGATATAACATTCTATTTACTCTTGAATGAATATGCGAGTTCTACCATTTCATTTTATCAAATCACCCTTCTTTATATACAAGTTAAAACAATTTTTGACCATGTGTACGTAATATTGCACATAACTGTAGTGGTTAAACACTTTTATAAATGTAGTGATATTTACTTGAAAAATGGTATGAATTTTATACTGACATTAAGTTAACATCAAATTTTTGTTTGTTTTTGTGGTAATTACATGGGATGTTTTTTCATATAACTTCCACTTTTTAGAATAATAATACCTTTTTACAAAATAAATTTATTTGTAATTGTTATAAACACCCTGTATATTACTCTAAGTAGGCAAATACTTTTGTTTCAATTTTCTGCCATTCACAATTCAAGTATACAAAAACAGATGGAAAAAATAAATTCTGATTGATGACAACCCAACCTCTGCTCATGTACTCTTAACCAAAAGTATCATATACATCCAAGGAGCTAGAGAATAAAATGAAAGAGAGAGGGTTTTCTTTTTTTACAAAAAAATATCTATGTACACTATATTATGGTAGCTTCACATGCTTCCCATTACACTTAAAATTTCATTGATTAGATATAAAAAAAAAAAATCAATGAGAGTTTCCTTCCTCTCCCTCCCTCCCTCAACAACCAAGAGCACGTGTATTTGGGCCAAGTAATATTTTCTAGCTCATTACATTAATTAATGTTCTAAACACACATATTAATGTTTATTTGGGATAGCCTACAAGTATGTTGTTGTAGTAGTAGTGATCTTTATAGTTTTACCAAAACGCAAAAACAAGTCTCGGTGTGATGATGAATGATTATTTTTCATTAAAATAGTCAAAGTAGATCTATAAGGATTCATGTGGAAATATTTGATTTGTTTTTCAAATTCATGCGAATTATGCACCCCCCAAAAAAAAAAAGGAAATTAAGCTATAGAATAAATTACACAAGTGTATATATATATAGACTTGAAGAATAAAAGATATGGAGGACCACTCTTTGTTCAAGTGCAGTCAGGCCAAATTTGGGATTAATTAACGGCCTACCAACCATGATCAGGTGAAGTGATCAAATTAATTGCCTAATTAATGAAGCCTTCTGCCTAGAAGATTATGCTATGGTTGCGAAAGGTAAGAAAAGGATTAGATGCTAAAGAGGCATGGAATATGGAAATATTCTTCCTTAACTCACAATTAATTCAATAGTATTTATATGAACTAAGGATAACTACATCCAAGAACCACAGATGATGCATTTCTCAATCTTTTCCCCTTTTTGTTATATAAAAAATAAAAATGTATATCTAATGCTTTATAATGTCACTTTGGGTCGGACTCCATGGACAGTTGAAATTTTTCTTTTTCCCAGCCTTCTTAAAAGCAATTCCTTAATTAAGAATATCGAGATAATTGGGACTCAACTTCGAATTAATTCGATAGAAATTTTTTGTTGTGTGCTAATATCCTAATATAACCTTCGGATTATGATATAGCACTTCATAATATACTTAATTAAAAAGAAATGATTAAATCTTCATTAATAAATATAAGTGTTATTCTTAGAGTTGAATTCAACATAAATACATAAATCAAACCCTATAGCTAGTGAGCAGTATATATCATTTTATGTAAAGTTAAATTTTCATTTTATTTGCCGACATAGTAGACCAATTGGGAAGAGTAAGGTTCAAATTACTTCTTGAAATTACTATAGTAATTCATATTAAAATGCAACTTAACAATCAAGTCACACTCTCATAAAGTATATTAAATTTTTCTCTTGTGCGGAGACCTAGATTTAGTATATATGCAAAACTTAAAGACTTCTCAAAATATATCTTGTGGACTTTTACACTAGCAAGATTGTGTGAAAAAGCATGAGTCAATTGGAAAATGGAAAACCATGTGGCTGTTCAGTAAAAGACTGAGCCCCTCGATTTATAAGTAACTTTCCAAAGTCCAAATTGGCAGGTAGCATGCATGCCACATTCCAATATAATTAATTCAAAAAGTGAAAAAAAAAAAGAAAAACCTAGAGATTGAATCGAATCCTTAACCACAATAATTGGCCAATAAAGCTTTTGCATTGAAAACTTGATGTTACTCGAATGGTAACCACACATATATGTATAAAATATAACACATTAAGCTAAATCATGTAATTCTTATATCAATGTTTACTTTCAATCAGTCATAGTCTAAAGGCGTGTTTAGTTAAGGGATTAAAAGAGATGAAAATTTTCATATATGAGTTCTATTATGTAAATTTTACACACAAAATTTATTCATAAAAATTTTATCCCATTTTTACTTTTACCAAACACACCCTAAAAGAACAAGAAAGTTTCTTTGAAGTTGTATATCCTCGAAATCACCTTCCGACACAAACTGTTTAATTTCTTTTCAGAAAATTTTCTGCACGGTACAGATGTTGTAAATCTATGCGTAAAATATTATAAACCTATGTGTAAATATTGTAAAACCATATGAACAATAGAAATATTGCTAGGAAAAAAAAGATTGTAAATCTTGCATAATCTGCACCTAAGAATATACCTTTCTTTCCCCCATTGCAGTTCAAAGTAGATGGCAAAAAGGAAGTTTAAGACCTCAGTGAACCATAAAGACATGGGTATCGCATGCATGGTTGAGTGCTGTTTGGATATTGTTGATTATCATTCCATTCATCACCTTTTCAAAAGCCAAAAAAAAGGTTTGTGCAAGTTGCAATTGTTTGCCTCCATAAGCGTTTTATTGGCCCCCTAAACCCTTAGATCTGTCTGAAATGAGACTTTAATCTTTAACAATGCCGTTGTCCAATGTTTTTCTTTTCCTCTGTGATGATGGAAACCATGTGCATTAACTTTTTTTTTCCCTCTCTATTGCACCACATGTTTAAATGAAATTTTGAAAAAAGTTCATTAATTAGCTTATTGTTTCAGCAACTTATTGACTGCTCTGACTAAGAAAGCTGAATAAAACTACATGGGCCCTTTTAATTTGGAAAAGCCCTACCTTTTTTTTTATTTAAATAACAATAAAATCTGACATGCATATGTTATCCGGAGCAGTGCTACATGTATAATAAAATTATATAATAATATTTATAATATTATTTTATCTTTTAGTGAAAGTAAATATTATGTACTACAAGATAAATAACATTGTAAGTATTATTACAATATTATTATACAACTTTATAGTACATCAAATATTTTTTTTTATTAATTTGTGCAATTTTGCTAATATGTTTTTTGGGGGATTTGAGTTATGATTTCCCTCAATACATTAAAAGAGTCTTTTTTTTTTGTTGGTATATCTATCATCAAAAGAGAACACATATAGGTACACATAAACAGAGCACATAATTCTGGGTCATCCAGCTATGCATGCACCAAATGGTTAACACTTTACAGCGATGCACAAAATTTATATGCTACCTTAAATAATTAATTGGTTGCATTAATGCACGCATATGTAGTTTATTTATCTTTTGGTGACTTATATAGTTTATTGATTTAGATATAACATATAGGAAAGTGTATTTATATTTTATTTGGATTATTCTTTGCTTTCCCCAAAATAAAAATAAAATAATGGATGAGGTCCATTTAAATATCAAGTTAATTAAATAGTATTATCTCATGGAGTACGTAAGATCAATTTTTGTGCTGATGAAATAGTTAGGTTGGATAGTACCAATATAATACAATTAAGATTTGGTAAACTCCTCCTTTCATTTTATTGTCTCACCTCAATGAGGATATATTAGGGGATGGGTATTTACATGGTTAGTATTCTTTTTGTCTTCTTTATTTGTTTTCATCTGTAACCAAAAGAAGCTTAAAAGTTGGAAGTAGTCCTTTTTATTTATTTTCATAAAATAATATAATATGAACAAATGAGTACTAGTGTTCTATAAATATCACAACGAGATAATAAATATAATGGTACTCTTATATAAAAGCACACTTATATATTCTTTTATTAATGTATGACATATATACAATGTTCATATTTTACGAGTTTAATAATAGAATGATCTTAATATAGACTTAGATTTACAATAAATCCTATACATAATAATATATTAACCATTCAAAATATAATTTAATATTATATATAAATACTATTAAAATCAATAATAATTAATATGTTATCATATTGGAGCAAACATAAATTTAAATCTATATTATACTTTAAAAATAAGTTCCAGGACAAATCGTACTGCTTCAATAGCACAAATTCTCCAAGGTTCACAGTCAAGAGTCAAGACTCGAGATTACGAATTCCCGTTTTCTTTTTCGAGAATAAATAAACAAAAAAAAAAGATAAAATGACTATTTCTATAGATTGCCAAGAAGTGCAAATTGCCGTTGAGGGAATCCATAATGAAAATGTAGGTGATAAGATAAGATGTGGCAGTGTCAGCACTCAGAATTTCATGCGCACCTGCGCGGAGCTTTGAAACGTGCTCACGTGACTCTATAAAATATTCGTATTTCTAACGGCAAAATATACCATTATTTAATATTATTAAGATTAATTTATTTTTCTTAAATTTATGCAATTTTATGGAGAAAAAAGAAAAATTTTCTCCCTTTTTAAAATATCTACCAATTTAGAATAAATATAGATATTAAAAAATATAAAAAATAATATTAGTAATTAAATAAAATATAATAAATGGACTAATATATCTCTATATATTAATTAATATAATATAATATTCAAAATTAATATTAAATAAAATACTTTGAAAATTTGAAAATAATTAGAAATAATATTGAAAGAAAAAATTAATACTTTATTGAAATATAAAATTAAAAGATATTATGAAATATGAAATTATTTAAAAGTGAATAACTATTCTAAAAAGGAGGGATTATATGATAAATCTTCTATTAATTAAATATTTCTTGTCATAATCTTATTGAAAGCGATATAATGATTAATCTTGAAGAATGCTTATAACTTATAATCTTCAACTTATACCAAATTCATAATTATTACATTTGCAAAGGAAAAAAGTAAACACTTGGAGAAGTTTAGTCCTTTGGAGAAATCGAAAGTGGCTTAATAACCTATTAGGTCCAAAAGGAATCGCAAAGGAAAGTGGAAGAAGAGCACACAAGGTGATTTATTGTTTTATATTTATGTTCTAGTTTAGAAAATGTTAAGTTAATGAGACTATGGTGATGGGTAATTCGATTCCTAATTTCAATAAAAAGTACTATTTTGACCCATTCTAATTTGTTTATTAAAATATATACTACGATGTAAGAATTGGAAGATAATTTTCATCTTTCTCCCAAACAATTAAGCCAGCAAGACATCGAAAATTTATATTAGACCATGCATGATTACTAGCTAAGTTCCTTTTTTGGCAAACTGATTACTAATTTTGTTATAAGATGAAAGAGAGCTGGCTTTCTTGAGCGCACACAGACTAGGTCAACCTATACAAATATTAAAAGTAATACAACCACAAAAAATAATGAATTTGGGTCGTATAAATTGCGGGATACACTGATGAAGACAGAGAATACAATCTCAATCTTTTTGAAAAAAAAAAACACTGAAACTTTATAAGATATAAACACTACAACAAATTGTGTGTTAATGATTTTCTCAGTGGCACTTTATTCAGTAAAGTGTACTTTAGTACCCAGATAAGACAAATATAAAAATAATGCACAAAATATCACGATTGATATGTAGATAAGACTAAAATGGCCAGTTGTCACATGACTCGTGAGAAACGTTATCCTTCATGATCAATTCCTCTTACGCATTGACCTTCTTCAATCACGCCAATTTCGGCAATGTCCAAGTCACTTTAGGATATATATTTATATATACGTTTCTTCCATACTCTTATTTCTTTTTAGACTCAATAATTTCTATTAATTAGTTGGTAACTAGTAAGTTCAATTTGAATATAGCTCAAAACCGTGATTTGCGTTTTGGCATATATTGTGGGTCCCTATTTTTCAGTGTATCACATTTTGGTGTCCCAAGGACACAAAAAAGAATAAAGGACTTTATGCATTATTGGTTTCTTAATGAAGACCATATCAGAAGTGCAACTTTGATTTCGTGCGTTATTCAGAAAGCATGTTTACATTACATTGTTTCAACCTGGGAGAATCTTGAAGCAGTCGAAGGCCGAAGAGTCAAAAGGAAACACTTTGACCTTCATATTGCTTCGTTGTTTACCTACTAATAACCCTTTCTTTATTGATCAATGAACTACGTTTACGGTGAGAATAATTCTCTACTTATAGAACTAGCTAAAATAACTGAGTCATAACAATATCCCTAACTACTAAGCTATGCCGTAAGATCTACTACCTCCAACATTTATTTGAGAATAGAGATAGTAATTCATTAAGGCATTAACCTCTGGAAGTCAAAATAATAGTTTACTCTCATTTTGATGAAACCCTATGATGGGAGCAAAGCTTGATCAACCAAGTAGGTAGACGAGGCACTCTTGTTTTGGTCAATGTTCTTGAAACTGGTAAATATCCTGAGTTTTCCCATTAAATGTTTTAAAGACACTAGTCAAGTTTTTTTTTTTTTTTTTGAAAAAGTAACATAAATGTTACAATTTATAACGTATTCTATGCTCTAAATATTTCTATTTTCACGTAAAACTATTTTTAAATCCTTAACAAATCGCATCTTTATTTAGTCGCATTAAAAATGCCCCACTTTGTTAGTGAAAAATATTACATAAAAATGATTCAGAAAAACTCACAAGACAACACGTGTAGAGATAACCCTGCAGCCTGCCTAACAGATACGAAGAAACGTTGCACACCATAAGCAGCACAGTTTGAAACTAATTAACACAAATGAGTTGAAGTATTGACTATATTAACTTGGTCTAAGTTAAGTCCACGTAACACCAAATCTACCAACTCCGCAAAATTTTGATTTACATGGCATATTAAAAAAGAAATATATGAACATTTTACTCACACAAATGAAACATAACTAGAAATAAACACCGCATTGGAAAAGAAAATCTGATCCTCACGGTCTTCTTTCCAGTCATGCCTCCAAATAATCAGTCATAGGGAATACCTCAATTCTACACTTTTTGGATAACAAATTGGCCAGCGAAATAGCCTCCTATGATTTTGGATGGAACAAACTGTTCAACTGTCTTTCGACACCACCAAATCACGATCAAATTGTGCGCAAGTTCCATAGCCAAGAAACAGTGGAATGTAGACTACACGAAATTTGAGAGGGATTTAGGATCACAAGCCTGCTTTTTGTTAAGCCCACAAGGAACTCAGTTTGGATGCAAGTTTAGCACTCTTGTAGTCCTCCCTAAGCTGAATAAACCTGGTATATAGTACAGAAACGAACATGTTTATCACAAAACATGAGCAACCACAGTTTTATTATTCATATTGACTCTGTTCTGGAGACAGCAGGGGAGGTTGACAAGTAACAAACAACTACTACACTTATAACATGAATCAGTCAGCAGGTGAGAAGTCTATGTTAGGGGGTTTGAGCTCATTGAAAAAAACACTTAAGGGTAGGGGTACTGAGTGAGGTGAGGAAATTTCATAAGACCTAAAAACATAAAAAACCTGAGGCAAAAGTCAAAATAAATAAACAACATAAAAAATTCAATAGAACCTGAGAGGCAGAATGAGCCTTTTCTCGAGGGCAGTTCGCAACAATAGAAGTACCGAAAGTGGAAGACAACAAATAGTAGCATTAACAGGTCCAATGTAATATACCTTTGTGCATCTTTCCGAATGCTAGGTGTACCCTCAAACAAAGTTGAAAGGCTCTCAGGAGCAACAATAAAGACATTGGCCATTCTACAATAGATGTTCAGAAGTTAGTTAGCCAAAAATGGAGCGACATGGGCAGAACTTTGAATAATTTAGCATATGTTGTGCTACTTACATGCCCAACAATTCAAATTTCTCATCAACAGAAGGAGCATTGAAACTACGCACAAATTCTCCATATTCAGTAATGTCACGCTTCAGTCGCAAACCCCCACTACAAATGACTCATGGTGAAACAACAATCAGGATGATGCCACTTTTTAGTGACAAATATGAAGATCATGAAGTACTGTTGGCATAAAAATTTGAGAAATTGAAGACAAAAACACTTGCCAATACAACACACTAAATTGATGTGAATAGAGAAAAGAGTTAAGCCATTGTAATAACAGAGACAAAAGACCCTCTACCATAGAGGAAGATCAATTTGTGATTAGCATTTGACCATTATTTTCCAGGCCATCGCAGAATGCCAATTGTAACAAGCAAGTTAGATCAAGGAATGCAAGACCAAGACCAAGTACCTTGGATTAAAAGTAAACTTCTGCCAATGGCTTAGCAGCACCTTGTGCAAGCGATTTCCCTAAAATGATAACATTCACCCTGTTATCAATGGAATTAGGAAAAGGATCCCAAACTAACATGTAATAGCAACCATACACATTCCCATACCCTGTAAGGATCATCTCCCTATTTGGTTTTGCAGAAGCAGGCAACATACAATAGAAGACATCAAATCAATCGATTCAATGATCAGGGAAAAAAATATTATACCAACTCAGTCAGGAATGCTTGTTTGTTAAGACCTTCTAGAGCAGTGAATGCAGACTCCAGCACACGAGAAAGATAAGCCACAACCCTGACAAAGAACCAAATATCCCTATTAGGACAATGCTTATATGACCCACTACACTACATTGTCAATAATGTTTACATGACACACTACACTATATTACAGTCCTTAAAAAGATTAAATGCATATATTTTAACCCTCAAAAGATCTTATGACAAATACATTAATACCATCAGCTCCTGACAGATTCAGTTTTTAACATATTTATCTTTTGTCTCAAAAAACATTGGCTTTTGATGTATTAAGTTTTTATGGATAATGTTTTTATGACTTTCCTATTGAGAGATTAATTTGTTATAACATGAAATCTTTTGAGAACGGAAGTGTATGCATTTAATCTTTTAAGGACTAATGTTTATATGATTTTCCTATTAAGGGACTGATATGTTATAATGTAAAATCCTTTGAGGACAACTATATGCTTTTAGTCTTTCAAGAACAAAAGTGTTAAAAACGAAAATCTTTGGACTTAAAAGTGTAGATTTACTCCAAAAATAATTGAGCAGCCATCCATGCTGAAATATAAATTACACAAATTATCAATACCACTAAAAATAACAATACTAATACTAGTTTTGGGTCTTTGAGAAATATCCACCTTGTGCAGGCACTGGTTGCCCGGTGATCAGGAACCAGTCCATCATCAGGTGATCGATAATCTGTCGCCTTTTGCTCAGCTGAAAGCAATCGCTCCACCTGACAAGGGTTTAAAGTGGAAAATGTAAGATTTTACAAACCAGGACTCAAGCTTCATAGAATAAAGAAGTGCGAAACATTCAGACACTAAAATAGCCCCTTTGTAATTTGGTCATGTAGAATTTTAGGATAGCCAGTTAAACACTGTTTATCACAATCTATATTTACAGCCACAACTGACCTCAGCCATGACAGTTTCAATGCACTGTTGTAGCCCTTTGTAAGCAGCAGCCTCAGCACTAGACATTGCTGTAGCCATTTCTTCACAAGAAGCAGCATGTGCACCATCCACAGGGAGCAAAAGCCGAGATATAGAATTTGCAAAGTACTGCAGAGAAGCATTCATTTCATTTCCAAAGTTTTCTTTATAATTAATAGAAAATCTATAGAAAATCAAGGCTCCCGATCTTACTTGTTGAATAATAGCTACACTGCTTCCAGAACGTTGTACAGCAACCATGAAAGATCTGAAACTGCTTTCACCAGCAGCAGCAGCAGCCTCAGCCTGCATAACAACAACTAAAATCTTCAACATGTTTTGTTAAACATGATCATATTTTATACAGCATTAAAAGCAAATAATTCAATCAAAAGCATGCAAAAAGGCTCATGTAATTACAGCAGATGCAGCCGCAGCAGCCACTCTACGGCTCATACTTGTACCAATCACAAATCTTTCCCTTAAATTAGCTGCCTCAGTCAGGCTGTCTCTAGCTCGCTCAAGCCCATCTGCTATATATTGACTAACCTGTAAAAAGCGTAAAGAGAAACTCCAGAATGCTGAGCTCCAGTAAACTAATGTATCAAATATCTGAATTTTGACAAACTATGAAATTAACTTACTTGGTCTAGCAGGCATGTAAACACTGCTTTCACATTGGTTGCAAGTGTTGCAGGCTGTAAAAGAACAAAAGTTTCAATTTTGCAGGACAATACTTTTGCTACGCAAAAGGTCCATGCTATTGTTTCTGACAAGTGACTACTATGCCAAGGTTTTACAAAGGATATTTTTGGAAGAAAAATAACTTCCAAAATGCAATAACAGAAACAAGTAATTATTACCTGGGAAGAAAAGAGATTGCATCTTGAGATGGCCTCTTCATTCCAACGCACAAACTCTGTCACAACAGTGACAGATATTTGCTGCTGAGAAGACGCCACTGAAGCTCCTTTTGAGCGTCCGACTGTCCCAGATGAATCAGAAACCTGCTGGCTTTCAGCTCGCAATTCCTCCATCTGCATTGTATTAACTTGTATAAAGCTTTGGCAACCAAAACCAATTTGAAAGGGGAAAAAAATTGAAACAATCGCAAACCTTCACTTTATATAATTGTCTAAGTGATGCCTGCTCATATTCAAGATATTCATCCTTGAGAGTTGAAAAGAGGGACTCTGTCAAACCTGAATCAAAATATTTTTCTGGTAAGCAACCTGATATGTATTTAAAATTTTAAATATTCTAAATCCAGCACAAATCACACTTGACCGGAGGACATATTGACATTCTCTTAAAAACTGTTACACTTGAATCCACCAAGCAGGGTTTGTTTCAAACAGTAGTGGGGTTGAGTGATTCCCTTAACTTGTTGCATCAGAAAGCTGAATAGGAGATTACAAGGTAGAGTGATTCCCTTGTGATATTTTATTTGGTTTTCAACCCTATCTTTCATATCAATTGTGTGTTGATGTTTCTGGGTTTTGATATCCACGGGATTCCACAGGCGTTAGATAAATTCTTACTTATCTATTTTTTTTCACTTTCTTTTCTCAAATCTGTCATCCTTCTCGTATTTTTTCTTGGTTAATAGTTCTTCATCGCTCGTTTTGTTTCTGTTTAAAAAAAAATATCGCGTGCCTTCGCTGTTGGCATCCCGTGCTCAACTTCATTTTTACTTTTATTTCATTTAGCAAGGCCAAGCGCCGAGCTTCAGCGTCCAAGAGCGAAAAAAAAAAAAAAAAAGTAGCGCTTACAAAACCAAAAGTAACCAAAAGAAAAAAGGTTGTGCAGCACAAAAAAAAATAACATTCATTTTTTTTTCCATATATTTTTTTCAAAATTTTGGTCCTTCAATTTTTTTTTTTAATTTTCTTTTATCTCTTTAGGTCATTTTTTTTCTCTCTTTTGAGTTGATCTGTTTATTTCTTTCTACTTCTTTGGTTATTCATTGTGCCATTTAAATATTACTTGGAACTTTATCTTGTTTGAGTTTGTTTGGTTTCTAAAGTGCAACATTTACAAGAGGTCCAGAGTGGTAAAAGGCTAGAGTGATGAGTATAAAAGAGGGTAAAAGCCACATTAAGTGCAAACATGGGTGTCCACTTTTGAGTGAAACACGTGAGTAAATGCTTTGTGAGGTTATCTCTTTTATCACTTTGAAGACTGTTCAAATGGCTATTAATATATTTGGGAGTGATGAAAATGTTGATGAAGTGAATGCCATAAAGCTCATGTACAAGACCATTAAGCAAATTCATAGCAGATTAGGTAATATGGAAGCGCGACTGTAAGAGGTGTCACAATCTAAGTCCAAGGAAAATGTCAAGGTTATTCCACGAAACCGACACCGTCACAATGATTCTTATCATGAACAATTTAAGGAGGAATTTGATGCAACTAATTTTGTTTGGCATAGAAGAATTGGGGATAATATGACGAAGAAGTATCCGAAATCACATCGTGACAAAGATACATCTAATTCATCTTCTCCTATTGCCACTTCGGGCTGTTTGGGATTTGGTCCTTGTGCGTATGATTGCCCAATCAAAAGAACTTTGGATGTTAGGAAAGGTGAAGTTATGTTCGATTCTGATGATAGTTATGAGTCTATTGATAGTGATATTATGCCCTCTTTGGAGGATTGCTCGGATAAAGAACATGCTGACAATGTTGTGCATTGTGAAACTCTTGCTACTAGGCCTGCATTGGGTTTACAAGTTCATGTGGACAACTTAGAACACAATAAACATATTGTTGTGCCATTATCTCCCAATGAGGTATATCTTGATCAAATCAAAATTCAACAATATTCTCTTGGGAATTCACAGCACGAGGTACTAGAAAAAGAAGAGCAACTAGAGGTCAAGAGAGAAAAGAATGCAGAACAAGGCTCATTAGTGAGTGTAAAGGAAGAACATAGTGTGAAAAATGAGCATGATGACAGAGTTGAAGGGATACAATATTTTCGTACTAAACAGAAAGATTTGCATGATATTTTGTTTGGCACTAGAACTTTCATTCTGATTTGGTTCAACGAAGTTTCACTCTCTATAACTGTATTTTCCCTAAATTTTCCATGTCATTTTGTCTCTTTGTTGCAAGAATTTGAAGATGTTGTATTTGACCCTGGACCATGTTCGGTACTAGCAACGCAAGTAAAAATTACTACAAGATTTGAGGACAAATCTTTTTTGAGGAAGGAGGAAATGATACAAGTTTAGGAAGGCAAAATGGACATTTCAGCATCAGAAGAAAGAAATATTATTATTAGTGAATTTGCATTGACAATATATTTCGGTCATGTTAGGCCAAGTCTGATTTATTTAGTTTATTAGTTTATATTTAAAAATGTTTCAAGACTTGTTTTATTTTATGTTTATTAAGCCCAATTGTTAAGGTGGTAATTTGGGCCTAGTCTACTAGGATTAGGAAATTAGTTTAACCTAAATAAGAGGTATAAATACCTCCAAACTTGGTAGCCACTATTAAAACTCAGTTTTGATTTGGAATAAAATTTCTCTAGTTTCTTTTCAGAAACTTTGTACGTACAAATGATGCGAGTGATTTCCTTAGCTTGTTGCATCAGGAAGCTGAATAGGAAATTACAAGGTAGAGTGATTCCATTGTGATATTTTATTTGGTTTTCAACCCTATCTTTCATATCAATTGTATGTTGGGATTTCTAGGTTTCTAATATCCATTGGGTTCCACATTACTAAGGAAGTCAAAAGCCATAATTGAGAATGCCATGAGGCAAGACTGAGCACTTGGAATTCCCAGATTGAAAATCATATGTTATCCATCAAGCCATATAATAATTAAATCGCTGAGTTTGCCATTAAAATTTAAACCATCAAATGAAAGTCACTGCTAAATCAATTAATCAGGTATGGAATTACAATATAAAAGCATTCTCAATTTTTAGCCCAAATAAGAAATGGCAAGGCCCCCACAAGTGCAACATAACTTACTGTATCATATTATATTGCAAGCAGATGACCAACCTTAAAGAATCATAAAAATATAATTCATGCCATGTATCTCATAAATCCATTTATTAGAACTTCAGTATTGCCAGAAAATACGCCTAATAGACACACAATATGGATCCTTTCAGTACCATTTTTCTTCTCTTCATTTTTCATTAAAGATCATTTGAGTACCATTAAAATCAATTTTTCAAAAATTTGCTTCATTTGGAGATGGGTTCAAAAGTCACCAATGAAGAAAATCAGGCAACAAATAGAAGTATTGGTATTTAAAGTTACCCTCAACATCCAAGTCACCACATCCCACAGCTCGCAGATCTCTAGCAAGTTCTCGAGTCTTTTCATATGCCACTGCCAGCATTCGAAGATACTGAAGCCTCAAATACAAATCACATTGAGATCAGCCCCTGCTGTCTAACCTCTACGTTATATGATAATAATGAAAGCAGTAGGGTAGCTGTACTCACTAATAGAAGCCCACCTTCCTCCATGGAAGGTAAATTCACAAGAGATGGTTTTACTAATAGTTTGTCCAGAAGGGCAGTGATTCGCTGCTCTAAAACTCGCTGCATATAGAATTACAAGGAGAACAATTAACAATACAAGTTTGGATTTTAAGAATAAACCAAGCTATACCATCTCTTTAAAGCCACAATATTCATTGAAGACCATGTTATCTTTGGTACCTGAACTAAAATCGACATAACTTCACTGGGTGAAGGGAATACGGCTGTGATTGTTGCCGCCTCTTTTCGAACAGTATCTGCAACAAATTACTATGCATCACTGATTCTGTCAAGAAATTACTTATTTACTAACAAAAGACATTATACTTCGAACCTGTGATTTCTTTGTACAAAGAAGAAAGCCCACGAGCAACATTACTAGGACTAGCTTGTTCAGCCTGCTCTCCAAGAACCAGCCTAGTGTCTGCATTCATTACTTCCACATCAATAAACATTGGACGTGTTGCCACATAATGTTGCATAGCACTCGTGCCCCTGTTGAACTGCATTGCAAAGTGTAATTTAGTAAAACATACCTACTCATTTATCAAAAACTTAACAATACTAAATTATTAGATGCACTAGTGAGTTCTTTTATCTACACTATAAAACATTAACAGCGAGCATAGGAAACAAAGGATATCAAGTACCATTTCTACAACTGATAATTCAAATTTTTTTCTGTTTGATTTTATCAATGAAGAATCCACCATCAAATGGATTTTAAAACATGAGAAATGGACAGTAGGACCTGAGCTATAAAAGCTTCAGAGAGGAGGCCAGAGAGGAGTGTAATTAGGCACGACAAAACCTTATTACCTGAGACAAAATTTTAGCACATTCTGCCATTGTAGTCAGCTCTCTTTTCTGTGACGCCGCATCAAACCGTGAAATCAATCTATTCTCCAATTCTGCAGAAATGAAGAAAGAATCATGAAACACAACTAAGAAAATCCACAAGTCAGAATTAAACATTCATGGGTGTGATGCTGCTAAATATTTTGGTCTTAAGGCTAGGTAAAGTCATGTCATTTGTTATAAATCTTCCTATCTGAAGAAAAGGGGTCAAGTGGTCCGTATCAATTCCTTATTATTGTTTATATTCGGATCAAACTTTATTGAGGATAGATAAGAAACGATAAAAACAAAGTTCCTTCGAAATTACAGTTAGAAATCAAGAGAAAGAACACATGACATGGATAAAAGCAGGTGTGGCAATTTAATTTGAATCATAAGTTAACATGTCCAATTATTTTCTAAATATCACTGACCATTGCAGTAGTCCTGTAAATTAGCAACTGCAACTTCTAATCCTCTGCTAGCTGTTGCATTTCCCACAGCTGATGGGATAGCTATGCCTTGTCGTCCAATATCTTCTTCAGCAAATGACCCTGAAAATTAGCAGAATTAATTAATTAATTAATTAACATACCAGTGACACAACTTGGTAAAATCATTATTTAAAATCCTTAAAAAAGTCCCAGTTCTTACTTAATTTTTGGGCAATTGAAGCAGCCTCAGCAACACGGCTGTCATCAGAAAAGAGAGGTGAAAGCTCCATCAGATCACCTGGGCTGCTATTGAACTCCATTAAGTACTGCAGAAATTAAATCAACCACAATGGTAAATGTCCCAATGTGAAGGATGGGATCAACCAAATAAACGAACTGGCATTACTTTGATCAGCTCAATTGTTTGACTGGCAGTTTCTCGCTGACCATCTGCACTCTGTCAAGAAATAACAGTACTAGGAATGAGATCATATTTCAAAGATAAAAGTGTCACATAAATGAAGTCTGAAGAACGCTCTACCTGGAGATGATCTCCAATCTTTGCAGCTGTCTGGCCAACACTTGAAATACGGGAATCCAACCTCGCAAAGCTATCAAACAGTCCATCCACACCTTTCTCCAGCTGAAAAAGGAAACAAAGACGCACACATGCAAATGCACAAAAGTTTAGCTAATCATTAAAATTCAAACTTCCCAAATATAGGAAAAAGGGAAAACAAATAATACCCAAAAAGTGAGCTAGCTAATCAATGTTCTTTTCAAAAAGAAAATTCTCCAAATAGAATTTTTCCAAATTTTTTTGCTATTTCACAAGGTTTATAATAGAAACCACTTGCAGACTTCAACATATAACACCAAACAAACAGATTCCAGACTGACCTCGGCAAGTGTCTTTCGATGCTTAGAATCCTGAACGGAAACATCTTTCTTAAGATTGTAGAGTCTCCCATCAATCTTCCATCCAAACAACAAAATCAAATTAAATCAAACTAAGAATTTCAACCCAAAATTCTCAATTCTCAAAAGAAACAAGCAATAAAAAAATTTACCTGTTTGCGGAGCTCAACCAGCTCCTTACAAGAATCCTTGAACAGAGACAAAAGCTTCTCAACTTCAGGAAACAAAGGGCTCGTAGCCCCTTGCTGTGAGTGCTTGTTGGCATCAGAAGCAAGCCCTCTCAGAACCCCATTTGGGAGAGAATCATTTGCTTCGGATTCTGCCTCTTCCACTCTAAACGACGGAAGCAGCTCGTTCACTAGATTCCCGAACAATGCATCAAACGAGAAATCACCCTAAAAAATAACGCGTTTCCAAGAAATAACTATTCACCAAATGCCCGAATTCACAAGTAAAAATCAAAAAGCTGCTAATACCAAAAACAAAGCGTTTCCAAAAACCGCGATTCACCAAACTCCAATTTCAAAGAGAAAAATCGACAAGCCGCTGATAACAAAAATACCATGTTTCCAAAATCGTGATTCCACAAATGCCAATTTCACAGAGAACAATTGAAAGCACTTATACTAACACGTTTCTAAAAATAAAAAAATCGCGATTCACAACTCCAGTCTCCAATCACAAAGAAATCGAAAAGCGCTAAGCTGAAAAAACAATGCGTTTACAAAAAAAAAAAATCCCAATTCACAAACGCAGATTTCACAGAGAAGGAAAAAAAAATTTCAAGCAGCTCATAACACTATAACACTGTAACACATTTCCAAAATTGCAATGCACCAAATGCCGATTTCACAGTGAAAAATATCAAGCAGCTAATAACACACTAACGCGGTTCCAAAATCGCAATTTACAAACGCCGATTTCACCGCGAAAAACCTCAAGCAGCTAACAACACTTTAACACGTTTCCATAATCGCGATTCACCAAACGCCGATTTCACAGAGAGAAAAAATCTCAAGCAGCTAAAATCACTATAACGCGTTTCCAAAATCGCGATGCACAAAAGCAGCTAATAACACACAAACGCGTTTCCATAATCGAGATTCACAAACGCCGATTTCAAAGAGAAAAATAAAATCTCATGCAGCTAATAACACGTTCCAAACTCGCGATTCACTAAACGCCAATTTCACATAGGAAAAATCTCAAGCAGCTAACGATAACAACAACTAGTATTACGGGAAAGAGAAGGTTACCTTGAAGTCATCGATGTCGAGAATGAGAGGGGAGGATTGAGCTGAAGACGAAGATTTCAGACTCTTACTATTATCGGTCTTCGGATCTCTCATCTGAACGAATCAATCAATTCAATAAAAATTTATTCCAAAAAAAAAATGGAAAATAGATTTGGCTTCAATTTTCGCGAGCTGAGGAAGAGGGGAATTTAAGAGGTTGAATGAATGTGTTCGGTTTGTTGTTGTTGTTGTGTTGTGTTTGAAGGAATCAAAGGGAATAATGTTGAAAGTGTGTAACACAGTGAAACAACTAGAAGAAGAGTGAAAAAAGTGAAAACCCTTTAACATATGGAAGAAGATGAAGATGAAGATGAAGATGAAGTTGAAGACGACGAAGAACAAAACGATGTCTTAGAAGGAAATTATTTTTTGAGTTAGTTTTCATTTTAGTCCCCCGTATTTTATGTATGAATCATTTCAGTCCATCATTTTCAAAATGAATCAATTTGACCTCTCATATTTACAAACGTAAATTAATTTAGTTTATCTATTAAATTACTATTAATTAAGCAGAGCGCCTCGTGGGAATAGAGCTTGTCCTCGGGCAAAACTTGACCCAAGAGAATTAGAGTTCAGCCAATCTGAAATAGAGCTTATTCGAAAGGAATTAGAACTCGATCAATAGGAAATATAGCTCATTATATATCTTTCTCCCTTTGGGTGAGATCTAATTCCTATCATCCAAGCTCTATTGTCGAACTTTGTCTCTTTTGGGATGAGCTTTATCAGCACTAGGCACTCCGATTTTATGGTAATTTAATAGATGTTTACGGGGATTAAATTGATTCGTGTTTGTAAATGCGATGGATTAAATTGATTCATTTTAAAAATGAGGAATTAAAATGACTTACGCATAAAATATCAGGAACTAAAGTAAGTGTTGACTCTTATTTTTTCAGGATAAAGAGAAAGCAAAAAAAATTAAAATAAAATAAGGTTAAAATGGATAAATGCAATGTGGAAAATGGAAATTACGTCGAATTGGTTTCTGTTTTTTTTTCATTTTTATTTCTTTTTTCTTATATTTTCTGTATAAAAAATGTGTTAAAAAATTGAAGATAATGAAATTCGGTTGTCTATTTTTTTATTTTAAAATTTTATTTTTGTTTTACAAAATATATAAAATAAAAACATAAGAAATAAAATAGAAATCAAACAAACTGCAAATTTTATTTTAAAAAAATCACTTATTTCAAATAATTTAAAATTATTGTATATGAAAAAATATTATCA
Source organism: Dalbergia cochinchinensis (assembly GCA_031216125.1). Lineage (NCBI taxonomy): Eukaryota > Viridiplantae > Streptophyta > Magnoliopsida > Fabales > Fabaceae > Dalbergia > Dalbergia cochinchinensis. The sequence continues at coordinate 68,836,044 of CM062375.1, read as the reverse complement.
AAAGAATTCCAAAATTGTTTTTTAATGTTCAAATGACCCGGAATTCAATTCTCTCAGAGAATTAAATTAAATTTTATACTTTAAAAGTAACTTAAGTGAAGGAATTGAATTCACATAGCAATTGAAATCTAACAACACTAAACAATTAAAGTCAAACACAAATGAGGTGATTTAGTGTGAGAATTAAATTCCTACAAATAAAAATACTAAAATAACCTTACTTGAATGTAATAATTTGTTCATAACTTATTAATAAAGGATAAAATAGTAAAAACAATTAAATTAATCTATTTTTAGACTCATTCCGAATCAAGAAATTAAATTTAACTTTTTAATTTGCTGATTTATTTTAATATAAGAATTCAATTCAATTTTATTAAAAGTTTTCAAACTCCCTAAAATAGAAAATGAGAGATTTGTGAACATAACTCGATAACTCCAACTTTTTCTCCAAAAAGCATAGAGGGAGTATCTGCAACGACTTTCTCTTGAACGTGCAGCAAGCAGCTTTCGTGAAAACCTCTACCATGTGGTCCCGGGATGGAGCTCTTCTTGGGTCGCAGCCTAGGTCGGTAATTGGATTTCCGGGCTAATGCACAGGGGTGGTAGTATTGGGCCTAAGTAGTTTCTGGGCCTAGTTACATCCTAGTCTGTAGCATTACCCAGATCCCTTTCACTCTCAATACATGTTGGTAAAAGAATCCTAAAATTATGCATAACAATTTTTTTCATTACCAATACTTGTTCATTTTTTTTCCCTATTTTTTAGGACATCCATTACCAATAGTAATGATTAATAATTCTCTCAAGGTGAAAATTTTCTTAAGAGATAAACGATCGAACCCCTTATTAAATATTTAAGAAACCCTTATTATCATACTGTAGTTTCAATTGCATTAATTACTGTACAATCAATTAAACATGTGTATGAATTACAACCAGAAAAAAATTTATATCAAGTTTTTAACATGGAAAAAGTTTTATGTTAGGAAACAGATTTCATAAATTTTGTAAAATACTCCTTTTTCCTATTTTGCTGTATTGTGTCTTTCGTTCATTCAACCGATAAGCATAAGTGAAATTCAATTCCAACCAATTCATTGAGCTAGTTATCAAATAATATAGCAAAGATGTTCTTATATTCATTATATTTAATTACCAAATCAAATAATAATAATTGAACTTTTTCTAAGAAGAGTGTATATTTTAATTTTTAAGTTATTTAAAAAAGTGTCTATATATCATTATTTGATTTGATTTGAGAATGATTGAAACTGATCTAAGAAACCTGATACAAGTGTTATCCTTATACTCCATGACCTGGCGCCATGACCACATCAAAGCAAAATTGATAATCAACAATGCAGTTAAAGCATTAGGTTTATATTTAATACAATAAAAATTTAAAGAAGTACTAAAGAGTTTGATTCCATTGCATATACACTGAAGTTATTTTACACTTTCTTAATTTGGTTCCTAATTTTGGGAAAACTTATATGACATTTATCGTATTTTATGGCAGTGCTCTCTAGGCTTTTTTGCAAAATATAAAATAAGATCACAGACACTTCAAATTTATCCCGGTCTTATAGAAACTCAAAATATGTCCTTTTTTATGCATAAGTCGCACAAGGCTGGCACGATTTAAATATCTGCACATAAGTCGCACAAAATCTTGCACGATTTAGATTTATAGCTGTTGGACATAAGTTGCCCAAGGCTGGGTAGACTTACATAGAGCATAAGTTGCCCCAGCCAGTATGGGACACTCAGTTGGGAATCTGTAGTTTTGGCCTTTTTGTACTGTGCACCATGTCATGCTTGCAGGTACAAATTGGTTGAGATAGATGGCTGTGGAGCTCTGTTACAGTCTTGGGGTTGGTATAGGATGCGTGTTCTGCAGCCTACGAGTCAATTGCCACTGAGGTTTCCATTAGCAACAAGGTAAAAGCATGGTCCCCATTATGGTTTTATATGTGGCAAATATTATGTTGTTTTTTAATATAAATTACAATGGTTTTCAATTATTTTCAGGTGGCAGGGCTATAAATGTACTTCTGATACACACAATAGTCAATTGGTGGTATGTAGGGCTTAGCTTGACACCATTGGCATTGAGGGGGTAAGCAATTATAGCTATGGGTTGTAATTGTAAATTTAATGGGTTTATTAGTATGCTAATATAGTTTTATTTATCAATGCAGTTTAGGTGGAGACCTTATAATCACTTAGCTGTTACGACGATTACACCAGGCTTCGTCTATGGTGACATTGGTGTTTGGACCTCTGTCACCCCTCTCATATGTTTTGCCATCATTGAATGGCACGCTCTAGGCCGTGTTCTTCCTCAATTCGGCGGAGCCTAGCACATACCACGACATGCGATAAAACATTGATAGGCTTCATGGTAGTAATGGACGTGGGGGGCACAGTCGAGCCTGATGGTGGCCTGATCATTTTTGGACATATCATGACTTATGGGATCAACATCTTCAACGGTGTATTGAGGTTAACAGCGTTGGTGACACTCGGCTGTGTAAGTACTTCCAGTGGTACTCGGCATTTGCGTATAGATTTTTATCAGTGGTCCTTATTGATCATGCACTAGTTGATTTGCCTGGTTATATCTAGGCCATATCGCCTCCAGCTCCGATGATCACATATCCACGTGACATCGCAAATTAGAGAGGTACGGCTCGTCGACTTCGTGTTGGGATTTGCGCTAGTAGACGCCAGTATCCAGGGGATGCGAATGAGGATATGGATGATGAGGAGGCTCAAGACTATAACTACTATGATGATGATGATGATGATGATGATGATGATGGTAGTGGTGGTGGTCATCACGGTATTGCACATACTCAGCCATCAACTAGCCACCAGCACATGCATACCCCGGCTCTTCATTTCAGCCATCTACCAGCCACCAGTACATGTATGCCCCTAGCTCTTCATTTCAGCCATATGTCAACCACCAGGACATGCATGCCTTTGGCTCTTCATCTCAGTCATCTGCCAGCACCTAGGACCTAAATTTTATGTCTGTATCCACGCCAGATGTCCTAAATTTTCTGTCATTCCCACATGATGAGCATTATTCGGATTTTAGTCAGCTTCTGGGGGCCCTTATGACCTTAGCTCCAGTTGATACACCTAATTGCTATCGACCATGTATGCCTTCATTTGGCCTTCTTGGGGGAACTCCGATGTCAGCATTCTCACAGTACACACCACAGTAGCATGAGCACCAGGAGGCCACTCAAGGCGAGCATGAGCATCAGGAGGCTACTCAGGTCGAGGATGAGCAGCATCAGCCCTATCAGGGCAGGCCCGCACGTACAGTTCAACCGAGGCATTGTCATTCGGGTTGCGCGATTCTAGCACCTAGGCGAAATTAGTTTTTATTTTCATTTTTTTTTGCTTGTTTATTTGTAGTTTGTTTCCTGTAAAAGTATTGTATTTGTATATTAAGCAATGATATGTTTATTGGTAATCGAATGTAGAAATTAACTTCAAGAACTAAATATATAAGAAAAAAATAGAAATAAGTTTTCTTCATATCGAAATAAACTAATTTCATAACATTAAGTCAACATCCAACTTGCTTGAACAACACTAAATGCAAATACAGAAAAACTGAAAGAAAAGAAAAATAAACTTAAAAGGAACCATAAAACCGTTCAACCATTATGACTTGATGATGCAGCTGTTAAGGATAAACATGAGCGTCCAGTGTGACCCGATTGCCTACACAGTCCACATCATTTTATTCGGCTTGGTTCTACTTCATCCATTTCATTTCATCGTCTTGTAGACACCGGATGCCCGTCTCCTCGTCTGAGTGTAGGATTAGGTAGTATTTCAGGTCCAGTATATGCAGGCCAGCTATCATCATTTCCAATGGCTCTAAACTCCATTCTGTATACCTTGAATACCTGGTCTAGACTATATATGCTTCATGAGTATAAAAACCCTACTCAACTCATGCCTTCCAACAAGCTTTAAGTGCATGACGACATGGATAGTGCAATGCCTGAAAGTACCCACAGTCACAAAATCATTTCACTAAGTTCACCCTGAAACTGTCTCCTGTATTAACCTCACTAACCATGAACTCTAGATTTTCTCGGGAAAATGGAGGGCCAATATCCATGCTGCTGAAGTGCTGACTGTTAAGGTCAATCACTCGCAACAGAGCCTCAGACCATTTCTTACCAGCTGCAATTTGTGCTTGTGCCTCCATACGCTTCTTCACAAATAACTCGGCAAGACGAAAGTAAGTCGACTTTACTATGGCTATAATTGGAAGATTACAGGTACCTTTCATGACAGCATTCATACACTCAGACAGATTGGTTGTCATATGGCCGAATCTACGACCTTCATCTGCATACTGCGTCCATTGTGTGTGCAGGATCCTGTCAACCCATTCACCCATCTCCGAATTCACATTTCGCAAGAGCCCGTAATAATACAGAAAGTCTGGCCGAGTCTTTGAATATGATGTATTCACCAGTATTCTCTTTGCATCTTTATTCTTGAACCAAACTGTAAAATTCGAGCAGATGTGGCGAATATAATATGCGTGATAGGCTATTGGGGGATGCCACCCACTACCCTTCGCATCCAAAACAGTTTTTATAGACCCATGCCCGTCAGAAATTACAAGAATATCTTCTTGCAGGGTAACATATTGTCGAAGGTTACTTAATAAAAAAACATCATCCTTCCTTCGTCTCTCCCTCCACCAATGCAAATGCAACAGGCAGCATGTTGGAGTTATCTTCTTGGGCAATCACTATCAACAATGTTCCATTATACTTGCCATACAAATGTTTGCCATCAATTGAAATAAAAGGCTTGCAATATCTGAATGCCTCTATGCATTGAGGGAATGTCCAAAACAAGCGGTGGAAATATCACACGATTCTGATCAACAATATTGGCCACATAGTATGGTTGAGTCAATAGATGAACTATTATACCTGTTGGAAAAATAAAGACTATTACCTCATGACAAGTAAATTTAAGTTCATTATTGAAAAAATAAAGACTGTCACTTATGAGCATTACCTTATGCATTAAAATATGATAAAATATGATAAAACAGATAAAATAGAATTTAATATTAGTACCTGGCATATAAGATTGCAGACCAAGAAGCCATCTTGGAAGCTCTTGTAGGAATTTTCCTAGTCACCATAAATCTTTCCAATTGCTTTTTGTTTTGCATACCATACCTTCATATATTTCGGCTTGAATTTGAACCTTGACTCCATGACCCCTTGCAATATTTTAATAGATATTGTTGGATCTTTCTCCACCATTGACAATATACTAGCATAGATAACATCACTATTTAATTGTCGATGGCCTTGCAAAGCAAAATCAAACACACATATGAGGTCCATTATACCTTCAGACTTCCCACATTTGCATTTTATAAGTAATACGAATACTCCAATTGCACCCACTGTCAAACTTCACACATTTACCGTGGTATTTTATGTGATCTGACTCATAAACTTTATACTCAGCTGACTTTCGAATGTTGTAATTCTTTATTGCAAATAATACAAATTCCTTGTCCCTGAACAATTGTCCGACTTCTAGTTCTCTTCTTCCATCTGAGCCAACAACTCCGGCTGGCCCGCTTCCAACACTGTTTAGATTTATTCCTTCCAAATTCAGTGTTGAATAGTGACTAGGCTGTCCTTGAGACTGTGACTGCGATAAGGACTGTGACATAAAGGGTTGGTCTTGACTATTTTCCTTTACATCCCTATTAGATCCTTCATCACTCTCATTATGTACAGGGCCATCAAATTGCTCTTCGTCCATATCTTCCTCATGCTCAATGAAATTTGAATAATCTAAACCTGCAATAGGCTCACCTTGGACCAATGGTTCAAGAATTTGTGCAAAGCTTGGACTTGCCACCAAATCACCAGCATTTTCTCTTTGGCCTTTAGAGTTATTAATGGCAGGCACTTTGTTGAGGGAGGAGGAGGGCCATCAGCTAATTGAAGGGGATTGGAACCTCTAGAGCTGAACTGACTTTCTTGCAGAGTAATAAACATCTCCATAATACGAATCGCAGGAAATCAAGCTTGAAAAGTAAACATCATATTCACATCATGATTATTGTAGATTGGAAAACTTGCATACTTGATCACCCCTTGTAATATCGCTATAGGTGACTCAGACAAAGATCTCAAGATGTCTGCATGTTATTTTCTGGGCCTAACTGCTGTTGTATACTCCATTGCAACTGCGAAAAGTTGATAGTCAGGTGAACAATAACACAGATTGGTTGAATACTAGTAAAAGTAACTCCTTTTGCAGTGTTTAAAATCTCACCATTGTAATGAACTAAAATACAACAACTTTCACCCATGTTACTAAGCTGAGCGGAGCAACTCAATGACTGGAGACTGCTTCAGAAGCCATAACTTGGTCCATAATTTCGTGACATAAGTTGTGGTACATTGGAACAACTTATATGCAAAATTTAACTTGCACTAACCTAGTACGACTTATGTACAACAAAATCAGGACATGTTTCGAGTTTCTCCTGAAAAAAGACATAAGTGAAGTTCTTTGTTTTTTTATTTTATATCCACAAAATTCCCGTGCTCTCAAATCCTTTGCTGAAACAGTGTGGTTCAGTGAATGAGTCTCAAATGATAGTAGTTCCAAGACTACTGTTTCTTGATATAGTTAATTCACTTGTGGAGTTAAACTTAATTGGACTAATGAATTAATGCTAAAATGCATGTCATGGGTTTTCTAATTCTGCAGGCATATAAGTATTTCAGCTTAGAAGGGCAAGCAACTTTCTTCAATATGCATGTTTTGGCTGCTTTTGTATTGATTTCAATTGAAAACAACAGATATGAGCGTTAAATCAAACGTTTACCATTAGACAAAAAATATAACTATTAATAAGGATGCAACTTTATTTCCTCACTTCTTATAGGTGAGTGCTATGGATTAATCGAATTCTAAATGTAACACTGACTAAATAAAACCAATAAGAAGAGGTGCACTTAATGGAATCTATTCCAAACATATATAGCATGGTTCCTTATTTTGATGGGTATAAATATCTAAATTTAATATTTTTAGATGCTTTTTTCAGACAATTGCCAATACTAAGTAGCAGTGACAAATTTGTATCAATTTTATGTGATATCATGCATGGATCAAATATATCATGGAAAATTCTTTGGAAAAAATTGTATCTTCCACAATGGTATCTGATAAATGAGATTTCGAGTAAGTGATTACATAATCTTGTTCTGTCCGAGGAAATTTTTCAACGAAATAATAATTCGCGATTGCTATTGACATATTTGAGATGGCCAAATATTCGAGACTTTCACTGTTCAGTCCTTCTCCTTCTTCTTGTTGGTAGATATTTCGTTCATACGCAAAGAAACTAATGAAGCATGGATTTGAGCATATCAGAGAACTCAACAAGCTTGGTTAGCAAAATTGTTAAATACAATGTAAACTGCAGTACATTTAATTAATGGCAGAAGGAACTTGAAATGTGAAAAACTATTCCAAACTAACAGTTGTTTTGCTAATTTAGAAGTGTGCAAAAAAAAAAAAAAACGAAAAACTGAAACTAAATTAAAGAAATAATGAGATAAGAAAAGCAAAGGCAGAAAAAAAGGCTAGTTTTGATATTGATATTGCATTACAAGTGATCAAAAAGGCTTGAAACTACCAAGTGTTAATCGTATGATTTTACTTGTTTTGTATGGGATTTGATTTGCTTGGAGGAATTGCTCGGAAGCATGAGTCCACCTGCTTAGAAGGATTCTTCCTTTGTGCCTGCAAGTCTTTTAGAGCTTGATGAGAAGATGAACTCTTACTCAATCCCAAAGAGTACACTTCTATGGATGGTTGAACCTCACCTTTGGCCCTTGTAGAAAAGGTTGCTGATGATAACATTGAAAGTGTAAGAACAAATGCTGCCAGTGCAATGAACAAGGCCTTCATGGTTGTGGTTGGAAGATGCTTGTGGCATTGAGTCAAGTGTTGAAGACAATGACAAGATCATGCAATGAGGGTCAAGTGAATGAAAACAGTGTTGAGTATTCTAAATACTAATCCAAAATGGTGAAAATCTAATTGAGATTTTTGGTGCAGTTGGGATCATGTGCTATCGCCTGTAAATGCCGCATCTTGCATTGTCTGGCCTTAGGATTTGGTGAAAATGGTGACAGAAGCTTCAGAAAGGTCATGTGATCACCCTGCAGCCACGTGATGATGCTATATATCATGTATCTTAGCTATAAGTAACTTTCTTGGGAAAGTAAAATGGATAATATTTTGTTTACCGGTTAGATGGTAACACTCGTTGTAAATCATCTTTTCAAAGAATTTTTTACTAATAGATCAAACACGTGAATGATTTTATATAATTTTATATCTTAACATATTTTTTTTTGCAAGAGGGCATATTGGTTTTAAATCGTGAAATAATATTTATACCTATTTATTTTAGGTAGAAATTCAACATACTTTATACAGAAGAATTGAGTCAATTTAATCGAACTGCAAACTATTTAATCATAGAAACTTTCATACTGTTTCAATAACATCTCTTCTGAAAATTTTAACAGTTGAGTAAAGACATATATGAATGAGATTATATTCCATCGTGAGTAACAAAATACTGATAGGATACTAAAAAATACTACGTTAGGAACCTCTTAAACTGTCCATATCTGGTTCCTTGTTGAGGCATGCAAGCTAAGTGAAAAGAAGACTTCCACACCTCGCTTAAAGGTACACAAGAAGCTGTTGGGTGCTGCAATTATTGTGCTGACATTTTTAAGCATAATGAATGAGGCTTGGATCAAAAGCAAGGTTCTGCTATACTTTGAGGTTTCATTATTTCACAGAAGTTACTTGTACAGCTGTTTTGTACCCTAAGTTGTTCATTTTAGGCAGACAGAAAAGCTGCAAGACTGAAGTGTCTCAATTTGGTTTTTCTTTCGCCTCATGATCTTCATGAAAACTGAGAAGAGCCAACAAATGGAAGGCCAGAGATAGACAAGTTCTTAGGTGGAAGGCTGATGACAAAAACTGTTATGTAACATCACATGGAATGGAATATTCGAGGATGACATCTCACATCTGGTAACTCGTTGGACCAACTATGTTGCCTGGCTGAATCAAAGAAAATCTTCTGTTTACAAACCATTTTTTTTTTGTCTCACCAATTATGTGTTGTCACACAATAAATAATATTATATATTTATCAATTTTTAAAATTTTTAAATCTCTTTTAATTTTTATCTAAAATGTGACAATATATGATGACCGAGATTAAGAAGGGGACATGATTTATCGACAAAAAATTTTGATCCTTGTTACCCAATACAATTTACAATATGTATAGAATCACATAATTATTTATGACTACAGAAGTTGAGACGGTGGTATTGGAGTTTTTTTTTTTTTGTCCTCCAGTGTATTGGTTCCAACTGGTTTTCTTCATCCAAGCACTAGTGTTCAAAGTTTATTAAACTCCATTTTTTTTTTCAGTTGAATCGGATTCTATTATAAAATAAACCTTTTTCAGTGCTAAATTTTTATTTTTAAGAACCAAATCCAATACTCTATTTAAGGAAGATAATTGACAAATTATACTCGTACTAAGCAAGCATTAGTTAAAATTGTTTATTATGTCTTTTATTATTCAGTAAACTCACATTTTGTCCATCAAAAATATATTGAATAACAAATTAGTTTTTTATGATTTGAAAGGTTTTTATTGGTCCATTATAATTTTAAAAAAAGAGATAAATTGATCCCTCTGTATATATCTATGCAATTCAAAAAATATTATACAAACTTGTTCAGAAAACTAACTTATCATCTTTTTAAAATTGTGAGAAACCAATAAAAAATTAAACTTTGAAATTCTGAAAAATAAAAATAGATATTTAGTCCTTATTATTATCACTAGCCAATGAACAAGGTGAGTTCACAGAGAGATGACAGCAGTTGAAGAAGCCAGGTAGGATAACTGTATATCTGGGGCCCAAAATTGAATTATGGAATTAATATTAATAGATATTTCGTTGGTAGTTCATAGTTAGATTTGGATCTTCTGGTACCTTGTATGAATTTTTTACGCTGTGGTCTTCAAATGATTGAGTCATGCTATTACTTCAAATTCCCAAAAACCAAAACACCAAGGGTGTTAGCAGATAGTCGTTGACAGCAGTTATTGTTGGATACATCAGAAATGTAATGTCACCCAACAAATAAGACAAGCATCATTTCGTAGCCTCCCACTATTTTATTTTTTCTCTTAAAAGATTGTTTAATTCTAAAAAAAAAAAGGTTTGTACTCATAAGTTGTAGAATACTATACTAATTTATACTTTGCTCATTATTTAACGAGATGTGAATCTCATTTAGATAAAGTTTATATCTCATTTAATAATGGATGAGGTATGAATTGACATAATGTCCTACACCTATAAATATAAATAACACAACGCTTAATTTTCCCAAGATCTTATTGCTGAGCAAAGGCTTTGCAGTAGCTCAAGTAGAGGTAAGAAGTAGCAACTATCCAACTCCATTAGAAAAATGGCTTATTGACAAATCATCCATAACAATGCAGACCACGTTATTGAATATTGACAACTATAGCACTCCTACTACAGTACTAGTGCATGCACGAAATGAATATTTGTTTTCATTTTATATAAAGAAATTAATTTTGATACATGTATAATTTTTTTTATAATACTATCAAATTATATATTTTTCTTTGTAAAAAGTTTTAAAATAGTGGATAATTAATTCAAACACTATATTGTAATACATAATTAGATGTTAATGTGAATTGTTTTTAACACTTATCATGCATGTAAGTTAAATTTTGATTTCAATACATATCCTAATTAAGTATGCACGAGTGGCCCTACTTGAAAGTCAAGACGAAAAATGCCAATACAACAATGCAAAACAACCATGATATTATTGCAAATAACCACGAGTCGACGTACTCACATTATAAAAAACTTTTTATATAGTTACCAATTATATATTGTCATGATAGCTAATTCATTATTTAAAAATTCATATAGATAAATAATTTTAATTAGATGATAGTATAAAATATTTTATATTATCAGTATATTAAAATTAAATAATTTTTCTTTTCATACAAGAGAAAAATTTAAAAGTGTGATATTTAAAAACAACTTACAAGACTTTTACATTATCAATAGATCAGTATTAAACTTTTAAAAAAAATATATTTATAGCAAAAAAGCTTAAATATGCCATCAATGAGTGAATGTTACTTAAAGAATAAATAGAATAAATGTTTATTTCGATCATTAAAATTGTATATGTGCTTTATTTTTAGTCTATAAAATTAAGAAATATCAATTTAATCCATAAAATTCTAAAAAGCAATTTAAGTTAGTACTTTCATAAGAACTAACTTGAATCACTTAAACAATTAATTTGAATAATTTTTTAAAATTTTAAAAATTAAATTGATATATTTTTTATTTTAAAAATTAAAATAAAAAATATATATATATATATATATATAATTTTAATGATCAGAATGAACTTCTATTAAAAAAAAAATGATGGATATGGTAGAGGAAGAGGAGGGGTGAAATGGTCAAAGAAGGTAAAATAGTAAGGTTCACTTTCATCCAAAGAGAAAGTGAGTGAGTGCATACATGATATGATACATGTGTATAACGATAACACACTTGGACTTGGGCCTGCAGGGCTTATAAAATAAAATAAAATAATAGAACAGCTCACAGCACAATTAACAGCAAAGGCCTCCTCTCTCTCTCTCTCTCTCTCTCTCTCTCTCTCTCTCTCTGTGCCAAATTTCAACGCCGCCGTTTTAGGCACCCCACCCACAACTTTGCTTTTCATTTTTTTTTTTCCTCCTCCCTTTCTTCTTCTCTATTTCCGTTTCCCAAAAGGGGCAAAAAAAAAAAAAACAGAGAGTAAAACTAATTAAAAATAAAAAAAACGCAGAAAAAAGCAAATCGGATCTCAGGTGATATTTTCTGTTTTTCTCTTCCCTTCTTTTGGATGCCCCATGAAGAAAAAATTCAATCTTTTCTGTTAATCTGTGTTTTGATTTTGCTTTTCGTTGTCTAACAGTCTAATTTGTAGGTAGGTTTTGTTAAAGTTTTGATCTCTCTCTCTCTGTCTCTCTTTTTTTTTGGGGGGGGGGGGTGGTGTTATGGTGGGGTATGATCAAGGTCTGATTTTGGTCATTTGATTGTGAAATTCTGTGGTTCTTGGTTTATGGGTCATTACTGATTTTTACTTTTTTGTTTTGAATTTGTTGAGTGGAAACAATGAGGAATGAGAAATGCATTACATTACCCCAGAGAATTAAGTTACCTCTTTTTTTGTTCCTTTGTTTTCCCTTGATTTTTTTGTGTGGATCGTGGTGTTTTAGGTAGAATACCAGAATTATTTCAGTGACAGGGCATTTAACGTGTGGACTGTGGAATCAAGGAAGAAAACAGTGATTGAGGTTGGAATTTAGGCTTGCGACTGGGGGTTGGCAGTGATTGAGAACATCAAATCTTTGTTTAGGCTGAGAAGGGTTTTTGGTACAAACTTTAAGAATGTATTGGTAGTTAGGTATGAACTTTTCAGTTATTGACGATGTATATAACCCTAGTGTGGTTTCATGGAATTTACAGGATTAGTCTAAGTGATTACTGTTTTGAGGTGGTTTATATGTTTAGGATTCTTACATGGGTAGGTTTACTGCTTTTAACTTGTATGGAGAATCGTGGACATGATTTTACTCCTAGGAGCAGATTCATGAGAAGCTGGTGGTAGTATAATTGTGGTAGCGTTCCTCAAAACTCAAGCACCAACACAGGTGCTACAAAGGAATATGTACTATAGCTGTGTGAATTTGATATATATTATTATTTGACTCTGTAGGCTTGTGAAATGTGATAGTTCGAACTTTTGAAGGTTGCTATCCGTAATCTATCTCTTATATGGTCTTCGTAGTTCCTAGTTGGGGCCTTGGGGGTCCTCTATCTCCTTCTCAGTTTTCACAACTCTAGTATCAACAAATAAATATTCATATGATTACATGTGGCTTTGAATGAGTTGCTTTTCAGTTCTCTCTCTCTCTCTAATGCTTGAGTTTACACATTGGTTCCAACTCAATTATGTTGCCAAATATTGGAGCCCTAAATGAGATAACCAGTAGGAAGAGGTTGAATTCTGTTATGACAGAGTCAAATGACTAGCCTACTTCCTCATATCTCATGCCACATTATTCTCATTTGTGAATTCTTTTGTACTTCTTCCTTCATCCTAACTAGTGGTGCTGATAAAAAATAAATAAAATGATGACAGTTCAGATTGAGTGTGTGTATCTTCGCTGCCTTTTATATTTTACATGAAACTTCTCTCTCTTTTTTGTTGTTGTGGAATTGTTTTTTGTTGCCTATTCTACTGTTTTACAGAGATTGCTTATTGTGAGTATCTTTATTATTTTTTATCAGATTTATTGATATATGTTCATGATCAATGCTTAGCAGGAAATAAACCTCGCCTTTGATAATAAAGAAACAAAGTTCAGTAGGGGGGCTTGCTGTTGATACTGTTTGAATTTGTTGGATGGCGGAGAAGTCATGCATCAAGCGCCTTCAGAAGGAATATAGAGCTCTTTGTAAAGTATAGGATCTTTTGTTTTTCTAACATCTTTACTGTTTATTTTTATTCACAATTTGTATGCGTACTTACTGTTAAATTACCACCATATAGCTATGCTTGTTCTGTGATGTCATTGCTTCCCCTCTTACTTCCATTCCTGTGTGTATTTATGCTTGTGTCTCGAATTGGTAATTTGATGTTGCATTGCAGCTGATGAAACATTTAGAGCATGAAAGAAGAAAGACATTATGGTCTGTAGTTTTGCATTTCTTCTCTTCATAGGATGTGTCTGTATTTTCTGATTAGTCTTTACATGTTCAACAGCACTAAGTAGTGTACGCTGTTCAATTCTTTGTGGTGGGTATTTTGGGCCTGTATCAATAAGTTGGCAGGCTTTTCTTTTCTATTTTTTTCAAAATAAAAAGATAAATAAATTTGTCAACTGGATAACGATTAATTTTAATATTAAATTTGCAGGAGCCAGTGTCCCATGTTGTGGCTCGCCCTTCACCAAATGACATTCTTGAATGGCGTAAGTTTGTTTCACACTGATACATGTCTCATGTTAATTCGTGTTGCCCTATTATAAGTACTAAATTGGGTTGAACTTTTGTTATATGGGTGTATCAATGCTGTAGAACCTGTGACCAGTTGGTCACATTGCAGCAATCTTACCTTTGGTTCAAGGTTCACTGTCCTCATTACCACTAGCATTGTTAGAAAATATGGAAAAGATTACGTGTTTTGATTTCAGTTACTTAATTTTGATTTGTTTGTTAGGGTCCTTAGGGAGTAGTTGATGCTGATCTTATTGTTTTATAAATGTCTCAGATTATGTGTTGGAAGGAAGCGAAGGAACACCTTTTGCGGGTTTGTAAATTTGGCAAATTTGTGATTATTGCATATTAACATTTCACTTTTTAGTCCTGCTGAGCTTTGTCATCTCAAATGTACAACATTATGTATTCCCATCTCAATTTCTATATATTTTCCCCCCTCTTTTTAGGTGGATATTACTATGGAAAAATTAAGTTTCCTCCTGAATACCCATACAAGCCTCCTGGAATCAGGTGATCCTTCTAGCTGAAGCATGCTTATTCATTCTGATTTCCAAATATCTGGTCTATTATAATATTGGCTGAATGTGTACTTTCTATAATGTAGCATGATTACACCTAATGGAAGGTTCATGACACAGAAAAAGATCTGTTTGTCTATGAGCGATTGTAAGTTCTTTTATCTGTTGTAACACATCAATTATTATCATGAGTTACCCATATAGTTACACTTTGATATTTCTGTGGGTTGTTCTGCTTTTCCAGTTCATCCGGAAAGTTGGAATCCTATGTGGTCTGTGTCAAGGTAAGATTGATTCAAGTTATAAAGTTCCTTTATGTGTTTTGCTTCTTATTTATTCTGAAATTTGAAATGTGATTATGCTTTTGGACAAGTAATTGGCATCTGAGATAAGCAGTAGATGTGGATTTACTGCTTTATATAGCTTTATATTTGATACTGATGTTTCCAATTTATGAATGCAGCATACTTACAGGGCTTCTCTCATTCATGGTGAGTACATTGTGACTTTTATGCAACCTAGGTTGTATGCAATTGGTACTTCACCATGTATGCAGTGTTTTCTTGAGAGCTTTCTTTTCGATATCTGACAAACTTAATTTTTTTGCAGATGGACAACAGTCCAACCACTGGGAGTGTAAACACCACTACTGCCGAGAAGCAGCGTTTAGCAAAATCATCCCTTTCTTTCAATTGTAAGAAGTAAGTATATTCTATTGTCTATTCATGACAGAATTGAGCAAGGTTTCTAAAATTTATGTCACGATTAACCCCTTTTTTCTGATTAATTTTCCATGCAGCGCAACATTCAGGAAAATGTTCCCCGAGTACTTGGAAAAGTACAATCAGCAGCAGCTTTCTGAGCAAGTCACTTCTGAGCGCGTGCCATCGGAGGTGCCTCGTGACAAGAGTTCAAAGCCTGTTTTGGAGAAGAAATTGGATTCTACAGGAGAAGGCGTGCAAAGAGTAGAAGGTTTGAAGGATGTGAGGAAAAACAGAAAGCAACCATTTCCAACATGGATGATGTTATTACTCTTCTCCATCTTTGGGGTTGTAATGGCATTACCCTTGCTTCAGCTCTGATGATAAGCAAACATGGGTCTTTATTAGGTGTAAGGGTCCATAAAGGGTTCTCTTGAACTGGCGTCTATATATGTTAAGCTTAGGTTATGTTGTCATGCATAACATGATTTGCATAGGGAAATGATGGACATGGAGGCTGTGTCATATCTTTTGGGCTGATATTACTCCTTTGTGTCTATGTTGCCAGTTTCCAGGTACTTGCTAGTCAATGCTAAGAGTTAAATGCTTTTGATACTTGTGATGTACCTCTAAATCTGTTTGAGGCTTCTCTTGCTTGCATACAACACCTGTTGCATTAGTTTGCTCTGCATTCTACATAAATTATATCTTTTCTTGGTCTAAAGAGTTCCTCATGCATTTTTGTGCCTGGGCTTTTTGAGCTCTTAGACATTGCAGGTAAACTTCGTTTGGTTGCATTTTCATTTCCAATTTGACTAGTCACTTTTTAATACGGTAAATAATATTTGATTAAGCATACATATGTCTTTATTGATGTTGTGATTGTTGTTGTAACATAAATGTAATTGGCAGTTGATGTCATTAACAGAAATGTTAGTATAAGTCAGAAAATAAAGCATGCCTACTTTTTGTGAGAATTCTGTCATCGATAGCACTTCTAAAGAAGTATCTTTATAATTTATATCTTTGGTTTTTATCTAATCTGATAAAAACTTATACTTTTTCTTTTTTATAAATTTAAGATATCATAGTAAGTTAATATCTTTGTTTTTATATTGTGACCGGCGATTTTAAAGTTATGTCATATCTTTATGCCTTACAAATTCTCAGGAATTTTACCTTTTGACATAATAAGGTGAGAGTTTTAATGCACCAAACAAAAAAAAGCAACCGTTTTAAAATCACCTAGAAAAGGGTTATACCATTCTGAAATTTTCAAACTAAATGTAACTTTTGAATAAAGTGGACTTTTTAAACAAAAGACGAAGAAGAAGAAATAAAAACAATAATAGAATGTTGAACACAATTTGTATATTGCCTCCTTCACAAGCTTCAGAATTCAGGCAAATTCCTCATAGCCTCCGAGACATGCGGCATAATTGATGCAGCCGTGAACCCAGCGTACTCCCAAATCCCAATGTCAAGTGGAATTTGAGGAAAAGAAAGTACCTCTAGAAGAAAATTTCTATACGGCATACATTAATAACTTCAAATTTTTATTAACTACTACTGAGATTTTAAGATGTTAATAATTAAATTAAAAGATTCTATCCGTTTCTTAATTACTTATACTTACAAAGCTTAAACTGAGATTAATCATACTTAATTTTAGCTTTGATGCAGCGAGATATTAAGTTTCCACTTTTATTAAGTACATTACTATTGTTATTAATTTTTACAGCATTGTATATTGATATTATTTTTTATATTGAATGTAATGATAAGAAACTGAAACTCGAGATAAAAATTTAGAAGAATAGAGGAAATAATTATCGAAAAAAAAATTCTTAAGCATTAAAGAAATTAATACCAAAATATTGCTAAAATTTTTTATCATAAGTCAAGGCCAGATTTCCGTTTGATTGCATTTTCCTTTTTTCTTTCCCTTCTCTTTCAATTTTTGAAATTTAGTAGTAATACTTTCAGTTCTATATTTTTAGAAAGAACTGCTTTAGGAAAAGATTTCATTTTTTCCAACAGAAAAAGCTAACATAAAGTGTAGTGGAGCTACTAAATATGGTCCCATGATGGAAAAGAAATTGCTATATTATAATGATGTTTCCCACCACTTCTTAAGGATATGAGGATGCCTAGTTCCTTTCAAAAACTAAATCTTTTCTCTGATTCGTTTGTTAACCCTGACTTCCACCGTGAATGGTAAGTTTAATTCATAGTATTTGAGTGGATTTCATTTTGTTGTCTTTGCCGAAAAGATTTTTGCATAGACAAAAGTCTAATGCGTTATATTTAAAAATACTCAAAATGAAATAGTATGTCATGACTTATAAGCTTTGTTCAATATATATTAATATATTAATATCTATTTTTTATATTCCACCAACTTTATTATAAATGTGAAGTGTTGAATTTCCATCTATATAAGAATTTTTCAGTTGGTTTAAATCTTTACACTTTTTTATTGGCATCATTAGCCTAACAGTTTGGTCTGTTGGTGATTCTGGATTTTGGTGTACTATGTTATATAAGACAATAATTATCCATTCCTATATTATTGCACCTTCTAATTCACACCAATTCTTCCTTGATAAGAGAATGTGAATGAAAAGCCTAAAACTTCAATGCCATTTCAACCACCACAGCTTCTGTCATCTCCCCATAACTGGCCATTGTGATCGTGATCTTTTCTTAAGGAGTTGTTGAGCCTTGCCCTTTTGTGATCCATGGTAGTAATCTCCAACCCCATGTGAAATAAATTTGCTGTGAAGGTTAGAGGTTATTTATTTTTTGTTCCATTTTGAAGGCTTTTTCTCCACAATGTGATAATATAGTTCTTACTGGGTAGATGGAGTAGCATCACACTCAAGAAAGAGTTTTCTGGGCCAACTTGGGAACCATATCAAGCTTAAAACCTTTCTTTCATCGGTCCTTCTGCTTGGAATTTTAGTTCAACTCAAGTTTGTGGTTTTTGTTGATAATGATGAACTCTGCAGCACATCCACAATATGAGGCTGGCCACTATGATGACAATGGATTTGATCTGCAGGAGGACTTTTCCATGGTACTATATGTTTCATTGTTGGTTTTTAACTTAGTTACTAGCACTTGACAAAGGGACAATGCTATACAGCCAGAAAAAAAAATATTAGAATTTTTTTAACAGAAATCATGGTGACTGTTGGATTAAAGAAAGTGACAACTATGTCCTGGCAAAGTTTAATTTTTCTTGATGAAATTCTTAATAGTGTGCGTGAGTTAAAGCATGTGATTTTGCAATTGGAGATTTCAACAAATATTCTATGACTGATAGAAGTAGCAGAAGAATTTTGCTTTGATGGTTTTTCATTTATATCTTGATCATGTGAGTTTTCTATTTGTTCTATTTTCGCTTTGACTAGTTCTTGGAGGAAGCAAAGCAACATGGAAAGGAAGCAAAGCTGAAGAGTTCATCAGTGCACCCGGAAGAATCAACAGGACCAGACAAAGGGAAGAAAGGAAAGAAATCATGGAAAAGATCATTCGTTTCATGGTGGAAAGCTGAGAACAAAAGCAAGCCAAGAGAAGAACACACCAACAACAATAATCCTCAGTCAAAGGCTTATGGGAAAAAGCATGGCCATGTTTCTGGTCCAATATATAACAACAGCACCAAAGGTCCTCCTGATGGTAAGCAATGGCTTTCAACATCTGGCCCTCTAACAAGTCTGTTCAAACCCACAAAGAAAAAGGAGAGTGAGGTACCCTATATGTCTCTTCACCAACAAAACACCCCTCATGCTTCACAGAACTATGGCCCCCTTTATGTGGTCACTTGAATGTGTGTATCATTTTCATGGTTACAACTTACAAATTCTGGTGATACAAGCTCCTTCAAAGAAAAAGACTTTTTTGTTTTATGCTATGAAAATGAGGGCCAATGTATTATTTGGCTGTTGAGAGAAATTTTTTTGGCAAATGTAATAGAAGAACCCTTTGTGAGGTGAAGGATTCTATAATTTACTTTTGAGTTGTGTTGGGATTTGACTGAGAAAAACACAAATACACGTGAAAAAACCAGACATCTTAGTTCTTCGTTCCTCGTTCCTCGTTCCATACTCATTCTTGTATGTCAGTCTTGTTCCAAACTCATTCTGCTGTCAACTTTTATTTTCAAAACATTTTTTTCATCAGTCATACTAATGCTGAAATCAAAAGATCATTGATAATACAGATGTAATAAAAATTGCCTCAGAAGTCAAATTTAATTGTAATTTGAAAGGACGTTAATTTTGATCTTCCTTATTCAATAAATTAATTAGCAAGTGTTACAGTTCAATCTGATTTCAATATTTTACCAAGGTATGATGTTAAACCATGATCATCAATTCTTAATCAATGTTTCCATTGTCTCCTACCAATCACTATTTTCTATTTAAAAAAAAAAAAAGACTACTCTAGCATGTAGGTGAAAATTGAAAAAGGGGTTGCTTAGAGGCTAAGGTCTTACAAGTTGTGATGTCATTAGGTAACAAAGTGAAAGCATAAAATACGGCACTGGCTGAGACCAAAAAGAACAAATTTTGGGGGAGAGAGCAGCATTGCATGCGCTGTGCTGTCAAGCCCTGTCTAGCACATGTGAATAAAAATCATACCACATACTTTAAGACCCAAATTGTCTTCTTTTCCTCGAAAGTCATCTGTAGATTTGTGGGTGGTTGAACTCAAGTATGAACGTATTAGAGAGTTTATATTAGAGAAATAACAGTAAAATAACAGACAAATCTATACAGCTAAGCAAAATATGCAACAGACTAAAATTTTTAAATTCAAGTTAGACTAAACTATGTTGTTATCCTTGCTTTATCAATTCGATCAACTTGTCTAAAGAACTAGGCACAACGACCGAGTGATATATATGTGAATCCATGAACTAGTCACAGAGGGATTGTGCACGAGAATGGATTCTCTCGTATTAAATTTCACATACTTATCCTATGATATTTTACTATTAGTTCTCTCAACTTATATTATATTTGGACTCCACCTTTAAAATCAACGATAGAAAATCACATATAATAAAATCATGTAAAATTTTGACATGAGAAAATCTATTGTTGAAGACCATTGGCTACAAAGTTCATATAATAAAATCACATGAACTTATCATATGTGATATTTTACTATTAATTCTCTCAACTTATATTATATTTGGACTTCACCTTTAAAATCAATGATAGAAAATCGCATATAATAAAATCATGTAAAATTGAGAAAATCTATTGTTAGAGACCATTGGTCACAAAATTGGGATGGTTTTTTGGTTGTTGGGGAGGGGCGGGGTGGGGTGGGCCGCTGTTGTTGAAAAAGGAAGGACTTTTAGTAGCATTAGCCATGGGATGTGTGTAAAAGACAGCATGATTGAGAAATTCTGTACCTGTGTCTACCACTATCTAAACAAAATATTTGTCAAGAAGACTTAATTTATTGGGTTTGGGGTCGCTTGAGGAAGGGGGAACTAACCAATAGAGAGTGGACTACTACCTTAAACTTTAGCTTATCTGCCATATTGATTGTGAAAAAAAGTTAGTTGTTTTTTCTTTACGTATTAAAGGTAGGAATTCTTTCTAGAATGGATAGCGAAAGAGAGAGGTGAGAGTCAAACATAAAACCATCTATTCAAAGCTATAGGAGACAACCACAATCGCTAGACTATAAACTCAACTGTGCTAGTTGTTTATAACTATGATTAAATTCATAATAAAATCACATCGGTAATTACCATAACATTAACTTAAGAAAGAATTATAATTACTCTTTTCCTCCTTTTTCTGATTCATTTTGATTCAAAGAAAGATTAAGTGTCTATTTTTTTCAAGCAATGCTCATATTTATTTAGCAGCACAATCAATATCAGCTCGACATCATTAGCAAGTGATAAAAATAGAATTTAAGCTCAGTTCATATCTATTTATTAAACCATTAAAGGCCTCAGCCTCAACTTCTGTTCCAAATAATTGTATTAGTAATAATGATCTAGACTGAAATTGACCACCATGTGCTGTACAGACAGGTATATATAGATTATTGGATTATAGTTTGAATGGTTCACAAGGATTGCTTAGATTCTTATAGTGATAATACCATTTCAACTAAACCTCCTGGTTACTGGGTTACCTCAATGCACCTATATGCAGGTTTATGCTAGCAAAGAGTGGTAAGACAATTCCATAGCCATAACTTGCTCCTTTCACTTTTGCTATGAACTGCTAGAGCACTAGTATTGGGTCAGGCTAATTGCAAAATAAAGATCACAAAGTAAACATATAGTAAAAATTCATCTTATGCAAGAAAAAAACTAGGCCATTCCACCCTTCTAGTATTAAGAACAAAGAAACCTGTACTGTATGCGATATAAACAATTCTCTTAATCTACTTCAACTACTGATAAAAAAATTGTGAAACAAGATATAACAGAGAGGTGGCATCCCTTAGCCATTATCTGCACAAGTATTACAAGGAAAACAGCATAACTTTGGGAGCTACATCTCAGAAGAGGAATTCTTCTAATCTTGTAAAATAAGATGCCTTTTCACAGACACTATTTTATGTACAAATAACATTACTTACAATTCAATAAGACTGCTGCCTCAATGTGGGGGCATACGTACTTAATAGGACAAGAAAAAAAAATCAATGAATACCATCATGAAATTCCTTGCTATTTGCTTGTTCCACATCAACAGAATTGGGACTAAAAGGACTTGACTTCTTGTCCCTACTCAAAAGCCTTGTCAATGACCTCAATTTTGCTGCCATAGGTGATTTCATCTCATCTTCAGCACACCTATTGCTGGCAGAAGGTGACAAAGAGGAAGACGTGGACTCATCACTCGGTATATCAATCACCAACATTCCATTGCATCTTTTATTAGTGCTAGTGCTATCAATGCCACCATCATTGGCTGAGGAATTTGAAGTAGATGATGAGAGGCAAGGTGGCTCTTCAGAAGCAATGCCCTCCTCCAAGGGAACACCAACGGAACTAAACTGTGTCTGGTCACCCCAAACCAGCACATGTGTGGGAAAATTTGAGGACTCCAAGCCACTCATATCATCTGAATTCTCTGCTTGTGATGATTCACTATTCACTAAGGCACTATCTTCGGGACTTGAACTACTAACTGGTTTAGAGCGTTCATAGGTAGTAACTATTGTCCTACAAAGAGGACAAGTAGAATGTGATTGGAACCACATGTCTATGCAATCTACATGAAACCCATGATTGCATTTGGGCAAAATCCTTGCCTTCTCACCTTGAACAAGCTCAGAGAGGCAAACAGCACATTCCAAACCATCTTTGCATTCATGTGGTTGGAACACCAACACTGGTAAGGACCTAAGGACTGAAGGGTCAAGACCAACATGGTAGTGATCACTGCCATAGATGATAGGGTCTTGGCCGGGGGCAAAGACAAAGGGGCGGCGGCGGCGGCGGCGGAGGGGTTGGCGGCGGTGGACACGTGGCTGAAAAGTGATGATTTCTTCATCAACACGCCGCAAGAAGCACTTGGTATAGAGGTGGAGCAAGAGGACAAACGCAGACACCATGAAGAGGAGTATCACAGCTGCAACCATGATCTTTCCTGTTATCTCAACTGCACGTGGCTCATCCAATATGTTACTTGAACCACCCATGATGATGATGCTAGCTTCTTCACCTTGTGCTCTTGCAATAAGTTCTGCTTGTCGAGTGCAGTGATAAGCGAGCTACACCGCGATTCAAACACACACCAGAAGTTCAGAGTTTCGATGATGAGTAGAAGCGCATGAATAATGATTTTTATACTCTTAACAACTCAGATGCTAAATCACCGCTAAAGCTTCTGAATTTGGCAGAAACAATGATAAAACCAGGAATGTGGGGTGAGGTTGGAACAAGTAAAAGAGAGAAGGAGGGAAGTGGGGAAGCAGAATAAACAAGAAGCTAAGGAGCTTCAGAATGGAAGGGTTGGTTTGGGAAGGCAAGTACAAAGAGGTGAGGAAGTTCATAAGGAATAAGAAGTAGAAGGGATAACCTTCACGTTGGACTTGAGACTTGGACTGTAGAGCGAACAAGAGAAGAAGGTGACAGCGTTGAAGTCTGTAGTCAATGGTGGCAAAGATGGAAAACATGATTTATTTAGTTTTGAGGAATGTGTTTTGTATGGAGGATGTTCAAGCTTAATCGGAGTTATTGGATTCGAGTCCTAAACATGTTTTTGTGCTTAAATTTAAAAGAGAAAATTTTATCACTTTAGTGATCTTACCCTATTCGAGTAGGATAGTCTTTTGTATGTAGTTTCAATTGAATATTTAAAGTTATATATTTATTTATTATCATTGAATATTGATTTTGATGTCTAAATAATTGTGTATGAATCAAGGTTCTGAAAATCGGGCCGGATATCGAACCGGTAGGGATAAGGGTTCAAAGGTTCAACCGGTTCAATCGGGGATCCAACCGAAATAAAATCGATATATAATAAAACATATATTTATATAAATATATAAAAATATAAAATAAAATATATGTCATAAAATAACTAAAAATTAAATTTGGTATCAACAAAACTATAGAACATAACATAATTCAACTTTTAATCAAAATAAATATTATTCATATGGATCAAATTTCTCAAGTTACTACTTTTTATATTAGAAAAAGAAAAAATAGGAAATATGATATTTTAGGTTTTTTTTTTAAAAAATCCAAAATATGCAATTTTACATTTTTTTGCACAAAAAAAATGGTTTGAACCAGCTTTTTCTTGAGTAGGTTTCTTGGTTTCTGATTCTTGAGCGATTTTTTGCAAGGCGATTTTCAGATTCAACCAATCCGACCGGCCGGTCCGGTTCGATTTTTAAAACAGTGCTATGAATAATAAAACTAGTTTTTTAAATACACATGTCTATAACCTCCTAGAGTTTGACTAATGTGATTATTCATGTCGAGCAGGCTTATGATAGTTTTTATTCACAATACTCAAATATAATAATATGATAAGATAACTTACTCAGAGTGAACGAGACTCTAGCAGTCTTATAACTCATCAACAATATTGATTCGAGTCTGGATTGACATAATCCGCAAAGCAAGGTTTTCTTCTCCAATTTCTTTAGTGTTCACAAAATTTAAATACAAAATCTTATTTTAAAGCATGCGAGAACTACTTAAATCGCTATATCACAAGTAGAAAAAATGAATAGGAATGTAATTATCAACACTTACTTCAAATGACTTTTTTTTATGGGAAAAAAAGGTGGCATAAGATTTTCACACACCCTTTGATCCTATCTCCGACCACTCCTAGACAGGTCACAGCATCTTTCTTCATTTGAAACAATTTGCCAAGCCTTTAATTTGTTCTTAGTATTAGACTATTAATGATATGAAAGAGATGTTTCTTCCTTTTCCCGCTTTGACCCGTTTATTGATTTGGCCATAGAAGACTCAAATTAAGGTTGTTTAACGTAGAAAATGGTTAGAAAAAGAAACACAAGCCAACTAATCCCATCTAACAAAAGTGATAACACATTGGATTTGCCGGCAAGTTGTGTAGAATGTTATATGATAAGCATAATTTATTGATTTTTTTAATCATGTAACATGTCGTGCATGTTGAGTTTAAGCTACATTACACCTACTTTTAATCGACTTATAAACTTAAACGCTTTAAAAATTGACCCTTTAATTACTGCTAGGTAGTGTTTACTATTAGCCATCGCAGCATGAACTATACAGTATGAATTAAACAAAAAAACAAAAGTAAAATAAAGATTTTGAATGATGTGACTGCTGTCTTACATTGAGAACAAGTTTTTAAATAGCGAAGAAAGAATCTTAAATATTCATCTTTCATAAAAAAAAAAAATCTTAAATATTCATCTAATGGTAGGATGGAATAGAGATGCAGTATTAGATTTGATTCTTATAATTTATATGGACACGTATAATATTTAATTAATTCTACCACAAATTTTATTAGAAAATTGTTGTTATTTGTATGACGGGTTATAACTTCAAGGATTAATATTTCACAAACTGTCAATTATTGTAAATTACAAACCCAAATAAAGCAAGCTGCATTGCTGGAAACATAATAAAACGAACATGAAGTCCTGAAAATTCAAATTTTCAAACTAAAACAACTTAACATCCATCAAAATTAAGTCGTAATTTCAACTAATATAGACAGATATATAAAGGGGTTTACAAGATCACCAAATTTGAACAAAAATAAATAAATAAAGAATTGAAGTTAATAAATTTTTGAAACGGCCTTTAATTGAAGAATATATGCATTGGGATGAGCATGGAATCAATTACAGATATGTAAATTAACCAAAAAAGAAGATAATTAAGCTAGAATTGGATCAGTTCACAAATCGCAATCAGATTGACTTTGCTCTTGATGCGTCATTATTTGAAAATAACACTTTGTACAAGGACATGGTAGTGGAAGACCAGGAGTCAAATTAACAGTATGACAGATGAATGCTTGGTATACGGATTATCTCCATGCGAATCATATCATCGTGCCAAATATGTTGATGAAAGAACTGGTTCTTTTAGCAAAAAAATTTATTGTTAGATGATCAAACATTTGTTTTCTTATATATATATATTTTTCCCATTGCTTCAACCTTATATCCCTAGTGAATCATCTCATGTAAAATTTTAATATGACTCAATTATGTGTAAATTTTTATCATTGGTTAAGAAGATGAAACCTAAGTAATGAAAATCAATACATAATCAATTAACATAAAATTTTCACATGAAATTATCCATTCCTATAACACACCTTGTTGGCTTTTTAGATCTGAATCGCTTTTACCAGTGATATATGGAATTTGGCTTGAACAAGCAAACAGTGTATCTCGCAGTTATGAGGAGACTTATTAGAGAGAGTCAAATTTTATATATGTATAAAAAACAAGATAATAGGTATGTGTGAATCAACAATAGCTTTTATGATAAACTGGTCCTTCTTGCCAAAATCAAAATTAACCAGCAAAATGAGAAGCTCTTTTTAATAGTAATATCAACCAATATGGTTTTAACTCTATTTTTTTCACTTTGTCAAGCTTTATATGTACTTTTTTTTTTCCTTCAAATAAACTGAGCATATATTATTCATTTAACAGACCAGTTACTCGTAGCATAAAAATTATAAGTTTAAGGATAGACTACAGTTAGTTAAGACTAATCAGCCAAACAAAACCATTAATACATTTTTTTCCCCAATTTTGGTTAGGACCATTAATACATGTTAAGTGACAAATAAACACAAAATATCCAATTCTTTTGGCAGTTTTATTTTGCCGCTATTACAACTATGCATTTTCTTTTTTTGGGTCAGAAGATTTTTATGTTTGTATCAATTTTGTAAGTGGCGACATAAAATACACCAATAATAACGAGGCCCAATTATTTTGAACCAAAGGTGTCTAGATGTAAGGCCCAACTTATAGCTGAAAGTGTAGTCCTGTTGTGGAAGACTCCTCACACCGGTTTTTCATCCATTCCCAAAGTCATAGCTGGTGTTTTCCTAAGAAGAATAATCCAAGTGGGAAATTTAAGTTGATGGGAACGAGTTAGCTAGTAGTTAGGATTTACATAATTGCAAGGGTGTGATAGGTATAAATCTGAAAAATTCACAATAAGAATAATGTATGAGTATGACTAGGTTAATTTAGATTTTATTAATTGTAACGTACTAAAATTTGGGTTTTCAATGCAATTCTTGTGAGAAGACTCTGATAGGGATTTGAATAATTATGTTATAGATATAAACGTAAATTCTAGTGAAATGTTAAATTCACAATAAAAATAGTGTGTGGCCTGTTCGGTTTAAATTTAGTTAATACCAACTTGCTAAAATTTTGCTTTCTAATGCAATTCTTATAAGATGATATTTATTGCGATCAAAGGTAAGTTTGACCACTAAAACAACAAGCGTGTAATATCATTGCAGAAATTTCATGAATTTGTAAGTTGTAACCAATGCTTCCACGTATTCCGTTCCCATTCCTATTCAATTCTAACAATGTGTTTGGTCAAGTCATCAAAATTGATTATTTCCTCATCAATAATCTGCTACTATTTTCATCCTAATAAATTATCTAGTTTTGAATGTGCACATGGATTAAGAAAATAATTGAAAAAATCTAATGTTCAAAAAATTTAAGTATATTTAATTAAATTATCTTTGTTACTAAATTATTTCTCTTTCTTTAATTATCTATCATACTACTTGAAACTAATATATTAATATTCTTTTCACTTATTTTTTACCATTGGGTCATTTAATAGACATATAATCACAAAAAAAATATTATTTAGAGTTTTTAAAAGAATAATTATTTGTGAAAAACTAAAATTTTAAAAATGAACAGTTCTTTGAGAATAAAGATA
Organism: Dalbergia cochinchinensis; assembly: GCA_031216125.1. Lineage (NCBI taxonomy): Eukaryota > Viridiplantae > Streptophyta > Magnoliopsida > Fabales > Fabaceae > Dalbergia > Dalbergia cochinchinensis. Next base: position 68,808,104 of record CM062375.1, on the reverse strand, counting down.
CTATCACTAAATGCATTGAATGCATTTATGAAATGAACAGTTCTTTATGGATTGACAACTGTCCCCACAAACCAACACGGATCTTTTCAGCGTGCTTTATCCTCGCTCACACGCTTCCTAGGAAAACTTCCCAGGAGGTTATCCATCCCAAAATTACTCCAAGTCAATCTCGCTTAACTATGGAGTTCTTTAGTGATGGGCTATCAAAAAGAAGATGCATCTTATTGGTATAGGTAGTACAAATTAATTCATATAAGCCTTCCTCAACTATATAGTCTCATACCTATACAGTCTTAGGATCCCTTTCATTCGGGTGTGTAATCGGTTCATTCATGTATCCCTTCGCTTTCGAAGTCTATCAGGAGTTGTTCCTTGTCTGTGCCTCTTTGTACCGGTGATCACTCTTCGACTTCGCAGTCCCCGGGCATTACATGCCCACCGGTTTCCGCTTGGTTCATCCTCGAACCATATCGTACTAGGAGAGGTGCAGGCTTTAATACTATTTGTAACATTCCCTACTGCTTTATGAATTGACAACTGTCCTCACAAACCAACATGGATCTTTTCATGCGTGCTTTGTCCTCACTCACACACTTCCTAGAAAAACTTCCTAGGAGGTCACCCATCCCAAAATTGCTCCAAGTCAAGCACACTTAACTATGGAGTTTTTTAGTGATGGGCTATCGAAAAGAAGAAACATTTTGTTGGTATAGGTAGTACAAATCAATTCATATAAACCCTCCTTAACTATATAGTCCCATACCTATACGCTCTTAGGATCCCTCTCATTTGGGTGTGTAATCGATTCATTCATGTACCCCTCTGCTTTCAAAGTCTGCCAGAAGCCGCTCCTTGTCTATGCCTCTTTGCACAGATCACTCCTCGACTTCGCAATCCCCGGGCGTTACAACCCCCATTAGATAAGGTCGAAAAATAGGCGTGAGCTTAGGGCAGGGTCACACTTCCTTGTGTGAATTCAACACAAATAATGCAAGTGGACTAATTAATACTACCTCTTTGTCCATTTGAATCATTCTATACCCTATAGTACGATGTTTGCATCAAACCCATTCCAAAGACTCACCTCCTTTCCATTAATTGTTCTTAGGAGAAGAATAAATTTTGCTCAAATTGAAACATGATGCTCCAATCAAATTGCTCCATACATTTGGATTTTAATTTGAGAAATACTAATGATATTTTGTGATCTTTACTTATTAATAACTGTGTAATCACAAATCAATACATAGTCTATTAGAGTGGTTTGATGTTTCTTTTCCTTAATTAGTTGACTTGAGTTCGAGCACGGGGTATAAAAAAATAAATGTTGAGAGAATCATGTCTGTTATAAAATTTCAAGTACTCAAACAAGATTGTCTCTGATAGAAGAACTCATGGGAACAAAAAAGAATGCTCTACAACCGCAAACCTAGCAAATGTAAATAGCATAGGACCAAACCTTGAGGTCAACGTCCATAGCCATGAAATGGAAAATGACTTCTTGCCGTTGATTGAGATGAGAAATAATGATGGCAGAGTAGGTACTCAACTACTCGAGTTCAAGTTTTATTGGGAGAAATATACACTATATTGGGTAATAATAATTGTTATACCCTGTTAAACTAACAAAATATCTCAAGCAGGGTAAGAATTGCATCCTATGTGCATAGTTAATGTAAAAAATAGAGTATAAATGCGGAAAAATATATTATATGAAAAATATAAAAGTATAAACAATAAAATGATTAAATCGTAAGATAAATATAATTTTTATAATATTTTAGCTCTAAATTTTATAAAAACAAGTAAAACTATTTAAAGAGACATAAGATTTGAAGAGATAAAATAATAGTTTCATTTCATTTAAAAGCAAATCAAATAGTGCAGTTGCATATTAAAACTTGAAGGATTGATGAACGCGTAGATTAATTTATAGCGGGCTATTCCACTTTGATCAGAGGTTTTGAGTTAGAGCCTTGAATACATAGTTGTGTTAAAACTCACGAGGAAAAACTTAACCAGGATTGCCTTTTGGTTCAGGTTGAACAACCACGGAGTGGAGGATATGTGTGGTTTTGACCAAAATATTAAAACTTGAAGTCTTGGTAAGGACTAACTTATATTTTGGTGACTTTAGTCTATTGCAAATTTGCAATGCTAAACCAGCAACAGTAATGCACAAAATATGGCACGGATATGAAACCCAACAAAACCAAAATCTGAATAGAAGTAGATATGAGAAGGAAGAACTGCTTGCATTAATTGCGGGGCCAAACAAAGCAAAAGACTGAAAATACAAGCAATTGCCAAAAAATTTGCCAAAATGGGACTAATCCTGATTAATTTCACTAATCTGCATATTACATATATATATATATAGATACAAACAAGTTTTTTGATTACAGATCAATGAACTAAGGGGAAAGCCTCCCTGATGTTATTTGGAAGCATCATGTGCACAACACGTACCAACACATCCGAGAAACCTTGCAAGACCTCAATCACAGATTCCCTAAACTGCTCCACCTGCTGTAACTTGTGCTGGCTGCTTGGGACATGGTCAATGATCTTGTTCCTGCAAAGAGGGCATGTGGTGTGGTTCTTCAACCATGCACCAATACAATCAGCATGGTACCTGTGGTTGCACACTGGAAGGGTCCTAACCTTTTCCCCTTTGCACAATGGGCTCAGACACACTGAACAATAATCACTTTCACCTTGTTCTGCCTCCTTGTTAGCATATCCATATTGCTTGTAAAGTTGGTGCAGCCTTTGGATCATGTGCTTTTGGAATGAGTGAGCCACAAAAGCAATGGCTGTGAGGAAGATGAGGATGTTGGCCATGTTGAGGAATAAGGGGAGAAAATCCCAAAGGGAGAGCAAGAAGGACTTCCAGAGAGTTCAAGTATTCAATTGCCAATTTGCTTATTAATTTGTGATGTTGTGTTGTGAAGTAATTATATCCTACAAGCCCCGCCATTTTTTTAATTGTTTTATTTGAAGCATATTCTAACCAGGTTGTTTGGCCTATGTTTGATATATGGTGCATGACAGCATGAGTCACGTGTGGCTTGATGTGACCGGAAACATTTGAATATTAAAATGCTACACAAGTTTAGTTATATATTAGGATTTTTACCCAAAAAAAAAAAACCTAATATATTCAAAATTTAAAAATTCCTCTTTCCTATATAATACATGCTTTTTGGTTTTTATCTTAAAATAAATTTGTAAGTTTAGATTTTAAAAAAAAAAAATTTATAATATAATTTTATACTATAAATTCTTTTCCCCTCTTTCCTTGCCTTTAAAATTGAAGCATAGATACTAGGATTTCGATTAGAAAAATTCTTCTGCTTCTTATTGTTATTTTATTTTGTTCTTCGTGCCATGTGTGTTAGGCGGACAGGAACTGCTGGAATGCAACATGAAGCTGAGTTGGAAAGCTGTGTCGGATATCATTAGACCAATACCCCAAAAAAATAAGAAAGTAAAGAACTATACTATCACTGTATATATAATGGATAATACGCACACATACTGCTATGGCCTACTCTTAGCATATGCAGTAATATTTGCACGCTAGTTTATTTGTACTCTTAATATATATATATAGTTGGAACAGTTAAAAATTCGGTACAAATAATTAGATATTTCACTTATACTGATATTTGTAATAAGTTCATATCGAGAGCCTACTGCACAAAAAAGATCTGATAAGAATTTGAACTCTCCTATTCTAACAGTTAATTTTTAGTGTGTGTTTCTCCCAAAGATTTATGTACATTACAAATTACAATGACTCTCTCATTGAGCCTGCCAACCGGAGATACCTATATGAAGGGGGTTATGATCGATAAAAGACTATATATGAGAAATCATATATTAATAATTATGGATTTATTTTGACAGTGGATTCAATAAAAGAATATTAAATTTATTATCAGCTATCTATGTCTGCCATAATTCTTAGAAACGCAGCTAAAATTTGTAATTATGTCCACATCAATTTTTAACCGTCTAAAATAGTGTACGAATCACGGATTTGAATGACATTTCTCTAAAAAAAATTTCATTTTTTTTTGGTACAGAACATTTCTCTAATACAGTAGTAACATATACTTGGTGTCATTAACGGTTTCTCATTTCTTTATCCAAATTACATTTGTGACCCTGCTTGGTCAAGAATGGCTCTAAAACGTTACGATAACTAGAATTCAAAAATATTGATCATGGCAGAAAAGTACGAGTCAGTGCTCTGTTAAGACGGGCAACTTAGATGTGATGTCAAGTTGAAACTTCTTATTACAAGAACTCGGAAATATAGAATGTTTGACACAAATTATTTCATTGAAAATTGAATTCTTAGTATAATTAATACATTTTTATTCTTGAATAATTATTCATTTTAAAAAATTTTATTATCTAGAAATAATAGTTCACTTAAAAGTAGTATTAATTATTTTTAATAATATTTCTATTAAATACTATTAAAAGAAAAGAAAGAAAGTTAAATTATTCAAAAAAATAAGAATAATTCAATAAATTATTTTTAATTTTTTTAAAGTAAATATATTTTTAATTACTTTCTTAATTTTAATATGTATTTAAAATTAAATAATTATTTAAAATTGAATAACTATGCAAGGAAGAACAGAGGATATTTCATTTCTTCTATGTAGACAGCAGAGATTGGTGGTTTAGAAGTGACGCCAAGTTCAAACTTCTATCAAGAACTAGGAAATATAAAAAGACTGCAGCGAATTTATTTTTGAAAAATATAAAATGAACTTCTATCAAAGTTCATTTCTTCTAGCTCTAGGCTTTGAACAATAATCGAAACATTGCGATCACGGGACATCTTCTTGGTACAGTGTTGGTCTTATTTCATTTCTTATTTTTAATTTTAATAATAAATAAATAATTTTAAAAACCAAATTATTTTCTAAAAATTAAATAAGCACTTGAATTTCATCGACCTAACCAATGTATGGTCGGTCGGTCAAATGGAGTGAGAGATCTTTCTTTCCCTTAACTAATTTAATTTGAGACCACTAGGTAATTATTTTTTAAACATTACAAAGTGTTCATTAATTGTTCATCATCGCATCGAGTCAGCGTCCATTTGTAAAAGTCTACGTCATTAACAAGAGTCCAAAAACAAGAAGGATACTAGAAAAATCACCTTCAAATAATTTTCTCTTGATTATACATGCTCACAATCACTTGCGTTTCTCTGAGAAATGCTTAATATATATCATCTTTTTACAATAATTTTACACCTCTAATATACAGAGGTACATAAAACAAAATTAGTGTGGAGCCGTGTTCCTCTATATACTAAGAGCGTGTTTAGTATGATATATTAAACATAATAGTATAAACTAATACTATATGTTATACTATCATTCATTGTTTAGTACAACTAATATATTATATAGTTTATACATCATAGCTTTTTTATATGTCAAAATGCTAGCTGTATAACTCAATACAGTATAGAGAGGCTATATTAGGTCTGATTAACTTTTAACATATAAGGTCACTTTTCTCTTTAATATTTGGTTAAAATAAAATAATTCTTAGATAAATAATAATTAAAGAAAATTATAAAAATAATTTTTTTAGTCAAATTATTTTATAATAAATAAATACAAATAATATATGATATCAGTTTAATTATATATGATAAAAATTAAAATAAATATAATTGATAAATAATAAATGAAATTAAACAAGAAATATTTAATATAAAATAAATAGTATATAATATCAAAATGATAAATTATTAATAAATAAAATATATAAATAAATAATAATAAATATTTAATATATAAAAGTAAGGATTAATAAATTAAATATAAATAATTATGATTAAAAATATAAAATATTAAAATATATACAAAAGTATATCTTTATTTATATAATTTATTGAAATAATAAATAATTATAAAATATTAAAATAAATAAATAACATTTAATATACATTAAATTTTAATTGATAAATATTTACATAAATATAATATTTAAAAATTATATTTAAATAATTAATAAAAATTTATATTTAATTATTATTTTATTTTATTTAATATTTACTTAAGGCATGAGAATTATTTGTAAATAAATTATGATATTATAAAATATAAAACAAAATATCTTATAGATTGTTATATCAAATATTGTATAATATTAAAAGCTTATCAAGTCTCATAATATCATATTTTCTTATATTAAATCTTATACTATTAGTTCTTATTCTATTAGATATATCAAATAGACCATAAAAATATAAAATGGTTGTAAAGTGTTACACATCAAACATTTCTCTTCCACAAATTGAGACGTAAAGATTCATACTCATTGCATCTTGTTTGAGAATTGTACAAACGATAAACTATTTTGATAAGGTATACAGGGAGAAGAAAATACACTTCAAAGAAATACATCATATTATATGGTGTGTTTTTTAACCCCCAAAAAGTGACTTTTCATATATTTAAATAAGTAAAAAGTAATTAAAATTTTAAAAGACATTGTTTTTACTTTTGTTTAAAAACAAAAAAAAATAGTTTTTAATTTTTTGCTTACTTTTTTAGTTGTATATCAAATCTAAGTTTTATAATATATATATTTTTAAGTAGGTGCGTCTCTTTCAGATTTTTAAATGGAAAAAGTGATTTTTTTCCAAGTGAAAAAAATCTCCTTGTATTAGTTAATCTCTACTGAAGAAAAGTACTATTTTAAGGACATTTTAGTTTTTTAGGAAGCCTAATATAAATAACTTTTATGAAAATTGATTTTTTTAATTGAAAAAAATCACTTTAACTTTATGTTTACAAATTAGAAACAAAAGCACAATTCGTGAGAAGAATCGATTCCTCCCTGGCCCCCTCCCCCCCCTAAAATAAGGAATCGTTTTCAATTTATATTAGTGTAGTAATGCCTGCGATGTATGGGAAGATCAATTAGATTATATGCAAAGTGAATTATATAATTATAATAGTAATTATTTGGATAACGTGTTAAATATATACGTGAACCATAATGATATAATATAATTAATTTATGTTTTAATTTTCCTAGAATATCAAACACATTCTATGATTTGTGCAATGTATGAAAAAAATAATTATTATTATTAACTACAGATAGAATTAAATTAATACTACTGGAAAAGATTTTACTCGAGAACAATATTTATTAAAAGGAATAATATTCTTAATCTCTTGAAATGTTCAACACATTACATGCCAAATAATATTCTCCTCATCGATGGGTTTGAAGACGACGTTTGTATTTTTTTTCACTTGGTAAAACTTCAACGTTTGTATTTCGTATTGAGATTGTACCCTCTACCATGAAATTCTCGATTTCTTTTTTATTTCACAACAATATAGCCTTCATGAATATTTTTTTTCCTAACAAGAACTAAATTAAATATAATTTTTCTCATGAAATTGTTCGAAATTATACATATTTTCCCTTCTAGAAGTTGGCAAAAATGCTTTCCTGTTGTGCGATGGATCATTAATTCTTAATCCCTCCTAATTTTATGGAAAATGATATCTTGACACCCACATCGGTGTAGACATCCATGTGGGTCCCATGCAATGTGAAAGGAGTGATAGAAAGAGAATAAGTTTAAAAAAAAAGTAAGTGGTGGAACCCATGTGTATTGTGAGTAGGATATTTGAGTGTTTGAGAAAATTGGGTATTAAGATAGCAAAACCCTAATTTTATACGGCACTCACTAGCGGAATTGGGAAATCACGCATGGCATGACGTAAGCCCACACCTGTTGCTTGTCCCAAAATCCCTATCCATTTTTCTCGACTAGATCTGCCAAATTTTCATACATAGAGTTTGGTAATCATATTTTATTATACGTTTCATTCAATATATTTTTTTTAAAGCAATGATAAAAAAAATTTCATGGTCTACTACTCAAGTCATATAAAAATTCGTACAAGTTTTTACGGGAAATAAACGTAACTTGTAGGAAGCTCGTTTCATCTTTTCGTTGTTTTTTTTTTCAATTTTATTTTTGACAGAAATATTCCTTCCAATCTAAAGTTCAGGCATGTTTTCAACTCAGTGAACACTTATGTTACTTATTGATAGACTATCAATAAAGTATAACTCAAGAATCAAATACAAATTACGATATAATAAGTGAAAAATGGATCAAGTGGTGAGGTAAATTTCATCGCATCTTTTTCATTGTTGTTTCATTAGGGTTCCAACCCTTTTCCATTGCTGGGTTGTTCACGCTATCACCACTAGTCCACCACGAAAGGCACCATGTCCAGTTAAATATATACTACACTATTATTATTATTATTATTATATGCACTACCGTTGACGACAAATAATTGTGCATCACATTATTTTGTCATTATCATCTAGAAGGAAATTCCCACTACTCCTAACTTCCTCAGCTTTCCCGGTATACTTATTTTAACGAAAACAATGTCCACACCACACCTTACCATCCATCCGTATATTTAGTATTGTTATTTATATTCACAATATAGAATACTGTATCGATACTCTCATCTATTATTAGATGAGATGTGAGACTCAAACTAAGCAGAATTCATGTCTCATTCAATGATAATTAGAAACATACGAACAAACACAGAGTCCTATAATTTGTAAATATAAATAACATTTCTCTTATTTATATCATACTTGTTTAAAAATAAAAGAAATTAACAATTTTATATAAAAATATTTATTTGTCTATAAATACAATATTTATTTTATTTCATTATTTAAAGGGTTTTGCTAACATAGTTTTAAAAGTTTTGAATGGGTTCCTTACTTTGAAAACTTAAAAACTCATCTTTTCAATGTAAAATTTTCCATTTTTGATTCATTAATCAGTGTCCTTAGATAAATCCTTATTTAAAACATAACACTCTCTCCATTATTTCACTCTATGTTTAAAACCAAAAAAGACACATGCATTAACAAAACAATAAATGAATATTGGTAATAGGATAAAGTTGTGTAATAAGCAGACAAGATTATCCATATTAAAATAAATATATTTCCATTATTGTAATTAACACAATTCATTATGCTAATGGTAATATTAGTACTAAACCTCCATGCAAATAATATAATTTATGAAGTATAAAAAAATGATAGTATTTGTAAAAAAAATAATTAATACTTTTTTGATATTGCAAATAGATAGACATTTTGAAACCAAAAAATGTTTTAAAAAAGAAAAAAAATAGATGAAATGAAACAGATGGAGTATCATATAAATGAAGAGTGTTATAAATAATGATATCCCTCGCGAGCAGATTGATGAATCCTATATCACTTGATTATGAGAGCTTTGATATCTTATGCTATGGACCATCATTTTCAGAGGGTTTTTCTTTTTAAACTAAGATATTAAGGGATGGAGTAGGAATAAAAGTTGAACTCGCAACCTCTCGTAACTCACTAAGACATATAGAAACTGCTGCCAATAAATACCTTGCAGTGGATAATTAAGTGTCGCCAATTACATGCATTCTACGGCAATTTTATTGTAACCACCACAGAATTATTGTACATAGCAGCGGTTTTTGCGGCAGTTATGTATATATGTCAACATATGGCAGCGGTTTGACACAACTGCCGCAAACACTTGTTTGTCATGGTAGTTCAAGCAACGGTTTTAGATGAACGTAGCACATAACGGTGGTTTTGTCACTGCCGCAAAATACAAAGTTTAAATTTTTTTCATTCTTTGATCTAAAAATAATTAGAAAAAGATTTGATTGACAAAAATGAGATTCAGTTTTTGATTTCTTATTGTTTTCATTTTTTGTTTGTTTATTTTATTTTTTGAACTAATGAATAAAGATAAATTATGAATCACATGCCATAAAAGAATTTTTTTAATCCAAAAAAGGAAACGAACTTTTTTTTTTATACTTGATAAAAAATTGGGTGCCGACAATTAAAATTTTTCCCACTAATTTTTTTTTGCTTTTCCCCTTATGTAAACTAAGAGTTTTTACTTTTCCCCATTCTCCCCATCTGTGAAACCCTCAATCCCTATTAACCTGACCCAAATTAAAGAACTTGTCAAAAGCACTTTCATACAGGACTGTCCCTTCTTTAGCGTTCCGAAGGAAACCCAAACGGTGCGATTGCCCTTCTTCTCGCCGCCTTTGAAGGGGAGCTCCCTGCTACCCCTTTTTCTTCCCCTACCAATCAGAGTGTTAGATGTTCATTTGAATGTTGTTTGCTATCTTGAGGTTTAGGCTAAAATCATATATTTCAATTTAATTACATTGATTTTTCTAATGTTTGCAGTTCTTTTGTAGTAAAGACAGGGAGTACAATGATCTTGCAACTATTTTTATCAATACATAGGTTTTTGATGAACTCGTAGAAATCTTTGTTTACTTTTGTTTTTTTCTTGTTACATTACATTGAATTGCTTCTCTATTATTTCAGGATGATGCCATTAGGAATCTGTTCAATGCGAAAACAACGAACGAGTACATCGGCCAAAGTTTATTAACCTTTTTTGGTATTGTGTTCTTACCTACTGCTTGGATAGCAAACATAAAAAATTATTGTGAAGTTTTCCATGTTATGATTTACCTGGACTTTGCTATGCACGTTTGCATCTGAGGCACATATGACTTGTATGTTAAATTTCAATGAGACTACTGATGTCAACTCTTGTTTTTTTTTTTTTGCATAATTGTAAGTCCTAATTCATTAGTCTGAATGGCCTTCCTTCTCTTTTCTCTTAGTTTGCTTGACATATTAGTTAGAAAACATGTGGAGAAAAAAAAAGCCAAGACCTGGCTGGAATTATTTTTTGGGCAGGGGGTGGGCAGATATCAGAAACCCAGAAAATAATGTAATTGTGAATAGTTAGTATTGAGATATGATTTTCAAGATGTGCGTTAAAGAATGTTATCATACTTCATGTTAAGGTTACATTTACTGAGACAGAAAAAAGGGAGTTAAGAAATAACACGTGTTGCTTTTAGTTGACTGAAAAACTTGGTCATAAAATTCATACATTTGTCCAACAAGGATATTTCCATATTTAGAGTTTCAGGAAAAGTTAAATAATGTAACATGAAATTAATTCTACTTGGGAACTAACCAGAGAGATGTTCTTGTAAGTTTCCATTAGCCATGTACTCATATGAGACCCTTATTGGTTCCTTCGTTACAATATCCAATAAGGGAGGTCAGATTTCTATGATGAACTCTCATTAGAAGTTTAACCTGGAATCAAAACCTAAAGTTTAACAATTCCTACTGGTTTTCCTACCAATCAGGTATAGTTTTGAAAAATTAATGGACATGTCTTGTGACCAATTTCAGTTGTTATGATTTGCTTAGAGATAGGACTGACATTATTCTTTATGGTTTGCTGTTATGAATTGCTGTTATATGTTAGATATCAAACTCTCATATTTGGTTATGACTTCTGAGGGATTGTATTTTTTTTCTTTTGGGTATTAGCATACTTTGTTGGATGATGGTTTTGCTGTTGGTGGGGTTGCCATGTGCTGACTTATGCCACATGGGATGTGAATTTGATGAAAACTTCTTGCATAATCTAGTTTTGCTCAGAAGCTAAGATGCATTAGGTTTGGAGCATTGTATGTGCAACTATAATTTATGTATTTGTTAGCGGTGGGTTAGTAGTTTAGTAATGTGGTGGAGCCTTTTGACTTATTTTGGTCCTAGTCCATGTATCCTTTCGAAGAATATATCACGTTTTTCAACTTGCAACATTTGATGTGTTCCTTATAAGTATCAGCTGAATTCTATGCCAAATCAATGGTTAAATAGGAGAGTGTATCAGATTTTATTTGCATTTTCACGTAATTGGTGAATACCATTTGGCATGCTTATTTATATTTGTTTTCTAATTGATATGACATTTGCATGTCTTGTTTGTGGGTATTCTAATATTCTGTGGCATATGTTAAGTTAAAGCTTATGGATCATAGGTCTAATATTGAACTTCTTTCTAATTTCGGGCAACATATTTAGGCTCAACATTGGAAGCAAGACGCTCTTCGAAGGCTGGTTATGAACCCCAAAATGAAGGACCATTACCATCTTCTAATCCTTAGTATTTTTTATTCAGATTACAGGTCTACTGATGTTTAAGATTTTTTTTTATATTGAGGATTTATGTTTACTTAGCACCTTTAGCAAGATAGACTTGCATTTTATGCATTGGTTTATACTTAATTTCTTTTGGATTATATACTCTCAACAATTTATTTGAATATTTTCTATGTATATTTAATGAATTTAATTTTTGGTTATATAAATGGATTCAAAGAACACAGTAGTTTGAGAAATGTTACTAAGATCAAAGCAATATATGTGTGTGTGTGTGTGTATATATTGTGGCGGTTCCAAACTGCCACAATGTTGGTTCAGCATAATGTCAGCTTATAGCGGCGGTTGCAAAAACTGCCGCGAAAACCGTGGTAAGATTTTATGGATAAAATTTGCGGCGGTTGCAAAATAAGTTAAAAAAAAAAGAAAAAAGCCACAATGATCTGCGGCGGCGCTCAAACTGCCGCTATATTTTTCTCTAGTTTTTTTAAAAAGCAATTCGCGACTGTTTAATTGTCGCTGGCGTTGCAACCGCCGCAAAAGGTTAATAGTGGCTGTTAAAACCGCCGCAGAACCTAAAATGAACCGCCAAGACATCATTTCTGGTGTAGAAATAATTTTATATGTAAGTGTGTAATTATGAAAAAATGTTCTTTTAAAGGAACCCCTTTTCAAAAGTTGGTTCACTTTCTTTGTAAATGGCCGGTCCATCCAGCGTTGCACATGTGCGTCTTCATCTAGAAGTAAATCCTATCACTCCTCTTTTTTTTTTTAAAGGGAATGGAATCGTATTAGGTAAGTCTTCCTAATATTATTTTAAAGAAAACGGCATTCACACATTTAGTTTTGTACTTTTTACACATCATACTCATTTTAAAATAAAAGATAAACTGTATGTTTAAAAACATATTCATTCTATTTCATTCTTCAAAAAACAATATGCATGATAACAATGAGTTGTGTGAATTTGACCCTCTTTAATTTTCAATAGCTATTTACTTTCTTTTGGAGTGGCTGGTAACTATTGTCTCTTGTTGAAGCCAACAACAACACAACCTTTTTTTTTTTAACCTGCCAACAATGCTTTGGTTGGAATGATTGAAAGAATTCGGCGCTCCAAAGCCGCCGTGGAATTGAAATCCATCGTGTCATCTTAGCATATGGTCGTGAAAAATGGTGATGTCATGGACAAGTGGTCCCCATCTAGCGATGACTTCGTCAAACTTAATGTTGTGACACTGTTCTAGGGGGCTGAGATGGGCTGGTTTTGGCAGAATCATTAGGAATGTGGGAGGAGATTGGGTGGTGGCTTTCTCAAGTCACAGTCAAAATATACGAATCATTCACACAGAACTGTTTGTCATTCAATGGGGTCTTCGATATGCACAGTATAAAAGTTGCAGGAATGTTATTTGTGAGACAGATAGTCTAGAAGTTTTCTCTTCTGTGACTTCTTACAAAATACAAAGTAATCACATTGAAAGATATATACGTTCTAAAATTCAGCAGTTGATCACTCGTCAATGATGTGTTCGCTTTGTTCTGATTTTAAGGGATGCAAATGATTTGCTGATCACTTAACGTGCTGTAGAGCTATTTCGAATGATGATTTCTATGAATGGGAGACCTCTTCTTGCCTTGATGGCTATTGATAAGGAGAGTTAGTAGTGTGTGCTTTTTCTTTTCTTCTTTTTATCTTGCTATTTACTGGAAAAAAAATGGTCATGAACAATCAAATCAATGAAATATTAATAATAACGCGCATTCAAGTTTAAATAATCATAGAAAAAAAAAAGTTCAAGTATTCACGTGTTATTTTCGGGAAGGAAGTACATTCACGTGCGTTTTTTTGGATAAGTTAAGTATTCATATTTTCATATATATACTACTTCATGTGCGATATGGAATTATAATTAGTACCTAACCGAAAAATTCTATTATACTAACTGGCTATAGGAAAATATTTAGGTGTACCGAGAGTAAGAAATAATATTTACTCTGATCAATTTATTAATTGATACATAAATTTTATGAGTCATTATTCTCTCACACATCCTCTATATTTTTAATGCAATAACTAATTTGTCAATCATTAAATGGAACAAAGTAAATATTTTATCTTACTCTACAAGCACCTAAGAATTTCTCCTAGCTATATATCATCATAAACATTATGGTGTATACAAGAGAAATAATTTATGAAAAAATAGATTTTTTGGTTACTTATTTTTATTCTATTTTTCATTTTTGTCTCTTTTATTTTTTTTCAATTTGATCCCGAGCCACTGTTCTATCACATATAATTGAGGAAAAATGCTAACATGATACAAACATTGCTGATTTGTTATAAAATTGAAAATGGTTTGAAATATATCAGAGTGAATTAAGAAAAATAAAAGGTGAGGGACAAAATAAAAATCAAGTAGGGACTAAAAAAAACTTATTTTTCCCATAATTTATAATAAACAATAGAAATATTTTCCTATTAATAGAAAACTTGTCCATTGGCAGTGAATTATACGTAGCAAGGAGAACATGTTTGAATTACAGAACAAGAAGACATATACTTGATTGATGTGCTTGTTCCGCATTCAGTTGGGTTCACAATTGAATAATTTGTTGGGGTCCAAGGAATCTGATGGAAAGTTATCGAGAAGAAGAGGGCTACACAGAGTAATTCGGTCACATCCTGAAAGCAAGTTTAAAAATCTAGTCCAAACATGGAGTCATATCTCATGCGAAAAATCACCTAATTAATAATATATTATTGGCAGAATTTGATTTCTCACATCAAAATAATTACTATTACTCTTATGCTATTATGTTATATTAAAATTAAATCCTTAAATAATGAAGCTAAGCCTCTCTGTTTTTTTATTTTGGGCAAACAAATGGATCTAAAGTTTGAGGCCTATGAGGCTGAACTGGAACATTATGGACAAAGCCCACATAAACTCATGTGCTTCTTGAGATGATTTTAATTTTAGACACACAAAAAAAAAAAAAAATGTGACTAGCCAATGGTTGCATTATCAAGTTCCGGTTGCTTTGCCATTTGTGGATGTGTGGGTTGTAGTGACGACACAACACACACACTGCATCAAACCTGTTCTTCCCTTTGTACACATAAGCTCTTCACAAACAATATAGATAAAAAATGGGCGCAAAAAAGGAACATAACATATAAACAACTACATATATAACTGAGATATGCTGTTTCCAGTTCCACCATATCTCTGACTGAATGAAGTCCCATGCCTTTGTTTGGTACGTACAACTATCTTTTTGTGGATTTGCTCTCTTATGCTTAAATTATAGCTATTATCTTTATTACGATATTTTTTGTGTCAAACTTCACTTGTTATCACAAATTATTTTTTCAGTATATGTACAAACATCGTATGACATATTCATATACATTGATTTTTTAATGTACCAGTTTGTCCAAATGACATCTATTTCAAACCATAGGGAGTAATATATTCATGTGTGTGTGGATCAATATTGAGATAAGATAAATAGATAATATATGCTGAATATTTATGTGAAATGATGTTATAGTTGGGTGTCCTGATTATATGTTGTGCAAATAATGGAACTCCTTGTTGTCATAAACATGAACTTATTACTATACTATTGATGTTTTATTCATCTGAATATTTATTTACTTTTGGTTTCTTTTGATTTTGTGAGCAGATATTGCAAATGAACACCCCTCCTTTCAATACCCTTTGTGTTCGCTGAGGGTGCAAATACCATGTCATGGCAAATCATCATCAGTTTCGCTTGCCTTTGGTATTGGGCAGTGTGTTCCTTGTGCTTGGAAGTCCTTGGACAGACTTAAAAGGATGAAATTCAATGTGGGGGGTATGGAGTTGGGAAGGTGTAGTAGACTACTTGTTAATGCCGTTGCGGCTACCCTTGAACCAACAAAGAGTTTGGCTCCAAAGGGAGATGAATGGTTGGGTTCTAAGGACCTGGAGCTTGGTCTAAATCGTAATACATCACAGGTTCTGATGCAATCTTCTAATGGATCTTCTAATGAAGAATTGGAAGAGCTTGATGAAAGGGAGAAGTTGAGAAGAATGAGGATATCAAAAGCAAATAAAGGAGGCACCCCATGGAACAAAGGAAGAAAGCACAGTGCTGGTAACTAGAATCCTTTGTTGTCCCTTTGCTTCACTTTCCCAGTCATTTATGTCTTTATCTTATTGTGTTCTAACGTTGGCTCAAATGTTAAATACGTAAGCAGAGACTTTGCGGAAAATCAAGGAGAGAACAAGGCTTGCAATGCAGAATCCTAAGGTGATGTCATGTAAGAATATCTTTATGCCTTTGCAATAAAGCAATAGTACATTTACAAGATCCATTTTGATCCATAGTGTTAACTTAAGATTCTTTAATGTTAGTTGATGACAAATTGCAAAATGCACACACACCCACTACCTTGGTTTTCTAATAGAATAAAACAAAAGGAAAGTATATTATAGGTGTGAAATTGAAAATTAGGTTCAAGCACAACACTCTAGAATATGGGTTCCCTTTTGCACCACTACTAAACTATAAAGTAAACAGGGGAATAAAACCGTGTACCTATGTCAAAGTAAATAAATTGATAGAATATTACCAAGCATATTTTATGGACAAAAAGGATTGTTTAATCACAGAATATATCAACCTTTTTGCAAAGCAACAAAAAGTTGCAGAACAGCACATGAGTTGTTGTATGCTCATTCTCCTACGCAACAAAGAGCAGCAGAAACAACACATGTAATGCTGATGGTTATGCCCCTGCACACATCAGTTTTGCCTGTATGGGCAAAGTTTTTTTTTGGTGAAAGAATAAGAAGGCAGCAACTATTGTCCCCCATGCTCTTTGCGCATGAAGATTGCAAAACAGAAAAATGACAGCAACTATTGTTGCCCATTCTACTCTGTGTATGAAGTTGGTAGACCAGAAAAACTCAGCAGCCAATGATCACTGTGAGATTCTCTTCTTTCATTCAAGAGGTGAACTTTTGCATTTAAAGAAACAAAAAGCTACCTTGTTTACCTAGACCATTATATGAAAAATATGTATCTGTAGTAAGTTTTTTTTTGAGGCATTGTATGTAAAATCTGTCATATAGTGAGAGTTTTGGTGAGACAGCCTTGAAGTGAAGTTTATTCACAAGATAGTAAAGACATTGTATGTAAAATCTGTTATCTTTAGTGAGTGGTTTTGAGAGACAACTTTGAAGTGAATGAAATTCACAAGATACTATAGGCTTCTGATAATAGTTGTTGATGTAACTGAAATCTTGTGTAAACAGTTTGAAGCTTAGTGAAATCTCTCTTATTGGTAAGAACTGGATGTAGACTTTAGAGTTAGAAGTCAAACCAGTATAAAGTTTGCTGTGCTAAGTTTCTCTATCCTTCTCTCCTATATTTACATTTACGTTTCTGCATTCATTAACAGAAGAATGAAATTTATCTCATATTTTATCAATAGATTTTCATGATGATATCTATTCTGCTTGAAATTTTTTGATCTGTACATTCAGTGTATAGCCAAAAATTAAAAGATAAAGAAAGAGACTTGATTCAAACCCCCCTTTCTCAAGTCTGCCGGTACCATCAATTAGTATCAGAGCTTGATCTCTATGGGTCAAGCTTAACAGCTTGGAGGATAAAGATCAAAGGACCTACGATGGCGAATATAGTTTCATGCAACTTAACTGAAGGACAATCCACCACTCGTCCACTATTCTTCAATAGAGAAAACTACTCTTACTGGAAAGAGTGTATGAGAATCTACATTCAGTCCACTTACTATTCACTATGGAGGATCATCATGACAGGACCTGAAATACTAATGAAGGAAGACAAAAATGGAGCTAAAATACCAAAAACAGAAACTGAATGGACAGCAGAAGATGAAAAGAAAATCGAATGTAATGCTAAGGCAATCAACACCATACACTGTGCCATTAGTTTTGAAGAATACAGAAAAATCTCTAGATGCAAAACAACAAAAGAAAAGTGGGATAAGCTTCGATTAACTCATGAAGGAACCAAGCAATTAATGCAAACCAAGGCAAACATGCTAACCCATGAATACGAGCTCTTTCATATGAAGGAAGATGAGAACATCGATCAAGTGTTTGAAAGATTTGCAGTGATCATAAACAACCTCGACATGCTCGAGAAAAGCTACTCAGGTGAAGAACTGGTAAGAAAAGTTTTAAGATCTCTAACTAAACCTTGGCTTTCAAAAATTGTAGCTATCCAGGAAGGTAGAGATATTAGCTCGCTTACATATGATGAGTTGCAAGAAAATCCCATTGCTTATGAAACCACACATTTAAGAGAAGAAGTAGGAGGCAAAAGAGAAGGGGGCTAGCATTGAAGTCAAAAGTCGCAGAAGAAGAAGAATCAAAATCAGAAAATTCAGATTTAGATTACCTTGGTCTTATTGCAAAAAGGATAATGAAACTATGGAAAAGAAGAAGACCTACTACAACCAACACTTCAAGAAAAGAAGTTGGCAAGAAGGAATCTAGCAAAAAGGACTTTATTTGCCATTATTGCAAACAGCCCGGTCACTTCAAAAATGAGTGTCCACTATTACTAAACAAAGATGTAACATTCCCTGTTGCTTTATGGATTGACGACTGTCCCCACAAATCAACACAGGTCTTTTTAACGTGCTTTGTCCTCACTCGCACGCTTCCTAGGAAAACTTCCCAGGAGGTCACCTATCCCAAAATTGCTCCAAGTCAAGCACACTTAACTATGGAGTTCTTTCGTGATGGGCTACCGAAAAGAAGATGCATTTTGTTGGTATAGGTAGTACAAATCAATTCATATAAGCTCTCTTTAACTGTGTAATCCCATACCTACACAGTTTCAGGATCTCTCTCATTCGGGTGTGTAATCGGTTCATTTATGTACCCCTCCACTTTCAAAGTCTGCTAGGAGTCACTTCTTGTTCGTGCCTCCTTGCATTGGCGATCACTCCCCGACTTTGCAATCCTCGGGCGTTACAAAAGAGGCCAGCAAAAGAACTAAAAAGAAACGACTGCTCTCCACTTGGGAAAACCTCAAGAATGATACATCAAGTGATGAAGATGATGAGGACTCAACCCATATGTGTTTCATAGTAAATGAAAATGATGAGGTAGATATCTCTGAACTATCTCATAATGATTTGATTGATTTTGTTGATGAAATACTTGAGAATTCTAAGATTATGCTATCTAAATACTCTGCATTAAAAAGAGAAAATAAACAATTGAAGGGAGAATTATCTACTCTAAAATAGTTTCTAAAACTAAGCAAAATCAAAATAACATGCTGCATGAGAAAGTTAAATCTCTTACTAAGGATCTAGCAAGTATTGTAAATGGAATTGAAAATTTAAACAGACTCCTAGGACAATAAAAATGTGCAATTGATAAAGCAAGATTAGGATTTGAACAACATAATCAGAACAGATTTTAGTATTCAATAAAATTATTGCATCATCTTCAAATAAATGCTCATATAAATCTAGACAGTGTAAAAGATCTTTTAGAAAACCTGTTCAAAGTAATATAGCAGATTCAACACATAGAATGCTTAGTTGCTATAAGTGTAACACAAATGATCATGGACCTAGATACTGTTTTATATTCTGGGATTGCAGAAATGGTAAGCCCACACCTATCTTACATCAATATAATGCAGAAGGTGAAAATAGAAGTGCTAAATTTAAAGGATCCAAACAAATTTGGATACCTAAAACTACTGCCTATGCAGATTTGTTTGAAAACCAAAAGGAAACGTGAGTTATGGTACCTCAATAATGGATTCTCAAGGCACATGACTAGAAAACCATCAATGTTCCAGCGGCTGAAAAAATATGATGGAGGTCAAGTGACTTTTGGAGATAATGCAAAAGGACATATCATCAAAAAAGGTAAAATAGGTAAATCTTCTACCACCACTATTAATGAAGTATGTCTTGTCATTAGGTTGAAACATAATTTAATTAGCATAAGTCAATTGTGTGACAAAGGAAATGAAGTCATCTTTGATAGCTCTAAATGTATTGTTCAAAAGATAACTAACAAAGAAATTCTTCTTACTGCCCAAAGACATGGTAATGTCTATGGCGTAACTTTAGAGGACCTAAAAGATCAAGATGTCAAATGTTTTTCCTCAATTCAAGATGATAAATGGCTTTGGCATAGAAGATTGGGTCATGCTAGCATGCACCAAATCTTTAAGCTCATAAAAAGGGACTTGATGAGAGGCATTCCAAAAATAAAGTTTGATAAAGACTTAGTTTATGATGCTTGCCAAAAAGGAAAGCAAACTAAGACATCTTTTAAATCTATGAATGCTATCTCTACCACAAGACTCTTGAATTACTTCGCCTTGATCTTTTTGGACCTACTAAAACACACAGCCTGGGAAGGAAAAAGTATTGCTTTGTCATAGTTGATGATTTTTCAAGGTTTAGTTGGGTTCTATTTCTAGGTCATAAAGATGAAGCTTTTAGTCTTTTTGAAAAATTCTGCAAAAAGGTACAAAATGAAAAAGGAACTTCTATTGTTTCCATTAGAAATGACCATGGAACCGAGTTTGAAAATCATTTCTTTGAATCCTTTTGTGAGGAAAATGGAATTGCTCGTAATTTCTCTTGCCCAAGAACTCCTTAACAAAACGGAGTTGTTGAAAGGAGAAACTGATCTTTATAAAAAATGGCTAGAGTAATGATTTGCGAAAATAATTTACCAAAATATTTTTGGGTCGAAGCTATAAACACAGCTTGCTATGTATTAAACAGAACCTTGATCAGACCCTTAATTAAAAAAAGCCTTATGATCTTTGGAATGGGATCAAACCAACCCTGCATTATTTTCATGTATTTGAAAGCAAGTGTTTTATTCTCAACAACAAAGATAATCTAGGAAAATTTCATGCTAAAACTAATGATGGAATCTTTCTTGGATATTCATTGAAAAGTAAAGCTTATAGAGTATTTAATAAGAACTCTAGAATAAACTAACAAAGAATGCAGTAAAAAGATCATTGAGGATGATAGAGAAGATCTAGAACAGCACAAAATCTCAGCTGAAGAATAAATAGAAAGTGATAGAATCGAAAATCTCACAGAAAATTAGGAGATATCTCATGAAACTGTAGTAGGGACAACATCTGCAAAAGAGTTTTTTGAAAAATCACAGCAACCTAAACTTGCAGAAAGATCCACAAACACTCAAATTAAAAAGCCAAAGGAGTGGAAACATTACAGCACCTATCCTCATGAGTTCATTATTGGAGAGCCCTCGCAAGGAATAAAAACAAGGTCATCTTTCAAACACAGCAACATAGCTCTCCTTTCCAATATTGAACCAAAATCAATTAGTGAAGCTTTGAAAGATGAAGCCTAGGTAAAAGCAATGAAAGAAGAGTTACTACAATTCAACAAAAATCAAGTTCGGACATTGGTTCCTAAACCTGCAAATTGTTCCATAATTGGAACAAAATTGGTGTTTAGGAACAAAATGGATGAAAGCGGTAAAATAATAAGAAATAAAACAAGGTTGGTAGCTCAAAGATACAACCAGCAAGAAGGTATAGATTTTGATGAGACATATGCTCTAGTAGCCCGAATGGAAGCCATTCGGATGCTTTTAGCATATGCAGCTCACAGAAACTTTAAATTGTTTCAAATGGATGTAAAAAGTGCATTCTTAAACGGATATATTAGTGAAGAAGTCTACATAAAACAACCTCTAGGTTTTGAAAATGAAAACTTTCTAGAATATATACTCAAACTTTCAAAAGCACTCTATGGTCTTAAACAAGCACCAAGAGCATGGTACAAAAGATTAAGTACATTTTTTTATTGAAAATGGTTTTGAAAGAGGAAATGTAGACATTACTCTCTTCACTAAAAACTCCAACAATGATTTTATTTTAGTCCAAATTTATGTTGATGATATTATTTTTGGATAAGCTAATAAGGCTTTATGTGAAGAATTTTCAAAGTTAATAACTAGTGAATTTGACATGAGCTTAATGGGGGAACTCTCATTCTTCTTGGGGTTATAAGTAAAGCAAACTTCAGAAGGTACATTTCTCGGTCAAGAAAAATATACCAAAGAATTAATCAAGAAGTTTGGAATGGACAAGGCAAAGCTAGTTGGAATTCCTATGCACCCTTCGATTAAACTAGATAAAGATGAAGAAGGAAAATTAGTGGATGAAACAAGATACAAAAGGAATCGGCTCTCTAATGTACTTAACATCCTCAAGACTTGATATATCTTTCAGTGTTAGGTTATGCTCAAGATTTCAGACAAATCCAAAGGAATCGCATATGCTGGCAATAAAAAAGAACCCAAGATACCTTCATGGAACATCAAGTCTCGGCCTATGGTATCCTAAAACTGAAAGTTTTGAACTAATTAGATTCTGTGATGCAGATTATGCAGGTGATAGGATAGATAGAAGAAGCACTAGCGGACACTACATGTATCTAGGAATCTCACTTATATCATGGACAAGTAAAAAGCAAAATACAGTAGCATTATCTATTGTAGAAGTAGAATATATGGCTGCATCCAGCTGTTGCATGCAGCTGTTATGGGTAAAACATCAATTAGTTGATTATCAACTATCTGGCTTGAACATTCCTATTTATTGTGATAATATAAGTGCAATTAACCTTACAAAAAATTATGTGCTGCATTCTAAGACCAAGCATATAGAAATTAGGCACCATTTCATAAAAGAACAAATACAAAAAGGTCATATAGAAATATGCTTTGTACCATCTGAAAATCAAATTGCAGATATTTTAACTAAACCTCTTCTAGAATAAAGATTTTGTCATCTTAGGCAAGAATTAGGAATGATAAGTTCATGCACTTTGAACTAGACATAAATATATTTCACTTACATTTAAAATTATGCAAAATCTCATCTTATGTCTCTGGTTGTCTCATTTTTTTATGAGATGTTCATGACTGCCCCCAAGCAAATGATGAAGAAATACAGTGAATAAAATTTGGAAAAATGGCATGCACTCATACAACAATCTAGGTCTATGTTTTTCTTTCTAGACTCATGTTAAAGCAGACTTTTACTAATGAAAGTTCTTAGGCCCATGAACAAAACACAAAAATATACTTATGTGCTGGGCTCACTTTTATTTTTTCACTTGACCCATTAACTCTATATTTCTCTGGTTCCCACTTATATTTTAACTCATTTTTTCTTTGTCAAAGAAGCCACAATTTCATTTCTTTCTCCTACCTCTCGCTCTCTCACTGTTGCTTTTCTCAACCGCCACCACTCTTTCACTCATTCGCACCCACATCAAGTTCCTCACAGACCCACATTGGCTCTCAATCGAAAACCCCAATATGCCATGCATCAAGACCCTAGCTCGCAAAAATGTTGGCAGCTCCCATATGCCTACCCTATTCAGCAACGATTCCGGTGGGAACCAAAGCTCTCTGCCGCGAAAGGAACCCGAGGAGCAGGACAAAGCTGCGACGTTTGACAGTGGTATCCCCAAAACTGCAGTGCACAGCGGAGAAGGAGATCACTCCGATGAGGACCCATAGCTTCTTCCAACCTTCATCCCATGCATCTGGTAAACTCCACTCTCACTCTCACACCAATGGGGCTACTGAGGCTAATTCCATTGTTTTTGCTCACATTTTTTTGTTTCTGCTGAGTCTAAAATCTAACCTCCTGATGCTTGCAGTCATGAACAAAATCTGCATTTCTTTTGTTATTCAAAACCTTTTTGAGATGACTGTAACTACTTATCCTTCTCACATTTTTTTGTCCCCGCTTGATGACAAACGGGGAGAACTTCTAGTAGGATAACTTATTTTGAATGCTTTTATGAACTCTGATCTTAGTCTATTTGTGTTGATGATCTGATGATACTTTTGGTATTTTAAATGCTATCATCCTAGTTTAATGGATTACATATATATCGTGCTGATGTTCTGTTCTGATCTGATACTTTGGATGTCACTTATAATAAATCTGCTCTGGTGCTCCATATTGGATTCTAATATTTCTTATAAAACTGTTCTGATGCTCTAATGGATGCTTACTCTGTTTCAAATAGTTCAAATAACTCAAAACAGTTAAATACATGTTCTTTCACAGTTTGTATGTGCTGAGATGGAATTATTATGCTGAAAATTATAATTGTATTTCCAGAAAAATGAAGATTTAAATGCTGGAAGTCGTGACAAGAATTAGAATAAATTATGGATTTTGGTTAACCATGGATATATGTATTTCTAATGTTACTATTGTAGTTTAACCATGATAAATTCTGATTCATCAGAGTTGAACATATGTGGCATGCTGAGATAGCTAAATACTAATGCATCGTATGTGCTCAAAAGATTAATATCATTTGTGTTGAGCTGTACCTTTGAGAACATAATGCTGAAATTCAGGGGGAGCTTCCCTTTAGGGGGAGTATTTTATCTCACTTTACATTTCATATTTGTATTTGTCATCAAGGGGGAGAATGTTAACTTAAGAGATTCTTTAATGTTAGTTGATGACAAATTGTAAAATGCACACACACCCACTACCTTGGTTTTCTAATAGAATAAAACAGAAGGAAAGTATATTATGGGTGTGAAATTGAAAATTGGGTTCAAGCACAACACTCAAGAATATGGGTTCCCTTTTGCACCATTACTAAACCATAAAGTAAACAGGGGAATGAAACTGTGTACCTATGTCAAAGTAAATGGATTGATAGAATATTACCAAGCATATTTTATGGACAAAAAGGATTGTTTAATCATAGAATATGTCAACCTTTTTGCAAAGCAACAAAAAGTTGCAGAACAGAACATGAGTTGCTGTATGCTCATTCTCCTGTGCAACAAAGAGCTGCAGAAACAGCACATGTAATGCTGATGGTTATGCCCCTGCACACATCAGTTTTGCCTGTATGGGCAAAGTTTTTTTTGTGAAAGAATAAGAAGGCAGCAACTATTGTCCCCTATGCTCTCTGCGCATGAAGATTGCATAACAGAAAAATGACAGCAACTATTGTTGCCCATGCTACTCTGCGCATGAAGTTGGCAGACCAGAAAAACTCAGCAGCCAACGGTCACTGTGAGATTCTCTTCTTTCATTCAAGAGGTGACCCTTTGTATTTAAAGAAACAAAAAGCTACCTTGTTTATCTAGAGCATTATATGAAAAATCTGTATCTGCAGTAAGTTTTTTTTTTTTTTGAGGCATTGTATGTAAAATCTGTTATCTCTAGTGAGTGGTTTTGAGAGACAGCCTTGAAGTGAATGAAATTCACAAGATAGTAAAGGCTTCTGATAAAAGTTGCTGAAGCAACTGAAATCTTGTGTAAACAGTTTGAAGCTTAGTGAAATATCTCTTATTGGCGAGAACTGGATGTAGACTTTAGAGTTAGAAGTCGAACCAGTATAAAGTTTGCTGTGCTAAGTTTCTCTATCCCTCTCTCCTATATTTACATTTACGTTTCGGTATTCATTAATAGAAGAACGAAATTTATCTCGTATTTTATCAGTAGATTTTCATGATTGATATCTATTCTGCTTGAGATTTTTTAATTTGTGCATTCAGTGTGTAGTCAAAAATTAAAAGATAAAGAAAGAGACTTGATTCAAATCCCCCCTTTCTCAAGTCGGCTGGTACCATCACATATGAAATCTACAATATAAACTCACTTGCTAGAGTTTAGTTTCTTTAGGCACTGATTGAAATTTGTGCTTAAAGAAGTCACACTTGGGGTATGTTTGGTTGGAGAGTGAAAATAAGAATAGATTTTCCATGATTGAAGTTCATGTGCAATTTTGCATATAGAACTCTCAACCAAGGAAAATTTATCCCTGTTTTTACCTTCCAACCAAACATTCCCTGGAAAAACTGCCTGAGCTTTTAGCACATCCTATTGGTGTGTGGTTTCCCTTGATTGTTTCTTAGTTGAGTTGTGAAATTTAATGGAGAATGCTGGTAAGGTGGCCTAATCTATAATTAATTAGGTATGGAAAACATATCAATATTCATGTTCATCAAAAATGGTGATCAGGTTTTTTAATTGAGACTTAAATTTCTTAATTAATTTGCTTAACAAGCTTTGGTAATGCAGGTGAAAATGAAGTAGGCTAATCTTTCGCATCCACAGACGTAAGTAAATTCCTTCCCATGGCTATTGTTTTTTTGGCACAGGTATCTAGAATCCAATGGACTCTAACCAATCTGGCTTGAGCCGGGTTGGCTTCCATTATGGTGCTGAAACTCTTCAGCACTAGTTTTTCAATAAACATGGCTGTTGCTATTTATGACTTATTAATACTTCATTTTAGTTGATTACTTTTGTTACCTATAGAATTGTTCTGCACTCAGGTTTCTTTATTGAATTCACAGTGCAGAAACTAGACAGAAGATAAGTGCTGGGGCGAAAATGAAATGGGAAAAGAAGTGCGAAGAGCAGACAGTGCAGGAAACTTGCTGCCTAGAGTGGCAGAATCTGATTGCAGAAGCTTCTAGACAAGGCTATGTTGGTCAGGAAGAGCTGCAATGGAATTCCTATGAAATCTTGGATGAACAGCTGAAGCTAGAGTGGTCAGCTAGCATCGAGCAAAGGAAACAAATGCCAAGGACACCAGGTAGCAAGAGAGCACCCAACTCCCCTGAACAAAGAGAGAAAATTACAGAAGTCGTCTATGCAAAATGGGCTGATCCTGTAAGTGTGTATACGTTAACACACAGAATTTGCATTGCTTATGGAAAAGTTTGCTAGTTCATCCACATTTCTAGCACATATCTATTAGTTATGTCTTGGAACCTTGGCACTAGAAACTGAATTCAATTCTTCCTCTTTTGGCTCTCACTTTGGAATATGTAGTTACAAGGTATCGGCTATGTTCTTGAGTCCTGAAAAACTAATTTTTCTGCGAAGCAGGAATATGGACAAAAAGTTTGCTCCGCAATAACCAAGTATCATGGCACTGAAGGATCTGAATGGAAACCAAGAAGAAGGTCAAGTGATGGTGCACAATCCATAAGGAGGAAACCTACAATAAAAAAGGATACTGATAGTAACATTAGTGTTAAAAGTGGCAACAAAGTTCTTAAACAGAACCAGTTGAAAAAAAGCAAATCTCCTGCCTATTTTGGTGAGTTCTAAGCTGGGGATGATAAAGAGCATTAGAGCACAGAGAGCAGATGCAGAAACTAAAAAGGTCAATGCCATTGAACAAGCAAGGTAAAATTGTTGTTTACTAATATGGATTGGCGGCAGAATATTATATCATTTACTTAAATAAAAAACAATTATGTTTTTCTTTAGGGCTATATGGACTTACAACTTCACAACTAAAATGGTCATTCTGCAATTGATTTTTTCCGATTGTTCAGTGCATCCTTCTTTTGTTGTGCTGCTTGAATCTCCTGAAATCAAATTTATTGACACTTTATATCATCCATTATGATATCATCTTATTTATTCCATCTTACGTTGCATCAATTGTTGACCCTAGCCTTAAGCAAGTGGATACCAATGTGAGTTTAAGCACACAAAAGCACTTTTTTTCACAAGTTGGTGGCCTCTTTATTTCTATGATCATTGTGGATGCACCAAACATTTGTTACTTCAGAATTACATGTGCTTTCTTTGGTCACTATTTCATATGTTAACATATTATATATAACATGTGATGTAACTGTTCAGATCATTGATTGCTGAAGCTGAGAAAGCTGCCAAGGCACTTGAGGTAGCTGCGACGAAGAGTCCTGTCGCTCAAGCTGCTCTCATAGAAAGTAGAAAGCTTATAGCTGAAGCAATCCTGTCGCTTGAATCCATTGATACACAGGGGTTGATAACTGTGAGAAATGTTCCTTCTATTGCTTTGACACAAACCAACGAAGAAAATGATGCAGAATTTGAAGTTCTAAACCAATCCCTCATGGTTCCATTAAACAGATACAGAGCAATATCATCAAGTGACTACTAGTTCTCTAAGGATATCGCTGCGTTTTCGTCGCAGTAGTTAATTGTGGTTCAGAACTTCACCTAACAAGTTCCAATGGTTATGCTTCCTACCATGTTGGTTTTAACAGCAAGATAGAGGAACCAAGTTCATCATATGAACAGAAGGAGACAGAACATGATCATAGTAGTGAATACAAAAGAGACCCTTCTCTAATTGTGCTGGGAACTGATTATATCAAAATGAAACACAACCTAGATCATCTATTGGGACCAAAAAATGGGTTCGTGGAAGGCTTGTTGAAGTAGTTGAATAGAGACAGTAGTAGAATTTGGTACAGAGGAACCTTAGCTAGCTTATTTTTCAAACATAATATAAAATTGTATGTCATATCGATCGAAGTAAATGCTACTATATACTATTCTTTTTCTTTGCAAGTGCGATCATTGTCCTCTTATTCATGTATTATCTAGTCTACTTTAAGGTAACTCGTACCTTTCAAGGAAAGAAATCAACTTAAAGGCACACATCAGTAAAAGAATTAAATTCAACTAATTATTTTAAATACCTTAACAAATAAAAATATATAATTGGATAATAGTATACAATTTTTTTTAACATAATGCATCAAAATTTAAAAAAACTATTTTTTGGTCATGTAACTTCTTTCTCTCTCTCTCTTTTTTAATATCTACGCACTGGAATTTTTTTTTATTGGTTGCCTAAAATGGTATCAGTGTCGTTTGTTGTTGGGCTAGCCCAACCCAACAACCACTTGTTGAAATGTCCAATGGGCCCACGACCAAGACCGTTAAACGGTCATTTCTAACTACCAATCCTCTCATTCGTCAACGTTTGCTTCTTTCTTTTCCCTCTTCTTCCTTGGTTTCTTTTCTTCATTTATCATCCCTGACTCGTTCACTGCTACTCACTCACTCTCCCAACCGAGTCACGCGCGCACCGAGTCACCGACACACATACTCAACGAAAACGAGCTGCGCGAGGGGAGAAAAAAAAAATGAAAGAAAAGAAACATAATATTAATCTGACTCGACTCCCCAACGATTCACTGACTCAGTGATTCAACACTCTCTCTACTAATAACTCCGTCTGTTTCCGCTGCATTGCCACCACCACCGAGTCACCTTATTCAACTCGCTCCTCTGACTCGCTGACTCGCTGAGTCCTCCGGCGAACTCCGCCGCCGTGGCTAACACACCAAACCACATGGATTCGTCTTCCGACGACGAAGACGACCGCCACAACCTCATCGAGCAAAACGTCCGGAAGCCTCCCACTCCTCTCGCCGCCGCCGGCACCGGAGCATTCCACGTCGAGGATTTCAGCTCGCGATTCCGGCGATTCAATCTCCGGAAGAGGTACATTGTTCTGATCATCGCCGTCTTCGCCGTCATCCTCTTCTTCTCCGTCGCCGGTCTCCGCCGCGCCGGCGGAAACCTCTCCTCATTCGCCTCATTCCCTGATTCCCTATCCGATCGAATGAAGGAGTCCGAATTGCGCGCCATAAGCCTCTTGCGTGAGCAGCAGTTAGAGCTCTTAACCGTTTGGAACCGAACGTTCCGATCCAACGATTCGAACTCCGATCCGAATCGATCGGAGGATCTGAAATCCGCGCTGTTCAAGCAGATCTCTCTCAACAGAGAGATTCAGCAGGTTCTGCTGAATCCGCACCGAACAGGGGACACAATTGAGCCTGAATTTGATTTCGGAAACCCTAATTTTCTTGCTGGTGTTAGTTACAATAGGTGTAGAACAGTGGATCAGAACCTATCAAATAGAAGAACCATTGATTGGAACCCTAAGAGTGGTAAATTTTTGCTTGCTATATGCGTTTCAGGCCAAATGTCAAACCATTTGATTTGCTTGGAGAAACACATGTTCTTTGCTGCACTTCTAAATAGGGTTTTGGTGATTCCGAGTTCCAAGGTTGATTATCAATATGATAGGGTTGTTGATATTGATCATATTAATGGGTGTTTGGGAAAAAAGGTTGTGATTTCATTTGAGGAATTTGCTGATTCTAGGAAGAATCACTTGCACATTGATAAGTTCCTGTGTTATTTCTCTCAGCCGCAGCCTTGTTACTTAGACGATGAGCGTTTGAAGAAGTTGGGGTCTTTGGGTTTGTCGATGAGCAAGCCTGAGCCTGTTTGGGAGGAAGATACCCGGAATCCAAAACCGAAGACGGTTAAGGATGTTCTGGGGAAGTTCAGTTATGATGATGATGTTATGGCCATTGGGGATGTTTTCTATGCTGAAGTGGAGAATGAGTGGGTGATGCAACCAGGTGGGCCTATTGCTCACAAATGCAAGACCCTGATTGAACCCAGCCGACTGATTTTGCTCACTGCTCAGCGGTTCATTCAGACATTCCTCGGAAGGAAATTCATCGCATTGCATTTTCGGAGACATGGCTTTTTGAAATTCTGGTGAGCCATTTCTTTCCTTTACTTAATGCCTTAATCAATGTGTGGACAAAACAGGTGGAAGCCTCACTATAGAGGTGGGTAGATTGGGTGAAAGGTTGTCCAACAACTACAGGTAGAAGGAGAACTAGCAAAACTTTGTGTGAAATTATTAGTAAGACATTTAAATTTTAATCGTTTGCATGTAGACATGGTTTATGATTATTCTATGGCATTATCTAATCCATATAGCCGACGCAACCTCGTGGGACTTGGCTTGATTGTTGTTGTTGTTGTTGTATGACCACCACATTGATGACTTATTTGTATGGTTTGTTAGTGTTAAACTTTGCCTGCAGCTGCATGCTTTCTGATGAGTGAATTGCTAACTGCATTTTGAATCTCTGGCTCATGACTTCTGTAAATTTATGACAGTGTCTAATGATCTGTTTTTCATGTTTGCAGTAATGCTAAGAAACCAAGTTGCTTTTACCCCATTCCTCAAGCTGCAGATTGCATCTTGAGGGTGGTTGAAAGAGCTGATGCACCCATCGTTTACCTTTCCACGGATGCAGCAGAAAGTGAAACTGGTCTGCTTCAGTCACTGGTTGTGCTGAATGGTAGGCCTGTTCCGCTGGTAATACGCCCTACTCATAATTCTGCAGAGAAATGGGATGCTTTGTTATACAGGCATGGTATTGAGGGAGACTCACAGGTGAGATATCAGCGCTGCGTCTCTTTATATTTTTATTCTTCATGTGGTTTTGAACTTAAGAAGACTACATGCTATATGACTGAGAATCTATGTAGCTAGTGAAATTTAATAATTTCAATCTGTCATTTATGCTATAATGAATGAATATTATATTTTCAGGAAAATGAGAGATTGAGAACTTATAGGCCCCATGGTATCGGTATTCAACTTTGTTGATTTCACCTCATTTAAGTTAATTTAGTGTAACCACAGAAAAAATCTGCAATCGCTTATAACTATATACTCATTCTTTTCCTTCCTTATATACTTTTATATTTGGTTGGATTATTATGGTATGAAATGAAAGATAGAGGACTTTTAGGCCCTATGATATTGGTATTCAACTTTGTTGGTTTCACCACATTTCAGTTAATTTAGTGTAATAATCAAAGAAAAAATCTGCAGTGGCTTATAAGTTATAACCATATACTCGTTCTTTTCTTCTATACATACTTTTTTATTTGATTTGATTATTATGGCATGAAAATGGATAAGTGAGAAGCCTTTATATGTGGTGACCACTTTTCCTTTGAAATATATTTTGCTGATATGCATTATGAATGTTTTCACACCGAAGGTGGAAGCTATGTTAGACAAGACTATATGTGCCATGTCTACTGTGTTCATTGGAGCCCCCGGTTCAACTTTCACCGAAGATATCCTGCGGCTGAGAAAGGACTGGGGATCAGCATCTTTGTGCGATGAGTACCTTTGCCAAGGGGAAGAACCAAACATTATAGCGGAAAATGAATGAAGACACAGACCATTTTTCGTGCCCTGGCTCAGGGCCAGGCACTTGTTTGCTCTATGATAGGTTTGATTGGGATTTTTTTCAATTGTCAATGTGAGCAGTAGTCATGTATGATAATAGGATTAGCGATTTTATTCATTAATCTTTGTTTGTTATGCATATTCTTTCTCTACAGTCAGCATAATTTGTATGATTCACACGTTGATCCTGATTTTGGCCCCAAAGCAATTGTGGGCATTTCAACGTCCTGTTTTTGTTTTTGTGTTTTTTTTTTCATTGTAATTGTAAATGGAACCTGGTGTTGGTGCCTAAATTCTAATGGAAAGGATAAGTTCAAAAGCATCAAAAAGTGTGTCCAATAGTGGTGATGTGCTTTGCGTTCAGGAACATATTGGAGAAGTCAATTGCTGGAAAATGATGTTCTGATTTATTTAATACTCGATTAATATGGAAATATTCGCACTCTACATTGAAGAAAGCTATCTGTAAACTAAATGACTATCTTGCGGTGTGCTTGGATGTGTTTTTGGGGATGTTGCCTGGATACGGGTACGGTATGGTACCGGGTACAGGGTACGGCAATTTTGGGTAATAGTGGGGTACGGGTACATCAATAGTAAAAAAAAAAAAACATAATTTCATATGATAAACCAAACAATTTTAACATAAAACAATTCTAAATTATTCAACAATAAATAAATAAATCATATGATAAAACAAACACTTTTAACACTACTACAACCTGATCCAGTTGTTAAACCTTGTGAAAACATTTGATAAATGAATAAAGAATTACACAATTTCAGAAATTGTTCTTGTCCACAATAAACAACAATGGCAGCAACAACACAATAAAAGAAGAAAGGACAGCAGCAATGGAAAAATGCAGAGAAAACTCAATGGAAAAATGCAGAGACAACTCAATGCAACAACACAACTCAATGGAAAAATGCAGAGACAACTCAATGCAACAACACAACAATGGCAGCAGCAATGGAAAAATGCAGAGACAACTCAATAGCAACAAAAAAAGATCAAGCAAGTCACGCGGGAGCAGCAACAAAGACTCATTGGTATATCGGAGAGATAGTCACCGGAGAGAGAGCCGTCGTTCCGCGTCGCCGCCAGAGACCGTAGTTTGTGCGCCACTATCGCTTTCCCTGTTCCGCATCGTTGTCGGAGACTGTGCTCCGTGTCGTTGCTCAGTGCTCGGCGTCACTGCCCCATGCTTGGCGTCACTGCTCTGTGCTCCGCGTCGGCGATAAAGAACTAGGGGTGATGGATGTGTGTGTTAAAGGGGTGGAGAAAGGAGAGAATTAGGGCCGGCTGAGTGTGTGTGTGTTTTAAAGAGGTGCTGGGTTTTGTTTGTCAGAAAAAGAGAAAAAAAAAATGTCATTTTGATGAAATGGCATACCTAATATTGGGTACACATGCCCCGTGCGTACCCACAAATACCTATCGCGTACCCAATTTTTTTTTTCAAAAAAAATGGGTGATGGGTACGTATCCATGCATATCCACGCGTACCCATGCGGGTACTTTGGCAATTTCCCCGTACCCGTACTTTAGAGGTGTTTAGGCACTCTAAAATCAATTCTACCTTTGCCAAGATGTTTGATTTTTCAATCTCAAAATCAATTTTAACCTCTGTAATTGATTTCAATTGATTATGAGATAAGTAAAAATTTATTATTTTCTATCAAATTAATTCTAAAGAAACTATCAAATATAAACCACTTTACTTTAAAATTAATTTTATTTAAATCAATTCTAAAAAAAAATCAATTATACCTGGAACAAATTTTACATATATAAAACCAAACAAGCTTTTAGATTCTTAGAATGTGGAAGCCTCCATGTGATATTAACTTTTCATCAGTCTTGGAATCCAAAATCCTAGTGGTTCTTTGCAATATTTTAACCATATAAGGTAGATTACAATGTCATATCTGAATACTTTCTTTTCTTGCGTGCCTTGACCACAACGGAAACAATTGTATTTGTTGTGTCATGTCTCACCAACTTTCTGTTGTACCTTTCTCTTTTCCTTCGAATTCTGTTTTCTACTAAAAGGAAAAAGAGAAAAAATGAATTAGATTGTCGAGTGGCTTTGAAGATATTCTTGTTTTTTTTTTATACTTATGTGCCCATGAAAGCGGCAAGAATTAATACATCATAACAGAGTTGGAAATTGGCTTGGGCTCTTTTAATTCATTCAGCAAAGAGAGTCACTGCTATATCATATCCTCATGCCACTTAACGGATTAAGTTAATTTGAAATCAAAAAGCCGTTCCTTAATACAAACAATGTTGGACTAGTCACTTCATCAGTTTACATTATCACTATTTGCTTCATTAATAAGAAAGATGTTGGATTTGTTGCACTATCCCTTGTTAATTTAGGAAAGGAAAAGTGGCCAATCTAAGTTTCAATGCCATCAGCATTGTATCCAAATCTGAATGATCAAACAAGTGTTAATTATACTATAAAATCATAATTTTTTATTTTTTTGGTACATACGGCCAATGAGGTTCTGGGATGCATCCAGAAATGATCCAAAGGAGGGGCCGGAAAAAATTAATCATAATCATGTTATAAAATAAAATTTTTAATATATGATAATATAGAAAATATTATATATATATATATAGACACACACACACATATTATCATATCCTATTTGATACATTATATAAAACAGAATATAAAACTTGTCACTAATAAAATATATTCTGAAAGTCAAATTATAAATTGTAAACCACAAATGTTTTGTTTACTTGATAGTTCCAACTAAGTACTTATAATCTGCTATGATCTTCCACAAACTAACTATAAATTTAGTTTTAATTATTTGCATGACTATAAATTTAGTTACCAATATACAAATAACGTATAAAGCATTTTCTCAAGGATATTACACTATAAATTTTTTATAACAATTTTAAAATCATTTTTATAAACTAACTAATATATTTAGAATGAATTAATGAAATTGAATGTGAATGTATCTAAATAATATGATAGAAATATTGGTGTGATATGTAATGTCCAATGATGAAGTCGAGGAGTGATCGCCGATGCAAAGAAGGCATGGACAAGGAGCGGTTCCTAGCAGACTTCTAAGCAGAAGGGTACATGAATAAACTGATTATATGCCTGAATGAGAGGAATCCTGAGACTATGTAGGTATGAGACTAGACAATTAAGGAGGACTTATATGAATTGATTGATATTACCTATACCAACAAGATGCATATTTTTTTCGGTAACCCATCACTAAAGAACTCCATAATTAAGCGTGCTTGACTTGAAGTAATTTTGGGATAGGTGATTTCTTGTGAAATTTTCCCAAGAAATGTGTTAGGACAAAGTACACTGAAAATACCCATGTTGGTTTGTAGGGACAGTTGTCAATCTATAAAGCAGCAGGAGATGTTACAAATGGTATCAGAGTCTACAGCTCTCCTAGTACGGTGTGGTGGTTCGGGGACGAGCTAAATGGAAGCTAGTGGGCATGTAATGCCCATCGACGAAGTCAGGAAGTGACCGCCGGTGCAAAGAAGGCAAGAAACGACTCCTGGCAGACTTCTAAGTGGAGGGGTACATTAATGAATCGATTACACACCCGAATGAGAAGGATCCTGAGACTGTATAGGTATGAGACTATATAGTTAATGAGAGCTTACATGAATTGATTGGTACCACCTATACCAACAAGATGCATTTTCTTTTCATTAGTCCATCACTAAAGAACTCCACAACTAAGCATGCTTGACTTGGAGCAACTTTGGGATAGGTGACCTCTTGGAAAGTTTTCCCAAGAAACGTGTAAGTGAGGACAAAGCATGTTAAAAAGACTCGTGTTGATTTGTGATAACAGTTGTCAATCCATAAAACAGTAAAGGATGTTACATGATATGTCTTCTATTTTTTTCCATATATATATTAAAACAATCGTGAGAAGAAGGAGGGCAAGGCCCTTGCCTGTCCCTCTTTCCATCTGTCCCTGATGTGGTTTGAACCCATGATCTTATGCAAACTATTAAAACCCTTCACTACTTATCCACTACTAGTGACTTTACTAGAAAATCATCATGATAATACAAATAACATTACATAAATTGTACGATATTTAAATATACATATAATTTAAGATTGATGTACCAACAATGTAAAATCGAATATTATCATATACATGGATTTTGAAGTAGTGAATGTGAGAGTTAAATATAATGTAACAATACTATTGTGAAACTCATGCCATGCACGAGAAATTTAATTTGTGCCAATGTATAAGATTATACATTTAGAATTAAATTTAAATAAAAAAATTAATACATAAATGGTATTGTCACAAGGTAGATTCTCACATACAGATAAGGGTCATTACAATTCGTGCAGTTAGTCCTCTTGCCTCCTTCTCCTCCACTGTGCGAACCAGAATCCAACCACCGCGGACGGTGTTGACTGACTTCACTTCCCCACAACATCTTGCTCCGCTGCCGTCACGCCGCGCCTACCATTGTCACCACTGCATCACCCTTAGAATCGCCACCACCTCTTCCTTGCTTCCCGTTCCACCCTCAGCCATCGCGATGCATGGCCATCAGCTCATGACAGAGCAGTTGCGAAATCTGCTAGCCACAAGCCACGAAAGTCGCAATGCACCATTGTCGCTCCTCTATCTTTGTTTGGCAACCACGCACCACCTCGTTCCATCTCTATATGCCGCGTCTCGTGCACCTTAACTGCCATTGCGGGTTTGTTGCCGACATGGTGATGCTAGTGTTGCCACAAATGCACCACCGCCATATACATGCATCCTCCCTCGGGGACCCATGACCAACATTCCCTTCTCATATAAACCCAAATTTGAAGACAAACCAAAACTTAATTCCCAATGTTGCATTGTGTTAATTTAGTTGCTTATTGCTTTTTATTTTATTATTTTCTTGAATTGCAAAAGAGGGATGCTGGATTACAGTTCATTGTTCTTCTTGAATAGATTGGTTGATGAATGAAGGTGGTTTCAAGAATGGGGGTGATCGATTCGATGTTTGTTTGTCCACATTTTTATTTGCCTTGAATTATATTTCTTAAATGTGATAAATTCGACTGCATTGACCACCAACTGTAGTTAAGCAAACAACTTATCAAAATGGAAAGTATAATGTGTACGCACTCGAGAGTGCATAGGGCATATGCATCCATTCACTAGCCGCTGTGGGGCCCACCTGCCGGCAATTGCTCGAGCATGTGTTGGGCAACGCACATGTCCAAGAATCATTTTCCTATCCGAATGAATTGACTGAGGAAGTGTGAAGATGACTAAGCCTACAGACCACGACACAATTAGCCGATCTACTGGATTGATATAACATCACTCTACATTAATTATACAATAATTAAATTGTAAAATAAATAAATCTAATAATATTTTAATTTTAAGTGCCTATCAATATATTATAAAATATATCAAGTAAGAATATTGAAAAAACATATAAGATTATTAAGATTTAAAGAAGTAAAATAGGGATTTGGTTCACAAAGCCATACACAACTATTTGGTAGTGAGTGAATCACCCATGCTCCAAATGTGGACTCGCCTCCACAAAACGCGCCGCTTTAACTTTCATCGTTTTCTTCTTCCTTCACTCTCTTCTTTCGACCCCTTCCATCACCATCAAAACCTCACATTTTCTTCATTTCTTCCCTCTCAAACCCAAATAAAGAAAAAGAAAAAATCTACCCCCCCCCCCCCCCTCTTTCTTTTTTTCTATTCTTCTTATGTAACAGTGTTTCTGGTTTTCCATTCTTCCTTTCCCTTTTTTGACTCTGAATATTCAAACTACCCAGATTCGGATTCTGCCTCATTTTCCATAAAAGATTGTAAATTTATCACAAAGATAAAAAAATTTCCCTGATTGGAAAATTCTAGGGTTTTGCAGCTCAAAAGGGTAAATTGTTGGGGCATCAAAATGAGAGCGAAATTGGTTGTGTTCCCAATACGGGGTAGAAATTGGTGCTTCAGCAGAACCATTGATCACTCTGTTAAGGCTTCTGAAACTTCTTCATCGCATTCTCCTTCGACCTTCAGAGAGTTGTGGAAGAACATCAACGTTGGTGGTAAACCCCTCAACGCAAAAGCTGAGCTTTGTGCTGACTACTTCGCCATCAAGGTGCCATTTTTTTTTTGGTGATCTTTCAGTTTTCTCTATGTTTGCTTTTTCAATTTTTCATTTTTTTTTGGTTATGTGTCATGTATGTGCTTGTTTTTTGTTACCTATTTTGCTTTGTTTGGTTATGGTTATTGGTGATAGATGAATAAGGCTTGGATTGGTTTGGAAAAAGCACCGGATGGATCTTTGAAGAAGAAGATTCATGGGTGAGTTTAGTTAACATTGCAGGTTAATAGAATTCACCTTAGTGTTTAAATATGTTATTTGGGTGCTCTTTATTTTGCTCAAATGTGATTTTTTTTTTTTTTTTTTGAGTTCTTGCAGGTTGGGATTGTGGCTTTTGTCACAGGTTAAGCCTTCAGAGATTTTCTTGAAATCTATATCAAAGGAAGTCACTAGTGTTGAAGTCATTTACCCTTCAAGGTTTGTGCCTGGCCTTGTTTAGATGCACACTTACTTGGCTTATGAATGTGTTTTTGAGTCTTTACATAGTACGTACATTTTGCTTACTTACTGCGGTTAATTTGCTAATTCTTTTGATTCTTGTGTATTGTCCAATTCGTCTTCGCCTTTATGAGACTTGTAACAGAACATAGTACTTAAAAGTAAACTGTATGAAATGAGAGACGCAATTGAGTCTGCTTTCCCTCTATGAGGCATTGATGCTTTTCATGGTGATTATCAGCCTCGCCTTTCTGTCCTGATTTATATATTCTGCTAAATTCTGTTTTCCTATATCTACGGCACGACTTCATTTGAAAACCTCTTCTCTTCTTGTTAATAAAATTTCTTGTTTTATCATATATATATATATATATTGAAAATCATTTGTAGCAACATTATGATGGACACAAGAAAGAGAGATGCAGAAATGGAGTATACTTATGTATTATCGGAAAGGAAAACTGATAGAATATATAGAAACAGAGGGAATCCTGAGCACTATAGCATCTCAAAGCTCTCCTAACTCAAATCAAGTAAAATGTCTGAATATCCCCCTTCTAACTCACACCCACAAATATACCCTTCTGTTGTAACATAATCATTCCCGCTCTCCTCACTACCAATGTGGCACACACAAACGCACACTCACCTCACGGCAAGTTAGTTATGCAAGTGGCCCGTATGATTCACCCTAATCTCTACTCTCCCATTTCCCAAGCTGCCCCTGTACCCCTTTCATTCGTACATTTTAATCCCACTAGAAAATCGGTCTCTAACACACGTGTATGAATATTGAATAAGAGGAAGATGTGGCATTGCAGTTTTGCCTCTTGTAGCTTCTATGATGACATCAAATTGTTTTTGGCAGTTTGAATGCTCAACTTGTTCGCCGAAGACTAAGACATACTGCTATGAGGTAACCCCCCTGCTTTTCTCTCTCCCTCTCTCCTCTCAGTGGTGTTGGAATCAGATCAATCACTCTCCATGTTAATCTGCAATGTGTTATTGCAGCTTCCAAATTAGTTTTAGATGTAAATCTTCATATTGATGTGAATTGTTGTGTGTTTACAGGGGGGCAATTATCCACCGGAAATACCTCTATGGTTCAATTTCATTGATTCCATTGACCTCTGCACTTAGCGTACGTATGTGTTCAGTGAATGTTTACTGCTGATATATTATTGCTTTTGCGAACCTTTTCAACGTTGTGTGATCTTGCTTTTTAATGTTTAATTCATTC
The DNA here is from genome assembly GCA_031216125.1 of Dalbergia cochinchinensis. Classification (NCBI taxonomy): domain Eukaryota; kingdom Viridiplantae; phylum Streptophyta; class Magnoliopsida; order Fabales; family Fabaceae; genus Dalbergia; species Dalbergia cochinchinensis. The sequence continues at coordinate 68,768,207 of CM062375.1, read as the reverse complement.
GTTGCTTCGATTGATACCCATTCTTCATTATACATTGCAGGTTTTACCTTTGCCTAATGTCCCATTCTTCTGGATTTGTTTTCGCTCTTATTCTCATTGGAGAGCCCTTCAGGTTTTTACTACTACTAAATTTGCTTAGTACTTGCAATGTATTATTCCCCCTTCATCATTCATGATAGTTGCATTGCACTTGCTTCAATTGTCTGTTTTGTTGTCACAATCAAGGACTTCTAAAAATTGCATTGTATAGTTGTCAATAGTCATGGAGGATTGGCATTCTATTTTTATGTTGTTCCCGATAGATGTTGACTTTCAAATAGGCTTATTCCATTGTTGATCCTTAGAATTTCCGGATAATGTTTGGAGCTTGGCTTCTGACTCCATTTATCCTGAATTTTTCATAAATAAGTCTCTGCCTTGTTTTATATTATTTTCTTAGGGAAGTGAGAAGCTGTTTCGGCTCGTCTCAGATAGCAGCATGACTTCAAACACTTCTACGAATAAGAAGGAAAATGAGCACGAGGACTCAAAAAGTGAAAGCCATAGTTCACAAGAACCACATTGGGTAAGTATGCTCTATAGCCTTAATTGAGATATTATGAAGTGAGTGATTTCAAAATTAGGTTGAAAACAATTTTCAAGTATGCATCAATTATATTTTGGATTCGTGTTGTGATCCACCTCCCTTGCAGACTTCAAATCAATTTTGAGAATTAGCTATGAGCCTATGAACAATATTTTTTAAAGCTTTTGGCATATCCATTCATTGTGTTAATATGCAATATTCTTGTATTTGCTGGAGATGAATTTAAAAGTTATGTGATTTACAACCTATGTCAATGGTTTAGTACATTGGAGTTGGATTTGCGACATGTAAGCATCAAGTGTGATGAGAAGGATCCAACTTTTGCAGCATATTTGATTTAGCTTTTGAAACTCCAAAAACATGATTCGGGTAAAAGCTACAAGAGACAGGCTTGTATCGAAACCATGATTTGAGACTTTCCAAAAATCAAATCAACTGTGCTAGTAGAGTGGGGCTGGTGCTAAATTTTCAGTTGAACTACAAGTTTATTAGCTTTGTCAAACTGACATTGTACTTGCACACCGTCACACATACATTCTTGTGGTGTTGCTTAATATACAGCCGATGGAATAAGGCTACAATTTTGTCCACTTTATGCGTAAATCCAGTTCTTAACAAATATGATGAGATTAATTTTGATACACCAAGTATACAATATTTTACACTGTCAAGCAACCATATAATTTATATGATTTTCAAGGCAGTTGGTGGTGAAAGTAAATAATTTTAATGATATGAGAATACGTGATTGAGTGATGACCTTATTGGCAATGTATCAAAAGTAGTAAGCAATGTATGTGGTTATAATACTATTTTGTGCTAGCAGTATTTGTTTGCTACTTACTAATGCTCTTTCATCATGTATCACTTAGGTATTGCGGCCATCCAAGGAACTTGAGAATCTTGTTCTTCATGAAGATGGGCATGATGGCCTTAGTCAGCTTGCCATCAAAGAAATTTGCAAGATCTATGATTTGAACACCAACGATGTTATAAAATATGAGAAGTCTACCTTTTGACTATTATCAGTTTTGTAATACAACGCATTGCGTTGGCTTTTTTTTCCCCCATTTAATTCTTTTGTTTTCTGTGGAATTTGCTGAATTTTTTACATATATTTTTACAGAGACACCAATTGACTCAGTTATGAGTAAGTTTTCCTCATGAATATCGTTTTTTTCCCCTGAATATAACACTAACAAACCCTTGACTGTCATTTCAACTTTATGAACTTGCACGAATTTGTCAGCATTTACTCCGTAAAGTTTGTTATTATATTATTAAAGTTCACCACCTTTTTGTACTTAGCAATTTTTGGTTTGTGAAATCAGCGATGATTGAACTTGAGTTGCCAACATATAAAAAAGAAAACCCTCTTATAGTCATGCCCTTACTAATAATAGAGGGTCGTTAGTGACTTGGCACTCATTGTAATGAGGTCCTGAATTCTCCCAAATTCAAAGTCTTATAAATAAAGAAAATTAACATTATAAATGGTTCATGACAGTAATCTTATAAAACAAAAGTCATTGGATTGTATACATACTATTAAATCATGTTAATTCATCATAATTAGTTTTTCATCTATTGTCACTGTAAAAAATTATATATTCAATTATATATTGTTATATGTATAAAAAAAATCAATCACTCACTATTTTAAAGTTATGTTTGAGAAATTTTATGTGCATCTTGTGCTCAACAAATTTTGTCCCATAATGTGTATTATTTTTGGGGTAATGATATTTTGACACCCAAAAAGTGGGTGTCTGTTCAGATATCCACTTTATAACCATTGGATATAACAGTGGTCCCTACTTATCCTTAACATTTATCACATCCAATAGTTATAAAGTGGGTGTTTGAACAGATACCCACTTTTTGGGTATCAAATTAGATTACTCTTATTTTTGTGGGACAATAGAGTTTAGGTTAATGGGACAACCCATTCTACTTCAAGATTAGGGCATGTTTTCAAACCTATATATGTACTTATATATTATTCATTAAAGGGTAAACTTAAGTTCAATTTACAGTGATATGGCTTATCAAGTGCTTATAATAGTATTTACCGATCTCACGATAAGAGAAATGACTTAAACATCAAATCAAGTTACGAGATTATTCAAACAGGATGCTGATCAAATGAGTAATCTCATATTGGTTCCATAATACATATTATTAGAAAGTCTATCTTTACTTCAATTTTTAAACTCTTATAGGGGATTACTCTGATATCTTATAAAATTTATAGGTATCAGTACCTTTTAGATAATTTATGGCTGAAAGTTTGCCACGTGTCCCGCTAAATAAATAAATTAATATTTTAAATGCTCATAATTAAATCAACAACCCTTAAATTTAAAAGGATACCAGTATCTTTAGGATACCAAAGTAAAAACCATTCTTATAATGTTGATTCTGAATAATAATTTTTTATATCAAATTTAATATTTTAACATAAAATTATTTATCTTTAGCTTTAAATTTGATCCTTAATAATTTTTATCTTCTAGTTTTTTAGACATATGAAATAATTTATTTTCATTTTTTAATAATGTTATACACTAGATAAAATTCTCATTTTTTTTAACAAAAAAGAATAATCATTTGATCAAATAAAATAACATAAACATTTTTTTATAGTAAACTCATGACAAAAATAGTAAAAATCATTTACTGGTTTCAAATTATCATTTTGAGTAAAAACAAAAAAACTCAACAATTTTTTTTTTGTTTTTTTGTTCAGACACTAAAATATATATTAGCAATTGCAAGCACCGTATACAAGCAGTCTCTCTCTCTCTCTCTAACCTTTGCTTTGAGGCTGTGTCTGCATAAAAGGGCCAGCTGAACCCAAATCACAAACCTTCAATCGAAAATCCCTTTTGTGGGTTTCGCTTCTCTCTCAAGAAAGTTCCTAACTTTACGCTTCAAATCTCAAAATCAGAAGAAGAAAGAAGACACAGCACCCGATCGAACCCTATCAATGGCAATTGAACACGAAGATGATCTCAAGGACGAGAAGAACCCTCGACCCCTCGACGAGGATGACATCGCCCTCCTCAAAACCTATGTATGTAACCCTAATATCTCTCTCTCTCTCTCTCTCTCTCTCTCTCTCTACCTATCTAAAACCCTAATTTCCCAGTTTTTCCCCTTTTTTCCTCTTTATGCCTTTAGCAGATCTTAGAGTTAATCTAACTTATGTTTCATGTGCTGTGCTAATCCCAATTGAACCGTAGTTTTTTTTTTCTTGTTGATTTATTTGAACTCTAGGAAGTTGAAGTTTTTGCTCAGAAAAATGAAAGAGATTGATCTTCCTTTTGGCTCCTCTTTCTGAATGTGGTGGACTTTTTGGATGCCAAGGGTCTCTGTTACCGGTTTTGTGGGTTTGTGTAATTGATGCTTGTTTTGTATAGATATGTAAATTTGAAAAAATTTAGTTGAGGGTTGCTAGGGTGACAAAGGAGACTAGCTCAGATGGAGGGAGGGTAGTCTAATAGTTAAGAGTTAGAGGGAGACCTAGAATTAGATTTTAATGGTTTGACTATAGGCATGGTTTACAAATGGATACCATGACATCATCTAAACCGTGTAGCTAACACCATCTAATGGGACAAGGCTGGGTTGTTATTGTTGTTGCGTAGGTGTTACATGTGTCTGGCTATGTATGAGATCTTGTGGGCTAGCTAGTAATATTTACGATTCAGAGATCTTATGCTCATTTGTTGACGCATGATCACCTGGCTTCCACATATAGTTGTTGGGCAAAAAATGCCTTCCTGTGATCAGGGGTTTTCTCATCGTTAGTGTATTACTATTACTAATAAATCTTCTGTGATATATTTGGTTTATGCAGGGTTTGGGACCATATTCCACAAGTATTAAAAAAGTTGAGAAGGAAATCAAAGATATGGCAAAGAAAGTGAATGATTTATGTGGTATGTGCAATGGATTTAGATTTTTGCTGCATCTCTTTATTGCTTGGTACATCATTGTAATTGTTTTAATTGAAAAAAAATTTCACCTCAACTCTTTTACGTCCTGAAATTGTGGTGTTGCCCTTGCCCATTACTTTTTTCTATCTCAAAATTTATTATGTCATCTGAATAGGTGATTGAATTAGTTTTGTGGCCATCTATCATTGACCAGAAACAAAGTCTCAAGGAAGGATTTAATATTAGATATTATTATTATGTGCATGTGCTATTTTCATTGAATTTATACTGGTTTTCTTAATTGCATAGACTGGATGCTGTTTAAACTTTTGCAGTTTCTTAGATTTTAGCTTTTCCATGTGAATATAGGTATCAAGGAATCCGATACTGGTTTAGCTGCACCAAGCCAGTGGGATCTTGTTTCTGATAAGCAAATGATGCAGGAGGAGCAGCCTCTTCAGGTCATATTTTATAATAGCTTGTTTTAAATGTAGTTAATATTTGTAGGAATTGCTAACTATTGCTATTATTGGAACAGGTAGCAAGGTGCACGAAGATTATAAATCCAAACTCTGAAGATGCTAAATATGTTATCAATGTGAAACAGATTGCAAAGGTGCCTATATTTTCATCAAATTGTTCCAACTTCCCCGTATCTATCAGATAATTATTTGTTTGATGATGTTCAGCTTCACTTGTTGATGAAGATAACTTGTTGATCTTGACTGTTGTATGTTTATTATGAAATGCCAATGGGTTGGCAAGGTTGCTGATTTTATTCTCGTTTTGAAATCGGGTCTGATATTCCTTTTGCTTTGTTGATGACAGTTTGTTGTTGGGCTAGGTGACAAAGTTTCCCCCACTGACATAGAGGAAGGGATGCGTGTTGGGTATGTTTCTTTTTTATTTATTTATTTTTAATGCAATGTTGGGTATGTTTCCAATCAGTAACTTCAATTGCAAAATGTTAGCCATAGAACAAGTGGAACTTCATTGCCATGTTGTGTGCTTGTTTGTTTGACTTTCATTTTATTGTTGCAGGGTTGATAGAAACAAGTATCAAATTCAGATTCCTCTGCCACCAAAAATTGATCCTAGTGTTACCATGATGACTGTTGAAGAGAAGCCTGATGTGACATACAATGATGTTGGTGGTTGTAAGGAGCAGATCGAAAAGATGCGAGAAGTAAGTCATTATGAACTTTCCATATTGTACATTACAATAAGTAGTTAATTCATATGGCACTGATTTTCAATTCACTTTCTAGGTCGTTGAACTTCCCATGCTCCATCCAGAGAAATTTGTCAAGCTTGGAATAGATCCTCCAAAGGGTGTTCTTTGTTATGGCCCCCCAGGAACTGGAAAGACACTTCTGGCCAGGGCTGTGGCTAATAGGACTGATGCTTGTTTTATAAGGGTTATCGGAAGTGAGCTTGTTCAGAAATACGTTGGTGAGGGGGCTCGGATGGTTCGTGAGCTATTTCAGGTAAATGCTAAAGATCTGTGTTCATGCTTTTGATCATTGTTTCCATGAATGTTAAGGTATCATGTGACTAAAATTATTTCTCCTGCAGATGGCTCGTTCAAAGAAGGCTTGCATTGTCTTTTTTGATGAAGTTGATGCAATTGGAGGTGCGAGATTTGATGATGGTGTTGGCGGCGACAATGAGGTTCAACGCACAATGCTTGAAATTGTGAATCAGCTTGATGGGTTTGATGCTCGTGGAAACATCAAAGTTCTGATGGCAACCAACAGGTTGGTTTATTTGGCCATCAAATGATTTTTCCTTTTATCTCTGTGTTGCTCTAGATGTTCCTCTGCTAAGTATGCACAATGCTGCTGTTGCCATTACTGTGATGCACTCAAATTGCCATTGTTTTCAATTCTGTATTGCTGAATGTGCCTCCTCGTTCTTTTTATTAGAAAAAAAATTATACAAATCAAGGTTGTGTCACAACTTAGCAATTGTTTGTGTGGCTTTGAGAGTGATCACTTATGCCTTTTTGTTAACAATTTCTAGGCCTGACACTCTAGATCCAGCACTACTACGGCCTGGGCGATTGGATCGTAAAGTTGAATTCGGCCTTCCTGACTTGGAGAGTAGGACACAGATATTCAAGATACACACAAGAACCATGAACTGTGAAAGGGATATCCGGTTTGAACTTTTAGCTCGACTTTGCCCGAATTCCACCGGTAAGAACTCCTTAAAAACTTTGCAATTGTGAGTTTAGGCTGTACATTTTTACCATCAAACTCTGAAGGATTTCAGCATTTTGGCTAGTGTGTTCTCTGTTCAAATTTGTTTGGGTTTTGAGGGATTTTTTGCAACTTCCATTCTAGAAATTGCTTTTCTGACGGACATTTTTTTATCTTTCCAGGAGCTGATATAAGGAGTGTATGCACTGAAGCCGGCATGTACGCAATCCGCGCCAGAAGGAAGACTGTAACAGAGAAAGACTTCCTTGATGCAGTCAATAAAGTCATCAAAGGATACCAGAAGTTCAGTGCAACTCCCAAGTATATGGTCTACAATTGAGATTCTTCTTTTATCTATTTCTAGAAAGACCATATTAGCAGGAAAGGGGCATATGGTTCTTTTGTGAGCTGTTTGTGAAACTCTTTGTTTGAATGCATACTTCCGTGGTTGACTCTTTTCAAGTCCATGTACTAAAAGTTTTTCCTAATGTTGCCAACATTCAAATTGTTTCCTGAGTCTTCTCCCTACTGTCATTATTCCTCCTCAGCCAGGCTTGTGCAAATAGCAGCACGAGTAAAGTATTGGTAACAAAGTCAAAATTTGTTCCTGGTCATTAACTCGCTTCAATCTTAGCTGCTTAAGTAGCATAGCAAAAATGTTCCTCGTTATTAGTATGTCTGCTCATGGTAATTGTAGCCTTAGGGAGATTTGATGATTACATCAAAAAGATGCATTTGCCTTTGTTAGTAATGGTTTTCGTTCTTCTAAAGGTGGTTATAAACTGAGGATGAATGTACCAAAAAAATCACATTTTCAAATGATTTAAGGATGAACTTACCAAAAAAAATTATTTAAGGATGATTAACATTTAATTATTTTACTTTACAAGCATGATCCGAATTTGATGATAATATCACATCTTGGGAATCTTGAACTAGTTTGTTTGTCTCAGGAAGCAAAGTTTTTTTGAATTGGTTGGTTTAACAAAGAAAAAGGGTAATGATTGTTCTTTTTGGTGGGTAGGGTAATGATTGTTCTTGCAACTTAATTTGGATAACTTAAACGAAAATAAAGAAAAAGTGCCCGCCCTAGTTGATATGTAGTATGTGAACAAGAAAAAAGAGCAGGGTAAAGCCTTTTAGCCCGTGGAAATTACAATTCTAGTATGGATTAATCCATTTGGTTGACCACAATAAAGGGGTTAATTTTGATGGTAGAGAGAGTTTTTAAACACGTTAAAATATTAGCTTTTAATGTTTCATTTTCTTCATCGATGTTATACCAAAATACAAGGAACAAGTAAATCATTGAAAATGTGAACTCTGAAAACTTAAATTGATTAAATAAATTTAAGGACGACTATAATGGTGGTGTCCAACCACTTGGGAGTGATTGGAAGTGTGTAGTTCGAAAGAATGAGCCTATCATTATTTATTTCTGAGTTGGCTTAAAAATATCGCTAAGTCTTTGACAATATATCAGACTCTGTATTTTATTAAGTTTGATTTTACTTCCTGTTAGTTTTATATTTTAGTTTCTGTAGGAACACTTATAGAAAGCCAAAAAAAATTAAAAAATAGCAGATACAATTGACGCGTGACAAAATTATAGTAATTAGATGAATATCACAAGTGCTTAAAAAATTTAAAAGTGACACAATCAAATTACAAAAAAAATGAAGGAAAAGCCTACTGAGATTTTCTTGCTATTGAAAATATGGTCCAATCAACCTGAACCAAGGTTAAATTTAGCAGCAAACGATTAAATTGTTTATATTATTATTACCAACAAAAGAACTAGCTCCGGATCTTACATAAGAAAAAATTGTTTTAACTCCAATAATCGAAGTTGCAATCAATGTCACTCAGAAAAGTGTTTTGAGAGGTTAAAAAGAAATTATGATCATAAAACATATACCTATTATTTTTGTGTGTTTCCTTTAAAGCCATTCTATCAGTAAGAATTTTGTTGCCATTTACATGTCTTGTGTTTCGGGGTCATCACCCCCTCTTGGGGTTCCTTCTTGATCATTTCCAACTGTCCTCTTGCTCATGTTGGCTCGCTGCACGAGGCGAACAAGTGATTGAACCACTTCTGACATTGGTGGTCGGAATTCAGGCTCCGGCTGCCAAAAAACATATAATTAGAATTCCATCATACCATAATTAGCTACATGGATCAAACAATATCATGGTGACATTATAAAACACATTCAATTTTTTTAACCACCCAAGAGGTACCCAATGGTTGAGCTAAGCACCTATGAATTATCCAAGTGCAATGCTACTTAGGAAAATGTTTTCAAAATGATTGGTAGAAAATAATGGTAATTACTAAATGAAATAAAGTGGTATGACCTATCAATCTATTCAAGAATCGACTTGTATGATTCATTTAGATGAGTAAATGGTCTCTATAACAAGTATGAGCTATGCCCATATAGCCTAATTAGGAGAATTACCTTAATTCGTTGTAAATAGTATAAATAGGGGCTTTAGGTGATATAATTGGTATGTGAAATGAATTGTGATTCCCCTCTTTCTGATATTCTCTCTGTCTGATATTCTCCCTAATTCTACCTATCCAAATTCTTCCCTGTTACAATCTCTACGGCTTAGTTCCATTCAACAATCATCCCTGGATTCATTCTAAGATTTTGGCTTTTTTTTTTTTTCCCTCTTTTCTAGCTATGTAGTATTGTCCCCCTTGTGTAACCAATTCAAATAGACCAACCAAAACAAGCAATTTATTGCCCATTTGCAAAGAAAATAAAATTTGGAATGAAACGTGACATTACCTGAACACACAGAGCAATAACATCAGCAAAACGAGAGAGACTCTTAACAGGATATAGCCCTTCCAGTGCAGGATCAACCATTTTAGCCAATGCATCAATATCATGAAGTTGAGGTGTCGCCCATCGAACCAAAGACTGCTCATATCTTGGCCTTGAGCTGGAGAGGGAAATTTTTTGACAGCCAAAAGAAAAAATTGAGATTGCATCTATCAACACATAATTTCATAGACATCAACAATATATATAGCTCCCCATACATTAAAAAACTATCTGGATAACAATATGAATGAGAAGACATGAAACATTGGCTTATAGATAGCAAGGGAGAAAGCACAAAGAAAGTAGAAAACTAAATGAACTATATTTCCAATGGATCCTCTATTTTGTTTCTTTTGCATATTACCTTAATGGATATTTCGTTATTCTGAAAATTTATAACTATTAAATGAAGTACTTCATGCTCAATACTGCAACAATTGAACATTTGAACTAGAGTTCTATAGAAAACAATCTTGAACCTAAGGTCCATATAGATGCATCTACCTACAATAAATATTTGAAAAGTTAAATTATAAACTAAACTATATATCTATATGTTAATTCATGCGCCATTTATGTTTGCAAGCATGAGTGTAAAAACTACATTAAAATATGGATCAATGTTTACCTGTCAAATGGCTTCCTTCCACTGAGAAGTTCCAACATGACAATGCCAAAGCTGTAAACATCACTCTTAAAAGTATACTGACCAGACAAGCCAACTTCGGGAGCATCATATCCAGATCCAGCAGTATTGTTCAATACCTGAACATGAGAAACTAGTTAGAACTACTGATAATTTTCATATGTAAACTAAACTATAATAGGCAAAAGGAAAAAATTGCATTCACTAAGAGCATTATCAATATTCTTGCTGAAGTTTTGAAACAAATACAATATCTGTTGCTCAGGAAACAATACCGATCCGATTGTAAACATCAAATTAAATGAATGAAGTTCCAAAAAATTATATAACCACCTGGTTTGCATTTGGAATATAGCTTGCCAGTCCACAGTCTGAAAGATGAGGATTAAGATCTGCATCAAGCAATATGTTGGCTGACTTAATATTCTTATGAACAACTGATGGCGAACAAACTTCATGTAGATACCTAGTAAAAAAGAAAGCAGAGTTAGGTGACTGATTCTTGAGGGAAAAACTGACCCTTGATGCCAAGCCTTATGTTGCTCGTATTTATAGTCTGCTTAAAAACTTCTGTTGTGAGTGAAAGTTCTTAATTTCTTCAGCAAAGCAGCCCTGTCCTATTTACTAATTATGACCTTTTAGTTAATAGTTTATCAAATTTGAACTAATGAATAACTTACTCTAAAGCACGTGCAGTGCCCAAAGCAATCTTGACACGAGAATTCCATATCAACGGTCTACTATACTCATCAGGCAGGTGAAGGAAGTCATGTAGGGATCCATTTTTATGAAACTCATAGACTAGGAGGTGTTGTCCATGCTCTGAACAATATCCAACAAGCTCTGTCACATTTGGATGATGCAAATGGGAGATGTTTGAAACTATTTCTGTAAAATCATCAGACAAATTATTGGGAAGGATAGATGAATCTATCTTCTTTACTGCAAGAACCTACAACATTTCAGAAATACAAAACAAAGTCAGAACTATTAATAAGCAGATGAAAATATTCAAGCCATGGTCTACAGTGCCAAAGTTCATGGTATTTAGTGGGGAATATTTTTTGGTTTTGAATTTTGCAGCCTTATATGTCTTTGAAGAATATCACCAAAACATGCATTCACATGCTTATATATCGAACTACTTAGATTTTAACCACTTCTCTAAGGAAATAAAATAGGACAATGACACTATTTTGGATATTCTACATATTTGTCCCAAGAATAATAAAACACAGAAGTGCACTTGCAGGGTAAAAAAAAAAAAAGGTAAAGAATACCTTTCCATCATCAAATTGAGCACGATACACACGTCCAAAAGACCCCTCACCAAGAAGTTGATCCACACTGAAGCTTCCAGTAGCAATCTGCAGGTCAGATATAGAATACGATTTCACATTTGCAGGAGCTGTTACAGTCTTCTTGACAGCAGTGGGTTTCTTTGGAAATTCATCTTCATCAAATGATTTGTGACGATCAAAAGGTGGGGGTTTAATAAGGGGTTTAACATTTATTGGTTCCACAGAAGTATCAAATGTCTTCAAGTCAATTACAGACGAAGTTTGCATAGAATTCATTTCTGCATTGTGAAATATGTTTAATATGTCAATTTGAATAATAACATTATGAAAGCAGACTAACTTATGAGTTAAGACAGGCCAGTCATTTCTAGTTGATGTATACATGTAGCCTACAATTTATCATAAAAGAATAAAAATGATTTTCAATAGTATGCGAGATACAGACCATGCACTTCATTTGAAGTAAGGGGAGCCAATGGTTGATTGTCAAGCTTTTCCATGTCTATGGACGACTTCTTGGATCTTCTCTTCACCAAAACAAATGCTATTATTGCCCCAACAACCAAGATGGAGATCACTATTCCAGCAATGGCACCACCTCCAATACCAGATTTTTTGTCCCCGCCACTTGTGCCCCCATCAGATGAGGAGTCATGTCCACCAGATTTGTGATGGCGGTTGTTTGTTATTGGAGGTGTCCCAGGAGGAGGTGGAGGCGCAGGTCCTGAGCTCCATGCATTACCATCCTTCCTGTCATTAAAATTTGACCCATCATTAAGTTTTATAAAATTGATGATGAAAAACAAAAGATTGTTAGTCACAAAATATTGCTGATAATGGCAATCTTACTGCAGTTCTATGCTTTTCAACTGTTCTGGTATCCAGCCAGTAAAACGATTGTTTTCCACATTCCTAGAAAAAAAATTGAGAAAATAATTAAAAGGTAACTCTATATAAATATAGGAAAGAATATGCCATAACTGTAATATGAAACAAAAGGGACTCACAGAGCATCAAGAGGCAGATTAGCAAGGACATTGATGGTGCCTGTAAATTGGTTGTTTTGCAGATACCTATACAAATGTAAACAAAATCAACTTAGAATGCAATCATACCATGTGAAAATTAAAAGAAAAAAAAAATTGGATATTTACATGGTCGATATGCTTGAAAGTGAGCTCATTGTCTGAGGGAGGTCACCTGTCAGGGAATTGAAAGAAAGATCCCTGCACCAATTAACAGATATTACAGTCAATTGGCCTAGCATTGCCAATAAACTAAATTTGAGCACACTTTATGATGAAAACCAAGTAAACATAGCCTCCTTTGTGACTTGTGGAAAAGTGCAGATTTTTCAAATTACCAAAAGGTCCAAAACCAAATGGCACGCAATATAGGACAATAGCCAACATATTTGGAGCATTTTTCTCAGAAACATGATAAAGAAAATGTATTAAACTTGCAATCAGAAGCAATACTATGAAACAATGAAATACAACATGGTAATTAATCCACAACAAAGAAGAAAAAAACAATCATACTGAAACTGCTTACAATCAGTATTTTTTATGTAAACACAAACATGATAGCAATCTAATCCACATTTTATATTGTTGAAGAGGGGGGGGGGGGGGGGGGGAGGAATCTCACAATATAGAGAGGGAAGAAAGCTTTGAAAAGTCTACATTCAGTCCTTGCTGGAGCTGGTTGTGACCAAGATTCCTGCAGTATGAATACTAATTAAAAAAATGTCTGCAGTTGCCTGGTAAGGAGGTTTATAAGGTATACAATGAGAAATGTATAAGAAGTCAAGAAGATAATTACACACAGGTATGTAAGAGAAGTCATTTGAGAAATAGAATAAGGGATCCCCGCATTGAAATTATTATTAGCAAGATTTCTGCATATGAAGTAACAAGAATGTGAAACTATAATATCAAAAACAAAAGTTAACAGAAGAGTAATTAACAGCTAAATGATATAGAAAAATACAAGCGCTGCAAATTTTGAGGAAGGTTGTATGGTATGCTGCCACCAAGATTGTTGTTACTCAAGTCTCTGCAAAAAATTACAAGGTTACAACAACAGTAACTATACATTGAAAACCGGATTTACAATGAAAGAGATCATTAACTTACAGGTTGGTCAAAGATGTCAAGCTTTGTAACTGGTAACCGAAATTTCCAGTTAGTGCAAGACCAGGCAACTTACTGAAAAAAAAAATAAAAGACAAAAAATAAAAAATATCACAAACAAATCTCAGACATCAGCACCACAAACAATAATAATCAAGTCATATACAAACAGAATGGGAGATTAAGACTTCACATCTCGGTTACTCGGTTTCCGGAGCAAGAAATGCCTTTCCAAGACTGTTTTCCACAAGGATCATTACCATCTACAGGCCAATTTAGCTGGGATGGCGAGTTCATACTTTGAAACATGACCTTTAGAGCAGCAGCTGCATCAAAATTCAGAAAAAGATAGTTTGCAAACTTCGATCATATATAATGAAAACTTGCATCTAACAGAAAAACACAAAAGCATTTAAGTCGACACAAGGGAATCAAAGTGGAAGATAAATAGTCCCATTCAGCCCTTCCTTTTTCTTTTTATTTTCTGTTTGAAATATCAGTGCTCATCATGAGAAAAATGGAAACTATATCATTCCATAAAATTCTTGTAGTTGGATCCATTGCTAACAACCGTGTCTATACTAAACATATACTCAAAATCCACAGAAAAACCAAAAAACAAAAATGGGTAAGAATTGCATCAACCAACTACACAGCACATAGAGCACATAGCTAAAAAAAAAAAAAAATTGTTGAAATCATTGACATGCAAATGCAATAGGCCACCCCAGCAGCAATCTCAACAGCCGGTAACATTCATGGTAATAGAATTCACATTGATTCAGCTGCAGAGCTTCTCATTGATTCAGAAAAATAAAACTTTCTCTGTCCAAATCAAACTAATCTGCTAACAAATTGGCTGAGCTATAGATGATTCAAGACAAAACGCACAGAAAAACGAATATAAATATATAGAGTATGTGAGACAATGACGAGTACTCTTGACTAGAACACTATCACAACGCAACAACACATCCAAACACAAAAAACACACATTGAAAAAAGTAATAATCTTATTGATTCAAACAAAAAAGAGAATAAAAATTTTGTCCAAATCAAACTGATCTGCTAACAAATTGGCAGAGCTGTTAATGATTGAAAACAAACAAAACACAAAGGGGGAAAAAAAGAACTAGGCAGTAAGGTATATGAGACAATGACAAGTACTCTTAACACTACACATCACAATGCAACAACACATCAAAGCAGAAAAACAACACACACACACAAAAAAAAAACCTGATGGAATGAGCAAGAGCTGAGAGAGAGAGAGAGAGAGAGAGAGAGAGGGAGTGAGATTCAAAGAACAGCATCACTAACCATCATTTGGATCTGTGTCACCATAAATGCCAATAACCATCAAACACAGAATGCAGGTGCTGATCAAAACCAGCACCAGCTTTCGATCTTCCACCATCTGAATCAACCAATCTTCTTCTTCTTCAGTTCTTCTAGCCCACCCCCAGAAAAAAAAAAGACAAAAACAACAAAAAAAAAACCAAAAATTTCTTCCTACCCAGAAACCAAAATGGGTGAAGAATCAACCCTTTTATCTCAAAATTAGATTTTTCTCAATAAATCTTTTTCCTTTTTTTTTTATGGGTTCATGATGCTTATATATGTTGTTGTCACCATAACCGAGTAATAGAAAGCTGTCAAGCATGAATGGCCAGAAGAATCCAAAGCCAAACAAGTTCTTTATTTACTTTATCACATATCACACTATATCTACTAGATTTATTAATCCAATTTAATACTATCCATGGTTATATTTATTATTCTCCCTTTTTTCATATATGATATTTAATTTTTCCTTTTTAAGTTCTACTACTTAGTAAGGAACTAAATATTTACTTCCCACAAAAAAAAATATTTAAAAAATAATCTATATGTACATATATAATCGGATAATTTTGTAAATTATATCACAATTAAATCTATTTGAGATTGAAATGTGATGTCAATTTAAATTTTTTTAATCTTAATATTTTATATAATTTTGAAGATAATTATAGTATGAATCAAACAAAAATGATGATATGATTTTATATAATTCAATGAAATTGCAAAAAAATTTTATACTTTGTTTTTAGTTTTAAAATTAAATTGATTACAATGAGATTTGAATATAAAACCTTATACATACTATTTAAACCTCACCAATCCAAATGGCTTAAATATTTTATGCTAATAATGTACTAAAATTAAATTGGTATTATATTATATTTATGTAATTTAATTATTATGATTGAAGAAATTAATTTTAATATATTATTTATATAAGTTTTTGTGAAGATATTTATTCATGAATATGACATTCTGTAATTTAATTATTATAATAATTATTTTAAAAATCATGTATATATATATATTATATGATGTTATATAAGTCCACTGGCTAACATAATATTATTTATCTAATTTAATAATTTTTTTATTATGAATACAGTTGTCAATAAGCAAAAGAACTGGCATACATGGCTTTTCATGCCAAACGACTAGGCCAAAAGTAAAAGAAATCAATTGCACAAAATCACCGTCAAGAAAAATTGACGCATAAACATTGATGAGTATTTAGTTCATTAGACTTTATTAATATTTGAGTATGGTAGAACCATAGGTATAAAGTTTTGAACTAATGACAATCATTTTCACTTTTCTTTGTTGGAATGCCTTGGTCCTTTACTGCAAAATAATGAAGGGTCAATAATTTGTGTGGTGGTTTGGGATGATAATAACCATGGTTTGGGATGTACATCGTTTATTTACATGGTGTGCATTTAATCAAAAAAAAAATTATATGGTGTGCAAATAATCAAAAAAATAATGAAATGACGTGTAGGCAATGCAAACTTATACAGTGCGAAACTAAAGTCAGCATTTGCGCGTAATAATGAGTTGGATTCATGCAGTCAACATCAATAACCACATTGTGATTTGGAGGTTTGTTTCAATGTCAAATTCATCTCATTATCAATAGCTAGCTTTGCTCTTTAATTTCCCTCTTTCATCCTCCACTATATTGTTTCCCTTTTATGCTTAGATGCGACTAAGGTATGGTATATTTGTTCGTTGTTCACCTATAAGGATGTTTGTTCTTTTTTCTGAATTCAAATTTAATGAAGGGCTGCAATAGATTGGCTTATGTTTTAAATTTGTAGCATTTTGGTTATTACCATGTTTAAAAACTTTATTGGAGATTTTACTCGCTCCAATTATACCATTAGAAGATACGATATCTTGATATAAAATCCTAAGACAATAAATTTATGGATCTATTTATCAATCTATTTTTAATTAATATGAAACTCTACCTCATATATTAAAAATTTTAACGCTTACAAATATTCTAAGGAAAAAAAAGCTTGAACACTTGAAACTTCAACATATCAAACTATATCATTGTTTTGTAAATGTCGTTAGAGATTCTATAAGGATTGCATTTAAAGTTTTGATATAATATGTTATGAAATCCTACAATGTTTAATTATAGGGAATTAGAACTATATATTGTGATGTCCCAGAAAAAAAAAAGCTATATATTGTAAGTATTAGCATACCAACTTTTCCAAGCATAAAAGTCACAATATCTTTCTAATTAAAAAAAAGTCATAAATTTTTTCATAATATCATATATTTAATTTAAAGTATGTAAGCTTAAACTAATTCTTCTATAAATTTACAATCTTTTTATTTTATTTTAAATTTTTTATCTATGTGTTGAACTATCTAGAACTGGTTTATTATATTCTTTTGGGTTGATTTATTTCCTTTGAATTTAGTTTTCCCAAAAAAATATTAAAATTGTGAAGGTAATTGCATCCGTCATTTTAACTGAAAACTTACATTTATTGGCCTATACATCTTGCTCTTTATACACTACTATTCATGTATTTAATTATTTTTTTTATTTCAAGAAGAATAATGCTACACAATCAAAAAAATGTTGATAAAATCTCTTTTATAGAAATGATCATTGTTAGTTGTTAGATAGAATAAAGTGATATGATTCATTTATTCATCAAAAAACTAAAAGTCATACCACATCATTCTATATAAATAAAATTCTGATAAGTTAGAATTTACGTTATATAGTATATTTCTTTTGCAAATTATATTTACCTCTTTTACGGTTGGTGTATTTTTCACATTTTTTTAAGAAAATAAAGTAAGTGAAACATGCATGAATTTTTTTTAAAAAAAAAGAATATTGAATGTAATTATATAAAAAAAAATCTCATAAAAAGACTTCAGTGCGAATATACCAGTTAATATGTACACCACCAAAAACTGGTTTTGAAATTATCAAGTAACTTTCGGTCCGTTCCTTTAAGTCAAAGCCAATAATGGAAAATGGACCAAAAATAAGCCAATGAAAAATCATACGCGCGTCATATGAAACATATCGCACAACGATTCGCACCAACTTCAAAAGAGACATCTAATAATAACATTCTAAATTCTTAAATGATCACTCCAAGCAATTCTCTTTCTGGAGAGACACATGATTAATTTGCCTCTGATGTTGACAATATTATCTTGCAAAATCTTTTTGACAAAGTAAACCAAATGATTTGAAACAAGATTCTATGCATGTCTAATTATTCACATTTTATGGTATTGATTGGCATATTGATAGGGACAATATAAAGTTGAATAAGATGGAATATATAAATGCACTATCTCTTAAGTCACTAAAATTGATGTGATAGTAGGGAGTTGGATACAATACATAAAATATTAGATTCAAACTTTATTATCTCTAATATAATTTTTAAGATAATATATATATATATATATATATATATATATATATATGCACTATCTCTGGTGTTCAATTTCCTCTATGAAACAAAAAAAATAAAAAAATAATTTCAATGTATAAAAATTATATATATATATACACACATTTAATTATATATTATTATATTAAAAAAATTATTTGACTTCTTAATTTTCAGATTCACCTTCTAAAAGATTTTGAATATTAATATGATCTTATTATAATTTAAAATAAATGTCAATTCAGTCTTAAATATCAACGGCTACTTGGGGTCTAATTTATTTTGTTGGAGTAAGGTGCAAGAGTAAGAGAGGGCAGAGGGTGACCACATGTTGCGTTTATATTATGAGACAAGACACAAGTAGTGACAAGCTTCCACGTATAGGGAGTGGGAGTGCCATCAACCACCGCCCTTACAAAATTCAAAAATCATATCATTTGTATTCTTTTACAGCTATGCATGTGACTCATCTTATCTCATTTCATGCCTCCCACGTTGTGCCTATATATAACATTTTTTTTTTTTACAATTAAAAAGTTCAACATATAAGTTAGCCTGAATGCTCAAAATTTGAAGTGGTAAATGGTATGATTCCTTCTCAAAAAGCTTTTCAAGATTCAAAACCCTGACTTGATGGATAAATTTCACTCAGGACTCAACTTAATTTGATTGAATTAATGCACATTGGGTATACTTATATGTAATATAATAATTCAAAATTATCATATTATATATCTTGTAGAAGGAAGTTGCCATTCTATGCGTGTATCATATTGCCATATTGGTAGTTGTGTCCAATTTGCATGAATTGTTACTACGAATTAATAGTAAATAGATGAGTTGGGTTTTGAACTATTTTTAAATTTAATTAGAGTTTGAAATTTTGAATTATGGGGAAAAATTAGTGACATCTATACAGTCTCAAATAACATTGTCCAACCACTTAACAAATGAAGATTATTTATTTCAAAATCGTGTCCTTATTTATGTCCTATCAATCACATTTTGTCACATAAGAAATAAATATTTAATAGTGTTTAAAATTATAGAATAATTTTTATTCATCTTCTATATAATAAGAAAAGACTGGGGGACATAAAATGAGACATAATTTGAGGATATGCAATTTTTGCCCCTCCTAACACCATGTCTTTGACCCCAGATAATATACAAAGACTATGGCTTGATGCAGCTCAAAATTTAATTAGTCTAGGTTGATGTCTATTATTTATTTGAGCAGGGTTTTATTATTTCAAAAAGAAAATTGCATATGACTTTTGTTTGGTGGGTTTGGATCAATTTGGGGTTGGTGGAGTTGGTTCCTTTGTGTTTGCCTGGGCATGGGAGTTGAATGGACCCGGTTTCTTTACAAGTTTGCAATTTGGGAGATGTAGTCCTGCAATTTTGGGTTAACAATAATAAAATGCGAAAAAATAAAAAAGACAAAGTAGTCAAATAAATTGTAAAAGAAGATATAGCACCAAAAGATTTGTAAAATAAGGAACCCAAAAAAGAAGTCAAAAAGTAGAAAAAAAAGGACTGGAAACTACAAAGTATCATATTGATTTTATTCAATAACATGATCTATATTATCTTCAAAGTGTTTATTCAACATATTTATTGAGCACTTAAGGTCTATTTGAAAAAAGAAAATTAAAAAACATGTTCCTGAACTCTTTGATGGTTCGAGTTCTCTATAAAATATCCAAAGTGAGATATGGCATTCCTCAAAGTTCTAAAATATTCTAATAATTAGAGATATTAGGATTATATTATTATTTTTATTTTTTTGTCAGACATATTAACATGAGTTTTTGTTTTTTGGTCAAAGACATGAGTTGAATAATTTAATAAAGAAGATGGATTGGGTAATTAAAATGTTGCCCCACACTAAATTTGGCCCACCAACGTCTTGATTATGAATGGGCTCATCGAGTTGGCGTATCGGACCAAGTTTCCAAATTGTAAGAAATTTAAGTGTTTTTTTTATTTTTCTTTAAGTTTACTCAAATGTTTTTAAAATATATGTTTACCTCTTTAATATGATTAATTTAAAACTTCATAATACAAATAAACATAAATAAATTTTGTTACAAACTAAGAAAATAAGTTTTTTTTAACTTTAATTCTCTCCTAACTCTCACATGGGGAGTCACCCCAGAAGGATTCATAGAGCTTTAATCTGATTAATTGCTCACATTTCGTAATTACTCAAGCCTAAGAGAGGTCATGCACAACCTGGACTTTGTATCCTCTGTTTGTCGATATGGTTAAAATGTCTTTCATTTCATCATATCATAGGGAAAAATTAAAAGAATGATAACTAATGTTATTTCTATGTTAAAGTATATATAAAAAGTTGGATAACAAAGAGATATAAAATTTTGGCCTCTTGTATTACTATTAGATCATCTGTTTTTGTGTGCGTATATATATTTTTTAAATACTGTCTATTTTTAATGTATAAATAATATTAAAAAAAGGATAAGGTGAAATTGACAAAAAGTGCATGCCCAAGGAAAAGGGTAATTGGACATACATACACAAACTTGACATGTTCTTTAATTTCTTCTAGGGAACAAATCAATTTCAATTCAATGTAATGGTTCACAGCACATGCTGAGATGTTAGACTGGGAAAGAGAATGAAAGAATCTCATCAATCAAACACCAAAGATTAACAATTAATAATGAAACAATATATTAGAAAGAATAATGAAAATTGAAGTTGAGCCACAACAACAGATCAGATAAGAGTAATGTTCTTCTGTGCAGTGGCCACCATGTATCCTCTGCCCCCTGTGCTCTGCTTTAGCCAGCTAATCTTCTCAGACAACAGCCTTAAAGCAATCAACAGCACCAACTGTACCTAATTCCATGGCCAAAAATAGAACTTTAATTTCATTTGATTATCTGAAAAAAAAAAGAATGAAACAACACAAACCGATCAATCAAAAACTTCAAATCACTGCTAATTGCATGTTTAACTAGTAGCACTATTACATTCAGGCTATATATAATTATGGGGAGTGGATACTCTCACATACAAAATATACATAAGGGAGATGACCCACCTTCAAATTTTTCATATGTACCTTTTGTTATTTTTAAATTAAAAAGATTTAAGATTAAGGATTAAAATATAACCCTCTCATATGTACTTTACAAATAAGAGGATCCACTTTCATGCATAATTATGATATTTTATAGCTAGGTGCTTTGATGTATTTATTCGAATTATACTTTAATCTGATGGAAAAATATTTAAATTAAGTTAAATCTTACACTATATTCTTACTAATTAAGTTTTAAAATGAAATATTATGAGTTGAAATTTGTCATCTAAAGCATGCTAACAAAAGCAATGAAATGTAGCTAGATGATATATTTTTTATTCATATTTAGAAACCAAATTTAGTAAACTCAACGTTGTTAATAATTATTAAATAATGTTTTAGATAAAGTATATTAAAAATTGCATTCTTTACATTAATTTCTTCAAACTCAATCAGTTGGCCACGTGAGTGACACACTGTTTTTTTTTACCAATGCAGAGGAGAGAATTGAGTTGACTGGGTTGGACATGTTACCATGTGACGCACCTGTGTGAGGAGTGATGGGTGCGGGCTTGGATACGATGCCAGCTGGCACAGCAGCGTAATGCCCCGCCACCGTTGGATGGAAGAAGTGAGCAGGAACCCCCATCGTCTCCGTTGGATGATGATACTGATAGAGAGGGTACATCGGCATCAATGTATTGGCACCCACAATAGCCTGCCTCGGGTACACATGGGACAAGTGGTGCCCACCACTAATGTAGCCCCCACCGTAGCTCAGCTTCTGTGCACCAAATCACACCGAGCACAAAATATTAGTTAACATTTTTCATTAAATAATTAATAACTGATTAATTTTAATAAAATAGCTGTAAAGTGTGTGTGTGTATATATATATATATAAAGGTGTAGGAGTATGTTATAAGAATTAAATACTTCAAATAGTATGATAATACATTCTTTTGTTTTTTCACTCTTGATCACTATCAAAAAAAAGTTTGCTTAACTCTAATTAATTTGGATACCTTAATTCGAGTTAGATCATTTATTGTCGAAGTAAAATTAAACTCTTTTTCCATTCTACAAAATTGATCAAACTCAAAATCTTTCTTAATGGAAATTATAAGGGTCGAATCAATTTGAACAAAGTGCTGGTTAATAATCCATAAAACTAAGAATAACTAACTACATAATAGAATTTAACCACTTAACACAGATTCTCTTTCCATGTGGAGTACTAACGTGCAAAGCTGTGTGATGGTCCTAACCCATGTTAGAGGGGTGCAACATGCTAATAATATATACTAGCCACATTCTCCGCTAGTCAAATTAATTGGTTAGATATATATATATATATATATATAGATGAAAACATTTTGTCAGACAATGCATGAAGCTGGATCCTTGTATGAATCAGAAAGTGTTTTTTACTATATATTTCTTTTCAGAAGACAATATTATTAAGATGGTACCGAATAAACCAATTGTACCAGATTAAGTTACCTGATTATAATTGTAATTGTAATTTATGTCCGTTGCAACGTAGGTCGGGGTGTACCTGAACATAAAATAAGAAATTAATCTTTTTTTCCTCAAAATAATTTGGGTAATTAAACAATAACTAACGATGGTAACATTACATGGAGAAAAATAATAAGATATCAAAAGTAGATAGAAAAAAATAAATAACAAGAAAATTAACCACAGAAACACACATACCCATAGAAAGGAAGGGCGTGGTGAAGGTGATGAGGATGGAATGGCGATGTAGGTGTCCCCACCGGATAATACCACTGCACGTGATTAGCTGATGCTGTGCTTGATGCGTTGTTCCTCGGTCCTCCGCCGTTTGATCCTTCTGCAACGTTACTGCCTCACAATTTTAGACACCCCCATAATATAATGTGGATGAATCACCAAAACTCGTTTCAATTTTAACTTGTTCATTGTTTCTTTCATTTCATTAACGGATTTTTCTTTCTTCAAAATCACAATTATCCTCCCTCTACAAGTAATCCTAAATCACTAAAGTGACAAAACTCTCATTTTCAAATTTTAATGCATATACATAAGTTCATTTTTTACTTATACTATATCATCGAATCAAATCTCTCCATTTGAATGACTTTTTAAGTGATTAGGTGAAAGTTAACCATATTTATTAATACGACTTTTTATGATTAGATAATTGTGTGAAACTTTTTTACATTAAAATTAAATCCTATACATATTTAGAGCTTGAACTTGAGATCTCGTCAAGTTAATTAGAAAAAGCCTTCACAGCTAATCTACAAACTCATCCGTTCATTTTATTAATTTAACAATGTAGTAAAATTAGTTTCAACATAAAGTGGAAATGTAACAGCACATATACACATACATATAATCCAGTTAATTTCAAGAAATATATTTTTTTGTTGGGAATTGTTTTTGAAATTTCAAATTGAATATATTGTATAGTAAGATAAAATCATCCCAATAAACAGCAATAATTTTACTACGACCAATAATTCTAGGTCAAGAATGATTCGATTAATTATAAGACATAACAATAAAGCTAAAAAGCTAAAATAATAGTGTACCTTTTGGTTGTGGTGGTGGTGATGAAGCAGTGGCAGAAGGCCTCGGGCGGCGTGCTCCAAGGGAAGCAAGATTGCAGTTTGCTCTGCGCCCATTGATAATGAGAGCTGCTTGGTCCTCACAGGCCTTCTTCGCTGCCTCTGCCTCCTTGAAAGTCACCTTTCATATTATAAACACATACACAAATTAAGCATACATGCTTACAAAAAAAATTACAATATTCATAATTAATGATATAGATTGATCACTAGCTTGTTATTACATGAATGAACAACTGTTTTTTTGTTTTTTTGCTTCACTCTCATGACTCAAACCATAGTTGAATTTAGTCTTAAGATTGTAGTATAGTATGAAAGTAAAAATAAATTAAAATTCAATCTACACAATTCAAATCATTAAAATTTGAGCTAAGAAAATAACTTATTTTTCACCCTGCTAATAATAAAGAATATTATGGATTGAGAATGAAAATTATTCTGAAATATACGTTCAATGTGATTTTGATAAAAGATGTTGAAATTACATATATAAAATTCAGTTTGCACATTTCAAAGGGTTAAATCTACTGGCATACATACATATATAATTTGTAGCAAGTGTTAATTTACTAACTTGTCTTAGCTGCATGACTATATATATACACACTTACAAAGCCATAGCCTTTGGATCGGCCAGTGTGCTTGTCGGAGATGATGACAGCCTCAAGGATCTCACCGTACTTCTCAAAGTGTTGTTTGAGTGCCTCCTTCGGAGTCTCCCAGGCTAGCCCTCCAACAAACACCTTGGTCAGAGTCGTGTCCCCAAATTGTCCAACGCTGTTGCTGCTGCTCATGATCATAGTCATGATGATAAATATGTATATCACACACTTTAATTTGAGATATAGATCTTGTTTTCCGGTGATGACCAAACCCTATGAATGAGTCCCTTAATAGCTAAGTTTCTATATCTAGCTATCTCTACCTTTGGGTGAGAGTTGAGTTTTGGTGTATGTTGAGTGCACGTTATGTCTAAGAGAAGTTGGGAGAGAGATAAAAGTGTTAATTTTATAGGCAAATTGAGAGTGATGAGTTGGATCGATCGGAGCTTGTAAAAGAAAATGAATTGTAGACTCGAACTATGTATGATGTAATAAAAGTGTAGATAAGTATAATTATGAAGTTTATATATATATATATATGTTGCACTTAATATTAAATTGTAATGTTTAAATAACATCAACCAATCAATTATCAATTACTAATCTTGATATATAAAATACAGTCAAAGTTTATACAAAGGTAGTGAAAAGGTTGGACAGTACAATGGACAGTGAGGCTGACAGATAGACTTTGATGAAGCATTAGCTCGTCATCAACGTGGTCTCATCACACACACACATTATCATCATTCACATCTCTCTTCAGATCAGTTCTGATCACCATTCGCTGTTTTTGGTAATTTGCCTTTGAATATCACATTTTATATCATCAATGTATTGTTTAAAACTAGCCTGTAGAAACATAAATATTTAAAAGTTTTTTTTAAGAGTTTAATTAACATGCATTGACAATTCACAAAATAAAATATCTTTACATTATCAGTCAATAAAAAATTATTATATAAATTATTTTATAATTAATTTAAATTTAAATTTTAAAAACTACCATGATGGATCACTTGTTTTTTATTTATTGGTTAACAATATAAAAGTATTTTACACTGTCAGTGAATGATAATTAAATTTTTTTTAATAAAATCAATTACAAGTAGAAAATAAGAAAGGTATAAATATAAACATCAAATAATTTACATGTGTATAGATTAAATGTGAATGAGTATCATTTCTCTCCGTTACTGTGCAGCAGGCAGAGCTGTAATTCATGTCGCCAGTTTTGGCCGGTATAATATAATAAACATGCAAGCACATACATGAGATTATTAAAAATGTATAACTATGTATGCATGGTACCTGGCAACGACAAGAGCCATGCAGATGTAAGTAATTAAAAAGAATCTAGTGATGGAAGAAGACATGAATAATAATGTTGAATGTTCCTTAGCTTCTACAGCTCGGAATTAAGGAAGGCTTCAATTTTCACTTTTCACCTTTTATATTTTTATGAAAGAAGTACTGAAAATAAAAATTGAAAATAAAAATTAAAAATTATAATTTTTAAAATGTTCAGTATTTCTTTTATAAGCTCTGAACAATTAGAAAACAAAAACTGAAAATTTAAATCAAACAATTCCAACCAAGCGGCTTCTATCCCTTGAATTATTCGTGATATATATATCATCAAATTGAGGAATGTGTGTGTGTGTATATATATATAACTAGCTATATAATCAAAAAATATAATATTGGACAAAATTACTAAATTAATCCCTCTAAAATTTTATATCAACCAAATTGATCCTTATAAAAAAATCTCAAATTGATTTCTACAAAATTGAATAGTCGGCTAAATTAGTCCTATAAAAAAAACACTCAAATTAATTCTTATAAAAGTAAATTATTGGACAAGTTAGTCCTCCTCGCCTGATTTATCGGAGGGACTAATTTGATCGATTATTCAATTTTATAAGGACCAATTTGCCTGATTTAAAGTTTTTGCCGGGATCAATTTGAGAAATTTATTTTTCATGGACCAATTTATCCAACTATTTAATTTTTTAAGAATTAATTTAAAATTTTTTTTATAGGAACTAATTTAATTGATATGAAATTTTTAAGAAATCAAAATGGTGTTTTATCATAGTATTATTATGCTATCCTGATTCCTAAGAATATAAAGAAGCAGATCATGCGGTATGTGCAGACCGTGGCCAGCTACTTCCACTAGGAATTAATGTGCCATCTGGGAGTACAGATGATAAATTGCTTTTATATTATGCGCCTCAATTTTACATTTGGTTTGCCAACGAGCACCATTTGAGAACAAAACGGCTTGTCAAATGCTGATGTCATAAACCCACTTGTCTAATAAGGTCGCCGTTGGGAAACAAATAGTACCATTGCCCATGGGAACTATATGACCGAAATAAAATAGGAACACAAATATAATATAGTATTTAACATTGAAAAACTCTAAAATTAAAAAGGAATCACGATCACTATCAAATGATGATTGGAGAATAACACTGTGAAAATATTTGCAATACATAAACTTCTTTTTCACACATCCCATGTCTCCATACACCCACACTCTTTAAAGTAAGTATTTAAACTACATCTCATAACACTCTAAGATAAGTGTACAAAGAAATAAAAAATGTCAAATACAAACTTAAAATATTTTTAACTGGTGTGAGTTGAAATGAAGAGTTGAGCTCCGTATATGTAGTCTTGGCTTCTCTCCCCCCCCCCCCAATTTATTTTTGGACGATGTGAAATTTCTTTCAAGAAGTTTTATTCCAATCAAAACCACCATTCTCTCACAAATGTTATGTTTGAGCTTGAAGCGTAAACAACACACAAGCCACCTTTACCATATGCTAATAATATTATGTCATGAAATTATTTATTCCAAAAGTTTAAGTTATTGTATTGAAACATATCAATAATTTTATATCTAATAGATTAGTTTGGATTAAATCATTTTTATTTTTATTTTCCAAACACTTTCGTAATCTGTGTTATAAGCACATCGAAGGCACAAGGCTAAGGAGTTGGGTTTTAGACAATTTTCTACTTTGATAATTATTAGTAGTTATTTTACTGTGAATTTGAATTATGAACTCGAGAAGTAAGCCATTTAATTTTAATAAGAAATTGATGGTAAGATTTTTCCATATTTATACTTGCTACCGGAAAAAATGGGGAGCTATTCACAAATGGCATTGTTCATACATTGTATGTAGATAGCAATGGAGTTATCTAGAACACGAGTCTCAAATCTATCTCTTGTTTATTCAAGAAGATGGGAGTGTACTTGTACTTATACTTGAACTCTGATACCCGTGTTAGGGAGTGCACAAGAGGTTTCTAGGTAATGAGATTAGAATTTGTACCTTTACATGCCTGAAGTTTTTTATTTGTACACAATCGTTTGAATTCTATATTTCTATTATAGATTTCCAATGACCTTTTCAATTCCCTTTTCAGTTATCTTATATGAGAAATGATAACATACACTGCCACCCTTAGATAATATATTTATATCAAC
Organism: Dalbergia cochinchinensis; assembly: GCA_031216125.1. Taxonomy (NCBI): domain Eukaryota; kingdom Viridiplantae; phylum Streptophyta; class Magnoliopsida; order Fabales; family Fabaceae; genus Dalbergia; species Dalbergia cochinchinensis. The sequence goes on along the minus strand of CM062375.1, from coordinate 68,739,993 downwards.
TTAAAGGTTGTAAATTAACATGCAAAAAGTTATAAATCCAGATGTAAAAAGTTGTAAATTAACATACATAGGTTTACAACATACTGGTTTACAACTTTTTATAAATTGATTTACAACTTTCACATACAGGTTTACAATATTTTATACACAGATTTATAACTTTTAACTTAATATAAGTATATGGTGTAAGTATGACGATATATGTGTATCCGCCTCGTCTTATACTTATCTTTTGTAATGCCCTTTTCAATTCTCGTGAAATTAGAATCCAAGCCGCCTTCATGTTAAGAACCTGGACCTTAGATGGGCTGCTTATTCTGATCTTGGAACTTGAGCTTCATATGGGTCATAGATTACAATCTCAGAACTTGGGCCTCGTATGAGATGAAATCCCCTTTGTGATGGGCATAACCATCTTTTTAAAAAGTTTAAGCACATAAATTAATTTTTATATCTAATAATAAATGTGTGCATTATTTGTAGGATTATAGATGCAACCGGGGGTTCAAAAGTAGCAATAGTGATCTAGCATGAAATTCTCATTCATAGCTTGTAAGCATAGATGTTTCATGGGTTTTAGATCCAATTCTAACCAAAAATGAATAGTTTGGGTAAATTTTGATGGATTTATCCATCGAACCCAATGAACACCAAACAACTCCCAACCTAAAATGACAATTGGCAACTCAGACCAAAAACCAAAAACATGTAAGAAAGAAAGTATACAAATTTATTATTTATTTAAATTATCAAAGGTCTAACGACTTCGTCCATCAACTTCATGCATGTGGGGAAAGTCTATCCCGACTATCATTCTAGCCACTAATCAATCGGATTCCATAGTCATGCCCGGATTAAATCCCCATATTAATTACACCCTTATTAATATATATGCCCGGATTAAATCCTCATATTAGTTACACCCCAAAATATATATACCTAACAAAATTTAAGTGATTCAAACGTCAGAATAATGGGGCCTAGGCACCTAGCACCCCAATAATTTATCTTCTAAGATATTCCATTCTCATACGGCCATACCTGTTCTACTCAAGCCGAGTCTGCATAACATATATACTGGCAATGCATGGCATTACAATTAAAAAGGGAGTTTATATATGTAAACATAGTATATCCCTTACATAGTATATCCCTTACATAGTATATCCCTTACCTGCAATGTCAGATGTTCGAAAGTTGAGAACCTCTTTTGGGAAGGGATTGTATCATTTATCACTTGGAACTCAAGGCTTCCCCACCTAATCTTTTACTGTTAAAAAATAGCTTACACACTGAAAAAAAGAAAGAAAGAAAGAAAGATGCTAATATGTCTGTATTGTATAGGAACTTCCCTTTCTATATGCAATACAAATGCTTGTACAGTTAATTCCGATTGTAAAAATGGAATCATATCTTCTAGATCAAGATCACATTTTCCATCTGCAATTGACCAAGCTCAAAATTAATGCATAATTAGAAGCAAAGATAATCTAGATGCCAGCGCCAAATCAAAAATAATATCTACTCTTGAGGAAAGTTTGCCTGTTTAAAAGATCTTACTCAAGATTATGCTTGAGATCCACACTTTTGGGATGTCATGGAAAGCTGGAAGCCAGTCATCTAACTTCCACCAAAACTGAAGAATCTAATTTGACTATAGTTATCAATGAGTCCACAACTAGCTAGCATCTACTTATTCGGATTTGCATATCCTCCCCCACCAATCTCTATCTCACACACATAAGATTCTTTAATTTAAATCACCAATATCCAAAGTTCGGTCACTCATATTATAGGAGTCCCATATTATTAAGGCATAACTTGGATAAACTTATAAAAATTTGGACAATTCTCTCTCATGAGCTGCTTTAAAAAATAAATTAAGATTTACTCAATTTTAAAATAATATCAGAGTCTTTTCTGTGACTGTTATTGGGTCATTTGCAGATGTCCAATTTTGCAAGTTAAGTCTAATCAATCTTAAGATATAAGATATATACTTCAAACAAAATTAATTGATTCATTATTCCTTATATCATATATACAACTCTCTTGTATTTTTTTTTCATTTATAAGACATTATAAATTTAAGTTTGTCTAAAGAAATGATCAAACTAGCTACTTGAACCAGCAAAGTGTTAGTTCCGCACATTGACACGTGGAATAAGATACAAGATTTGTACTCTAGATGACATTTTGGCTTAGCAAAATAGATGAAAATGGATCATCGTCAATCCATCTCACAAGGGGGGACAAGATTAGACCAACTATGCAAACAAGGGAAAGTAGATCCAAACATATGTATATTCTATCCAACATAATCAAGATTCACTGAAGGACAATGAGTTAAAAAGTTGAGATACTAAGGGCATATTTGCTTTTTCATTTTAGTTTAGGTTTTCATTTGTGTGTTGTGAAAAAGGAAAAAGCTGAAAATCGAAAATTAGGCTTTTTTCGCTTTTTCCTTACAAACCCTGAAAACTGGAAAAGCGAAAAAGCGAAAAAAGAAATGCAGTCTAAATCTTTGGGACAAGACTAATTCCTAGCAGTTTGGTTGCTAATTATATATTAAGCTCAGAATGTGTCCATAGCATTAACAAACTGCATGTTATCATATCATTATATATATATATATATATATATATATATATATATATATATATATGTAAAATTTCTCGGCAATTACAGCTGGCCACATTTGGCTTAATAATTTGAAGTGAGAAAAAAAGAACCCTGTTGTTGGGAACTTGGTAACGTGAGTGTAGGTAGAATCCAACAAAACCTCCAATCCACCTCAGATTTGAGGTAAGCTTGCCGGGTCCATGTTCCCATGGCATAACACACTTCACTCCATGCTTTTGTCTGGACTCATAGCAGTGTCCCCTCTTTTCATGCACCTTTGCCGCATTTCTAATTAACCTCCCTCCTTTTTTGCATAGCACCCCGGTTTTAATTGAGTTACATTGATCTTTGGTAACACAGGTAATTAATAAGTCATTATTTTATGAAAAATTGCAAGAGATTCAAAGTTGTTGTCAGAATTCGCTTGTAATCATGATTTCATAAACTTACTAAACTTAGATAAATAATTGAGTATATGTAAATTTTTATTTCAGAGCACTTAAAATTTTTTCTAATGCTAAATCTGCTGAAAAGAATTTACTTCTATCATTAATTATACCGAAACACATTCATCATGGACATATATTAAATAAAAATTTAGAGTAAAAGGATGTTGACTTATCTAGATGGAAAAACTTTCAAACTCAAAATATTTATAGAAAATTTATATTTACGTCACCTTAAAAAAGAGTGATTTGAATTTATGATAGTTAGATAAGAAACTTTGTTTTGATCCACTCGACCAACTACTTGAAATTAAAACAATGTTAAAACAATGTCTCAAATTATACAAATACCGCTTCTTATTTTATTGCACTAGGATAAAAAATGTTGAAGCCCCACGTTCAATTCCTCCCTCAGTTCATTGAAAGTTTAAACCTCTTAAGGCTGCAAATCCCTCAGTTTTCGAGCTTGCCCACGTGTTCACCTCCTTTTTTACTCCACTCAGTCAACCTTTGCGTGTGTAACCTTTGCATATATAAACACATTGCAACCTTTGTCCACGTACTTCCTCAAGCTTTGTAGCAATCTCTTTTTGAGGGTTTGAATTAACCCTTTGAAAAAACAAAAGCTCTTGCTACTACTATAACACTATATCTTGTTATTTAGAAGCCATGGCTGAGCTCAAAAACTACAAGGAAGGAAGGAAGGTCCCTTCAAAGAGAAAGGGACATGGTATTAGCAGCAAGTGTGCTTCTTTGGTTAAGGAGCAACGTGCTCGTCTCTACATCCTTCGCAGATGTGCCACCATGCTTCTCTGTTGGTATATTCAAGGAGATGACTGAAAAAAACTCTCAAACCCTATCTTCATTTCACCCTTCTTTTGGTTCTCTTATGCATAAACTCAAGTAATGTTATTTGTATTTTCAGAATGAATATCAATAATAGGCACCATGAAAAGAGAAAACAATAAATGAAGCTAATGCTATTTGTTTTTCTCTTTTATGGTGTTGATGTTTACTTTTGATATACAAATAATATTAATAGTATATATGACATATATCTCCTAAAGTTTACCCTCTCTTCCACTTAGAATATCTTCCAAAAGGGTAATATATATTTTTTAATTTTAGCAATGCTCCTTCTTGTGTATAGGCAGCAAGCCCAGTTGGGTTCTATGGGCTTCACTTAGGCTTTGTCATTGAGTCTACTTTAGTCCTTCCCTACTTTGTTACTCTTTTTTGACCCATTTGGGAGAAACCAAATGGGTTTTTATGGGGACAGGGGAGTTTTGTGGACACCATTTCAGGCCTCAGTGATGCTTTTCCCACAATTTGGTCAGGCATGAACACTGTATGGAGCTGGCAATGAAACTACTTAACTGATACTTTCTTCAGCTGTTGCTAGAATAATTGGAATATGTATTATAGTCCTTCACATGGACACTACTTTTCTGCCTACATAATACCCATTTTCCTTGTATTACATGTATTGCCCTTTACTTTGATCAGAACTGACATTATAACTTAAGAACTATATCATTTGGTCCATATGTTGCAAGCTTGTATAATACAGAAGGGAAACCTAAATGTTGTATGTTAAAGTCATAGCAGAAATGTTGAAAAATCATATACTATTATTCAAAAAATTGCTTCATCATTAGAGATACTATGAGAGTATGGTTACGTGGAAGCATTTTTTTTTCAATTTTGTTTTTTAGTTTAAACCACTATTATCCAAAGTTTGTTATACTCTAATTGGTCTAACTCAAATCAGGTCGACCCACCATAGAAGTAAAGCTCTCCCAATACTAATTTTTCTATACATAATACACGAACCAGAAACTTGAAGGGAATTAGTGTTAAATCACTTAAACTAACAAATCATTGGTTGTGCAAGCTTAATTACTTATTGCCAACAATATATATTTGATGGGGTCTCACAAGACTTTAGCAGTACATATTGAAAGTTTTGAATAAAATGAGAATTTGTTCCGAAGATAAAGATGATCCTGAGATGAAGGTGGTGTTGATTTGACAACAACAACTGCCGGGATCATGGAATGTTTGACCAAGGATTTGATTCGACAACACAAACATATTGGCTATAGCTAAGTCCAAATCTCCATTAATATTGCTTGGCCTTGCACAGGCAAGCATATATCTTGGTCCATGTAAGATTGTCATCACAAGTTCACTACACAAGATCTTCGCTGACCCGACAGCTCAATCAAGCATGAGTTAGTGGCTGCTTCCAAAATAAGTCTTGCCAAGTCATTTTCAATTAGACCAACAAAAAAAGAAAAAGGATGTCATTTCAATTGTGAAAATGATACACATCACACACTTATACGAAGGCCATATGAGTATTTTATTGGTAGTAGACCAAATAATATTTTAGTCTCACTTTAATATTTTATTTTGGTGATAGACCATATGAGGAGTATTTTATTGAGATGTTGGTGAAGATAAAGTCTCTGCCACTATCATCAGTCTTTTAATTAATAATTGCAGAACTTGGTGAAAACTTTTTCATAAAGCTCACTTACATCTCTGGATCAGGGAGAGATTTTAATCCATGGTTTTAATTCAATGTAAGCAATCTGACGGGAAAAAGGTTATAGACATGATTTATAATAAATTATAATGGCATAATTTGATGCATAGAGCAGATTTCACATATGAAAAGAGACTTCACTTAATAAGAAAAGACATGTTATCGTTGTTGTTTGTAAGCAATTTGATGGGATTGGTGTAGGACATAACATGAAGACATCTAATACATATTCTAGTCATATGGATTTTGTTAAGACATAAGATAAAGAGAAAAAAGTAGTCCCATTTCATTAAGTGAACATCAACATGCCACAAACCTCATTGTTATTACCCTTATATAATACACATTCTAGTCAGATATTGCACAATATAATACTTGTAACTCTTCTATAACTATCTATCTATACTGTTTATGAAGAACAGCTATATAGTTGAATTCATTTTAGTATAAAGGTCACACTGATATTGAGGCCAACAAAGTGAAAAAAAAAAAAAATCGAAAATCAAATGTACCTTTCTATGAAAACTTCAAGGAAAACTCTATACATTCTACGAATTACATGAACAATTCAATTCACAAAGCCATCAACTATAGATGTTACATGTGATCATGGCCTTCTCATTAACAATATAAAGATATGCTTAAAGCTACCTAGTAAACATACAAAAACATCATGTTGACAGCATTTACTTACTTGAGCTATCTAACCAATCTACAAATCTTTAAAAGAAAAAAATCTGAATGACCTCTCTTCAATAAGAATTTCGTCTTTATTTGTCAATCCAATCCTTGAATAGCAGCATCATGTAAAGAGGAACATTCACTGCTGCAATGATAGTCAGCATCCGGATCATTCGTAACGATCTTTGGATTATGAATTTTGTCTTTGATTTGCCTGTTCTGGGAGGTATTCTCGTTTGAGGATCAACTCCAATGCCTGAAGTCATATCCACATTGACAGAAAGGTCTGCTTCCTGAGCAGTATTTTTTCTAGCAGTTGGCCTCATCACAGCACTACCCCTGACAGCAGAAAACAAGACATAAGGAGTATGCTAAATTTGTTTCTCCAATGGGTAATACAGTTTAGAGATTCTCAGGGTATTTTTGGTTTCAGAAAATACTTTATTTTTATTTTCTGTTTTCAATATTAATTAAACAAAAATACTATCTTGTTTTCATGTTATTTCCTACTTTTTAGTATTTTGTCAAGGAAACATTGAAAACAACAATTTTTTTTTTCACCATTCCTAGTACAGGATTTTGAAAAAAAGGAAACAAGATGAAATCAGGGTGATATTTTTGTAATAAATATTAAAAATAGAAAAATAAAAACATAACACTCACTTTATTTTCACGTCATTTCCCATTTAGGATTTTGTAAAGGAAACATCAAAAACAACATTTTTGGTTTTCAATATTCTTTTTACAAAATATTGAAAATAGGAAACGAGATGAAAAAAACGAGGTGGCAGTTTTGCAATTAATATTGAAAACAGAAAATAAAAAAAGAATATATATATTTTTTTAAAGACCCTAAATTGTTATATGTCATGACAAACCAAGAGATAATATAGGATTGAACTGCCAAATATATTTTCCATATGTATATATATGCACGGCAATAAGAGAAAATATGCAAACCAAAGTTTACCTTTCCCCTAAGCTCTGTTCATTTGAATTTACAATAGGTGCATTCCGGGGTTTCTTTACAAGATGCATTGTTCCTCCTACATCCCACACCATCTCATATTCATAGTTAGCATCCTCATCTTTCTCTTTTGTATCGCTTCTAGATAGGATGCTTGCTAGTAGTTCTTTACAATAGCCCAGTAGGCTCCAACACTGACCCCAAAAACTTGTGCTGCTTGTTGGCCAAAGTAGGAGGGCAAGAAGGGTCAGAAAAAACAGCACAGCATACCTGACAAGAACCGCAAAATAGAATACAGTAAAAACTTTCGAGTCAAAAAACGTGGGAAAAATCATATTATCATCATTATCAGCATTTAGAGTTACCATATGTAGATGTGTGTTTGCATTGGAAGGTAACATAGGTGAGTCATCAAAGCCTCTTCGGGAATGGAAGCATTTGGAAGAGTTGAGTTACTAACTGATAACAGCATGAAAGAAGGATACAAGTTTCCTTGTTGCCAACTTATAGTACCTAGAGTGTGCTGCAAATCATTCTCAGTTTGCCTGTCCAAGAACTAGACGTTACTGTCCAATGTGAAGATCAGGTTCTTACCTCTTTCACCGGCCCAAATTTAGCTTTATGAGTGATGCTGCACTGATCGTGATCATGGCCAGACAAAATAAGGTTCTGCCAAAACCAGAACTGTTAACTCAGAAAGTTGTTTACCCTCATAATTGTCTCTACACAAATTGTTGGCAAATTCATCGTAGATTAACATTTTTCGCCCACATTTATGTCAGATGGAATAGTCATGCACATGAGACCAAGGAGAAGATAGGTGACTCACAGGTTTAATTGTATCCAGTAAGTACTCTGATGAATCCTTGGTTACATAATTCTGATACCTGTATGAACCAAAAGTCAAGCCAAACCTTGGTATCTATGAACCACTTTTACACAGTTAATGCAAATTTCATGCTTCTCAGATGGTTTCAAAGAGAGAGAACTTACTTAATATCATTAGTATTACCATATACAGTGCGAGATATCCTCTGAAAATTAAAGATGATAGACTCATAAGTAGTTTTGAGAATGGCAGGTGAGAAAACATTCAGATATAATCCACTACATCACACTTTTGTGATGGTCAATGCATACAATATGTGATATGCTTATAGAGATACGCTTCAAGAAACAGGAAACTTTACCTGACTGATAATTGGGGAACTACGATCAGGACCACAGAAAGTATTATCTCGTCGATATAAAGGAATATGTGTCAATAAGACTCTTGGATGAACGACATTACCTATTAAAGTACGAAAGAAATGTGGATTACAATATGACATGTGATCCAACATAACAATGAATTATATGACTAGGGTAGTTTATACCAGCAGAGATATTCTTCACAAAATCCCAAGTATAGGAAGTCAGAGGCTTTTGTCGATCTCCTGCAGGAAAGATAACGAGTTCAGCGATTTCAGCATTTTATAAATTCTCCAAGCAGGAACTTAAATGGCATATGATTGAGGTTTACAATATTTCAGTAATATCATTTATGTTTGTTATTTAGATAGTTAAACTATGAATGCTTGCTCAGGAAATAATTGTTTGTCAAAGAAGGAAGGAAGAAAGAATCTGTAATGAAAGCCATATCAAATGGAGAAGCAATCATTGTTAAAGATGTGACAAAGGAGGGAATAAGTTCAATATGGAACATAGAAGTTTTGATGAGTCAGAGAACCGATATAAGAGCACTCATTGAGAGAGAGAGAGAGAGAGAGAGAGAGGACAAAGAAGGAGGAGGAGGAGGAGGAGGGATGATCAAATGATAAAACTTGAATACACCAGATAACTTAAATCAGCAGCACATAGTACACTGAAATGGTATACAAGTGCGATAATTAAGAACCACAAAATATTACTAACAATTACCACAATGCTACTTAAGAAACATGACAGCTCAAACATATAAAGCAAAACCCAGTTTACCATCAAGAGTTTGCGCATCAACAGCAATAAAATCCACTTTTCCAACTTCAAATTTGTAGTTCCTGACCCCAAATGTTTCCTCATAGCGCCAGATAACCTATGCTCACACAATGATAAAAATGTCAAGAGCCAACAAGAAACCAATGGAGAGAACACGGTTCACAGAATAAGGAAAAACAAAAAATATATTAGGTTGTGAATTTTATATCGGTTAATACCATCAAAAAGTCCAAATTATAAAGTCAACAAACCTTAGGCCAAATAAATTTAATTTATCATCCCTATGTTCTTGAATACAGTCATGAGTCAAATGTAACTGTGACTGCATTCTCAGTCAACTGTTTGGCATTTGACTCCCTCATAGCCATATATCATCCATGTCAATGCAAGCCATCTCAAAGTTCGTGCATTTTGGGTATCAAAAGTAGAGCAATAATGTGTTGATTTTAAATACCTCTGGCTTTGCAGAATGAAGACTTCCATAGCCAATATCATGGTTTCCAGGAATGTAGTAAACCTGCATGTCTGTGTATTTTCCTTGTGCATTCAAACCAAAGATATGTCTAAAGCGACTGAAAGATTCCTGCCATCTGTCCACCCAGAAGATTGAAAAAGAATTTCATATTTGGAAATTTCAGTGAACATGCTGAAGATAGAGCAACCTAAGCTTTATTTTCTACTTATTTCTAAAATATGGAAATCCAAGTTAAATATATAAATTAGTGATAAAATAACCAAATGAAAAACAGATTTTTGAAAAAAAGGGTCAAAATTTAATATTAAGTACTGGTCAAGTTGCCAAAACATCTGGTATTATGAGACACTATATGTTTGTGTTTGTGTGTGTGTGTGTGTGTGTGTGTGTGTGTGTGTGTGTGATGGTGGTTAAATCATAGTTTGAGCATAATGCTCAATTCTTCAACCAGATACAAATGCCTATAAAATTTTAGTCAAATTATTTACAGGGCTCATTTGATGATTTTCTTAGTGGGCCATCTATGTAAAAATGCAGAGGGACTAGAAATAGGCTTCTCTTTCAGTCTTCATCTCCAACAAAAAGTCTTCCTTTGAACCAAATAAAATAAAGAAAAAAAACAGACATCCAAACCATAAAAACTTACTACCTCTTTGGTTATGTTGTTTTCTCATATGAGAGGTTTATATTCCAAGGTGGAAAAGGATAATTGGAAAAATTAATATTAAAAGATGACAACAAAATTTACTACAAACTTTAAAAAGCCAAAACCACATGTGGAAACATTAACTTTCAGGACTTACTCTTCGTCTGATAAATAAGGACCTCCATCAAAGTAATCACCTAAAAACAATATGACATCAGGTTTGAAAGGCAAGATAGATGCAAAGAATGATCTTCGCATGTTTAAGTCAGTGTAGAATTCTACAAGCTCCAGAGCAAGTGATTTTGGAGGAAGATGGAGAGAAGTTTTATCCATCAGCTGTTATGCAAATTAGAGGGGGGGAAAAATCAGATGATAAGAGAGATGCACAACCACATAAAGATACATTAACAAATGTGCATAAACAAGCATATACAAAATGCAATGAAGTATATTCTTTTATGAACAAATCTATATGCACCCCATAACCATAAGAGAAGAAAAGTTCACACCTGTGGATCTGCAATAACAGCAACTTTAACATAATCAGCCTGATAACTGCCACTGCCTGTCTGAACCTGCAAGTCAAAATTCAAAAAGTCAGGTTAGTTTAGTCATGCATTTCAGTATTTCACTATGTTTACAACATGAAGCTTTAATGTACACACATTTTTAAATGTGCTGTCAAAGAAGCAACTATTGCTAGCTTAGGGTCACTATTTCAGTTACAAACACCAGGAATCATCAAACTATTCAATGTTCCATAAAACTCCACGATTAATTCCCAACAATTATTTTTTATTTAAAAAAAAAAACTATAGATCCAGCACAGTTCCTTCCACTTTCCTTAGAATTACTCCAGGTAAGAACTAAAATTTCAAATTTGCAAAATGCCAGCTTTCACGGCACCGCAAATTTTCGCAATTTACAAAAGCCCATAATTTTTTTGTTTTTTCAGCTACAGCTTCATTGTTCATCAACTACACCCAACACAAAAAAAAAAAAAAAAGGCTGTGAATTGAGCACAATCATCAAAATTGAGTGTGACCCAAAATTGAAGTAAGTGAAAAGTTGAAAACTTCATGGTGATATCAACTACACCCTAAAGGCCTAAACAAAGCAAAATAAGAAATCTCTGGTTTTGGCTGTGAACTGAGAGAAACAGTGTTGAAAATTGAGTGTGACCCAAAATTGAACAGAGTTGAAAGTTGAAAACTTTATGGTTACCTTTGAAGAAGAAGAAGAAGAGGGGTTGGTGGTGCGGTGAAGATGGGGCCATGAACAAGTGAAGAGTGAAGGAAACCAATAAGCAAACATCTCTCCATAGAGAAGTGTGAGTGCCCAAATGAGGCACAGCAACACAGTCAACTCTTTCTGCTTCATCACTGAATACTGATGTGATGATCTTTGCTGATGATCCTCACAGTCACAGCAACGGAGAATGAGTCAATGAGGTATTTTTCTCTTCTTTGGTCGCCTCCGGCACCTCCTTCAGCTCTTTCTTTTTCTGAAAAATAAAAAATAAAAATTGATCAAGGTTTTGATAATTTCATTATTGACAATTAGCACCATTAAAAGTCAATTAAGAGTTTAATTTCGTTCTCTGTTTTTTTAACATTTATATCCAATTAAATAATTTAATTTGCATAACATTTTAAATTGTAAGTTTGAGAATTATCTTATTTTACTAATATGATAATATATAATTAGATGATAAAAAAATTATATTATCGCTACATAGAAATTAAAATCTTAACTCAATTTACCAAGAAAGCCAACTAGCTTAATTTTTCAAAAAATACTATAAGGCAACAAAGTTTGCCAAGAATTAATTATCAAAATAATACGATAAAAATTCTATAGAAAAGCTTCGTACATTATTTTATATATGAAGTTTATTTGTGAAAATTTTACTATCATTTTTATTCTCAACCAAAAAATCTTTAGATCAATAAGTGAGTTTGTTAACCAAAAATAAAAATCTTAAATATTTTAGGACTTTTTGTTAGGCGTTATTAGTTTATGACTCTCTTTTTTTAATACATACTTAAAATTCTAATTTTTAATACATACTTAAAATTCTCTAGAGGAGCCAACAAGGAAAAGGAGGGGAAGAGTATAGAGTTGTGTTATTTATACTCATAACGATTTACACCTAATTTATTATTAGATGGGGCATGAACCTCATGCAAATAGGATTTACAGACCATCCAATAATGAATGAAGTGTAAGTTGATATGGTATTTCATATCCTTTGAGTACAATTAACATTTCTAAAATATAAATAGAGATGGTCCAAACTATATCAATTCCCCAGCGAAAATGATTGAGGCATCAGTTTAGGTGCACACTTTTGGCCTCTTGCTGCTTATTATGACCCATCTTTAATTCATTGATAAACACTTATATGATTTAAATTTTCAATAAAATAATCACTTCAATGGCTTTTCATCTATGAATGTCTCTTTTGAAAGCAAATATCTAAAACAACTCACCTTCAAATATAATTCTCAGATTATGCCACATTGCCACCTTTGATCACATTTAGCTTATTTTCAAGATAAAAAATGTGTATATTGAGGGGATTTGACAACTTGTATGCAATATTGTTGGTGTACTGAGCTTTTCTTATTTATTTCTGCCAAAAAAAAAAAAACTATTTTCAACCTTAGATAAATGTCAAGGTCTTAAAGTTTAAAAAACTTTTGTATGTAAAATTAGGGTGGCCAATTGTGTTAAGAATTACTAGTGTTAATTTGGATTTCTAGCACATGAAATGTTCCAAAATCTGAGTATCAGCTTATCCGTACTTATCAGAGAAAATCTTTCTGGCTTGTCCTGTTGAAAGCAAGTACCTAAGCCACTTTGGTATATGCTATTTTCCTATGCCTCTTTCTTTGATTTGATTTCATGCACTTTGAGGGGCATAATGTTTGTCTATTTTTTCCCCTCCATTTTGATTCTGCGTTTGGTGAAGGTTGTTAATTTCAAATTCCATGCCAAGGCCATTATGTGGTCACTGCCCCCACCACTGAAAATGATACTCACGTTTGATGGGCAGGAAGGACTTTCTAGTCTCTACTCAAAACAACCAAAAAGATGGATATATGAGTCAAAGAAGTAATCATGAGCAAGTTCCATTGATGCTACATCTCCAATAAGCTTCCAACATGTTTCTCTGTTGAATATGTATCACATCCTTCTAAAAGATATATCCAAAAAAAGGAAATAAAAAAATGTTGGTTGTGTTTCCATTTAGTCATTCATCTCTTAGTGGTGTTAGTTGCAATTAGGTTTTGTTTTTTGGCCTCAGATTTTTTGTGTTTCTTGATGCACATAAAACTTCAGATTAACTACGGTAGCTTCTAATGAACATCGGTTGGTGGTAAGTTCTCGGAGTGAATCCTCTCATGTGAAATTTAACCATTGATTAGATTATGTCGAGTGTAAAATTTCACAGATGATCAAGTTATGTGAATGGGATCTATTTGCATCAGTCCTGGAAAGCATGTAATCTTCACTGTGCAAATCCTCAATTCAGCATGATGTCATTTTGGAATCACATATTGTCAAATCAAGGAGTTCACTGGGATACGAAGATTGTCATGTGTATTTCCTCTTCTGGTAGAGCATGGATTGGTTGCTTCAGCGCAATGAATTCTCTTTTTTGATATTAGCCTGAAAGACAAAATGGACATGGATGGTTTATAATTAAAAGGACACCAAAAAGACCTTGTCCTAGTGTCACTATATTGCACACAGGAAATAAGTAAACTCTTTCAAAGCACACAAAAGCCTTCTCCTCTAGTGCAGGAGATATGCAGAAATGTAAGGGTAGAGCATGGAAAGTGTCACAACAGTTAACATTCAGTTCAATTGCTCTTGATCTATGATATGTCTAACAATATAATTTGTCGGGGAAAAAAAATAAAATCAAGTACATGGTTGCTGGATGGCGTGAGGTATGAACATAAATTTGGCATGGTTTTCTCTTGTGAACTAAAATATGCATTTTCTAAGACAGAAGGCCCTGGTATTTTAATAATAGGACTGGTAATAATTAAAACCAGTTAGTTGTAACAATGCAATATCAAGATGGTGAGGTTAAACAAGAATTGATATAACAAAGGCTTTCTGAGTCTAGGATGCTGTCTTCATCATCAGATGGATTTATTAGAAGCTGTTGTCTTATGAAGAATTGGTTTCTGCATAAGCAATGACATTTGGTCCTAGAATAGCAAGTTATTCGCTGTGAAATTGATGATCACATAACATAAGTTACAAAATCTTGCTAGCAACAATATTCTGACTGGGAGAGTCAAAATTTACAGTGGAAAAAATGAAAATCTGTACTTACAGAAAAAAAACAAAAATTCTTTGCACAAGTGTACATATCTACTGTGATTTGTTGAAGGAGAAACTTTTCTCTCGTATTTAATTCCTGTGTTCGCTGGCTGATCCTACATTCTTCAGACACTCAACAACTTCTCTGATGCTTGGTCTCTTGAAAGGATTGTGGTTGACACACATGCAGGCCACATCAAATACCTGTAACATCTCTTCTTCATAGCCTTTGCCTCTCAAGATAGGGTCAAAGACTTGATCATGTTTTCCTTCACTCCTCATTTGTTGAACCCAGGCAACCAACTCCCTTGACATCTTTGGCTTGCACACATCAACAGGCCTTCTCCCAGTTAGCAACTCAAGCATGACAACCCCAAAGCTGTACACATCTCCTCTAAGAGTAGCCACCCATGCTTGTCCATACTCAGGGGGAATGTATCCTAATGTACCTACAAGTTCAGTTGTGACATGAGTATGATAAGGAAGAATCAACCTTGATAACCCAAAATCAGCAACACGTGCCTCAAACTTCTCATCAAGGAGTATATTGCTCGATTTTATATCACGATGCACAATGTGTGGCTCGCATATCTGATGCAAGTAAGCCAAACCACAGCTTGCACCTCTTGCAATCTTCAAACGAGTCGGCCAATCAAGTTGAGATGCACCATCAGCCTTCTCGTGCAACCAGTAATCCAGACTTCCATTCTCCATGTAATTGTATATTAGAAGCCTAAATCCATCATGCACACAGTAGCCTTGTAATGCCACCAGATTCTCATGTTGTGCTGTTGACAAAGCCTCTACCTCTGCCTTAAATTCCCTCTCCATAAGACCCAAATCTCCTGAAAGCTTCTTGATGGCTAGCGTAGCTCCATTTGGTAATGTTGCCTTGTAAACCAAACCAAAACCCCCACATCCTATTATGTTTGCCTGGCTGAAACTCTCAGTGGCTTTCAATATCTCAAGTATGGTAAGATCCTTGGTGTCATTTGTTTTGTTGGGGAACAATACCACTAGGCTAGCCTCCCTGTCAACCTCAGGATGAACACCACTGTTGGAGTAAGGAGAAATAGATCCCAATTCAATCTTGTCATGGTCTTCTCCTGGATTGATCCTTCTCTTGGAGAGTATCCACAGTGTTAACACTGTTGTGATGGAACCAGTTCCAAAACATACTGCAACGATAAGTCCTATTATTACCTTTTTATTTGTGCCGTGACTAACTGCAGTACTATTAGTATTTTGTTGAGTAGGACAAGATCTCTGAATAACTGCACCGCACAATTGTGGATTTCCATCAAAGCTAGAGGAGGAGAAAGTATCAAACTGACCACCAGTTGGTATCTGTCCTTGAAGATTGTTGTATGCTACACTGAAAAAAGACAAGAAATGCAATCTCATGAGTGAGTCAGGAATTTCACCAGACAATCGGTTTCCGGAGAGGTCCAGTTTCTCTAAGTTAATCAAGCTTGAAATCTGAACTGGTATACTGCCAGAGAAGTTGTTGTTTTTCAGGTTCAGCTGATGAAGGACCATCAGTTGGCCAATCTCTATGGGGATACTGCCACTGAGCCTATTGTTTCCCAGATATATCGCTGGTGGTAGGCTGGAGAGCTGGTTATATTGCATCTGGGAAACGTTGTTCGCATTAGCAAACACAGGTAACTCCAAGTAAGTCCTTTCCACTTTGTCATTTGCCTGTTGTGATGTTAGTGCTGGGAGTCTTGTGAGCTCAATGGGAAATATTCCTGTAAGGAGGTTGAAAGACAAATCCATATAGAAAAGCTGAGGAAGTGTACCCAACCAAGGAGGAATTGAACCACTAACTTGATTATACGACAGGTCCAAGACCTCTAGCCTTGTCAGATTCACAAACCACCCAGGAATTTGACCTGTGAAATTGCAACCCCCCAATCCTAAAACTTGGAGACTTTGGAATCCACCAGTTTCCACTATGTTGAAATCATCTGGTATCACTTCATTGAAAAAGTTTGCTGAGAGCATAAGGGTACTAAGCTTCTCGAGCCCTGTGAGTATTCTAAGAGCCCCAGTTACATTCCTCAGCTTGTTGGTGGAAATTGATAGGAAAGACAGTGATTGAAGGCCAAGTATCTCAGATGAAATCTGTCCCTCAAGCTTATTTGATGCTAGCCTTACTGCTGCAAGTGACTTGCATGCGTAGAGAGTTGGTGGCAAGATACCAGTGAAATTATTGTTGCCAAGGTCAAGTGTAGTGAGCCTAAGGAACCCTGAGAAATTGAATGCTGAGAGATTCCCCTCCAAGGTGTTCACCCTTAAATTCAACACAACAAGATTGACACAGTTCATCAAAGATGGTGGCAGGGTACCAGTCAAGTTGTTGACATGAAGGAGCAGGCTTTCCAATTTGGAGAGTTTACCAATATCCTTTGGAATGTTGCCTGTGAAATGGTTGGAGTATAGCTCCAAAACTGTGAGGTTGGTGAGGCCAACAATGCCATCACCGATTATTCCAGTGAGTTTATTCCTTGGCAATGAGATTTCTATGAGAGAAACAGCATCAAAAACATCACTTGGGATAGTCCCAGCTAGAAAATTGAAACCTGCTCTAAATTTCTTCAGCTTGGAACAAGCTCCTAGTCCAGGCTGAATGGCACCATCAAAATCATTGTTGGAATAATCCAGAAATCTGAGAGAGGATGAGTTGTGGCCATTAATACAAAGTAGAGAAGTTGGAATTTGACCTGTGAAGCTGTTGTTACTAACATTGAAAGATACCAAACTCCCTCCTTCTGCTAGGTGCTGAATTAGAGAAGGTGGCAGTGTTCCATTGAACAAATTACTAGACAAATCCAGGACCTGGATCATATCACTATTACTAGTGTTGCTACTTCTGCCATCACCAACAAAAGGTGGCAACTCACCAGAAAGCTTGTTGTAGCTCAAATCAAGAACCAGGAGCTGATCAAGCAGTGAGATAAACTGGTCTTGAAGATTACCAGATAACTGATTATGTGATAGATTAAGGTGAGACAGAGCAGTGAGGCCTGTGAGAGACGGTGAAATTTGGCCAAAAAGACCTCTAGATGGTAGCAAAAGATATTTGACTTGCAGATTCGCATCACAAGTGATTCCTTCCCAACTGCAGCAATCAGAAGAATTAGGCCAATTGAGAGGAGGGTAAGAGGAGGAGGTGGATATGTTACCATAGAAGGCCAAGAGGGAGTCCCTGTCATTTTGGCTGCAAGATGAGACTTCAACAATGAACAACAGGGACAGAAGTAAAGGCATTACTATGACAGATACCATCAACTTTTTGGAAGAAACCATGTAACTATGATGACTAGAATATCGAAATGAAGATGAGGGCGAAGGAGGTGAAGGTGTTGATGCTGATGTTGTTCTTGTTGGATTCTTTTGTTTGGGACAGGAACAACTTCCCTGCAGTGTCATCACAGCAACAACAACAGTAGACACCAGGAACTGGTAGTAAAAGAAAAAGATGGACTATATGGTACAATAGCCTTTGTGGTGATGAATATCCTTGCTGTTTATGAAAGAATATAGAGAAGAAGCTGAAGATGAAGATGAAGATGATAATGGGAAGGAAGAAAAATAAGGGGGACATAAGGGTGTGTCATGAACCAATGTGGTAAGAGATTTTTGGGGTGGCATGGCAATGAGCATGACCATCCATTGACCCTGAAAAAAAAAATGAAAGGTAAGAGTGTGTTTGTGGGGGTGACGTTGACAACTTCTTAGAATTTATAATATATATATATATATATATATATATATATATATATAATATATATATATATATATATATATTATAAAAGGACTAGTGGATGGTTCCCATTAATAAAAATGAAGCGTTTACTTTTGGGGGGTGTTGAGTGAGGTGAGGTGAGAGGGGCGGCCATTAGTGGAAGAGTGGAATTTGTCTATGATGATCATCAATGGCATGATTGACAAAGTTTGTGTGTGCCAATAACACATAACGTGTGGAGCTGACAACAAAAGATAGATAGATAGATAGATGGGGAAATGCTTTGTTTTATTTAAAATTTAAGATGATACATGTCTATAAACATAATATGCAATATAGTATATATATGTGATTAAGAATGAGAATTAAAACACATAATATATATAGGTGTTATGTCCTTTTTTCCGTCAACCATTTATAATCATGTGAAAAATAAGTGATTGGTGGGACGTAAAAAGAAATATTATTTGGGACAGGTGATTATCATATGTGTTAATGTAAAGATAATATAATGTATATCTACGAAAAGGGTGTTATATTTTGAATTTCTGAAATAAATAAGATCTAGATATACAAAAAATAGATAGATAATATCTGATCAAGTGTTTTTGGGGTCTGGAGTGGTGTTCCGAGGTGCCACCAAACTGAGGCACCTGCCAATATATATTTCTAGCTAGTGGGGAGGGGATATTCTGTGTGAAGATCTCAAAGATACATTTTCTTTTCCAAAATGGGTCCTGCATTTACAACCTCGCAGTTTTGTTTCATTTTGGAAACATGTAACAGTATGGTTGGATATGACAGTTTATATATATATAGTGCAAATTATGTAGTGATATAAATTGAATTTTAAATTATCTCAACAACAATGTGTTGAGTTATATTTTAACATAGTCTTTAATCTGATAACATGATTTACACAAAAGTTAATAAGTTACTTCTCTATAGTACAAAATCAATATATGTAAACTGTTGATCAAAGTTACCCTCAAGACAAACAAGAGTAGTATGACATGGATTTTGCTTTCGGTGGTAGTGATGTTATTTGAACAAAAATTTTATAATATATTCATGAAAAATTATGCATAAATAACTAGGAAATTTTAATTATATTACTGATAAATTTGGTGGAAATTTTTTATTCAATCTTAATTAGTTTACTATGTCCATTGCATTTATTAATATCATATACCTACAATTTTTACTCATTTGTACATGATTTTTCAGGAGTCAAAATAGGGATTTAAATATATATATATATATATATATATATATGTTAAAAGAAAATATTTTTGCTGTGCATATCTTTTTTTTTTGACAATAAGATAGGTGTAAATATTAACCGCGTTGATATTTGAGGACTGGCCGACTAGTGCATGATATGTTTTCTATATATTTTAATCATTAAAACTCCATGGATCACAATCACATGACAAAATATCTGATCAAATTGACCGGCTTGAATGGACTAGTTATATATATTAACTGGCAAATTGTATCTGGTCATAGTTTTCACCTTTCAATATAATAGGATTGACATTCAAAGAAGTGATTCAACAGTCTGAACGCATCGACCTTGATTTGATTCATACAACTAATAGATACAGGAAGCAAAGTGTTACCTTCATTTGAAAGATTTAAAACTCCCTTTTTTTAAAAAAAAAAAAGATACAAGCGTGAGATGAAAAATTAAGTAAATTAAAGAGTGTTAAATAAATCCATTCATTCAAAATATTAGAGGTGGACAGGTACCGGGTTAAGTTAGGTTTTGACTTACATTAATTTCCAAAAATAGTAAATATAAGTCTAGATCTATTATCTGTCATAGGTTTTTTTATAACCTTAACCTGATCTTTTTAAAATCTAACCTTGTCTGATAGTCTGTTTAAAAGCTTACTTGATTATAAAATATTTAAATAGACCAAAACACAAACTCTTAAATATGATAAAAGACTTCAAAATATGTCCAAAAAAAGTATATCTTTAAATAGGTCAAAAAGCTTCTTAATTAGGATAAAAGTCTATTTTTAAATAGATCAAGATTATTTCTATTGTCATTGAGTTTTTGAAAAAATAATAATAGTGATAATATACATAGACTAGTCTATTAAGCCTAATAAACTATTTTATTACCAGTACCTTGGCTTGTTTAATAAATAAGTATTCAAAAAACCTTGTCATATTTTATTTACTAAATAAGCTTAGTCAAGTCAAATGTATGTTAAAGCCAAAGATCCCTAACAAATCTTGACTATTTCTACCCTTATTTAAAATAGGAAAATGATATCTTGACACCCACATGGGTGTAGACATCCATGTGGGTCCCATACAATGTGAGAGGAGTGATGGAGAGAAAATAAATTAGAAAAAAAAGTAAGTGACGGGACCCATGTGTATTGTGAGTGGGGTGTTTGGGTGTTTGAGAAAATTGGATGTTGAGATAGCAAAACCCTTTAAAATATAGATCAAGTAATTTAATTGAATTCAAGTACTATTATCTATCTATCTATCTATAATATATCTATCCATAATATTTATTTATTTATTTTTTATTATATATATGAAAGTTTTCTATTTTTTTCTTCTGTAGCTGCTCTTTAAAAATCCAGCTATAATTAATTAAATAATTGTATGAATAACTTTTTCTTCTTAATTTATACATCTCATTTTCGAAATTATCATTTTTCACTACTATATCCCATCTTAATTAACACAATTCACCTTTCATGCCTTCCGTTGGTTTTATTTATTGTTCTTGATTTCAACAAACAAAGAAGAAGAAAAATCTCAAATTCAATTTATTTAACTTTTTATCTTCTTTCTCTATTGAAGATGATATTAAGTACTAATTTCACATAATTTTTTATAAAAAGTTGTAATTGAAAAATTATACTTTTATCCATTGCTTAGATTTTCGATCACATACTTGGTTTCATTCATTAAATATTAGATGTATTTTTTCAAAGGAAAATTTTAGGTTGGGGTAAGCATTAGTATCCCATTAGTGTCAAGACCCTAGCCTCTTTAAAGATTTTCAGGAGGAGTTACGTATCGCTCCATCAACAAAGTTCTCATATCAATTAGTAAATTTGAACTTATGCTTTTATGAGGTGTGAGGCAAATCTCAACCAAATACGCATATTTTGCTCTAAAGAATGACTCTTTGTTTAGGATTGGCGACCCTCCAAATTTTTTAATCCAAATAGAATTTGACAATTTGGACTTACGTCCCTGATAAAATCGTCTCTTCAATTGAAAAACCAAAAAAACCAAAAACATTAATAGCAATTGTTAAAACAGAATCATTTCAAATATTTTAAATTTTATTTTACTTTTTCATAAAAAAATATTATAGTTAAAATAAATTATTTAATACAAACATTTTCGTGCTAATTTTTTTATTAACTTTTATGCTACATTAATTCAAGTGACACAAGTATAAATGACATACACACACACATATATATATATATATATATATATATATATATATATATATATATATATATATATATATTATCCGTATAAATAACATTCGACCAATATATTAAATCATCTCGTCAATCAAAAAGGTCAAAAAAAAAAACATTCAATCAATATATTGCAACTCAAGTAGTAAAAATAGCTTGAGTTGGAATTTAATATTGTAATAATGCACATCTTATGGAAAAAAAAAATCATCTTGATTAAGATTAGTTTTACATCCAGAATGTAGATGTACCCAGAAAAATACTACCCAAATAATATGTATAATACTTTGACTTTAAAATTTATAATGCAAGTTGCATCTTCTCTTTTGTTTTAACGTAATTGTCTTGTTTAAATTAATATACCAAATTTTAAGAAAAAAATGGTGACAAACTTAAGTATACCGACATGATTGTAGAGTTTTACTTGTAAGATATATGAAAACATTAAACTAATAGGATGTAATGCTCCAATTAAAAAGGTGAAAGGAACCTAGCAAAGTAAGGTACAATATTGGCTCTATTTTTTAGCTTATCTTGTTCAAGCTTAAAAGTTGGTTACGTGCATAAAAAATGTCAAAAAATATATAAAAAAATATCAAACAAAATAATGTATACTATAAAGTATATGGTATAGATTCGGTGTCGTATCCTTTTGGTTTAAATTGTTTTTCTTTTAATTTTCTTCCAAAAATACTTGTTGGGTGATTTTAGTCCAATAGATCAAACAACGTTAGTTTGATTTTCCATTAAGAGAAAAGCGCAAACCTCTTGCCATATTATTTTTATTTCTTCATAAAACAAGTATACACCGTACATATTTTAAAATAACTAAAACTATGTACCGGGAAAAAAATTAAAATAAAACTACCATAACACATTGGAATATTCAACGCATATTACGCAAATTGTCAAATTATTTAATCATGACGATGATGATAAAATACATAAGGTTCATATAAAGGCTTGAAACGAATTATTATAATATGCACAAAACCCCTGTTGACTTTTTACCACACATTTTATACGTCTAAGGATATAATTGAAGATGGGAAAGGACTTTCACAAGAGACAGCAACTTGTAAGTATAAAACTGTGGTTAGTTGTCAATGTCCACACGCAGTCCCAAACCAAAATTTTGGTGTTTTATATATATATATATATATAGAGAGAGAGAGAGAGAGAGAGAGAGTAACTCGTTTTCAGAATTCATTTTCATAACCATCTGAAGTATATATATTACTTTGATTGGCTATCAAATGTCAAAGGTTATATGTATGTTGATTACAAAAAATCATGCCATTCTATTGGTGAATGATTATGCGGATAATCACTTATGGGATTAACTTATTTTGCATTTAAATTAAAGAATGTAAGAATTGACTGCTCGCAGTTTCTCCTTGAGTATTTATTTTACTATAAAAAAGGAACGTAATAATATATGCATGCAATTAAGAAAAATATTAATGAAATAATATGAAAATTTAAAAATTAATAATTATATTATATCACTCTAACACATAAATTCTAATAAAAAAACTCACTATTTATTTTTACTAAATGACAAGCTTGCATCTTAGTCAACACCACTTTTTTTGGGTACATCTGAGTAACATCATTGTATCATATTAAATGTTTTCTAGAATTACATGATGCATTCAACATTACTTATCACTTATCAGAGACCACTGTATATGCTACCAGGTTCTATCTACTGATATAGTTATTTCTGTCTAATACCTACCTAATTAGCTTGCATTATTAATTGACATTAATTTTAATATATTGTTAATATAAATTTTATATCATTTAGTTATATATATTATTTTTAAAGCAATAGAAAATTGAGTCAAGCATTTTGATTTATATGACATTATATTATTGGAATGTTTATTTATATAATTTTTATTACTCTGATCATACAAAATTTATTTATTTTTTATGAAAAAAATTAATTCTTATTAATTGTTCGATTTTGATAATACCTAGCAAATTAAGAAATATATTAATTTCGATGTCCCCATCTATTTTACATTTTTTCGCATTTTCTTTTGCATGCATAATGTTAAAGCATTAATTAACTCTTTCCATTTAATTTGTTTGATTTATACTTATATATACAGGGTTATATTTTCACCCATTACACAACTAGCCAGAAAGGATTTTTCACCCAAATAAAATAAAAAAGCATTATACTCATTTGCAATACACAATAAACCTAAACATATTCATGCTCACCTATATATGAATGTGAATACACTTGGGCTTTTTCAATCATTCGTCGCTTCACACTTGTTTCCTTTCCTTTTTACTTTCACTTTCAAAGAGATTCTTCAAGTTTTTGACCATAGCAAACAATCTTTACAGCTTGAATGATGTTCATATCTTCGTCAAAGTTGATAGCCTGATATTTTGTCTCTTTATTAGTTTACTTTTATTGTTTCCTTTTTTTAATTCAAAGCTAGTTTAGCTAGTACAAATTTAGTTTAGTTTGCTTACTTGATTGCTAGGTATTCTCTTTATTAGTTTAGTTAATTTTAAGTTAATTTAGTTTAAAGGAATATGTTTAGTTTAGTTTGCTTTCTTGACTGCTCGGTATTCTCTTTAGTAGTTTAGTTAATTTTAAGATAGTTTAGTTTAATTTGCTTACTTGATTGACAGGTATTCTCTTTATTAGTTGAGTTAATTTTAAATTAATTTAGTTTAAGGGAAAAGTAAAGAATGTTATATTTGGATAAGAAGTTAAGACATTTTAACTTTATTATTTTGATAATAAAGTTACGCATTTTATTGGGATTTCACTTTATTGATCTGAATGCATATAATATAATTTAGTTTAATAGTAAGTTATCTAGAAATTAGTTTAGTTTAATGCCAACTAGGATAATATCAATTAAATTTGTATAACTTTAATTAATAATTCAGTTACTTTTAGGTGGATGATTTGTTGACAATGATAGTTTTTTTGCCTTTTATTTTATTAAATTTATAAGACTAGTGAACTTTTAATTAAAATTAATTAGTTTAGGATTTAAGGTGATAAAATTTTAAACTTCAGAATTCATATATTTAATTAGTTTAAGATTGTTTGTGTTTAAAATTAATATTGATAATTGATTTTTTAAGGTTTTGTTGTTTCTTTTAGCATGGATTGATATTTAGTAACATATTGATCTAATTTATACAGCCGCACCAAGTATTGCAATTGAGGGGCTGCAGCGCACCAATACCCCATACTTGCATGAAGTATTATCTACGACAGATAGGGTTTTAGGAGTTTGTGAACTTTAGTAACTTCCACAATGACTCAGCACTTATCAGTGCACTCAAAATAAATATGAATATGTAGGGCTCCTTGTGTATTTGGGCATATATTTCCGCCCATTTCGGTACCAAATATTTTTTCTATTTATTTCGATAAATAATTTTTTTTTTGTTTATTTATGTAAAAAATCCAACAAGAAAATCGTTAACAACATTCTTCACAGGAAAGACAATAATAATTATAAGTGGCTCCTTAAATTTGCACATTGATTTTCACCAAAATAGTAAAAAAGAAAACCTCATCATGACATGAAGTGTACTAACTATGAATGGTTTTCGTTGCGGCTACGTTGGTTTAAACGTGATTCTGACTTGATATAATACATAAATACAACTTGTAGCCCTGCAGTTTTCATTCCCCTGTTAGAATTTGATTGATTTTTTTTTTTTGGAGGCAAATCCAAATGAAGCTAATTTTTTCCATATAAAAAATAACTTAAATTAGAAAATTTCGTTCAATAATATTTACGAAAGATGAAGGTGAGGTTTCAAGAAAATTATTTATTTAATTAGAGTACATATATATTACGATAAAGTCATAACTTCAAATCTTATTATCTTTGAGACGTAAAAAAAGAAAAAAAAAAACTTCTTTAATAGGTAAACTTAGCCAGAACAACTATACCAATTAAAGTTTAATGGACTCCAAATTCTAACAATTTAGATATGTGAAAAGCCATACACTTGCAATGAGGAGAGAAACTTGGCATGCAATTATTATTGAGGTCTTATATAAAGTTAAATCAATTCATTTTATATGAAATTTTGGATAAAAATTAGATTTAGTTTTAAATTTTTTTATGTATTGACAGTATAAATTTTTTTTATATAATTATTTAAGTATTTGTGAAATATATTGTGATGTCAATAGAGTGATATAATTATATGTTGAAAATTGAAAAATAGTATTCTGGTAAATTATTTACAATTTAGCCTTAAATTTAGGTTTCATAATTCATACACTTTCTTTGTTTCAGCTTATCTGTCAAAGAATTTAAAAAAAAAAACCACACACTCATATTAAGAAAAAGCAATATATTAGTCTTGGTAATAATGCAAAATTATATAATTAGACAAAATTACCCATGTGCACTTTCATTAACGTAATTAATATGTACTGCTTTAATTAATACAATAAATTAGTTTGAGGGTATTGTTGAAAGAAAAGAATTTAATATTATCTTGATATTAGAAATAAATAAATATTTTGAAATAAAAGAATGTGAGAAAAAAAACAACAAAAGAATGTAAAAAACTCAATACACAAATTAAAACTGATTAAATATATCATATTAAACTAACAAATGAAATAAATTAGGAGGAGTAATATCAAATTAATTTATATGTTATCATTTATTAATTAGATGTATTTATTATTGTCAAGGGAGGTGCTATAAGCAATGGGCATGTATTGCATGGGCAATGGTGCTATAAGCAATGGGCATGTATTGCGTGGGCAATTTCCTCAAGACTTCTACCTAGTCTTTCATCGTTAGGAGGACCAGAAAAATTTCATTTATAATGCATTCAATTCGAATAAATTGTAACCATACATTTACTTATATTGTTGATTCCACAGTTTCTTTTGTTGACTTCATACAAAATAATTCGTTGGGAAGAAAAAAGACAAATAAGATAAATATAAATATAAATACAGGACAGATTCAGAAATTGTTTAAAGGAAGACCTGAAAATAATCATAATCATATTATATAAGATAATTTTTTAATATATGGTAATATGAAAAAATAATTTTTTAATATATGGTAATATAAAAAAATTCTATATATATAATTATATCATACTTTGTATAGTATATAAAACTCATCAATAATAAAATATATTTCAAAAGTCATATTATAAATTATAAATATTTTACTTAAATGTTCAAGAGCTTCAATTAAGTATTACTAATTCGCTATGAACGTTTATATCACAACTTGACTACAAATTTAGTTATAAATAAATAAATAAAATATGAAATATTTCTCTCAATAATATTATAATATATTTTTTCATATCTTATTTCATAAACTAGATAATATATTTAGAAAGAATTAATAAAACTTGATATATATGCATATATAAAATTGAGACTTGAGGGGACGGGGCCAAGGCTCGTGCCTGGCCCGTCTTTATCCGTCCCTGATTTTAAATAAGTTTTTTTTTATTTTTTTATGAGGGAATATAACATAAATAACTAAATAAGCTAACAGAAGCAAGTAAGCTTTTCATTAACCCTTCATTATTTTAAATGATTTGTTACTGTTTTTTCAATATAGAAATAAACAATATTATTGAAAGAGCTTTAACAGAGTAAGCAATGTCTCGAAGCAGATGCAAGGACATAGCAAAACAAAAAAAAAAAAAAAGCTATGATTCCTTGAATGCTTCAAATTTTCAATTTACGTGGGCGCATTTTGAAACAGAGGATGGTCAGCATAAACTGGGAGTATAAAATCTTCTAAGCAATCGCACATTGGAAAGTTGTCAAGATTGAGAATGAAATGGAGTTTGTCTAGAATTTCAATTCCGGTCAAGTTGTCATGTTGTTTTAGATAGACTCCTCCAAGATACCCTTGGGATTCTGCAATGCTGTTCATAAAATAAGGAGTGTTACACACTATATAATCTGAAAGTTAAGATTTGAAAGTGTAATTATGTGTTAACTATTATCAAAATATTGTAGAAAGCTTTCTTTTCTTATCTCTCATGTTTCTCTCTCTTCATGTCATCATTTTCTTATTTTTTATGTTTCTTTCTCTTACTTTTCTTTTTTTTCCTATAAAATTTGATTGTATTATTTACACCGTCACTGTTCTCGTTGCAAAGTGAAAATTACCTCCTATCAAATATAATTATATACATCATTTTTCTTGGCTATGATTGAAAGCAACATAATAGAATTAGTTGAATTTGAAATTTATACAATAATCAATCTTTCTAATAATTAATTACCAATAATATAATAATAGTCACGATGATAAACAAACAAGTTGTAGAAGTATCCTGGTGGTATTATGTGTCAGGTTTACTAGTTTTTCTACTATGATTTACAAATTTTTATAGTATGGTTTACAAGTTTTTACTGTATAGTTTACAAGTTTTTTAGTCTAGGTTTACAAGTTTTCTCTTCAAATTTAGTATCACTGTCATTTTCAATCATCACAGACACTTCTCCATCACAGTGAGGATACAAATAGCACTAGATAACAAATTTCTCCTATCTTTTTCAAATAAAAAAAGAAAATCCTTCCTAAAAGGAAATTAGAACGACAATAGAGAAACCAAGTACAATGAGCGAGAAAAAAAAAGTTACAAATATTTCTCATTTTTAGTTTTTCATTTCTTTTTTGGCTATGATTAAAATCAATATAATAGAATTGGTTAAATATATTTGAAATTTATATAATAATCGATCTTCCTAATAATTAATTATAAATTAAATAATGATAGTCATGATGATAATCAAATAAATTATACAAGTATTATGATATAGAGGTATTGTGTATCACAAGTTTACAAGTTTTTCTATCACAGTTTATAAGTTTTTATAGCATAGTTTACAAGTTTTTACAGCATAATTTACAAGTTTTTACAATATGATTTATAAGTTTTTGGATCTAGATTTATAATTTTTCTCTTCAAGTTCAACACCACTATCATTTTCAATCATCACAGGCACTTCTCTATTACAATACGGATACAAATAACACTAAATAACAAATTTCTCCTCTTTTTTCAAATAAAAAAAATGAAAATCCCTCAAAAAATGAAAATGTAATGACAATAGCGAAACCAGGTACAAGAGCGAGGACAAAAAGATTTTATTTATTTTTATTTCTATCTTGGCTATAATTGAAATAAATATAATAGAATTTGTTGAATTTGAAATTTATATAATGATCAATCTTCCTAATAATTAATTACAAATGAAATAATGATAGTCATAATGATAATCAAATAAATTATACAAGTATCCTAGTATAGAGGTATTGTGTGTCAGATTTACAAGTTTTTCTATCACGATTTATAAGTTTTACAACCTAGTTTACAAGTTTTTACAGTATGATTGACAAGTTTTTGGTCTAGGCTTACAAGTTTTCTTTTCAAGTTCAGCGCTATTGTTATTTTCAATCATCACTAGCACTTTTCTCTCACAGTGAGTATACAAATAGTACTAAATAATAAATTTCTCCTCTCCAAATAAAAAAATGAAAATCCCTTGAAAAAGGAAAGCACAATAACAATAGAGAAATAAAATATGACGAGCGAGGAAAAAAAATAATCACAAATATTTCTCCTTTTATTTTTTTTATTTCTTTCTTGGCTATGATTGAAATCAGTATAATAGAATTGGTTAACTTGAAATTTATACAATGATCAATCCTCCTAATAATTAATTACAAATAGATGGTGGTCACGATAATAATCAAATAAATTGTATAAGTATCCTGGTTCAGAGATATTATATGTCATAAGTTTACAGTTTTTTTTTCTTGGGATTGCTCTAAAGCCTATATCTGTGAATTATCATATAAGAATTCTTATAAGCATTTGGAGAATTTGAGAGTTGTGTCTTGGTCCCAATAAGATTATTTATGGGAAATTCACTTAAACTTTTGCTTATAAAAAAAAAAAATCTCATTCATGAATCCGAGATAATTTGACAAAAGTCAATATCATATAAAATACGAGACTTTTCAAATTTTTTTTCACTTTTTGTCGTGACACAGTATGAGCCTACCCAGTCAGGACTAAGATCAAGGTAAAATTAACCCAACTCACACCAATAAAGACCCAATGAATAATGGCCTAACAGAAACCTTTTGTGTATGGGTTAAAAAGGGGCCCATATATAAGCATGGACTCTAAGCCCATAAGGCCCAACAAGATAAAATCCAAATGGACAGACCTGCATTATGAGCCCAAACCAAAAAATAATTCCCGATACTCCGCACAGAAAATAAAAATGAGTACTTTCGTGTCAACTCACATCTCTTCCTAAAATTGCAATTGATAAGAAATGAATCGACACAATATGATATGGAATCACAAATTGCAATTTTTTAAAATATAAATAAAAGAAAATAAAAACAAACACACGCGCGACGCAAGACAAGACGAGGTTAATAGATTGAAGTGCAAGCGAGCGAGCAAACAATCCAAAACGCAAACGCAAGCTTGTTTTCTCCGAGGTTGTTCTTGTTCTTGTTTGTGTGTTTGTTGCGATTGAGTTTGAAAGAAATTGTCGTGCTTGAAAGGGAGTAGGGGGTGCAAAACGATGTCGCATCGATTGTTGAAGAAGGTTCTGAATCAGCAGCAGCAACACCTTCTTCCCCAACAGCAACAACAAGATGATGATGATCACATCAACGCTAAACAAGAAGAAGATGAAGAAGAAAATGACTCTTCTGCTGCGAATCGTTCTTCGATTAACCCCTTCGACCTTCTCAATGAACAAGAAGACACCACTACTGACCCTGAAGACCAGGTTTTTCTATTTCATTCCCTTAAAAACAAGAAAGAGAGAGGGAGAGAGAAAAATTGTTCCTTTTTTAGGGGAGGGGGTTGAAAGGGGTAAAGTTCTTTTTATTGCTTGTTCTTCTGTTCATTCACATGACTCAAAAGTGAGACTTTTTAAGGGTTAACGAGTGAGGAACTACTTGAACCAACGAAGGCTTTGCTTGATGGGGAATTGGGTTCTGTTTTGTCTTGGTAGTGCTTAATGGAGGTGTTGAGTTTAGTAGCTGGCTAGCTCGAAAAATTATAGCTTTTTGTGTGTTTGGAATTAATTAGAAACACATTAATAGAGATTAGATAATTTCAATTCAAGTTCAAAAAATATTTTTTTTTGTTAAGACCCCATTAATCTTTTTGTTTTTTAATCAAATGTCGAGCCCATTTTTGTACTAGAGAATGGTATAGTGTAAATGCAATATTGATTTTTCTTGAAGATGTGATAGTGACTAATTAATAACCAATATAGAAAAAAAAGGGTGTTTAGCTTAAAATTGATGATTCTATTCTTTTGCAAATGATGGGATGGAATATGGAGTATGTTTATTGCGCATGTTGGCTTCTAATATTTAACTATCGAGGGCTAATTTGCTGTTCTGCATGCAGGGAGATGAATTGATGTCCACCAGTGAAACTCTGGCGAGATATGACGATAGAGAGGAGTCATCATCGAAGAGAGATACGGCGGTTTCAACATCCAGTACGAAATCAAAGAAAAAGAAGAAGAAGAAAAACAAGGATAATTTTGTTGCCAATAAGACAGAAGGTGAAAAAGAATTGGATTTGATTTTGGAAGATTTGTCCCTGGATGTCAACTATTCGAGTGAGCAGCACATCTCTGCGAAAGCCAAAGGAGTGAATGCCAGAGACCAAAATAAGTCTGTTAAACAGAATGCGATCTCCATATTACAGGTGGATCCTAAATATTTGAATGCTGAAAATGAGCTGAAAAGAATATTTGGATCTAAGGTTGTGAAATCATTTGAGAGTAGTAATCAAGCTAGCAGTTCTAGGCAGATACGAGGGGTGAGGCGTGGACACTATAACCTTAGAAAGACCGTTCTCGTCACTCCAGCAAGCCATTGGCCCCGGTGGGATGGTTCTTTGTCTATGGAATTTCTGGAAACAAAGAATGGATATAACTACTTTAGGTAAGGACCATTCTTATTTCGTTGATTGGGAATATCTTCTGATTTATCTCTCTATGCTGCTGACTCTGTGGTGTGACTGTGTGTCTTCTGCAACTCTGTATATGTTAATGGTGAAGGACTTAGTTGTGGTATCCTATATCCATTTTTTTTATGTATAATAATAATGATATCAATTTCATCTATTTGTAAACCCTTTAACTACTGTTCATTACCCCCTTATTTTGGACTTCTTATGATGTAGATATGCGCATTCGTCAGCCTACTCCCAAGCTCAGGGCGCATTTGAAGCTGCCAAAGCAATTAACGACATAAATGGCCTAGCTAGCGTATTGTTATACCATCCTTATCATCTAGATTCACTTCTAACAATGGCAGAATATTTCAAAGTAGTGGGTGAACAACAGATGTCGGCAGATGCTATTGCCAAGTGTCTGTATGGCCTTGAATGTGCATGGCATCCCATATTCACTCCACTTCAGGGCAATTGCCAATTGAAGTTCAGCCATGATACAAACAAGCCTATGTTCACAGCTCTTTTCACTCACATGAAAAATTTGGACAGGCGAGGTTGCCATAGATCCGCTTTAGAGGTCTGCAAATTGTTGCTTTCTCTGGATTCTGATGATCCCATGGGGGCTATTTTCTGCATTGACTACTTTGCTTTGAGGGCTGAGGAGTATGCATGGCTGGAAAAGTTTTCTGAAGATTATAAAAGTTATAACTCCATTTGGCTGTTTCCAAATTTCTCTTATTCCCTTGCCATTTGTCGGTTTTACCTTGAGCGTGAGGCCTCTGATGATGCTAGTGTAGATTCTGAAAAGGCTTCTTCATCTGATCTTATGAAACAAGCATTGATGCTTCACCCTTCAGTTATAAAGAAGCTTGTGGCCAAAGTACCATTGAAAGATCGCATTTGGACTCATATTCTCAAGCATGCCCTTTTCTGATCAGAGCAGACAGGGATTCAATCTTTAGATCACTTGATTAATATATATGTTGAGAGAAATTATCTCATATGGAGGCTTCCTGATCTGCAAAAACTGTTAAGTGATGCTGCAAAACTGGTGATTAAGACTCTAGAAAATAATAAAAGTGAAGTCAACGATTGGGCTTGTGTCAGAAGGGAAGCATTTTCATCTGAGAAAAATGAGTAAGTGGTTGTTTAGTTTTATTTTATATGTTTATATTTTTCATCTAAAACTCTTTGCTTACTCTTGCGGCAGTTTTAACTACAGACTGTTTATCTAAATTGAAAAAAGCATAAAATATTTAAGTATGCTGTTTTACAAACCATTTTAAACTAGATTTTTGATACGCCTAAATTCTATTGTCTTCGAAACTTGGTACAAAATTATTTCTATTTGGAATGAGTATGCAGTAGTTGGCTGATTTCAATTACGAATAAGAACTTGCAACCATAGCATTTCTCTCAAGTAATTGTGCTTAAAATTTTTCATGTTAGGTATGGACATCTACTGGTATCCGATTTCTCTGATTCAGTGGCATCCATTCCACCAGAAAATCTGCAACAATTCATGGGTGTTCCAAGGATGAGGGAAGGTGTGCATGATGAGAATCGATTTGCTGACATGCCACTCAATGGCTATGTACCACCTCGTCCT
The DNA here is from genome assembly GCA_031216125.1 of Dalbergia cochinchinensis. Lineage (NCBI taxonomy): Eukaryota > Viridiplantae > Streptophyta > Magnoliopsida > Fabales > Fabaceae > Dalbergia > Dalbergia cochinchinensis. Next base: position 68,706,452 of record CM062375.1, on the reverse strand, counting down.
GTTGCAAATAGGAATGCATTAGCTGTCTTGTTTGAGTCAATGCTTCCATGGGTTACTTATGGGGATGGGGAGGATGGTGAACCTGATGGTGATAACCAACATGATGGTCAAGGCCAAGACAATCAATGATTCTGTATGCAACTCAGCATTCGTCCTAGAAGATTTTTTGGGGGGAGTGGAGGGGGATGTTGAACTCTGATGAGATTTCTTTCTTGTATAGAGCGATAATTAGGGAGCTTGGTGCTTTCTGCTATTGTGTTGATCCTATAAATGCCCTCAATTTTAGGGATATTGATATCAAATGTTATGCCTTTTTTGTTACGAATTTTTTTAATATGCTTTTAATGTAAACTTCATACTATCATAGAATCTTCTTATCATGTTAATAGAAGATTTTAACTTTGATAACAGCTACTTGAGGGGCGAAATTCTTTTATGATATAGCAGCACCTAAATAGGGATGATCGTGTAAAATTCCCCTTAAAATATCAAAATTAAACACTTTCTGTGTCTCATCATGTATTTGTCATCTTTGTTTTATTAACATTGTAGGAGTATCATCAAGAAAATTCTAGTAAATAGTAATGGTAGTGTCAAAATGGTAATGATATATGTAGCTAGTAATATTAACATCAAGAGAATTGCATTAATTTTTAGAATATGTGTCATAAAGGGGTAAAAATTGATGTAAATTTTCATGAAAGAGTTTTATATGTAAAATTACACATGAAATTCATCCATAAAAAAATTTACTATTATTTTACTTCATAACCAAATACACCCTTAATAGTAACTTGCTCATAATGAGAGTCGGGTGGAATCATAATGAGAGTCGGGTGGAAGCAAGTATTAGTACTGCAGATTTGCTGCTATACGACAAATATCATCATCTATTGTGATGTGGCTAATTAAGAACTTCACATCTTATAAACATATATATTTGTTGCACAAATATTCTAGACTCTTATCATGCCTATAATTAATTCTCAATAGCAAACTTTTGGCAAACAAAATGCATAAAAACTGTTCAATACGCCGGCCTAGGCATGCAGAGGAATAATATATAAATTGTTCTGGGCCTGCTCTGGATGGTGTATGCATTGTTCTTAAATCTTTGTAAGTCCTTCCAGCTCAAGCGTGCCATTGTGACATTCCTTTCCTTTCCTTTCCTTACTTTCTGCGTAGCCTCCAAAGGCAATAGAAGTAGCAGGAAGGGAAGTGGGGGACCAGGTTTGGAATCAAGTTTGCATGATGAAGTTGTCATGTGAATGGATTCTAATACATCATTTGGTGCACCACTATACGCTGTAAACATCATTACAAGACTGCTAAGCATTGTTGTATAGTATCTTAGTTTTATGGGTCTTTGGATTCACTTATTGTCTTGCCTTAACATCCATATTGAGAGATTTTTCAACAAATTTTGAACCAAAAAAAAGGATGTTTCGACAACTTAAGTAACATGCATCCCTTTTCATCTGCTTTAACCACGAGTTAAGATAGAGCTCAATTGTTTAAATGAGAACTTTGTAACACTAAAACTCATCAAATTAAATGGTTTCGACAACTTTAAGTAACATGCATCCCTTTTCATCTACTTTAACCACGAGTTAAGATATAGCTCAATTGTTTAAATGAGAACTTTGTAACACTAAAACTCATCAAATTAAATAGCCATGAATTACTTGGCTGTGGCCTCATAGAGTCATCAAATCATTGTGTAGAATAATAGGTCGTCAGATCACGGCAGGTATAGAGATTTTTATAAACTCCACAAGTATTGCACTACAGAGGGCGAGGCCGTGTCGGGAGCCACAAGCAGAAAGTGAATTGTGCTAATCTTTTTGCATTGGCAGTGCTAATAGGATAGATTCTTGCATGAATATAAATTTATCAACTTATATTTAGATTACTTGAATTTAGGCCTTATTAACTTCATTTAAAATATATTAATTAGAACAATTATTTCACAATTACAAATTTAACACTTCGTATTTTAGCACAGTTACACTAAAATTGATGGAGATTAGAAATGTTTATCTTTAACCAAATCGGTTAGATTCCGTTTTATTATTAGTATATTTAAAAATGAGATATTAAATTTATATTTATGTAAAGATCTCTCTATTTATTAGGATTCAAAACTCTATTAATTTTATTCTCTAAACTGACAATATCCGAAATCTTTTAAACTCCAATTAATCCAGATAGAGACAAGTTAGTTTACACTTGAATATAACTCCCTCAATACTAATCTTTCTCATTTATAAGATCTGAACTTGAAATCTTACTTAAAAGAAACAAGTATCAAACCAATTAAATCAATATAATATTGTTATCTACTAACTTTATTTTATTGTGAGTTTACTTATTTTTTTTTCGCTTTTAGGAGAGCTATATATAAGTGTGGATGCTACTAAGGACTAAGTACTGCAACGCATACACTTTAGGGCACCTTACATCATCAAAGGCCACTAAATCAAAGACCACATGGCAATTAGTCGAAACCTTAAGAACGCTGTCATAGCATTCCTTGTTCCTCTTCCCTCCATCCTCTTCTACTTCTCATTCCTCAAACACTATGACCCATCAATTGCCACCGGTTCAAACCCAAATTTCCCATCAAAGTTTGAATCTTTCTGGTCAACACTGTGTTCTTGGTGCTACCACCACCCTCTCCAATTGGCCAATGCACTCTTCTTCCTCAACGTCAATGTCCTCTTCTGGGTCATAGGCCAATTCCAAAATAGCCACTGGGTAATTAACGCACAAACACAAAATAACCAAAAAAAAAAAATTACATTTTTCATTTCTGGGTATCTTTAAAGTTGTCATTTTTGGCTGTTTCAAGTGATGATTTATGGTTGCAGATGATTGACCCTTATTGGACAGTGATACCAGTGATGCTTGTTCATTACTATGCAAGTCACCCTTTGGGTGAGTATGATTGGTGGAGGTCAAGGATCGTGGTTTTGTTGACTTGGGTTTGGAGTGTGAGGCTCACTCATAACTACTTCAGGAGAGAGAGGTGGCAATGGGGTGCAAGGGAGGATTGGCGTTTCACTGAGATGAGCCAGCAGTATGGGAAGCAATGGTGGTGGATTTCATTCCTTGCTGTCTATGTCTCCCAGCAGGTCAGTTTTTGGTTTATACATTTATTTATTTAATTTTCTTTCATGGAGTGTTGAAATGATGATTACATAGTAAACCCTTGCAGTAATCCTAAAATTGTAAGCATTGGTCATAATAGTCCCTGACTTTAACAACTTTTTTTTTTAAATAAATAAATAAATAAATTATCTGGTGTTTCATTTCCTTGTTAATTTAATTTTAACGTTTTGAAAACATTGAGGGATGTAAATAGGGAAAAGCAACTTTTGGGACTAAATCGAAACCTTGGTGAAACGTAAGAACGCAAATGAAGCTACGTCCAGATCAATCACTAACATTGTTCTCTCGTTAATTCATGGGGGTGTTGAAATGATGATTAAATAGTAAACCATTACTTTAGTCCTGAAATTGTAAGTGTTAATGGTAATAGGTCCATGTAGGGAATTTGCTTTTAAGTTCGGTGGCTAATTTGACTAACAAGATTGCAGATCTCATGACTAATTGATTAGCGAGAATACAGTGTTATTTGACTATGAAATGAAATATCAAGGACTTTAAAAAAAAAAAAAAAGTTCTTAAAATCAGGACTATTATGGCTAGTGTTTACAATTTCTTTGTTGAGGCGGGCGTTTATTCTATGTTCCCTTGAACATGCTTGGTGATTGTCAGTTTGGTTTTATTGCTGTGCCATTGAAATGGGTGTTTTTTGTTTTTGCTTCTCACACTTGCAGGTGTTTTTGATTGGACTTTCCCTTCCCTTATATGTTGTCCACTCTGTCAATAAGCCTTTGAGCATCTGGGACTTGGTAGCTGTTATTGTCTGTTTATGTGGCATTGTCATTGCATACTTCGCAGATACACAGCTCTATGACTTTGTCAGTGGAAACAACAAATTAAAAGGGCTTGGTAAACCTGTGGTCCCTGTCCTTGATAGGGGCTTGTGGTATTACTCCCGGCATCCGAATTACTTTGGTGAGCAGCTGTGGTGGTGGGGACTAGTTGTATTTGCCTGGAGCCTTGGACAGGGGTGGACCTTTGTTGGTGCATTGGTTAATACCATGTGTTTGGCTCATGTGACTAGGCTTGTGGAGGAGCGAATGTTGAGAAAAGAAAGCCGAGCAGAAGCGTTTAGGCTGTATCAGAAGACAACTTCAGTGTGGGTTCCTTGGTTTAAGTCCTATCCTGCTGGAGTAAAACAACAGAAGAATGCTTGATGTTTTTCTTAGTACAGTGGTTGGTTGATTGATTGTATAATCATCATCTTGGTGTAGGCATTGTTCTCTGTTGTTTATTCAATGGAACCACGAGTTGTTTGTGTTCTAGATGAGTAGGTTGCTGTGATATTGTATAAAACCTTTATGTATCTGCTACATTTGGAGTTATAATATATTAAATGCCTGAGTTTCCTTGAAAAACCAAGGTTTCTTCTTGAATTCGCCTCTTCAGCTTAGAAATGATTGTTCTTCATGAGTGCCCTTATGACTTTGTGTTGTTGAATCAGTCATTTGGCTGTGGATGTATTGCCACTGGTCCTTTTGGTAAGACTTCTTTCAGTTAATGGCAAGGGTTGAAGCCGTAAAGAAATATTTTGCACCGGAGCTATATTAATAGCTATGCTATTTGATAGAAAAATTCTTGCATGCTCATAGAGTACATTTAATATGTGCTTTATTATTATGCACTCAATATTTAAAATTTTTTTTATATAACTTCTAAACATCATAAATGAAAATGAGCGACTGTGAATTTTTCTGAAACACACATTAAATATTTTCTATAAGAGTATGCAAGAATTTCTTTTATTGTTAACATAATCTTCAATTGTGATGATTTGACATGGTTTCATGTTGATATCAAGTGAATATCACAATGAGTTGTGACTTGTGAGTCCTACCTTTACATCTAACTTTTGAAGATACATAAATTGAATGAATACATTGTAGTGATGTACCAATTACCGTCTAGTGTTGGACACACATATATCATTGGATCCAATCAAAGTTTGATATATTAGCCCACACGGCCCAAAGTTCAATTGCAGCTCCTTGTTTTCTCGTTCCACACACAAGCAAACATCGTGTGGCACATTGATTTTATTTGCATTTCTTTAAATTCTGACCTTGACTTTTCATGTAGCCATTTTCTCGCTTGTGTAACATAAGTGAGAAGTTATCCCAAATGACAGAGCAAAACTAGATAAACAAATGTGGAATTTGAACCCGTGATCATCAAATAGGCATGTTACTTGCTTGTGATCATGCAGACGTGGAATGTTCCCTATGTAATCTTCCAATATTATCTTATATCCCAAAAATAACATGTTGAATTACAAAATAGGATTGAAGAATCCTACCTTGCATTAAAAACTGGTTGCTGTTATTGATCAATTAGGGAGCTGATGAGTGATTTATTTTTACAAAAAGTGATTCAAATATGCAAACAAATAGTGATATTAGTCTAGTCTCCTAGAGTATGGTCCGAAGCCTAAGTGGAGATTTTCTTAATGATGTTTTTCCATATGAATGAATATTGAAATCAAATCCAGAACATCATGTTTAAGAAATTCGAGCTCCTCCTACTCAAAGCAACACCTTATTGATCTTATTTTTATTACGAAGTATAATTATAGTCATATCTTCTCAGTTGACTTTGAATTATATGTCTAATTTATGGTGGAGTAATGCTAGTTTGACATCCAAAAAGTGGGTGTCTGTTCAGACACTCATTTTATAATCATTGGATGTGATGAATATTAAGGATAAGTGGGAACCACCATCACATCCAATGGTTATAAATGAGTGTCTGTTCAGACACCCACTTTTTAGGTGTCAAAATATCATAATCCTTTATTGTGTTTAGCTTACTAGTCGTATTGTCGATGTTATACACAGAAGATTGTAGTGTCATGGACAGAACAGTCACAGGACTAGCATGACAAGTAGGAAAACAAATGTGGTATCCATATATAATTCAATGCAAAGGCAACATAACAGGATGCATGAATTCACAAAAATCATTATTGTCTCGGTGTTTATCATTAAATCAAAAGTTATAGATATCAGTAAAGATGTAATTTTATTTTCTATTTATTTTTAAAAAATTGCATCTAACATAGAAGTTGCACTTATTACGAGTGTTATGAATTATGAAAGGCTAAAATGCTCGGAGTCTTAAAGGCCAATACCGATCAAATAAAGCCAACGATCTTTTTCCAATTTCAGGTGCAATAAAAGTAAAAGATTAACTAAATAACCAATACAAAGTATCTAATCAGCCAGAATCTACAATTCAGACTAGCATGCTCACGGGCACACGTCCAGGGAAATGCTAAATATTTCATTTGTGAATCAAGAAGTGTTGTTCATGGATTGGGGTGCTTGAGATTTGAGTTAATTATAATATAATTTATGCGACCTGCAGATGTCAGCACTGAACTGTTTGATTCCAACTAAGGGTTGAGCAGTGAATGAATTATGCCTAACCTTATGGAGGATATTACTATGTGCATTCATTGTCTTGTTGGTACCTGCACGGATGGTGCATATAACTAACTTGTGAAGGTAGGTGAATATCATTAGATGTATTAAATAAGGTTATACCAACTTCCTAAAGAGACATACTCTACTAACATAAACCACCGTATGAGAAGAAAGGAGCATGTTTCTATCCTTTTTTGAGCAAGACTTTTGTGACCACATGCATCTTCCACATCCAGACAAAGCACACCAAGGAAAAATCAAGCGCACGATGCAATAGGAGTGTTTATTTGTACATTAAAATTAAACATTATTTATATATGTTATAGAAAAAAAAAACTTTGATCTCATCTAACCGAATCAAACATTTTGTTTTTTTTTCTCTCTATAACTAATTGTTATTGTTACTAATATACACATAATACTTATTATTCTTTACTTCTAAGGCTTTGAACAAATTTCTCATGCTTTGGCACTTGTTTGCATGTGAGGTGGGAATTTGAGATCTGGTTCAGCACTAGATTTCACAGACAATAATAGCTAGACGTATTTAGTTGTCACATAAACCAATAAAGCAAGCAGGTGGGATGCTTTAGTCTGCTGTTAAAGGTATCACTGCCCATAACTTCAAAATTTCAAAGTTTCCACTCACATTAAAGTCGACCAAGTGGTCTGCTACTCATTTTTCCTTGTTCATTACCTTAATATGTATACTAGTACATACTAATACTAACAAACCGGGCTAATATCTCAAATTTAATTTTAACTCACAAGTATGAAATTTTATCACTCTAACTTTTTTGGCTAAAAATACAAACTTAGCCGCTGTGATATTGGGATGTAAATATATCAGGAAAAAAAAAAACTCCTGAGGCAAATGAAATTCCCTCTGAGAATTACAAAGATGTTCATGTCCTATGAGGACTTTTATAATGCCACCACATGTAAATCCTTGGGAATATCCTATCCTTCGGCGGTTGGCACATAAATAATTGCTTTGAATCATTAAATTCATCTATACATACTTATCATCCAGACAAAGATAACCCCAAGATTTTTGGTTTCTTTCCTAGTTCACATACATACTATGCATCCTACTTTGTCCTTTACCTTCCTCCTAGAATAAAGCAAGGAAGACTGATTCAATTATCATCACTCATTAAGAAAGGATAAAAGCAAAGGACTTCACTTTCCTTTCCAATTCTCTGAGCTCAAACTTTTTTCCTTTTTGCTAGTAATCAGCAATTCAGCATACATAGTCTAGTGCCAACCCCATCTGTTGCTGTTTGTAGCAGCTAGAAAGTTCAGATTGATTGGTATTGAGCACCCAAATCCATAAAACAGTGATGAGTTGGAGTGAAAGGAATGTTTTTGGCACCAAGATGAAAATGGATTTTGGTTTCATGATTTTTATTGCGATGATCTTATTGTTTTGTTTGAGTCCTATTTGTGTCTTTGGAGAAAAACAAGGCTACCCTCAACAGCAACAACAGAACAAGAAGCTGAGGTTTGACCAAAATGGGGAATTCAAGATATTGCAGGTGGCAGACATGCACTATGCTGATGGCAAGACAACACTTTGCTTGGATGTGCTCCCTTCGCAGAATGCTTCCTGCTCTGACCTCAACACCACTGCATTCCTTAACCGGATGATCCTTGCTGAGAAGCCTAATCTTATTGTCTTCACTGGTACTCAATACTTGTTATCATAGCTTTTTGTTTTTTAGCTTTCCTTTTTTCTTGATTTTTTAAAAGGAACCTTTTCCCTGCAATCTTTCAAGTGAAGAGGATTCTAATTTTGTTAACAAAAAATTAACAAACCCCACTGATTTGGTATTTCAATGATGTGTGAAAATCTTTCATTGTTTTGGTGCTGGGGCAATTAAAACAACTTTTACTAATTCAAGACAAAGACTGTGAGGTTGTTCCAATTACTTGTAACTCGATAGGAGTTTGTAATATACTTTTGCTTTTAATGTTCATTTGCAACAGCTAAGCAAGTTACAAGTTTCTTTGTTTTGTTGTTGATATGAGGTAACCTGTTATGCATGTTTGTTGGGGTGTGATAGGGGATAATATCTTTGGGTTTGATTCCTCGGATTCAGCTAAATCATTGGATGCTGCATTTGCTCCTGCAATTGCATCAAACATTCCTTGGGTGGCTGTTTTGGGAAACCATGACCAAGAGGGATCACTCTCTCGGGAAGGAGTGATGAAGCATATTGTTGGGATGAAAAACACATTGTCTAAACTCAATCCTCCTGAAGTGCACATCATTGATGGTTTTGGGAACTATAACTTAGAGGTTGGAGGAGTTGAAGGCACTGATTTTGAAAATAAATCAGTGCTCAATCTATACTTCATTGATAGTGGAGATTACTCTAAAGTTCCTTCAATTCTTGGTTATGATTGGATCAAGCCCTCCCAGCAACTTTGGTTCCAAAGAACTTCTGCAAACCTTCAGGTACTGTTTCATCCATTCAATGGTTTTTCTGGCAGTATTCTAGTTGCAATACATTAACTCTAAGATCCAGCAGACCTCTTTCTGATTGTTTAGTAGCTGCCGATGAATCGAAGTTTCTATGGATGCTCATTAAACATGTGGCTGATTTTTCACTTCTTTCTATTGTTAATACTAGTATTTACGACTTAGGTGCTGTTTAGATAGCCTTACCCGTAAGTTGTAACTTTTTTTTTTTTTTTCGGTAGTCAAAAGTCACATTGCAACTCTTTGGATCAAATTGATGGTACAATATAAGGCTTCTCAAAAAGTTATTTTTAGTGTGTCTAGGGAAGTTGAAATATCAAGCACTTCTGCTATTGTGCATCCAAACACAAAATAACTTATTCATAAATTACTTTTCATGCCGGATCTTTTTGTCTCCCTTCACATGAGGCCTTAATTGAGCTATTTACCTAAGCGAGACCTTAATTGTTTCCATCGCAGAAAGCATACAAAAGTCGACCAATGCCTCAGAAAGAACCTGCTCCTGGTCTTGCATACTTTCACATTCCGTTGCCAGAATATGTTAGTTTTGACTCATCAAACTTCACAGGTGTGAAACTGGAACCAGATGGCAATGGCATTAGTTCTGCTTCTGTGAACTCCGGCTTCTTCGCAACCTTGGTCGAAGCAGGAGATGTAAAGGCAGTTTTCACTGGCCATGATCACCTTAACGACTTCTGCGGCAAGCTAACAGGTATACAACTATGTTATGCCGGGGGATTCGGATACCATGCTTATGGAAAGGCTGGATGGCCTAGGAGGGCAAGAGTGGTGGTAGCTAGCTTGGAGAAAACGGCAAAAGGCACTTGGGGAGACGTCAAGTCAATTAAAACATGGAAACGCCTTGACGATCAACATTTTACTGGAATTGATGGCCAGGTCCTTTGGAGCAAGAACTTTGCTAGTAAGATATCCTTGGAATACTTGTGGTAGTCTTTTGCTTCCTCCTAACTTAAGCTATAGACTGAAAAAAGATGTAATCTATCTTTGAAGTTGCGTATAAGAGATCCCTTTTGGATATAAAGAAAATGTGACAAGAAAACAGAAAATCAGGACATTTTTTTATAGACTCAGGTTTGAAGAAAGCAACATTAGTGACATAAATTTGCTGAGCATGTTAAAAGTGCAAAATCATAATGTTTTTAGTTCATGACAAGGGGAAAAGAAGATGTGGAAAATATTGTGTTGTCAGCTAAAATGAGGGTGAGAGTACAAAGATACTTAGTAATGAATATTTCAGTAGTGGCAAATGCATTTGAAGTGAAATAGTGAATATATCCGAGAAGAATTGCTTAGGTGAAGTGAGAAAATGCACTTGTGGTGTGTTTATCATGCATTCTACTTTGTTTCTGCTTTCTTTTGTGTAGATCTTTAATTTATGTGAAAAAATATGCAAAAGAGTAGCATATCAAACATGAGAATTTTAAGGAGGATATTCATAGGGGGCATGAGGAAAAGCAAAAATAGACTTAAAAGACACTTTTCTATGGTGGGATAGCGTCAGCTCAATACTATGAAGCACCTACACGGATATGGACACAGACACGAATACTGAGACACACCAAAGTCAGAAAATTATAGGACACAGACACGACATATATATATATATATAATTTTTTTATTCTGTTGTATGATTCTTTTTCTGTCTGGATATTTTTCAATCATGTTTGTATAATTTTTTTATCTAATTAATTCTTATTTTTGTAATCAACTGAAGAATTTTCAAAATAAAATCACCTAATAGTACAGGTCTAACTAAATAATTAGAGTTGATTTTGGGCTCATGTTGGTATTAAAAGTTTTTTAAAAAATAAAGAAACTAACTCATACGTGTTCGTAGTGTATCCAAACTGTATCCACAGTGAATTATAACAGTGTCTGATGCGTGTCCAACTGTGTTCGGTGCGTGTCCGAGCTCAAAAAAAATATTTTTCTAATTGGATATGTATAGACACATGTCTAGCACATGAACACACCACCAAATTGATGTGCCCGTGCGTTCAATATAACACAAGGTAGAATTATTAAAGATGGTTTGGATATGAATTAGACAGGTACAAGCATAGTGATACTAAGTGTGGATAAGAATTCTATGGTGTAATTATTTATTTGTAAATTTATGTGTGAGGACCCTAGGAATATCATGTGCATAATTTATTTTTAAATTTCATGTTATCTCCATTGATTCATTATTTATTTTGATTTTCATTGCAGGAAACGGTGGGTGAAAACAACATGGCGGCTTTTGAGAATTTCATACTGATGCAGACAGGTGTTGGCATCCACTTGAAGGTTATCTATTTTGGAACTTGTCATAAAGTTGCTACACGACTAATTTTATTTATGGAAAGCCTTTGATATACATATCATGTAATAGGATTATGAAATTGAGAGTAGCTTACTATAGAATAAAAGAAATGGGAAAGTTCATCAGCAAGGTGCAACTATTCATACCCAATATAGGATAATAATATCATTAATTTGAAGTTTTATAATAGATGGCCTTGGAAACCAAAAAATGGTTACTTTTGGAAGGTGGTTGATGGTGTGAAACCATGACTTGACTTTTAGATTTCAAGTTGCAAGGATATTTTTTTACTAGTTTACCGCTGACTTTGCATTGACTTAGAGTCAATGGAGAAATAGCCTTATTGCCTCACAACTCAAGGCAGCTTGGCTATATTGAATCAAGGTAAATTAATTCAACAAAAATTCTTACATGTTTTAAGTAACAAAGAGCAATTACATTTTAAAAATGTAGTTATTAAATGTAATTACTTAGCCTCGTGTGAAAATTTCACATATTTTTATTATGTGTAGATGTTTACCATTAATTAGGTTATTTTATGGATACATATATAGGCTAACCTTCTTAATTAATGAAAAAATTTATACGCCGCAAAATCACGTGATTATTACACAAGAAGATCTGCTCCTAGATGAAAAAAATGCAAAAGTACAAAGGATTAAGTAAATAAGATTTTCCACATTAAAAAGGGAAAAATCGATACGATTTTTTTCCTATTATGATTGATTTACATTTTTTAAGTATTTTATTTTATTTTTTATCATTAGTACTAAGATTGCAAGATATTACAAAGGAAAATAATGGTATTTTATGCTATTCATAGCCGAAAATATCAAGGTTAAATTATCATGGACTTCATAGGTTAGATTCCAAATTTCAATCAACATGCCTACTTGTCACATATTTTTCTTTGTATTTTCTCAGTATAGTAATTGCAATTCATATCATCAATTAATACCTCTGATATTCGAGGAAATATGAAGTGAATGTGTAGCCAGTTGAACAAGGACACCTTTTTTGGTACTTCAGAATTTGAAACCACTGACTTTTGAACTTATAACCTCATGTGCACTACTTAAACTGTTAGATAGTAGCACTGGCATTAGATGTTACTGCAGTCACTCATGTCATCTACGGAAAAAAAATGTGATTACTTAATGAACTTAATTACATTCAAGGCATATATAGTACTTGTGTAAGGTAGGTGAATATCATTAGATGTAATAAATAAAATAAGATTATGCCAACTTCGTGAAGAGGATATTAACACAAGCAAATGGATTAGAAGAAAGAAACGAGCACGTTTTCTACACTTTTTTTGAGCAAGATTTTTCTGACCACTTGCATGAAGCGATATAGGAGTGTTTAGTTACTCCCCGGGTGGGAGTCTTTGAACAATTCTGTTACGCTTTGGCAATTTGTTTGCCTTTGAAGTGAGAAATGAAATTTGAAATCTGTCTCAGCACTTAGATTTCACAGACAATAATGATGGCTAGGTGTATTTAATTGTCACATTGATCAATAAAATAAGAGAGAGTGGGGGTACTTTAAGGGGCTGCCAAAGTGTCAGTATTCACAACCAATGTGCCCATGACTTCGAAGTTTCCAAGCATATAAAAGTCGGTCAATGGTCTAGTATATGCTGCAAGCTTTTCAGTATCAATTTTCATGTTTCCTTGTCATTTCCATTTTGCGGGGACCAAAAAGATATTTAAACTTATTAATTTAAACCAAAATTGAGGAAATTTTATCATTGAACTATAATGTTATTTATCTGAAAACTAGTTAATGTTTCCTGCTAAATATACAAAATTAGTTAATGTGATGATAATGGTATATATCTTTGGTTTTATTGCAGAGAAAAAAAAGTCCTAATTGATCAACTTAGAAACTGAATTTTATTATTGGTGATCCTTTTCTAATGTAAATGAAATTCCCTCTGATAATTACTCGGATGTTCATGCAGTGAAGTTTTTCACGTGAGAACCTCTATAGTGCCATACCATGTAAATAAGAAATGTTATTGGTATGTTAACACATAGTATATATGAACATAGAAAGAAGAAAAGGATTCGCTAGTAGCGGATCCACTATTATTATTCTATCTTTATATGAACGTTCCTTTCAATTTCTGGGAATATCATTTGGCAATTGGAACACAAATCATTGCTTTGAATCAATCAATTAATCTACAAAGACGTCCCAATGTTTCTTGTTACTTTCATGGTTCACATACTATGCAACCTGCCTTGTCATCTCTTCCTCCCTTCTAGAATAAAGCAATGAAGACTGATTCAATGGTCATCTTCCATTAACAAAAAGACAAAAGCTAAGGACTTTGCTCTCTCTCCTTTCCAAGTTGTTGAGCTCAAACTTCCATGCTTTTGCTACTTATATATAGATAGAGATACAGACATACAGATATGGACATAGATATAGATATAGATATATCAGTTATTCAGCATTCATAGTCTATTCTTGATCCTGGTGCCGTTTGTAACACCTGTAAAGTTCATTTTTTGATTGGTATTGGGCACCAAAATCCTCAAAATAGTGATGACTTGGTGTAAAAGGAGAGTTTTGGGCACCAAGAGAGAAATGGGGTTTAGTTTCATGGTTTTGGTGGTGATAGTCTTATTGTTTTGTTTGAGTCCTATGTGTGTCTTGGGGGCAAAACAAGGGTACCCTCAACAGCAACAACAGAACAAGAAGCTGAGGTTCGGCCAAAATGGAGAATTCAAGATATTGCAGGTGGCAGACATGCACTATGCTAATGGCAAGGCCACATCTTGCTTGAATGTGTTCCCTTCCCAGGAGGCTTCTTGTTCTGACCTCAACACCACCGCTTTCCTTCACAGGATGATCCTTGCTGAGAAGCCTAATCTTATTGTCTTCACTGGTATGGTGTTTCTTTTCTAGTTATAGTTTTTTGTTTTCTAGGATTTGTTTAGTTTAATAAAACGTATTTTATTTTCATTTTCTGCTTTCAATTTTAATTACAAAAATAACACCTTATTATCAATTTGTCTCTTGTTTTAATAAGCCACTAAAAATAGGCAACTGGTTAGGCCATTAGGAGTTTTAGCATTATGCATAAGATCATAAGTTCCATCCTTATTGCCATCGATGAGACGACCTATTGTGATGTTTGTTATGGTGTGATAGGGGATAATATCTTTGGTTCTGATTGCTTGGATAAAGCTAAATCATTGGGTGCTGCTTTTGCTCCTGCAATTGAATCAAACATTCCTTGGGTGGCTGTTTTGGGAAACCATGACCAGCAAGGACCTCTCGGATCCCTCTCTAGGGAAGGAGTGATGAAACACATCGTTGGGATGAAGAACACATTATCTAAACTCAATCCTCCAGAAGTGCACATCATTGATGGCTTTGGGAACCATAACTTAGAGGTTGGAGGAGTTGAAGGCACTGACTATGAAAATAAATCAGTGTTCAATCTATACTTTCTTGATAGTGGAGATTACTCTAAAGTTCCTTCAGTTCATGGTTATGATTGGATCAAGCCCTCCCAGCAACTTTGGTTCCAACAAACTTCTGCAAAGCTTCAGGTACTGTTTTTCTTCTTGTTTAGTAGCTGATTATGAATGCAAATTTCTATGGATCCTCATTAAACATGTGACTGAGTTTTCACTTATTTCCCTTGTTAATACTTGAATTGACCACTTGCAACTTGTTTGGCAGCATCTTAATTCAAAGGAATCACCGTTATCTTTTTTCAAAAGTTGTCTCGGGAAGTTTTAGATTAATTTGGCGATACATTCGCATTTTTATTTTTCTCAAAAGCTGTCTCAAGAGGCTTTGATTATAAGCAGTTTTGAATCTAAAATAAGCTAATTCAAGCACACCTTATGACCTATTCTGAACCTAAAATAAGCTAATCCAATCACACATTTATCGTTTATTCTACAGAAAGCATACAAAAGTGGACCAAAGCCTCAGAAAGGACCAGCTCCTGGTCTTGCATACTTTCACATCCCATTGCCAGAATATGCTAGTTTATCAAACTTCACAGGTGTGAAACTGGAACCAGATGGCAATGGCATTAGTTCTGCTCCTGTGAACTCTGGCTTCTTCGCAACCTTGGTCGAAGCAGGAGATGTAAAGGCAGTTTTCACTGGCCATGATCACCTTAACGACTTCTGTGGCAAGCTAACAGGTATACAACTATGTTATGCCGGGGGATTCGGATACCATGCTTATGGAAAGGCTGGATGGCCTAGGAGGGCAAGAGTGGTGGTAGCTAGCTTGGAGAAAACGGCAAAAGGCACTTGGGGAGACGTCAAGTCAATTAAAACATGGAAACGCCTCGATGATCAAAATTTTACTGTAATTGATGGTCAGGTCCTTTGGAGCAAGAGCTTTGGTGGTAAGATATCCTTGGAATGCTTGCATTGGTCTTTTGCTTGCTCCCAAATTATGCTACAAACTGAAAAGGATGTAGTCTATCTCTTGAATCATCTATAATAGATGCCTTTTGGACATAATGAAAATGTGACAAAAGAAAACAGAAAATGAGGACAAAATTGTTTAGACTGAAGTTTGAAGAGAGAAACATTAGTGACATAAATTCGCTGAGCATATTACAAATGAAAATCATAATGCTTTTAGTTCAAGACAAAGGGAAAAAAGAAATAAAAAAAATTATTGTGTTGGCAACTAAAAGCCATTCAAAGAACTTAGGGAAGTATAATGCGAGTTTAGAAGCATATAACTGTAGTAAAGTTTACTAGTAAGAAGATGAAGGCCCGGATGCCGAATTGCTAGAGATAAAGAAGAACCAAATTTGTGATATGCAAGTAGGAGCAAATTCATATATTTGATTTCTAAAGTGAAGCTTATGAACAGGAAGGACAGCTATAAATCTGATCTTCATCTTGGTTTCTATTATTTATTGAGAGTGAGAGATCTAGTAAAATATTCACATGGTCTATGTTGTTCTTATTTATTTGCAAATTTAAACTAGCAATATCATCATCTGCATAATTTCTTTTTAAACTCATGTTATCTCCATGGACTCATTGTTTTGGTTTTCATTACAGGAAACCTCAGCTAAAAACAAAATGGTGGCACTTGAGAATTTTGAAAGCGATGCGAACAAGTGCTAGTACCCCGATGAAAGATATCTATTTTGGAATACTTGTCATGAGTTGCTATAGAATAAATTTATTTATGGAAAGTCTTTGACATACCCATCAATATCATGTAATTTGATACTGCAATTTAAAGTAGCTTGCTATAGAATAAAGGAAATGGGGAAGTTCATGAGCAAGGTGCAGTTTGTTGTATGCTATACAATTGCAACTATCCATACTCCATATCCACTTTTGTGCATGGACAGCATGGTATATAAGGAAATGGTAGCCATAATGAATGTGCATTTGATAAATATCATTAAGAAAAATGTGTGCTATATTATTTGCATCCCATCATGTCGAGCTTAAATATATCAAGAATGTTTTGGGGTTAAATTCCAAATTCTCACATGCCCATTTGTCGCATATTTTACTTTGCATTATCCATGAAAAGTTATGAGATCATATCATCAATTAAGACCAGGAAATGTGACATGAATATTCAGCATGTTGAACAAGGAACATGAGCTCAAAGATCTATTAGCCCATCCCATGGCCCCTGCGCTTGTTGCCATCAGATATTGCAGTCCTATTGTCTACTTAAGAATGTGATTACTTATTGAACTTGCATTCAGGGCATCAAAAATTGAATAGGCATTTGTACCTTTAATCATTAATCTGTGCATGACATAGTAGTCACGTTAGTGACAAGCTTTCAACCACACAAAGCACACACTCTCCAAAAACATTTAAGCCCTGCTGTGCAGTTAAAGATGTTCACCAGTGTTTTCTCAGCATAGTCTTGCACTCTCTTCCAGAGTTGTCCTTTTCCTTCTCACTTGGGGGTGAAATCCTGAAGTAGTAATAGATGGAAGTCAACACAAATAAAAACTGAATAATAAATTAAAGTCAAAGTATGCAATCAAGGAAAAATTTATCTCATAGATCCTCATACTCAAAATACGCTTACAATAAAGTTGACGGGACCTAAAACTAAGTGAATGTACATTGGGCAAAGGTGGTAGAACTTAGTGTGGAAATACTACTCATATTCATCCAAGAGTAAATAACAGATCACATTATATTCTGACAACTCAATGTTGGCGAAAATTTCTGACTATCCAACATTTTTCTATTATGAACATAGTGGTGTTAAATTTGTATCGGTATCGATCAAGACCTAGCTGTTGATTGAACTTACAGCAAAAATAGTAGCACGGCCAGGATCAGCAAGGTGTGCAAAGAGGTTGTCAATAGGACCAGTGCCAGTGTATATGTGCTGGAGCCATGCACCCATCACAGCCAACATGGCCAACCTCCCATTCTTGATCTCCTTTGTTCTCAACTCCTTGATCTTCTCAGGAGAGCCAGTTTCCATCCAAGAGGGTCAAACCAAAGGCCACCAGGGTACCCTACATCAGTCCCAGTGAGCTTGTTGTTTGGGAAGATAGGGTCATTTTTGACACAACCTGGCTTTATGATATCAGCCCATCTTCTACCGTCAGCCCAACCAATGAAAATGAGCTCAACTATGAAGAGTGTGGTGGTGTCAGTGAAGTATTCTTGTTCTCCGGCAGTGTACCATGAAGGGGTGTTTAGGACACCAATCTTTGTCAGGAATTCTGGGATGAGGATGCCAGCAGCACCCAACATTGCCCATCTGCAGTGCATAAGCTCTGCTTGAACATTCCATCTTAGGCTCTAAGGATCAGATCCTGTTGAAAAGAACAACAAACTTTTGTGGTCACTTGCAATCCGCACAAGAGATAATGAATAGAACAGTATCTATACCGAGTTCTTTATATCCATTTCATTCAATTCTCAAATGAAGTAATGACATGGACATTTTTTCTCAAAATGAATGATTTAAAAGTTAAATGTTCGCCCTCATCTCAACAAAAATATCCACGTCATGTCATCATTTGATTTGAAATTTGGATGAAATAAATGTAAGAAACTTGATCCATGTAAAAAACTTGATCCAAGTCTTTTTCCAATGGATGTTGCTGCGTAAGGTAATTCAGTGATACTAATAGCATGTTTGGATTTCAATTTGCATGTTCCAAACCATAGTGATGTGAACTACATTTAATATTATTTCAACATGTTTGGCAAAGTTACCTTAAATTACATATTTTAATATGATTTTAGTAGCAAACAAACAAGTAAAAGTGAAAAAAAAAGGTTGGTTTTCAATTAGACCAAACTATGATTGGCAAACTATAAATTGTAGACAATCTGATTAAATTTAAACAATGATCACTTACCAAGTCCTAGAGGATCAAATCCAAAGTCTCCTGGGAGACCGCCATCAAGCCAAGGTGGTGGTGGTGCCGCCGCGGGGGGGGGGTGGGTGTGCTGCCTAGGAACCAAAATGGCCTGTCAAGGTCAGCAGCTGCACACACTTTGTGGTGGTAGATCTTCCTCCAACCGGTGTTGTAATGTTGTTCAACGTCAGTTTTCTCCCACTAAGAAAAGAACCTTGTGGTTCCCAAGGGTGATCCATTCTTCTGAGAACTGCATGCAAATTCATGTTATTCATTTAGTACTACCTTGAATCTCAAGGAATGATTAAGTGAAAAGGTTCACATAATTAAGTATACATTAACGAGTGCATTTTATTCATTTGGGTCAATGTATGAAATCGTTCAGCTACTTACATTGAGTAATGCTACATATTCAGAAAAAAAAAATAGAATATTTTATAGAAATCATGGTGATTGTTGGATAAAATAAAATGATATGGTCCACTAATTTGTTTAAAAACTAATAATTATAACTAATCATTCTTGTTATAAAATTTTTGGTTGCGCAACATTTTCCACTTACATTATGTTTTAGTCTAAATATAAGTTCACTAAAATTCAACTAATCACACATTAAAAAAAAAAATCTACTAATCAGGTTAGAGTGCTATTTACATAACTATAGATGATAATAAGCTACATGTGCAAGCAAAGGGTGCGTGGAGAAACTTGCCTTGAGATGGCAACAGCTGCAATGGCAGAGGAAGCACATGCTGAAGCCATGACAGGAATTCACCTAGCTAGTGAGATAAAATGATTACTTAGCTTAGTTGTTGTGTTTCTTTGTATCGTTGATGAGTGTATAAGAAAATGCAATTTTTTTCGTTACTTTTTGAAGGTTTCTTATCTAGAAGGATAGGAATGTGACAACAGATTAGAAGGTGGGTTGCCTTGTGGCATTAAAGAATCTAATTGGATAGGTTTTTACATGCAAAAAATCAGAATCTGATGGTTCATATTTGACAATCCAAGACAAAAATCCTTGTGGCTTACATTGGCACTCGGCACCACCAAGGCAAAGATTCCAATGTGTTGCTGTCTTTTTTATGCAGACCAGACCAATGAAACAAATTATGGAACAATTGAATAAAATAATTAGTGGTACCCATATCCGAAGATTTATTTTCGAACTTGGAAATCATGATATCATCATGCGTTGTTTTGCTCTCCTTTTATTTGTTTTTATAAGATAAAATATTTCCAATATTTTTAAATATGTTAATGACACTACTCAAAGAAGGTTGCTTGCAAAGTAAAAACTGAAACTCTACACGAACTTTACCTCTAATATTATTAGAAGTTTAACTGTTGAAATCACCATTTAAAACAAAAAATAACTTAACCATTATCTTTAGACGCAAAAGTGTTACCAACGTTGGATGAGGCCAATACTTTTATGTGTGTGCGTGCTTGTTTTTTTTAACGTGATAAAACAAATTAACTTTGAACATTGACCTATTGAACAACTACGTAAATTAGCCCAAGACTACATTGCAAAAAAAAAAAAAAAAAGTTGTTAGAAACTTTAATAGAAAGCCAAGAATGATTATTTTTGGTTTCCAAACTGTCTATAAGCCAATAGTTGCATAAGTGGTTAGTTTCTTTTTGTTTTTTTGTTTTTTGAACATATGAATCCTGAGAATAAACTTAGAATGTTATATTTAAAAAATACGAACTTTTTCCACTCGAAGTAACACTTTGACTCATTTACCTATCCAAATATAAACAGTATACCAAGTCACTAAATTCAAACAAAAAATTTAGCTTATTTAAGGTTTGTTTAGTTTCAGTTTTCAGTTTTAAATTTTTTAATTTTAAAGATTTTGTGAAGAAAATATTAAAAATTAAAAACTATAATTTATAGTTTTTAAGATTTTTATTATTTTATTCACAAATTTTAAAAAATTAAAAAATAAAAATTAAAAACTGAAAGCTCCTACCAAACAGGTCATTATCCTTTTAAACTTTTTTTTTGGATTAATGAGTTTGGCTTCACAAAATAATTTTCAATTTTTTTTATTTTCTGTTTTGAATTTATTTAATGTTTTAAGAATTGTATGAAGAAATAATAAAAACTAAAAATAAAAAAACCTGAAAAATTAAATTTGGTAGATTCCTTTACAAAATTTCGAGAAATAGGATCTCAATATTTTTCCTTTCATTTTTGGCTAACATTTTTTGTTTTGGCCATTTTAAGTTTGATCAGAGACCTTTTCTTTGTCGTTTCTTTGATTTTCTTATGGGTTCACTCTCTTTTGGGTTCCCTTGCTGCACCCAATTCGATTGGGCCGGTTCTGGAGATACCTGCAACCCAACCCGTGTTCTGAAGATTCTGATTCTGTTCATTCACCTTTCCAAAACCCTAGTACCCCAAAACCACCTTCATCTTCTTGTTCTTGTTCTTCTTCTTGGACTCTGAAGTTGGAGTAGTTAGCAGTGGTAGCAGCTGCAGAATTGCAACAATGGGTGGAAGGAGGAAGAAGGGGAATGCAGCGAAGGGTTCGGATAGCGACGGTGATGAGTTCCAGCAGCCACAACAACAACAAAAACAGAAACGAAAACAACAGCTACAAGAAGAAGCTTCTTCTCCCAGTTCGAATAAGAAAGCGAAGAAGGAGATCTTACCTTCGATGATAAAGAACAAGGAGAAGAGGTCTCAGGTTCACGCAAAGCTTAAGCGCCAGAAGAAGCTCGACAAGCGCAACAAGCTCAAGGAACGCAACGCCGCCGAAAAAAGAGCTCTCGAGCTTGGCCAAGAGGTCCTGTTCAATTCTCTGTCCAAAAAGTGAAAAAAGGAAGTCATTGAATTTTAAGTTTTTGAATTCAATTGGATTGAAGGGCATGTGCTTAATTTTGAGAAAAGAATCGTTTTTTTTAAAAAAAAAAACGTAATTTTTAAGAAGATTTTGAACTCAAAATAAGCTTATTTAAAAACATCTGAATTGAATTCGATTGGATTGAAAATGCACGGGCTTAATTTTGAGAAAATAATCGGCTTGTTTTTATATAAAAAAGCAATTTTAAGAAGATTTTGAACTCAAAATAAGCTTATTCTTGAATTGAATTGGATTGGATTGAAATTGCAAGTTTCATGTTTGTTACAGCTTCATTTTGAGATATAATCTTCTTTTTTTTCCCCCTAGTTTTTCTGAAGCTTTTGATTATAAGCTGGTTTTGAAAGCTTCATTAAACGTATCTGCATTGAAATTTTCTTTGTTGTTTTTGTTTGTTTTGGTGCAGCCTCCGGAGAAGAAGGTACCTCGCACCATTGAGAACACAAGGGAATTCGACGAGACAGTTTGCAAGCCCGATGATGAAGAGGTTTTCTTCTTTCCCCCCCCCCCCCCCCCCTTTTTTTTGCAAACCCTGTCTTCCTTTTAAAATTTTAAAAAATTTGTTTGAACTTTTTTTTTTGGGGTTATTGATCAGTTCAAACTCCAATAGATAGAATTAGAGTGAGAATAAGAAAAACTAACAGGCAAACCTATTATAAGAATAGGGTTTAATGGGTTGTCTATTGACATGATTTATGTTTGGATTACAATGCACTAATGCAGGGACCCTATCTTGTAGGGAAAAGGCTTAGTTGTTGTTGTTGTAGTAGATTGCGTGCTAAATATTGTTATCTAATGAGTTTTTGTTGTGCATGGACTCTGCGGTTAAGACTTCATTCCAACGTGTAATTACAGAATATGAGCTGCTAGTTTGATATCCTTAGTTGACATGATGTTATAATCACTGCCGTTGGTAATCTTACTTTTTCTGAATAGCGACATATGCTAATTATACAAATCTAACTTAGATCAGATGGTTCTGATTTGAACGAATATGCATGGCGAAAGTGCTTTTTGGTATTGACCAAGCGAACCCTTCCATTTAGTGGCTTACCCCCGTATCCATCACCAGTCACCCTACTCTTTCTCTTTCTCTTAAGCTTCCCGTTTCTGGGATTAATTGATTGACTGTTGTGTTTTAGCAAACAACTGAAATGAAGCTTGGGTTATTTAAATCTTGTAGATTTTTAATCTCTGTTTTTATTTTGTTGCATTGCGACTGAATATTCTGACATTGTTTCTTCCAAACTCCTTTCTTTGACCCCTTGTTTCATTTGTTTGCAGTTATTTGCTGGAAATGATGCTGATGAATTCAGTTCAATTTTAAACCAGCAACAGACTCCCAAGATATTAATCACCACTTGCCGTTTCAATTCCACAGTATGTTTTCTACATGCTATTGTTTGTGGTCTTAAGTTTATCTTAGCATATTTCAACACATTGATATGCTCTTTCTTCAAAAATCATGTGTTTCTCTTCCTTTTATTGTTTCAAACTCTTTCTTTTACTACTGTGTTTCCATCTTTTGGTTGAAAATGACTTGATCTGCAGAGGGGACCCGCTTTTATATCAGAATTGCTTTCAATTATACCAAATGCGCATTACTACAAAAGAGGAACCTATGATTTAAAAAAGGTAATAACGGGTATCTGTTCTGGCTCCTTGTGTGAGTGAAAAATATGGTGCTTGATTCATTTGAATTTTCTTTCTGATTTCAATTTGAATTGCAGATTGTAGAGTATGCAAAGAATAAGGACTTCACTTCGATTATAGTTGTTCACACCAATCGCCGGGAACCAGGTAGTTTTCAATAGAAATCCTTGATAGATGTAGTGTTTTTTTTTTTTTTCAAAATTGTTTATAAGATACTTTTATGCCTTTTCCTTTCGATGTCAGTGTAGTGTGCTTACAACATCTTAACTCTCTGCTCCATTGAATTGCAGATGCTCTCCTAATGATTGGATTGCCTGATGGACCTACTGCTCATTTCAAGCTCTCAAAGCTTGTTTTACGCAAGGATATCAAGGTCTGACTTCTGTTGTTTATAAACATTATGATATATATGGGATCAGGTTGTCTGATTGAAGTTGGCATGCAATTATCCTCAAATTTTTCAGTTTGACTGCAAAATTTTCTCAAGGAGAAAGAAAAGGTTTTATGACACATTAAGTCAAGAGGCATTAGCCATTTGGGACATGTTTTAGTTTCTTTTTTTTTAATTATTATTAACCATAAAGAATAACTTATTGAAAGTCCTGCAGCATAGTATTAACTATATCAGGCTGGGGTAATAGGAAAGATTGGTTGATGGATTTATTTTTGTTCATATTAAGCATAACAAAGTATTTAGCTTTTTTCGTTGCTTGTATTTTATGGCCTCTGGCAGAGTCATGGAACTCCAACCAGTCACAAGCCTGAGCTCGTGTTAAACAACTTCACTACACGTCTGGGGCATCGAATTGGAAGGTCACTCGTCACTCTTATATTCTTCGTTTGCTGTTTAACATTTATATGTTACCGGATGTGCTTTATTCTAAAGTGCTGTTATATTTAGATGCTTGGTCTAACTAAAATAGTTTTGTACTGTCTGAGTTATTTTTATAAGAATTATTGTGAAAAGAGGTGCAAATGAATATAAAACTACCTCTCTTATTTCGCAAATATCATTTTTCATTAATATATATCTTCTTTAGATTTTGGTGACTGGTGTGTCTATGCAATGATGCTTTGCATAATCTTCAACCTACCTTTTAACTCTCCTATTTGTTCATTTCTTTTTTGATAGATTGATACAGTCACTTTTCCCACAAGATCCAGAATTTAAAGGCCGACGAGTAGTCACCTTCCACAACCAGAGAGACTTCATATTCTTCCGGCATCATCGGTACATATCCATGTGGCTTACAATCTACTATATTGTCATTTGTCTTGCAATATTAGTGATTTCATTTTCCTGAAATCGTGTTATGTTTAATCATATACTTCAGGTACATTTTTGAAACCAAAGAAATTAGAAAGCCTGACTCTAAAGATAAGAAAGACAAGGAGGGGAAAAGTCAGAATGCTACTGAACACAAAACAATTGCCCGACTTCAGGTTGGTGTGAGCTCTGCTTTATTTGCTTTTCATTTATGATCATTTTATAACTCCAGTTATTGGCTACTAAGTGGAAATTCTTGTATCATATTTTAGTTGTTTTTTATATGCCTTGCACTGCTCCTCATTGTTTCTCTTCTTGTGTTCCAAAACATATTGTGTGTTCTTTCACTATGGAACTGTTTTTAAATTTGCAGGAATGTGGCCCTCGTTTTACATTGAAGTTGATTAGCCTGCAGCATGGAACTTTTGACACTAAGGGTGGAGAATATGAGTGGGTTCACAAGGTAATTTATTTGTTAACTACCTCTGTATTGCTGTTTCGATTCCCTGCATGACTTTGTGAAGTATTTCTTCTGTCTCCTTAATTCACTGCCTTCTTTGTCTTTATTTTGTCCCTTTTCCCCCCACTTCTAGCCGGAAATGGACACAAGCCGAAGGAGGTTTTTCCTATGACTTGCTTGGGGATGTTACATTTTGGAAGTCATTTCTGCTGTAATAGGTTTTATCTGCCAAAGGGTCGGTTATCATGAAGTTGCTGCAATCTGTCAACATTTTCCCATAATGCTGGTGCATTTTTTCCCCTTGTTTTTGGGTCTAAAGTCCTCTAATCTCTGTGTACCAGTGACAAATTTTGACCTCAAATCCATTGGTTGTTGACAAAAAGCGAGAGAATGAAATTGCAAGTTTTTTATAATTTATATAATTTGTTAACTTTACGTATCTACCATATCAGTTCCCAATGATCACGGTTTTCATTTCTTGAGCACTAGTGCTTCTATTCATGCGTGACAAGTTGATATGCTGAGTTTACTGAAGTTATACAATTGATTCCACATGGGCAGTAGTTCTGTACCATGTACGAAGATGAATTCATCAAGCCTTAAGCATTGTATTGACTATTGTCAAAGGTTGCTTCAATTCACAGTGAAGAATATTTTTTTTCGATGTTCTGCTTTGCTTTTTGGCTTTATCAGGGACTAGGGATATGAATTTAACATGCCAATCCAATAAATGATAAGCAATACTTGGGGGGTTATTGAATCGATGGTTGAGAAAGCTTCTTTTTCTGATACTAATGTATCTCTTTAAAAGGATTTGGTTTCTGGTGCATATTTTGATGATGCCGAAACTGAAAAGCATAAATTGATCAAGAAATTTAGGATTCTCTCTTTCTTTTTTTTTCCCCGGGAAAATGACTTACAAGAAGGTACGAGCTTCAAATTTATGGGAGGGAGCACTTGGATCATTTATTTAAAAATGTGCAAGTTGGGTTTTGAGCGGTTCCAAACCTCCAATGTACTATCTTCTTATTAAATCAGCCCTGCTGTGAACGATATTAAGTGAACAATATTAAGGATGATAAGAAATAACTATTTTTTGATCCTAGTATACAACAGCTGCGAGGTACTCTTCTTTAGGTCCACACGGTGCCAATGAAAAATGGTGGCTTATGAAGCCAATATGAGGTGGCCACATGAAGAGGGGGCATATGGCGGTCAAATGGTCAAGGTTTAGGGACAAAGTGGTAAATAAATTTCAAAATACTTTTGGGCTTCTTGTCTCTTTTTTTTTAAAAAAAATAATTAAGATTTGGCAAAAAAATCCTATCTTAATATCTATTATGTCTCGTGAGTACAAATAATATTTTTCATAATAGTTATGTCCAAAATGAGTGAGTAGCACAATAAATAAATATGATGGGTTTTTAGCATTTATAAAATAAAAAAATCTTTATTTGCATAAATAAATGATTTGAACATTAATTACCAAAAATAAACTGGTTCTAATTTATTAGGTGATATTATTGGACGCCCCAACAAAGTCGTTTTGGAAAGATTTTGTTGGGAAAATTTGGTTTACAGGAAGATGAGGGTGAGTTTTAGCGTAATGATAAGGTTGCTGTCTTGTGGCTCTCAGTAGTTATAGGTTTAAATCCTGAAAATAATCTCTTTACAAAATGAGAGTAAGACTATTGGGCAGCAAAAGCAAAAAAAATAAAAATAAATATAACAACAAACTCTCTCTCAATAGAGAAATCAATGCAAAAAGAAAAATAATATAAAGGAGATAAAATTTAACATGGTTCTGTCTTAACTGCCTACGTCCACTATCCATATAAAAAATTTCAAATATTTCACTATCTGCAACTTTTGAATGTCTAAAGTTGTAAATCATTTTTACAAATATTTTATCACATAAACAACTCCTAAAAACTATCCATATAGATCACTTCTACTTTTGGGGGATAACAAAACTCAAATAACTAAAGCTTATTTATAGGTCAAAATACTAGTAATACTTATATTTTGTTACCAATATGGTACTTTGGATTAAATCCCAACAAATTCTCCCCTTAATCCAAAGTCCTACCAAAAAACTGGCTACAACAACTGTCTCTACAAACATTCTTCTTGCAAAACTTGTAGTTCATGAGTATTCAATAGTGTAAACAAGAGTCATACTGGCCCTATTAACTTGTACCGTTGTTGCACATGAAATATGCATCTTGGCTTCTACATTGCCAAGAAGACTTTCGACACAAACTCTCTTCACTTGCACCTTTACTACTCCATGGGACATACTGTCTGACCTCTATATTGTTAGGAAGACTTTCAACACAAGGGACCTTATAGATCCAAAAACCACCATTTTAACCAACACTCAACCAAGCCCAACTAACTCGAACCATAGGCTCTGATACCACTTGTTAGGCAGTAGAAGCAATATATATATATATATATATATATATATATATATATATATATATATATATATATATATATGTAATACAGTGTACACGTGTCGATTGGACAAGTTAAAATCTGGCCTTAGGGTCCCTCGGGACCCACCTATGCTATCGGGTCCTGAATTTCGCTAAGTTTGAATCCTACACCTCCTTGGAGGGCTATATGTTAGAGCCACTTTCTTGGGATCAAAAGTCCCGGTAATAGTTTCCAATGGCAAAACAAGTTAAAGAGTGATTTTTAATGAATTTTATGAAGCCTCCAAACGTTTCATTTTTAGCTCATAAGTTTAAAAAATCACAAAGTTTCTTGGATTTGAACTAAAACCCAAAATTTGAATTTTGATTGGTTGGGATTTCGATGTTTATGATATTTTATTTGAATCCAAATGATGGTAGTATGGTTTTGGGCATTCTAGGGACCGCTATAGCGGTCATGGTGGCAGCAGTAACGTGTTTTTGTCCCCTGGGGACCGCTATAATGGTGTCAGCAGTACCCAAACTATTCAAAACGCGTCGTTTCGCGTTAGTGAGTCCCCCAACTCTTTTTAAACCTTTCAAACTCGGGATTTCACCCTAAAATCCGAAACCCTTCTCTTCCCAATTCTCTCCCGCTCCTTCCTCATATAAATCCTCTTTAATCTTTCTTCCTCCAAGAGATTAAAGGTGAGATTTATGAGTTTTATTGTCTCCATCCTTCTCACTTTGTATTCTAGAGTTTGGGTTTATTGTTTGTCTCCATTGTTGTTAAGTGGGGGTACTCCCCAATATTGTTAGAGTTATGTTTGAGTAATTTAGAGATTAATGAAGACTAATCTTGTGTTTTGTGGCTCCAATGGCAAACATTGGCGCCGTTCCTTCTCCTCGGAGCTCCGTTGGAGTTGACGTCACCATTCCCTCCCCTCTAGGTGAGTGGGTTTGGAACCCATGACCCCTATGTTGGCCATTAGAGCTAATTTCCGTCGAATTATTATTAATTGCATGGTTTTAAAGAGATTTCAAGAGCTTAGAGTCTCCGTTGATATGTCATAAATATTGAAATGGCGAATTCCAACTAGAGCATGAAATATTTGTTTTATTACAAACTCATTGGACCATTATCGTTAAATGATTTTATCACAAGAGCTAGAGTATTACTATTATATTTTTTGAATTGAGATTTCCATGAAATTTCCATGATAATATTTTGAACGAACGATTTACGAATCATAGAGCTGTGCTTAGAGAAACATTAGAATAGAGATTTAGAGAAAATATTATGTTCATTGGTTTAGAGACTAAACGTTAGCTATAGAGAAACAGACAGTGAGTTAACGGCTGACCCCGATCGTTAACCTTGGTACCAAGTTGTCTCGAGAGGACAATCTCATAGAGTAGAAAACGGAACCTGTTTAGGTGTCCACATTAGATCCTCGATGGGTCATAAAGAATAATATTTCAGTTCTTGAGAAACTATAGAGTAAAGATTCCTGTTTCTCTCATAGAGTATTGTTGTTATAATTTCAGAGAAATTTCTATTTAGAGCTTTTACTTTCACATGTGTATTAGTATGATTTCAGAGATTATTGTATCAACTGATTTTAATTATTCGTAATGATTATCTATCTTCTTGGTCTTCCCATGAGAGGGTTATGGGTGAGGACCTGCTTACTGAGTTTTAGATGAAACTCACCCCTCTCCCTTTCCCATTACAGGTGTTGTAGACGCGGTAGGTTCTCCCGTTCCACCTCCACCCCCGCAGTAGAAATTTATTGTTCGGTGAGCTTCACTTGGTGTGAAGTATTCTATTTTGCTTTTGTTAGGGATAGAGTACTCCAGTTAAATGACGGGCAGGGTCCTGGACCATATAGATGGATTGACATTATTTTATCATGATTATTTTGTACCTACATGATTATAGATTTCATGTATATTTTGCAAAGAGAGCAACTCATGTATTTTGAACCCCAGTAATATGTTTAGCGATTGAAATGGAAATGATTGATTACAATACTTCAGAGATTTGTGTTAAAGTTTGTTTATGTTTATGTTTCATGAAACCAATGGTTTATTAGAGATGAAACGATGTCTTGCAAACGGTTTTATATTGAAGTATGCATATAGAGAAACTCAGAGGTCACGAGGCTTACGTGGGAATGAGGATTCCCTACGTGCTGGTCACGTGCCCAAGTCGGGTTGTGACAATAAACAAACTCTCTCTTAATAGAGAAAACAACCCAAGAAGAAAAATAATATAAAGGAGACAAATGTTAACGTGGCTTGACCTTCACTGCCTACATCTACGATCCCTATAACGAGTTTCAAATTTTTTACTATCTGTAACTTTTGAATGGATAAATTTGTAAACCATTCTTACAAATATTTTATCACATGGACAACTCCTAAAAGCTACCCTTATAGATCACTTCCACTTTTGGAGGATAATATAACTAAAATAACCAAAGCCATATTTATATGCCAAAATACTAGCCATACTTATATTTCTTACAAATGTAGGACTTTGGGTTAAATTTCAACAAAGACTGCATATATCTTACCAGGTAACAGCCTTGTCCATACCGTCCTTTTTTTGGCTTATAGGAAGGTTCATGCTTTGAATCTATGGGAGGGACCAATTGGATCATGTATTTAAAGAAGTGCAAGATGGGTTGTGAGGGGGTTCCAAACCTCTCAATTCCACTAACCACTATCTTATTATAATAGCAGCCTTGTTATGAATGAGATTAAGGATGATTAGACATAAATAGTTTTTGATAAAAAAAAGTATACAATAGGTGTAAGGTGCTCTTCATTAGATCCATGCAGTTAAAGTATTAATGAAATTGTGTTCCATCGTTACCTTAAAAAATATCTAGTTTTAGAGAACTTCCAAATTCACTTTTATCAAAGATCTAAAGAATATATAAGTCATCTTGTATCACTAGATATGGATTGAGTTAAGCTGCTTTGTGACTAAGACAAGAGGTTTATCTTTTCAATTTCTCACTTTCACCACTTGTTACCTCAAGCAACGGAATCTGGTAATTGAATTCTAGTGAGAAGGTTCTCTCCCAGCCAAGCTTTAGCGAACAACCCAAATGGCAAGAAGTTCCGAACTCAGGGAGCAGGACCTCAGAGGAGGTATCCCGAGTGTTGTCCGAGATGCCCTAAGGGTCCATTGAGGGTAAGGAGCTTGGGACAAATGCGAATTGAGCGCATGGTGAGTGCGGATTTGAATGCATTTTCTAGAAAGATTTCCCTAATAGTTTTTATACCCTCTGTACGATACAGTTTAGCCTTAAATCACCTATTTTGGACGTATTTGCACAATATAAATAATAAATAGAAAGTATAACAGAGAGATAAGTCATTCATTTCATTTATCCCTTCACTTCCTTGTGATACTTTCACTGACTTAGGCGTTAGAGTCATCGTAGATACTCGACCCAATGCCAAACCACCATAAGGAGAGGAGAAATACTTGGCCTAGCCACGTTCCCTGCCATCGGAGCATGCAAGCCACGTTATAGTACATAACACTCATGTAACTTAATCTTTCTTATAGATGGTCGCTATAAAAAGTTCGATAAAAAATAAATGTTATAAATGAAATGGTTCTTTTTCTATTTATATTTTCCTAATATGTCCTTTCAATGCATCAAGAGAGAAATTGGACATCCTTATCCTTTAGGATGTCAATTGCTGCCCCATATGTTACTTTATGTGGGCCAATTATTAGTGTGTGTTCCTTCTGTTTTAAGTCCTTCCTACCACAAATTCCCATCTTAGTAGGAGATAGACAATACTGGAGTCATTATTTGAGTCATTTCTTTATTTTCCTCTTTGATTTATTAGTTCATGTCTTTTTTTTAAGCAAGTGGTTGGTGCACAATTGTATATCTGTCTTATGTGTGTGGAGGTGATTTTTAAATCATAGGAAAAGGACACCGACGTATATAATTCGTACTCCTCCCCTCAACTTCGCCCAACCACAATTGCAATCCGCGTCCCCTGAGATATTAATAAGTTGGGGATTAGTCACAAGCGAAAAAGAAAAAGGACGAAAAAAAAAAAGCAAACAAACAAACGAACAAAATGGGGGATCAATTGATAGGGTAGGAACTAAGGAAGAGAAGCATAAATAACTATTTGACACTTGAAATTCTGTAGCATATAATTTTTACTTGCTTGAATGTAAAATTATAGAGTAGTGTTATTTTGACCCACATTTATGGAATACCGTGTCGATATATTTTTATCAATTTTTGGATTGAATGTGGACTATGTTTAGTTTGGGTCCCCCATCTTATTCAATAATGAATGTGAGTGTGTTGTTACGGTATTTCAAATGTGAGTGAAAATAATATTTCTCAAAATTATATCATGCACTATACTTGAAGTATAAGGATGAATAATGATTGATTTCTCTGAACTTGCAAGGCAAAGGAAGAAAAGAATAAGCCCCATTCACATTATTTCTAGTGTTAGGCAGTCACTCTCCACTTTACACACTATTTGATGATGTGAACCAATGATCAAACTAAAATATGGTTAACCTAACTTATTTATGCCAATGATCATGTACTTTATCAAAAACTAATGCCGAAACAAATTAATGTTAAAGCATTACTGCTATTTTTATGTGAATTTTAACCCATTATCAATATGTAAACGACTTTTATAATAATCATTAAAGAGACCAGTATTTTACTGCAACGTAAATAAAACCTCACATTTAAGCATTGTAGATCTAAACAAAGAAAAATACTTTTAACAATAAAACAATATAATTAAACAACTATATGGAATAAGTTGCACTTCATGGATGCATCCAAATTAGATGTAAAGATAGAATCTCTGCCGTTCCTTTTTTTTTAATGTTATTTTTTATTTACATATTTTGATGGAAGTGATCATGAAGACGTGTCGCTAACTAAGGTGTCATTTCAATAATAAAACTCCGAAACAATAAATAAATGAGTTTTGCGTATCAGTATCTAAAACGGTGATTAAGGATACCAAAATAAGCGAACTGTAAAATTTTTTAATGGGCTCATATTTTGAAACTACTAAATCTCATTTTCTCAATACTAAAATATCCTTTTCTTTTTTTTTTGGCTTTCCGCCCTTAAAACACTAATTAAATAAATCCTAAATAAATAAATAAAATAAACAAATAAAATATTCTAATTTACAGCGCATCACATGAGCTTGTGTCCTCTACGCTTAAACCAAGTCGTCCTTCATCTCCTCCTGTCCTCCACTCTCTCTCTCTCTCTCTCTCTCCTCTCTGTCTTTTCTCTCTCCTATATATGTATATTACTCACACCCCACACAAACACAAAACGGTAACTACACACAAAGAGGAAAAGGAGTTGACAAAAAAAAGGGCATAAAAGAAGCTTCATTTTGTTCGGTTTCATTGCTACAATCAGTAACCCATCTCAGATTGTCACGAAAAGCACACAACTTTGCGTTTTGCAGAACCTTTTTCACATACCCTTTTGAATACTGGCGAGGATTTTGAGAATGGTAGGTTATTTGTCTCTTTCAAAAACGTGAAAAAAGTTCTGTTTTTGCTCATGTCGGTCTTTTGTTTTTTGGTTCAAAATATGGAAAAAGGCTGAAAAACTTGAAAAATGTTTTGATTTTGATTTGGGGTGTTGTTCTGACAGGGGGGGGGGGGGGAGGAGATTTTGATATTGGTTGCTAATTAGTGATATTGTTATGAGTTTGGAATTCAGGTGATAGCTGCAAGTTCTAGTGTTTCCAAGTTCAATTTGAGAAGAGGGAATGGTTCTGCTCATAGTTTTATGAGTGGTGATAATAAGAGTGATGGAGATCTTTCCAATGTTAGTAGCGGTGAGGGTTATTCATCAGTGGTGGAGTTGGATAGAGACCCTTCATGTGTTTCATTCACTACTTTCAATATCTTGGCTCCTATTCACAAACGGGTTGATCCACAGGTCTTGTCTTGTGCTCTCTCTCTAACATTCTTGCAATAAAATTCCTGTTTTGTGGAGAATCATGTCTCAAATTGTATGTATTTGTGAACAGAACCAAAGCCTCCGGGAAAGTGACTTCAGATCATTCTGGTTGGCCAGGAATGAAAGGATTCTGAATTCCTTGCTTTCTGAATCATCGTCCATAATTTGCCTTCAGGTAGCAGTTTCTCTCTTTTCTCTTTGGTGGTGGAAACAGGGCATTGTTAGAGAGAGAATGTTAGAAGGCATGATGAAAAACAGCAATACGGAGTAAAAGATGGAAGAATATGTGTGTATTATTGATGTGCTGTCTGTAAATTACAAAACTGCATAGCCTATGTATAAGCCAAAAATTAAAAAAATATATATAATGATAAAATCAATCTAAATACTAAGATATTTCTCATTTCTAACAGAGAAGAGAGTGAATAATTTTTATACATCGAAATACTGAATTTTATACTATCATTCAATAGAAATCAAGGAAATTGTCAATCATGGCATACATACATACACACATATGCTTTGTATTGGTAGTGATAGACCAATCTACATGGATCACTATTTCTTTCCCACAAGCTCTCACTTACTCTATAAGTTGTGAATTTTATTTTTTTTTTTCACTTGTAGGAATTTTGGGTTGGAAATGAAGAACTTGTTCACATGTATGAGGAGAGACTTGGGGATGCCGGCTACCATCTCTTCAAGCTTGCTCGAACAAACAACCGTGGAGATGGTGAGTGTGTAAATTTAACATTCATCCTTCCTCATTTAGATATTTGGATTGCCAACTGCAATACCCAATTGCTTACTAAATAAATAGTACCAATGTTCCATGTGTTTCTAGCTTTCTAGTTTTTTTTTTTTTTCGTTGTGCTTTTTTGTCGTAATCTAAAATAGAAGCTTCTCCAAGTAAATTTGTTGCTATGTGGCTCAAAAACTCATATTTACTATCCAGGTCTGCTTACTGCTATACACGAAGAACATCTGAATGTTGTGAATTATCGAGAGTTGCTTTTAGGCAAGTGTGGTGATCGTGTTGCTCAGTTGTTACATATTCAGTCAGTTGCCCCCTTCTCAAAAAACCAAAAGGGAAGTTTTCATCAAGAGTTTCTAATTGTGAACACCCACTTGTTATTCCCTCATGATTCAAGTCTGTGTATAGTGAGATTGCATCAGGTATTTCAATCCCCAGCAATGTACTTCTTGTTCAATTATTATTTTTGTAGCTAGATTGCTTTCATTTCTAACCATTGGCTTTTATTTTCCTTCTTGTAGGTTCACCAAATATTGCAATATGTGGAATTGTATCAGATAGAAAACAGGCTTAAACCCGTGCCTATTATACTCTGTGGGTGAGTTTATTGTTTGATTTTCCTGTGATGTTGGTGTGTCCTTATAGTGTAAACTTAATGTTCTATCTAATGCAGTGACTGGAATGGAAGCAAACGTGGGCATGTCTACAAGTTCCTTCGGTCACAAGGGTTTTTATCATCATATGATATCGCTAATCAATACACTGACAGTTATGCCGATGCTCACAAGGTCAATATCTCACTATTAGATAAAGTTCTAAATATGGTTTCCTGATATTAAAGATATAATGTTAAAAGATTTTTGTTTTGCTTGGATTTTTGTTTTCTTACTAATCTAGCAGTGGGTTAGTCACCGAAACCATAGAGGAAATATCTGTGGTGTTGACTTCATTTGGCTTTGCAATCCTAACCAAGCTCGCAAGCCCTTGAAGGCAAGTTGGGCTGAAGCTGTTTTTAGTATACTAAAGGTGAGTGATACTCCTCATGGGAAGATTAGTAAAAATTGCTGATGGTCCTAGAGCTTTAATCTCCATTCTCCAACTTAACTAAAACATCTACTATACAGTCCTTTTGATTTGTTATAGATTCATAATCATAGCCGTAGGACTCCTATTGTTGTAAAGAAGTAATGAGACTATATATATATAGCTCAGAGTATGATTTAATTTTTTTTTCTTTGGGTTGATTTCAGTACCAGTTACGAAAAGCTTCAATGTCTGCAGATGATGCATTTGCCTTTCTGAAGGGTGACAATTGTGCTGATTCAGTAACATATTTGAGTTTATCTGAAGCACTCCGGAAGGTACTTCATAATCTGCTAATATATGATCAATGATATCATACGACTTTCCAGTAGCAATAGACTTATTGTATCGGAACTGTTGCAGGTAAAGTTATTTGGTGTGCCTCATGGACTGTGCTTCCAACAGTTGCAAGATCTATGGAATCAAGCAGATGTTGATGGAAATGGTGTCGTCGACTTTGAAGAATTCAAGGCATATCACATACCTTCACTTCTAGATGATTCTTTTGTCATCATTATATTTAAATTTATTTTGTCAAATATATGAATATGCATGCACTTGTATATGTCTAGTGCATTATTCTTGAATATTGCACCCTCCATAATATCTGTTGATATTATGCGCATGAATTTTTTTCCTTACCCAAAAAAAAAAAATCTGTTGATATATCTCATACATCAATAAAGCATTTACTATTATTAACTTTCCAATTTTACTATTACAATATTTAACCATACCAATAATTGAGAATGTAGTGTGACTTTAATATAATGACTTTAACTAGGTGTTGAATGTTTCATCATTAAACATTAATTTTGAGTTCCATAATTCTTGTGCATATAGCTAAACTGACAGATAAAATGAATTGGAGAGAGTAAATTTTGTGATGAAGATCAATTGCGGTATTAGTGATACCAAACTCTTGCGAAGATTTTCTGTTACTGAATAAAATTGTGATAATTGACTTTGCAGCAGAAGATTTGGAATTCTACATGTCCAGATCATGTGTTGGAAAACTTCAATGGTT
This sequence comes from Dalbergia cochinchinensis, assembly GCA_031216125.1. Taxonomy (NCBI): domain Eukaryota; kingdom Viridiplantae; phylum Streptophyta; class Magnoliopsida; order Fabales; family Fabaceae; genus Dalbergia; species Dalbergia cochinchinensis. The sequence goes on along the minus strand of CM062375.1, from coordinate 68,670,146 downwards.
GTATGGAGGATGCTAACACAGAACAGGAGCAGGAAGCCATTGGATTTAAGGTGAAGAACGCAATGCTCTCCCCTCGTGAAGTGGAGAAAGGACTATGGCCAGAAGACTACTCTCTTTCTGATCATGCTAGGTTGACTGCTGTCTTTTCACCAGCAAGGATGAGATGTTATGGATCACAAAACTGTAGTTAGCTACTTCATGGCAATATAGGCCTTTACTAGATTTTTTTTTTTTCTCCTTTAATTGGTTGAAGTATAATGTATGCCTCACAGAAAATATTTCCATTTGGTGTGACTTGTATATCCTTGTGTGGAGTCGAAGTAGTGCAATATGTGTAACCAATTTTGGTGAGCCCTGGCCAAATTTTTTCTGGCAAATGGGGGAACAGTGTAAAGTTTTTTTTTTTTTTTTTGCATTGTAAGGAATGGATGTGTATGCCTTTTATCTCCTATGACATGGAAAATGGAATGCCATTTATGTGAAAGGCCCTCCATTAGCCATTCCCACCCCAGAAAAGGGAGAAATTCTCAAGTCATTTTAGGAGCAAGACGTTTTCTTCTTACTTTAATCCATTCACTAATTATTAACATCAAATTTGTGAAAAAGGGCAGAGAATGGTTTCTCAAAAGAGCAGGAGGGAAAAGGGTGACTAAGCATAGACTATAGACAGCAGCTCCATTGCTAAAATTAGTTTTTTAATCAGATCATATCTTTATGGAAGTTAATGGGTGCTAAATAACATATGGATAGAATATGACCCTACGTTCAACTTGTATCTTGAAAGGGAGATCACTCAAACTTTATAATCATATGACTATCTATTGACTATAAATTTGGACAGAATGAGGTCTCTGTCGCTTAGGTCATACAGATATGATAGTGGGGAGCATAACAAACTACAGAAAAGGAAAAGCAGAAAACGAAGAATTAGAAATTGACTCAGAAAGATTCTCTTCTTTGTTGAGGCCTTGAGGAAAAGGGCAAGGAATTGAAATGGTGGGCCCAGGAAGAAACCTTGGGGATCAAGAATATTAAACAACAATCAAAACAAGGGGCATTTCACATCATCTACAATCAGGTTAATAAGAGAAGTAATATTATTTGTGCACTAAAAATGGTATTTGACACCAATTTGGAAAAAAAAAAAAGAAGGATACATGATATTTTATAGTGGTAGATTGAAGTAAAGGTTTTTTTCTTTTTTAGCCTATTTGGTGTTCACCATCTATATACACTATTAATTAAAAGAAAATTACATTACTCCAACCATAATGGCCTATTTTTGCTACTTTTTGTTAGAAGAAAAGAATGAGATGCATCAACCATTTTGTGCAAATTAAAGCAGAAGTCTATTAGCCAATAGCTTGGTCTTTTCTTCCCTTATCAAATCATACGCTCTTAGATAGAACTTTCAGAGGAAACCCCATAATTTTATATATGGTAATTAGTCCAACTTGATGGAGACGTATAACAGATTCTGAGAATGAGGAAAAATAAAAGTAAATAACTATGATGTCCATTTCCTAGATGGTGACTCCAAGGGAGAGTTGTGTGGCAGAAGATTCTTATTCTTACGCGTTTAATCTGTGGCATTAGTACACTAGTCCATTTCGTGTCAAGACAAGGCTAGTCCAGAGCATCTATGTACTAGCAAACGGCTGAAGGCATATTCATCAACGACTTGAAAAAAGCAAGTCAAGCCTTGCACTAAGGGGAAACGAAAAAGGTTAACAATACATAAATAATCTATGAACTATTGAACTTACTTATTTAACTGATTGATGATTGGATGTACTCATTTTACCATTAAATCATGTTCCCCTATTTATTCATTTGAAAGAAAAGAAGAAAAAGACAGGAATAAAAGGACAGAAGAAATATTTAATTGGCACTGTTTTATACATATACTTTTTAGACATTTGAATCTCAATTAATATCTCTCTATGTAACGGTGTTTTTAGTAATTCTATTATGTATGATCTTGCTATGTCTTATGCATGTTAAAAAATAATAACTTATATGCCCATCACATCGGTAGCTTCCTATATTTTTGGTTCTTTTATTATCTTTTTATGATAACTTATTAGTTAAGCCAAAGTGAGAGAGACACATATCAACTTCGAAGTCAGTCAATGACTCGCTTCCATTACAAATTGAGAAGTGAAAGCCCCATGCAATAACCAAAAGAGAGCACTTTGTTTCTTCCTTCACTCTCTCTATTTGATGAATTCTTCCTTCACTCTCTTTTGCCTAGCACCATCTATTCACCTTCCCTTTCTTCTTTCCTTCTCTTATATATGTGCATAAAACACAAACCATACTTTGTGAAGAACTTGAACCAAAAAAGCAATGGCTAGCATTAACAACACAATTCCAATACATGAATTCATGCCAGTGGGATTCAGGTTCCGCCCTACAGATGAAGAGCTTGTTGACCACTACCTCAAGCACAAGCTGCAGGGTGATGAATTCGCTGTCCTTGTCATCCCTGATATTGATCTTTGCAGGGTTGAGCCTTGGGACATACCAGGTAAAAACCAAAAAAGAAAAAGGCAACCCCATCATCTTCATTGAACTAAAGCTTGTAACATTGTCTTAAGGGCCTGTTTGGTTTTCAAGTTTGATTACTAGAGTGTCACCTTGTCTTTCCATTCAATTTTATTCTCGTTTGTTTTCACTGTTCTCTTCACAGAATCCTTGAAAAAGGAAACTGAATGAAGTAACTACGTTTGTTTCCCTCTTCTTTTTGGTTGTAGATATGGTGAGAGCATTATCAGCGATAGAACCAGATGACCCTGATTGGTTTTTCTTCAGTCCACGTGATTACAAGTATGCACGGAGCACAAGGTCTAACAGGAAAACAGAACGTGGCTACTGGAAAGCCACTGGACAAGACAGGAACATCAAGGCAAGGGGAACAAACAATGTAATTGGTTCCAAGAAGACACTTGTTTTCTATAGGGGCCGCAGTACTGAAGGTGTCAAGACAAATTGGGTTATCCATGAATATCATGCAACTACCTTTGATGATAGCCAGGTTATCTTTGAGTTTCTACATGTTGGGAAAATCATATTGGTTTTTGTTGTTTTCCATATCACACGAGTTTTCAGGTTTTGGTATTTCATCTGTGTCTGGTTGTCATTGGAAGGGTTATTGGATCCATTACTGGAATCCCTTGTTTTTTTTTTTTGTGTCATAATCTAGTCATGTCCCAATTTTCTTCAATCAGCCTTGTTTGTCAATTGATGACTAAATTCATCATTAGTACTCATCAAATTTGTCATTAGCTTTCATTGAAATCTATCAATTTCTGCTATATAACTCTCTTGAGATGAAGTCTACATTGAACTGAATATATCATAGTTTTGTATGGCCAAATCAAATACCAAGCCTTTCTTTTGTGAACAAGTTCCTGACTCGAAGCATTAGTTAGCCTGATTTGTCTTGAGTTTTTATTTCAAGTAATTGTATCAAAATAATGCTGATTATCTTCCTAATTTTGTAGAGGACTTTTGTCTTGTGTCACTTAATGAAGAAAGTTGAGAAGAAAGCTGAAGGGAGAACTAATTCAGTAGCCTATGATGAAGGGGAGCCTAGTGGCCACATGGCTTCTGACTTTGAAGATCCAGCATCAGCAGAAACAATTCCAATTGTAAGAAGAAGCATCATTAATGAGCATATTGAAAATTATTTTTTGGTTTATGCTTGTGAAACATGCTTAACACTGATGCTTGTTTCGTATTTGTGTTAGGTTGGTAATTTGCCAGAAATGAATATGGATTTAATCTTCGAAGAACCACCTCAGGCCCCCCCATTACATCAATCTCCAGTTAGCTTTGAGCCAGAAACATCCTTCCCAGTCTCCCCATCTCTCAATACCTATCTTGGAAATGAAACTAGCAACATGCATCGTCCATTTGAAACTACTGACGAGGAGGTTTATGCTAATGACTTTGCAAATTCAGTTCTGGTTGACGAGAATTGCGGTACCAGTGAAGGAAGAGCTCAGGCCTTCTTGGTTGGTTCCGCCCAGTCACAGTCATTGACAATGGTACACCATGAAAGCAGTGACACAGATGCTGAAGTAGTCTCTGCAAGGGTAAAGATAAATCCTCCAGACAATATTGGGGTGTGTATCTCCAATTGCTTATAACTATTCATTGGTTCTGTACATTAATTGCTGTATGCATGGTGTGAGTTATGCCACAATGTGACAATGCATAGTTAGCTTCTTCTATCGGGTCTTAAAAGATACTTAGGTGAAATGTCTGGTTTAAGTTGCTTTGATGTTTAGTGCCTGATTTGGTGAAGGAAGAAGTGGAGAAAGGGAATGGAATGGGGATAAACCAATCTATTTCCATCCCTCTTTTTAACCCCTCCTTTCATCCCTTCCCAAAAGTAAACCCCAAGACTTCAGAAGTACTACTTTTCGCGGGTTCATAGTCCTTTTTTGTTTGGAGCACTTCAAGAATTGACTTATAGCATGTTTGATTTAGTATTTGGATAGCTCCAAACCATGGTTTTTGGTTTCCAAAGGCTAAACCAAACATGATCTTAATTTATTTACTCTCTTCTGAAATCATTAAAGTGTGGCAATATTCTGGATACTTCAACATTGTGTTATGAACAGGCTAGTTCAAGGGACTACCATATATCAAAAATGGTTCAATCATCACATGGTCCTGTCTATGGTGGCACACATGCTCCATCATCTAACCGAGAAGCACGCGGAGAGAAGAAGGAGAGCATGATTCAGGATAATTTCTGGGGAGTGGAGACATCCTCTAGTGATTCAACTGCTGATAATCCTTTGGAGATCAATTTTGTTGAAACTTCTAGCTCTCCCAGTCTAAGGAGATGGAAAAATCAATATCATCCAGGACCAGACAACTTTGTCTCGCAAAGAGCAGCTGGAAGAAGATCTCAATCACTGAGAAAGGTTTCAAGCAATGCTGCATCCCATCTTAAGGTGAGAACACCAAGCAGCCGCACTAGAAAAAATGGAGAAGCCTGTCTTGACCGAGTAGGCAGATGCTTCATTTGAAGCAAATATGATTTTAACATTCCATTGATAATACCGTACTCCATGTGGTGTGTTATGCAGGATAAGAAGTTGGCCACTGTGGATTCAAAAAAGGATCAAGAAAAATCTCAAAATACTAGTTCAAGAAAGAACATAGAAACCAGAAGCTCTCAAGACTCTGATCTCGATGAAAGAAAAGGTTATTTCATCTGCCAAGAGACACCTTCATCAAGCCAAAGCCTATTTCCACGCTCGGTATATCTTGTCAATGTAGTTGTAGGGATTCTGTTGTTTATAGTCATTAGTTGGGAAGTGTTATCATGTTAGAAGTGCTGTTAGTGCATGTGAAGGGCTAGTGGGGGGTAATATGGTTCCTTTTCAAGTAGTGCTGCCTCTGGGCAAGCTTTGTTTTAGGGGTTTCATCATTTTAAGATAGGTAAGGTATATAGTTCACATGGATTTTGCACTGATGCAAGCTTACTGCGTCTTTCCTATCATAATGAAACTTTTATGCTCATCATTAGTAGCTTTTCTATGTTCACTACTTTCTACAATTGCAATCCTGGTACCCTTTGTAACTTACATCTGTTACAATGTAAACCTTAAGGCTAAATAAATTTGTTTTGTTCCCTGAATTTTGAACTATTGTATCAAGATGAATTTCTTGTATGCAGTTAATATATCTAGTGGTTCTTGGAAGTGGTGTTGAGTCATAATGTATAGGCAGCATATCTGCCAATATTGGCCCTTTCCTGAAAATGTTTTGATGCTGTGCACAATTAGCTTGTATGTGTGTCAGGTCGAGTGTTCAATAGGTAGTCTGCTTCAGGATCTAATATTTCTTATATATATAAGTAAATAATTACAAAAATTATTAAAAATGAAAATGATTTGGAGTTCTAGTCAAAGGGTTCTTTTCCCCTCTAATAGAAGTCTGCAAGGCCAATTTCTTAATTTCTTAAAAAATTTCATTTACGGTGTGTTTGATTGAGAGATAAAATTGTGGTGGAAAACTTTCATGGATGAGCTCTATTGTAATTTGGAGTTCATTCATGGAAATTTTCATCCCAATTTTACCCTCTAACCAAGTAGAAACAAATCAAACTCATTATTCCAAAGAAAGGAATGAGAAGGCATATGGGAATTTAAGCCATTCAAAACTTCATTGATTTAATAAATGTGCCCTGTCTGATACAATAGATCAAACCAGCTTACATTGGCTGTATACTGTATGTGACAATAGCACTGTGCCTGGCAAAATGTGAACTGCTTCAAATTTTTCTTAGGAACAGCCAATAGCTGCTTCTTAGAAAGTGTCTTTGTTTCATTTCACTATGCTCTCAAGAACCATTGATATTAGCTGCATATTGAGAAACTTTATCCTCATAGAATAGTTGACAATTCAAATAGCAAAAAGATTTTAATTTGACCATATGGTCTATGAAGTAATAAATTCAAACTGCATAGGATGTTGAGATTGCAATTGTAGAATTAATGAATATAGAAAAAGGTTACTACCCGCAGCTTTACAAGTTTCGTTATGATAGGAAAGATGCAGTAAGTTGCATATGGTTGTGAGGCCATGTGAATTTAGCCTTATGCATCTCATCATGTTGAAATTCTTGATACAGAAAAAGGTGTCCAGAATCAGATGAAGAGAAACTGTCTAGCTCCATTCTCTTTACAGTCCTTACCAGAAAAGATCTTGCTGCACATAAGCTTCCCAAATACTGACAAGAGGCAGAGAAAATTATTACAAATGGCTTTGCTGCAGAACATTTGGAGTGCTAAATGTCCAAGCCTGTGTTGAAAACTTCAGTCTTGACCATATGAGAAATATTTAAATTTGTTGAAAATATATGTAAAAGCTTTACACATGCATGCATTTGAGGCTGCAACTTTTGTCTTGTATATGGATTCAACTTTTGGAGATATTCTGTGACCAATATTGTTGAGCCCTGGTCAATTATTTTCAGGCAAGGGAATAACATTGTATACAGATTCAAACTGTAAATAAGAAATGCCTATCTATCTACCTTAGTTTGAGTTTGCCGTGCGTACACATCTTATCTACTTTGTGAAGAAGGGGAAGCCATTTATTTATATATAGATTTTAAAACATGCTCCACTTCCTATTGCTAAAAGAAAATTGTAGATGAAGTAGAGTGAAATCATTCTATAAATATTAAAGACACCAGAGATTTTTTTTCCCCATTTATTTTGCGCCTAGTTCTTGGGTGCTCATTGACATGTGGGGATCATGGTGTAAATCAGTATAGATTTTAGTTAGGCAAGTATTGAACGCAATAGTTAGTAATAATAGATATACACTGTTATGGATGTGACGTCCATTAATAAATTCAAATAATTGATTAGAATCTTATTTATTATCAATTAATATGATTCTATAAATTATTCTAATTGTATTGCACGTAAGGGTCTTTAAATAGAAATCTAGAATCAAATTATCAAGCACACTAAAAGCGATAGAGCATCCTACCTTCTCATTTCATTTCTTCCCCCTTTCTCTTGTTCTCTTTATTTTACAACAGATTTAGCATATTCATAATTAAAATTCACACTTATTTAAAAACTAATTACGGTTAATCGATTCTTGTGTTTAAATCACTATAATTGAAGATGGAATTGAACACGTCTCATCTTCATTGCCTCTATTTATTTTTATTTTTTTTTCACTTTTTCAATTTCGTAGTGTGAACCTTAAATCAACTAGTCATAACAGCCATAGTAACCATAACCATAAAAACCATAGTATTAAAAATTAGACCAGATCGGTCAGTTCGATCGGAAAACCGATGAACAAGCCACGTGACTGGTTCGATTCATCATTTGGATTGGTTTTGCATTCAACCCGGTCAACGCAGGTCAAACCCAGTCAAAACTGGCTGCTGAACTGGGCAAGCCAACCTCTCAAACCACCACACAGAAATTTTGATCAATAAATCCAAAATATCCATGTGTGGATTCAAACCTTGTCCCAAGGGAATAAGGTGTGTACGCTTACCACTTATTCGAACTCATGTCAAGGGGGATGTGGTCAGCATTCACAATCACTAGGCCAACTATCTTGTTGCTTTAGATAGTTCCAATAATTATATATATTATATACTTAGCATATTTATTTAATTAAAATTTAGTTCAACTGGTTGAACCGGTGATTCAGTGTCTCGACTGGATTGATCACCCATCTGATTTTTAATACTATAATAAAAACACTAGTCAGGTAGTATCTAAGTTGGAAATCAAATTTTGCCGCGATCTGCTAATTATCCTTTGACAAGATGACCTTCCATCTTTTCAGGTGACAAAACTTGGTGGGGAGCATAACAAACTTGCATTTAAGAAAAGCACTTCTAAGGACAACGACTTGAGATGGTGGGGACCTGAAAGGAAAATTGACTCAAATGATTTGGTCCTTTATTGGATGGAATTTGGAAGGCCAATGACCAATGATTTGAAACGGTGTGGGGACAAGAAAGAGAGAAACTTGGGGAGCAAGTCTCAAACCGTTTCATAAATTCGGATTAAAATTATTGACTCGGTAGGAATTCCACGCACTCATCATAGATTCCTCAATATTATCATTTATTTCCTTCCTTTTATATTAATATTCACTTTTAAAAATTATATAATTTTATTATATTAAAAAATTAATATATCTAACTATAAAATAGCCACTCTCAAAAAATATAATTTTAATACATTAAAAAATTAATATATCTTACTAAAATTTATAATCTAATATATTAACTTTTTAATATAGTAAAATTATATTATTTTTCAAGAGAGACTATTATTATCAGATGGAGAAAGTATTATATATGTAAAAAAAATGCATTTTCAATCGTTAATAATTCAATCCAATAAAAATATATATAGAATTTAATTTTGATACACTAATTATCATCATCAAATCACTTTATTTGGATGATTTTTAAGTAGTGATTGTGAAACTTAGTTAACTTTACTAATATATCAATATATGATAAAATAATAATATAAAAGTTTAATACTACCAATATATAGAAATTAAACTCAAATATATGTTGCATAAATTTAATTGAGATACCATTTCCTATCATCTAATCATATGTTTCGTATAAGATTTTTAAAATAGATTTTAATGTGTATGCTATGCTTCGTCATCCGATTATCAGCCTTGTATGCTATGCTTTATCAAATAGAATAAAGATATAAAAAAGTTTTATTACATATATTTAGATTCAGCTTAAAATTTCTATGAAGGCTTTGCAAATGGAGTTGAATGCATACGCGTGGCTGGCTCATGGGGTCAATACAAAGTGGAAACACGGTTTACGTAGTCGGGTTAACTCGATCACACGTGTCCACAACAACATAGTAAGTCACAAAAACATACGACTCTTACCGTCCTTATATTTTGCCACAGAAAAATATATATTTATTTAAAAATTTACTTTATAATAATTAAATATAAAAAATATTAAAAATAAATAAAAATTATTATCACATCAAATAATTATAAAATAAATATATAAATAGATATTTATTTTTTAATGTTAAAAAATCATTATCCTTTCGTCTACACACACGTATATGTAAAAAGGGTACCTTCTTTGCTAAGCAGAGCAGAGGGAGTTAGTCAGCCGGAAGACCAGAGTCAACTGAAGGCCAGAGCTGCTTCTGCATTCACTTCATTCTTCTTCTTCTTTATTATTATTATTGTTGTATGTGCATGTAATTAAGGTTACACACAAACACAACACTTGAATAATAAGCAAAGCAATAAGAGCATAGCTTAGGTTCAATTCAATGGTGGAATGTAGAGTGCCAGTTGGATACAGATTCCATCCCACAGAGGAAGAGCTTGTGAGTCACTACCTCAGCCTCAAGTTGCTTGGTCATCATTCCACTGTCATTGCAGAAGTTGATGTTTGCAAGTTTGAGCCTTGGGACTTACCAGGTATCATTATTATTATAGCTCCTTAATTAATGACCAAACTCAAGAGTTATTTCAACTTAGTTTTTTTCTTTTATATATATATATATATAGAACCATGTATAAATAATGATTAGGATTTTCTGCTGCATCATTAGTGAATTCTTAAGATTAAGAATCATTGTTCCCATTCACTCTTTTGGGTTTTGAAACGTGGATAATTTATCAGAATAGAAGATCACAATAATTGAATGCCAAACTACTTGGTTATAGAGACTGTGATAAGATGTCATGGAAAGTTTATGCTTCTAATTGTAATAACAAGGGGATTGATGAATCTGGTTAAAAATTTTCCTTATTCATGCATGATTAGTTACCTTACCATATCCAACCCCCCACCCGGTAGTATTGTGGCTAAAATTCCTTGTTATTTAAATCAATCCTATATGTCTAAACCAGTGTGTGAAATATATATTCGAAAAACATTTCTCATGAGTAAGAGACATGTATAGTGCCCTTTTTATTTTTATTTTTCTACTTTAGTGTGCTTTTTTAGTTGTTTTTTGTTTAATTATTTATTTATTTTTGTTTACTATGTTCTTACTTGGATTGTGATGGTAGCATTTTCCAAGGTGAAATCGGATGACCCGGAATGGTTTTTCTTCAGTCCAGTTGGTTTGAAGTACAGAAACAGCAGCAGGTGTAACAGGGCAACTGATGCTGGCTACTGGAAGACCACTGGCAAAGAGCGTAAGATCAAGACTCGAGGCACCAACAATGTCATTGGCACCAAGAAGACACTGGTTTTCTACAAGGGTCGTGTTCCACGTGGTGTCAAGACCAATTGGGTTATCCACGAATATCATGCTGTTACCTTTCCTGATGACAAGGTAGGCAGCGGTTTTATTGTTACTATATTTATAGGGTTTGATCTTTGCCACTTTGTACTTACTTGACTGGCATGGATTTCTCTTAGGAATTCATCTTGGTACTTAATTTTTTGTTATTGTGAATGATTATGACTTGAGTTTGGTAGGTGCTTTAATTTCCTTAGATGTTGTGTTGGTGGTCATTGTGAAAGTTAATTGCAGTTACTGGAATTGCATGAACAATTGTTGTGTTTTATAATCAAGGATGTTATATTGGATGGAGTTAACACACTAGATAAGATAGAATTAGGAATGGATGCATTTGAGAGATATTTGGGGCAGTGCCTATATTGTAGAAAAGATGTGGAACTATTAAAAGAGAGGTAGCTGTTAAAAGAGATTTAGTTGTTAGTGGTTTGAATGTAAACATGATTTACAACAGGAAATTATGACGTGGTGTCTGATCTGTGTAGGCAACATCACCTAATCGGAGAAGGCTTAGTTGTTAATATTGTTTGTATGGACAGTTTATGACCCAGTTTTTCTCAAATTGCATTATTTAGTAAGAATCCCATGTCTGTTGCTTTCCTCATTTAAGATTATGTTCTATCCAAATGAAAGCTTAATATTGTTCATGCATGCTACCTAGTCATTTGTTGCCATCATTAGAAAGTGTTTAGGCTAGAGTTTTGAAGCAAGATATTTGTTCATCTTTTGTGGTACTATCTAAGATGGACAAATCTGTAACAATTCAATATTGATCATCCCTTTACATCTTCTTGCAGAGAAATTTTGTCTTGTGTCGCTTAATGGAGAAATCTGGGAAAAAGGCTGAAGGGGGAACTGCAGCATTGATACACAATGAAGAGGAGCCAAGTAACCACCATATTGCTACTAACTATGAAAACCAAGCAATAACAGCACATAGAAGAATTCCGGATGTGAGTGAAAGCATCCTTTGTGTGACATATTGAGAACAGATTCTTCAGCATGCTTTGCATAGTAAAACGAACTTAGAAATAACACTTGGTTTATTTATATTTCAGGCACGTATTTCGCCGGAAGTGAATCTTGAATCAGTTTGTCTATCACGACTTCAGGTGGAGGACTATGACATCCCCTCACTACAACAATCTCCAGTTGCCATTGAACAGGAACCATGTTTCCAAGGTTCCAAATTTCCAAATGCCTTTTTTGGCAACGAAAACAGTGTTACGCAGTTTCCATTTGAAACTATACAAGGGGGAGATGATGTTGATTTGTTCTTGAATTCAATTTTAGCCGGTGAGGATGTTTATATCGATGAAGAGGCAACACATGCTTTCATCAATGAATCCACCCCTTCGCAGAATCTGAGAGAGTTGTATTATGAAAGCAGTGGAAAATATGCCGAACTACTCCCGGCACAGGTAAAGATATAGAAAAATTCCTGCATGGACACAATGGCCTTCAACATATAACTTAGTAGCATATTCCTTTGTGCTTGTTAGTGGTGTGCATGTAAGTAGTGGGGCCATGGAAGAAAAGCTCATGTAGAAAAGTACCTTATCCAAGCATTATTTTCTTGTTGCTTAAGGTACCTTGTTGTAGTATATTATGAGGTTATGACATTGAAAGCATATGGATTCTAGATATATTATATATGAATATGTTTACTTTAGAATCAGAGGCCAAATACGTGAAAAAGAGACCCAAAAAAAAATTGGGAAACTACTTGGGAATTGGCATGTCCACATGCCAAACATCACAAGGATTAACTTGATCTATTTATTTCCCGTGGAAATTGATGCAGCATGGCAATATTCAGACACTACTTCAACACTGTGCAATGAACCTACTGTTTCAAGGGAAAACCAATTGATATCAGTGGTTAAATCATCACATGACGCTGTTTATGATGGCCATCCTGCAATGTCCGCTGATTATGATTTCCGGGGTGCTGACAATTCTGTTGACTCGACTGTAAAATCTTTGTCTATTTTCCTTATTCAGAATGCTAACTACCCTTCAAGCCAAGCAGTATCCCAACAAGAGGTGAGAAAGCCAATTTGCTGCACTAGAAGTATTAAGAAGCTTGTGTTTATGATGGGAAACATGATTTGTGACCAAAGACACTAGCATTGTCTGATCCATGAAATGATGTAACCGATCCTAATAGAACGAGCTTAGTAGTAGTAGTTGTTGATGGTGGTGGTGGTGGTGTTTGTTAATGATGTGAAGTATGCTTTCATTTAAAGCAAATTTCAAATTTTTTCATGTCATTCATAAAACCTTTTACTCTATGTGTTGTATTCTGTAGGTGCTGAAGAAAAGCACAATCAATCATTCAACTGGCATTACTGAAAAGGTTTTTTTCGTCTACATTGGGACTTCTTTGCTGCCAATTTCAGGGCTTTCTTTTAACCTGGAATTCTTCGCCTCTTGACCATTTTGAAATTCATCTGATATGATTAACACAAGGTGATATCCCAAAGGGGTCCTCTCAATGGTTCCAACACCTACATGCTTCTTACTATAGTGAAAATATTCTGCAATATAGTCCTTAGTGATACTCAGTGGTACATAAGTCATAAAACTTGTGTTATATAAACATTAGCCTTAGACAGATGAATTATGGAATATTCAAGGGATGTAAACTTTAATGCATGTATGATATATAGCTTACATATTTGTCTCTTTCCGAGAGCATTGTTGGGTGAAATAAGCAGGCCTATCTGGATTTAAGACTTTTGTTGATTGGACTAACATATTAAGATTGTTTTAAAGCTTTAGCAACAGAGCATTGTATTATACATTGAAAATTTTGAAAAAAAAAAAATTATGATGCCGAAAGCGATATTTTATAAAATTATGTTTTGATTGAATAATATGGGTAAAGTACACTTGCCAAAAAAAAAGTGTCAGATTGTTGTGTCCAATGAAGAAGAGAATATATGAATTGTAAAGAAAATAATAATAATAAAGTGCTCTTGGGGTGAGAGAGGCTCGAACTCTCGACCTCAGGATTACTCTTAAAGCTATGAGACCTACGCGCTAGCCAACTGCGCCACCACCCCCTTCTTACCAATTTTCTCGATACAATTAAAAATATATATACATAGTGTGATCCAAAGATGATTGTTTTCCCTGTGTACGTTTTCTTTTTCCTATAATGGTGTTAATTGAGCTCTCAAAGTGGCTTTGGAATATGGAGAGTAAGGCAATGCCGAATGACCAAAATGTGTAATTCCAAGAACAATGCCGTTCAAAACAACTATCTCTGGTGGTTTGGAATGCTTCGTACTATTCTTTTCAGTTATGTTTGAGTTTAATTTTGGAAGGAAAAAAAAAATAGAAGGGAAGGGAGTTGTGAAGTAAAATTTTGAGAATTTACTCTGTATAATTCTTCCCTTCTCTTTCGAAGGACAACACATTATCAAAACGAGTCTTTTAAAGCTTCAAATAATTGACACAAGTGACAACTAAGTCTTCCCTTACTAGATAGAATTAGTTACATCATGGTCAAAGGTTATAATATACCCACATTCGATCCATTAGAAACAACATGCACGCCATTTTTTTCTTCTATAGAAGACATGTACATGAAATTGGCAATTAAATCTTCAAAAAAGATCAAAATGTGTGCCGCTCTATTGTTTTCAAATTTGCTAAAATATGGGTTTTGGCATTACCATTTTTTCCAATTGATATTACCTTGGGCAAGGTTTACGTGTAGTGTTCATATCTAATATACTCTTTTATATCTTTAGAAAAAAGAAAAAAAAAACTTTTTATATTCACAAGTAGGATATAAATGGATAATTGATTATACACTTTCTCACCTCACAATTCGGGTACCAATACACTAGCATGACAAAATATAAACTAAAATCATGATGGATTTGAGGACAATGAAGAGTGCATTTGACTCCAGCCTTGTACTAATTGCTTTAACAATGTGAGCTCTGGCACCCGGGTAACAAGAAGCTTGATAGCATAAGCACTGAAGCAAGCCCAAACACACTGACTCATACTAGCCTCAGTCATCACTGGTTCACAAAAATTGTTCATCAGCATTCCATGGCATGCGTGTTTGTCAACATTGTTCACAACAGTGTCAAATTGCAGCTAAGCAAATGCAAGCACTTGGTTTTTTCTGTAAATTAGCAAGTGGTTTTTTATTTTTGATCATGCAAATGTATTTCAGTTCACAGACATAAGAGAGGAAATTAGTTATGTGCACTATAAAGCTACATTCATACTACTACATGCAATCAGCATAAATCAACTTGGATAATAGCTGGATTCACAATCAAAATGGCATAACCAATCTCATCTGGTCATATATGTTTAAATAAACGACAGTAACAATTACGCCTTGTCCCATTTTATGAGCTGTATGGATCGGACGATGCTATAGTGTCATGTCACGAATCATGTTTTGTTAGAGAAAAATTTGCCGAACCAATTGAAGTTTACAAAAGAAGGAAGCACAAGGGTAGTTTAGGAATTGGAATGCTTGCTGACTCTGCTATTGGGAAAGAATCATGTGGGCCCTTTACTGAATCCGAGGCCTAACGGTTTCAGGAGGGGTGGGGTGAGAGGTGTGAGACATGTGTAGCTGTAGTGGAGAAGGAGTATAATTCTCCTGGGGTCAGAGATTTGAGGGTAAAAAAATTCTGTTAGAATTGGCCTGGGAGTGTGAGCTGCTATAATGCTCAAAGACTCTCTCCTTCTACTGTTTCTATCTCGTCTTTCTTCCCTTCTCAGTTAATACAATACATTTCTGGTATTTGTTGCTATTTGTTATCTGTGTGTGTGTTGCTATTATGTTTATATTCAACTCATTAAAATCCAAATGTCAAAGTTTTAACACTTGCACGCATGTCTATGTGTGTGTTTGAGAGAGAGTCTAAGAAATTACATCATCGAAAAACTTGATAATATGAAAGCTGGGGATGGAACATAAAAAATTGAAGGATATCAACCAAGTCACCGAGTTTTGTGAATGAGAGAACTGCTAATGCCAAATTGTTGTGAATCATCAAAAGGGTGTGTTCCACTTAGATTCTGAATGTGTGTGGTTACAGATTTCAACAAGGTGGGTAACATTATTACTAACCTTTCAATGCCACTGCATTAGATGATAAACAAAACAATTCAATGATGAAGATGACAGAAGTTGGAAATTCCCAGACCTACAAGATGCATACTTGAAGGTCAAAGAAGTATACTGCATTTAACAACACATCATATATATAGGCACAGGAATTTGTGAACTTAAATAAGACTGAGAAAGAAGCAACTTAGATTTCTTCATTGCAGACATTACCATCATGGCAATAAGAAAAATCTTGAAGTAGCCTGAAATCAAGAGCGCAAGCAAAAGATCATTGCACCTGCATAGATGAATACATTTAATTTGACGTGAGATTGATGGTCTTCAAATATCATCAACACTGATAGAAATATTGACTGAAAAAAATCAACTTACTAGTTATTAATGCTTCCATAAACTTAAAATTGGCAGAAATAGTTCTATACTTTAACTTGACCATTCTTTATGTATCCCTTCAATTACAAGTTCCCAACGCCAGAACCTTACCACATTCTCACTAGAGCAAATTACCATTAGTCTTTTGGTGAAAATTACTGCACCATTTTTCTTACTGTAATTCATCTTTCCTACCTGCATTCTCACTTGAGCATCTGAATCATTTTATCAGATCGAAATTGTTATTTCAACCATAACTAGAGAGCATTGTATTCAATATTTACCATCGTTTCAAACTCTCCATAACTCATATTCACTGTGCACAAGACTCTAGAAGCAACTCTCCTCATCATATATACTCAAATAAATTAAAACAGAAAAAGAAAATAAGAAAGTCTTTTCTTTAACAAGGTGATTATACACTCATGGCATTCCTAATGGACAATCTTGTTACTCAACTTTTAACTAATTGTTCCTTTATTTACAACATGTATGGTATGAGTGATAAATCAGAACTATATACCTGGAGATGCAGATTGATGTATGGAGAAATATCTTAACCATAAATAAGAAAGTAACAAGAAACATGAAGTTCCCAAAGAAGACATCCATCAGCATCTGCTAATAAAAACCGTAAAAGACTCATCAGAGATGGTATAAAAATGCAAACCAAATAATATCAGTATAGGGTTGATCTTAATGTTTATAGATATGTGAACCTTCCAAAATGTTGACACTAATGAAGACAAGCTTATTGATGAAACCACATTGCCCTTGCTGCTTTCCAAAAGCAAACACTTGTCTTCCACAAACTGTAAGGCTTTCATATACAGTTTTGTAAACCAAAGACTAGAATTTAAAACTACATGCTCCTAGAGAAATAAAAAGAATACTATCATGTTTCTACATATGAATGGATACAAGCATCAAAAAGAAGAAAAACGACAGCCAGTTTCCAGAATAGTCCCTGCAAAATCATCGGCAAGTAATGTGTTGTTAAAATCCTGTCTTGTGAATATAATTTTGAAAATGCACTCTCTTAAAAATAAGTGTGCATTTCATTTGAAAAATCCCCCACAAGATTATGAGGCCAAATCAAGTGCCCTATGCACAGTGATAGAGCCGAAACTCAACAACAACTTCAGCTAGGGATCACCATAATGACTCTGCTATCAGCAATGATGCTAACTCAAACTTAATAAATTGCAATATCACATCTGTAAAACAAAACAATTTGGGCCATTCACTAAAACATGCATAAAAACAGCACAGTAAACAACAAAATAACTTTTAACTTAAATATGTTTTTTGGCCATGAGAATATAGCTCCGTAAAAAATTGATTTTAGCCCCTCATTTTTCAAAAAATGAACATTTATACCCTTGTAATAATTTTGAAAGTTTTTCAAGCATTATTTATGCTCATTTTTCAACAATGTGGATTTATATCAAACAATTTTTTTAGAGAACAATTTTTTTGAGAGTCTAAAACTAATGTTATAATTTCAATAAAGAAAAACATATGTAAGCATAATTTTTTTATTTGAGCAAAACAACAAACTAATTGCAGAGCAACATAGTGCAGTGGAGGAATCATGAAAGAAGGAATCCATGTACAATACTTCAAACTTCAAGTTCTGTTGATTAAGGACGTTGTAGAGAAGATGTCTATAAGCCTTTGGCTTGTGAAGTATCAAATCTATCACAAGAATCTGCAAAAGGAAGAAAACAAGACAGTTTCAAAAAAATAATAAATAAACAACACCCCAAAACCATAAACAATAAAATTAACGAAAAAGATTAAAACTTTGAAACCAGTGGCATAAAGAGGTTTCAGAAACCATGATTTCACACTCTATATATTCGTCTGCAACGGCCTTGCAATTCTCCTACACACAAAAATTATAAAAATAAAAAAAAAACTCCGAAAATGATTGGAAAAGTAAAATAAATTTCACAGCTAATTAATTGAAATGGAATGAAAAATAAATAAAAGGGTGATTGAGAGATTTTACGCATTTCATCAATCGAATGTTGCCGGGAGAATACTGAACGTAGAGTGATTTGATTGGGAAGCTGCACTGAACGCATCTGTAACCCATTATTTGATGGAAGAAATTGCATCAGAGCTTCGATTCGAAATTTTGGTGATTGATTTTGATTGAATCAAACTTTTCACGATTTCATTTTCAGAATTCCACTCCCTCAAATCGCACGATTCATATGGATGGCGATCCAAATCGTGTGCTTGAATCGGAAATGTAATGGAATCGGGCGATTCAACTTCAGAATCGTCCGAGTCGTCTATGAATCGCGAATCGCAGTTTAGCAGCGATTCTGAAGCTGACCCGCACAACCGGAGTAGAGCAGTGAAATCCTCTATTTTTTTTTATTCAAAGGTAAATAACTCGCCTAATCACTTAGAAAATTTCACAAGATGTGCATTGAAGCATGCACCTTTGAGTCTGTAACTATTAAAAAATATTAAAATGAGCGGTTAATTAAAATATTTATTTTATTATTATTAAATGTGGTAGATAAAAATAAAAATTATCATTATCATATTTAATATATTAATAAAATAGGTATCCTAATTATACATCTATTTATGAATGTTAAATAATATTTTTGATTTTATAATTTAAATATAATAATAGATGGATAGATATAAATACAATAATATACTATTGTACAAAAATAATAATCTATACTATATATATAAAAGGAATTTCTTTAATAATTATTTTTTAATATCTCCTAATTAAATTGATTTGTATTTTCAAGTCCATTAATATAATTTGATATGTAAAATAAAAACTATACATATAACCGTTAATACAAACATAATTAACTATTATTTACTCCACTATGCGATGCATTTTCACATACTGAACCTTTATAGACATGCAAGCATTAAATAGCTATTAGCTATTATAATATTTTTGCTTTTGAAATATTATTTACTATATTACTAAATTCCATCTAAATAAAAAATATGAATTGATAGGCACAAAATGCCTATCTATTCACCCATAATAATAATAATAAAAGTCTAAGACTGTAGCTAACATTTCCAGCTTCGGTGTTCGGTGTTCGGTGTTTTTGTTCTTGGGCCTCTTGCAAAGTAGAGAATGCCACTTACACACCCCTTTGACTTAAAGTTGTTAATTTTCGTCTCTCCTTGAGGCTACATGTTTTGTACACTCTTTTCAAGACTTTGCCGTGTGTGTATTATGGGATTATGTCTTTAAGCAATGATGATTTTATGTTATTAATTTTGTCAAGTTTTTGTTCATAATATTATTTTGTTCATAGTGTATCATTTATAAAATCATTTTATATTATGCCTCCGAATCTTACGATTCGATATACGATTTACAATTCAAAATTGACCTTGGTAATTCCCATTATGAATTGCGATTCAATAACCATGCTCCCTCGCATTGTAGTGAGAAAGAAGCTGAGACATGGGAAAATGTGTCAAGTCGACCCGCTTTGGGGATGCGTCTAACCCATTTCTGAGAAGAAAATTGGCCCCATTTTTTTTTTTTGTTACGTAGCCCAGTTCATTTGTATGGCCTTCTTACAAAAAATGGCTTTTATTTTTTAAGATTGATTTATATTAAATATAATATAAGATTAACCATAAATTGTAAAGAATAAAATAAATAATTATAAATAATTTATTGACACATCAGAATGGAAAATATTATTAATTATTATTTGGTGAATATCATAAATAAAAATATCAAAGGTAATAACAATTTAAAAAAGGACAAATTATAGGAACCTCCCCTAATGTTAATTATTATTACACTCACCCCTTTTTAGATTTTAAAAAATCATCCGCCTCCCTTAATTGATTGAAAATCATTACACTTACATACTTATTCTTATTTTATAGTTTTTGATACTAAACATTTAAATGAATTGTCAAAATTGCCCTACTTCCACCCCACTGCCACAGCCACCACCACCCACCTCATCCTCTTCCCTTTCTCCTTTCTCTCCCTCAGCTCTCCCTTTGCCAAACCCAAACCTCCAACCTTCCAGAACCCACCCATTGGCCATCAACCCCAAAACACCCTAAACTATTCAAAATGACTTTGGTGTTTCTTCATTGCTTTGATAAAGTCCCGAATCAAGCAAGAATTACGCAAATCAAAGGAAACAAAAAAATGTTAGGTTTTTTTCAAAAAGAATTCAAAGCACAAGTGTAAAGTGAACAAGCAAATAAAATTAACAATAAAAACTAACCTTCTCCAATTGGGTGTTGCAATTGATATTGGCATCAATGGGTTTGGTGAGAGAGATAGGCTTCGTGATCCCAAACTTGGTAGCGGCTTGCTCTAGTTGCAGTGGGAGCGGCATCATAGAGCCACCGATTGGAGTATCAGAAACCACCAATTTTGAACCTAGATTTTTTTTTATCTATTATTTTGGGTTCATAAAGCTCAATAAACGTACTCACCCTTTTCTTTGCATCTTCTGTTTTCCAAATCAAATTGTTGACATCTGGACTTGCCCTAAGGAAAAATTTGAATTTGCTCCCAAAATTCAAACAAAAAAACATAGTAAAACAAAAGTATCAAAAAGGACAACAACACCAATTTGGATATGGGATCTGGGGAGTTTGGTTGGGTTAAAGGAGCATTTGGGAATGATAATCATATTTTGGGTGTTCGAGGGTTGATGGCCAATGGGTGGGTGTTGGCAAAGAGAAGGCTAAAGGAGAGAAACGGGAAAAAGGAGGAGGATGAGGTGGGTATGGATGGTAGGGGCAATTTTGACAATTCATTTGAATTTTTGATTATCAAAACTGAAAAATAACAAGAAGGGTGTAAGTGTAATGACTTTGAATTAATTAAGGGATGTGAGTGATTTTTTAAAATCTAGAATAGGGTAAGTATAATTAAAACTAATCTCAGGGGAAGTCCCTGTAATTTGCCCTAAAAAAGGCCACTGCTCATATGGAGTTAAATGTCAATGCAATCATGCAGTTGCTGGCCTCAAAACTCGCCACGTGTATTATCAACTCTGCAACTTTCTTGATGAGAAAATGTCTTTCACTCTCCAATCTTTTCCTACTCTCCATGCACCCCTCACCTCCTCTACTCCAATCCCCATAAAACTAAAGTAGCAAAGCCCCTGCGCCACACCCATCACAATCTTCTACCTCGTGAACCAATTAGCCACCAGATCATCCCCCTTGGTCTTGCCATGTAACAAATCATCAAGTTCCCATTTGGCATGTACTCATGTAGTAGCATCATGCACTCCTTATTGTTGCAGCACCCTAAGAACGTCATTATCCTGTGCTTCACATTCCCCAATACCTCCACCTCATCAAGAACAAAAACTCCGATCCTAAACACCGTATCCCAGCGACAAGAACTAAAACTCAAATCCCAAACATCACTGTGACGATCCACATGATCGCATTAGCAGTTCTCTTTGGCTATGGCTGTCGATCGTCAATTTGGTTGTCTGTAGCTACAAGCGTGTCCGTCGTACATGGCTTTTGGAGTACAATGACGAGTGGAGGATAGTGAATATCCTCTATGAAGGAATCAAACCAGAGAGCAAGTTGAAGCTTACATATACAATTTAATTTAATTTAATAAATATTTAGGAGGAAGGAGTGGTGGAGGGGGCGCGTGAAGAGTGGGAGAGGATTGAAGAGTGAGAAATGTTTCTATCACAACGTACCCGAAAGGCGCCGTGACGAGGATGACAACTGATTTTGAAATAAAACAAGAGTCGCCACTAATTTTAATTTTGATTAAAATTGGAAAACCTTTTGATTTGCAAATTGGTCTTTTAAAAGAGATTTGAGGTTCGGAAGTCTGATTATGATTAGAGAAGGGTAGTAACTTAATTCCACTGCATCCCTAATACATCTGTATAAATACGGTTATCCTAGAGCTTATTATGCAAATTGATTATAATCTTATAATATTTATTTTTCCCCAAAAAGTATGACAATTACGTATTTACAAAGAAATAAAGCTAAAATTAAAATAAGAAATAAAGAACAAATTTTATGAAAGAAGATTTTGGCTTGATAGTTGTTGGCTATGCCAATATATCCTCTGGTGCAATGAGGAACTCAAAGCCACGTTGTTCTGTAAAAAATAATTATGTGTTGGGTTGATTTTATTAAAGAAACCAATTTTAAGAAATTAAAACCCACTCTTGCACAGGATTTAGGATAGTATAAACTATACAATAAACCTTTACATTCTTATGAAACTTGAGGATGGCAAGCCACACATTAATATCACAAGTTGTTGCATGGATTTTAAAATAAAAAAGAGAAGTGTGTTGGTTGATTTTAGTCTTTTGAAAAGGATTTTTGATTATTAAAGGAAAATGTTTTGACAAGTTCTAATGTTAACAGGAATTGGCAAAATTATATCATAAATACTATTATTCAATTAATTTAAACAAAATACCTAAACACATAAGATAATTAAACTAAAACAAGAAAATAAACACAATTACACAATTAATTTAAATGAAACACATAAACATGTAAAATAATTAATACTAAACAAAAACAAAACTAATTCATAAACCTAAAGACACAATTAGATAAAATATATAAAATGACTAGACTAAGAAAAACTAGGGTCCTAATTACTATTTGTCTCTTTTTAGTCTTTTTAATTAAAAGAAACTAAATTCAATCAGAGAAATAATTAAGTCACTCTTTTTATTTTGTTTTGCATAATTAAATTACTTTGAAACTAATTAATCGCATTTAAACAATTTAAAATGGTTATGGTTACTAAAAAAAAACTCTCTCTTTTGATAAAACAAAACAACCAAGTATTTATTTTAGCAAATTTAAATGAAATTTTTGTTTTAGACTTCAATAAACTCGAATTCTAATGTTTTAAAAAAATTAATTAAAACAAACAAGACTCAAAAATCTATTCTAACAATACAACATAGCAATAATACTAATTTTGGGAATGGAGCTCATCACCGCATCCACTCCTACTCACACTGTCACACATACACATGCACTCACACTGTCACACACACACGGTTTCTCTCTCTTACATGCACACACACAGGCTCTTTTCTCTAACAAACACACACAAACTCCTCTCTCTTTCTCTAACACAAACGGACCTCTCTCTCTCCAACACACAAAAACACACTTCCTTCCCATCACTCCCTTATCTCTTTCTCTCTTTCTAACACATCCATACACATTCATCAGAGGAAAGAACAAAAGGGATACGAGGTGGCTGGAAAGGCTGGGCACGGTGGTGCAATGCATGGGGCTGACGGTG
This sequence comes from Dalbergia cochinchinensis, assembly GCA_031216125.1. Classification (NCBI taxonomy): domain Eukaryota; kingdom Viridiplantae; phylum Streptophyta; class Magnoliopsida; order Fabales; family Fabaceae; genus Dalbergia; species Dalbergia cochinchinensis. Next base: position 68,646,538 of record CM062375.1, on the reverse strand, counting down.
GAAGATGATGGGGCAGTGATGGTTCTTGTGAAATGATGATGATGTGAGGTAGTAGTGGGATGGAGGGTGGCTAAGGACGGTAGGGAGCTAGCCATGGTTTCACGGTGACTTGATGGGAGTTGAGATCAGCGTTCGAGGGGTGATTCGTAGGTATCTCGCGTGGTGGAGGCTAGGCACATCCCGATCGGTCGAAGGTGCTCATTGGATGGCTGATCGTGGGGGGAGGACTGGTGCAGCTTAGTGGAGAGGGTGAGGGATGGTTGTGGTGGTTGGAAAGAGGTATGGTGTTTGGGGATCTTCATGGTGGTGGTATCACGGTGACTGGTTGATACATGACCGGTCCAATCTCCACGATGGGGCGTCGCGGTGGCTGGTAGGTGTGTGGATCTTGAGCGATAAGAGGCCATGAGGGGAGGTTGAAGATGATGACTCATGGAGGCCGTGGCTGGTGGCCGGGGGAAGAGCATCACTGCGGCCTCCTCCCTTTTTCTTCTTTTTGATTTATTTTTGTTAATTTTTAAATGGTGATAATGATACTGGTTCTTCTGTTATTACCTTGTTCTTTCCTTTGTGCTGCTACTGGATTGTATTGTTGGGATTGTTGATGGCTTATTTGCAGGTTTCTGATGTGTCAGTGTGTAATTGTTGATTTTTCTTTTTTGTGTTTGAATTTTCTTACTAATGAGTGTAATTCTTGCTCTGGAAAATTTTTCAGTCCCCTATCCATTTCTTGCTGATGGATGATTATATCATGTCCATAGTCAAATGAAATCATTGATGATTTAATTTTTAGCGTTAGCTAGCAGGGATCTCCAGCTCATCACTGAAAACAAATTCATCTTCTTGCAAAACGACCAGAAACATCATCATTTGCTAGCCATTCTTTGACTTCCCTTTTCTTTTTCTTTTTTGTTTTGCTTGAGGTCGCAGGCTGGTTGGAGACTCAGATTGGAAGAACTGGGCCAGCACAATTATTTCCTTTTTATTATTATTTTTTTATTTTTTTGGTTTTGGTCTGTCACAGAGGGAACAAAAAAAAAGGTTATATATTTTGTTTTGAATTGACAAAGTGTGGGTTGCAACAAAAAATGAAAATGGACTTCACAATAAAATGGACTGAAAGGAGTTAAAATGAACTGGACTTTGTAACAACAAAAATAATAATATGAAAACAAATAAAAAGATTGGACACAATATGGTGTTTATAGTTTCCTCCTCAAGTAAGTTTCAGGAGTGATGTTACACATGACGAGTTTTGGGAGCAGCAAATGCATGACTGTATTGACTTTCGACTGCAACTAAGCAATTGCGTTAAAAAACCTAAAACAAAAAGGTCGGCATATGTAGGCTTGTATCATTTGTAGCCCCTAACTAGATATTCTACTGGTCAAACATCTCCTTTTATTTGGTGCGTAATTGGTCAAAAATGTCGAGCATAAGGTATCAAATTAGTGCATTAGTTTGATGCATGTTTAGTACCTAATTATAACTAATTTTGAAATAAAACAAACAAACAAATAACACTCCAAAACCATAAACAATAAACTTAATGAAAAAGATTAAAACTTTGAAAAACCAGTGGCATAAAGGAGTATCAGAAACCATGATTTCACACTATATATTCGTCTACAACGGCCTTGCAATTCTCCATTCAACTTTGACTACTAATTAATTGAAACGAAACAAAAAATGGAATGAAAAAATATAGGGTGATTGAGAAATTTTACACATTTCATCAATTGAATGTTGCCGGCCGGGAGAATACTGAACATAGAGCGATTATTGATTTTTTATAAAAGAACGTATAGTGATTTGATTGGGAAGTTGCACTGAACGCATCTATAGGCCATTATTATTAGTATTTGTTGCGTGATGGAAGAAATCACATCATAGCTTCGATTCGAAATTGGGTGATCGAATCAAATTTTCAGAATTTCATTCATTTTCGTCAATCTGTGTGGATGTGGATGATGGCCGAAGCTGAGAGCGTGAGACATAGAAAGGGCCGGGTCGACCCACTTCAGGATAGTCCTGGCCCATTTTAAGACCAAGTTAAAATTGGTCTGGCTCGTTTCTCCAATTCTAAAGTGAATAAACACCTGATCCCGCTCTTCCAAATGGAGTGGCTTTGAAACATGTCTATCCCCTTAAATAAACCTACTAAATGGATTAGTCGTTATGTCTAAGGATAAAAGTCTTGGAAGACACACACAAAAAAAAAGAAGGAAAAAAACTTCAAAGGGAATATGAAAAATAAATTGAACTAATTCAAATCATATAGATGATCGAGTTTAATGATTCTAAATGCAATAACGTCTTGTTTGGCGTATGGGATTTGGCATGGGATTGTTTTTTGGGATTGGAAGTGGTCAAACCAATTCCAATTTTTTTAATTTTTGAAGAAGTCTATAGAATTGAAAACATAATTTCACAATTTAATTTTATAGAATTAAAACATAACTAAAATAAATTCTTCTTAACTCGTAATTTACATGCTATAAATATTTCTTTTCTCATTAAAGCCTACATTTTTTTCTTTTTTTTTTTAATTTTCTAACAATTATGTTACACTTTTATAGTAAACCTAAATATAAAATTTAAGATTCTAAGTCTATTTCAATTAAAATTAGAATTCTACATTACAATTCTAGTTCCAACCTCCAAACGAAGTTAAGTTTATGCAGCCAAAAAGCATGCTCCATCCAATTCTTTTTATTTGTTACTTTTACAAGTTGAATGACAAATAAGAAATCTAAAATCAAGACTCGTTTATAACGCTTCCTTATTAGAACACATTTATATGAAAATTTCTAAATAATGGCACACTATATTCTTTATTTAGCCATATTTTGTAAATAAAAAATAAAAAAATCATCAATAATATATTGATAAATAAGAATGAAAATATTATTAATAACTTTTTTTTCATTAATGTTATAAATAAATGGACTAGAGGGAATAACAATAATAATAACTCGTAACATTTAACTAAATTAAATCTTGATATTGTGAATGGTATAAAATAATATTTTTATAAATTTGCTATCCATGATTTTTTTCAAAAATAAATATATTTGATAACTTCGGTAATAATTTTTTATCCTATAAAACCTAAAATAAAATGTCGGTGTATCTAGGCTTGTATCATTTGTAGCCCTTAGCTTGATAATCAGTTAGTCAAACAAACAGGGTATCAAATTAGACGATAAATCTGATGAATGTTTGGTGCTTAATTGTACCCAACTTCGTTCTTATCGAAACTTTTAGATCAAATTGAGATAAATTAGACAACTCATCATTAAAAACATAGTTGAAGAGCGGAAAAAATAAAATATAATAGTTGCCAGTAGTTCATTGGTTGAATCAACTTCTTTCATTCTTCCCTTTTCTCGTGACTCTCTCTCTCTCTCTCTCACACACACACGTGTATAGTAGTGGGGAAATAGGTTGAAACAATAATTGAGCATAAGAGTGAGACAAACTAATGTGAGAATACATACAAGTGCCAATGCATGGTTTGAATTGAAATATGTCACTTTTGGTAACTGGGACCAAACATAACAAAGTTTTGCATGAATATAAATATATAATATTTTATAAATTTAATTTTAATACATGGATACAATATAAAATTTTACATACTATTTAGTTACACAAATCAAGTTTGATTTTCATTTTATTACTTCAAAATTTATGCACATATAAAAATTTAATTGGATGATAATATAAAAAAGAATTTCATTAATAATATATTTAAATTAAATAATCTATAGCCTGCACTTCCTTCCAGTCCCCACTACTAATTTCCATTGTCATCTAGTTAGCTATGCTAGCCAAAGTGGCTATCACAAACAACTGGAACACAATGAAATTCATCAAAGAGAAGACACGTCTTGGAAATTGGAATGCATGAATGAATATTGAAATTGGAAAGTGGAGGTTCGAAATTTTGTATATAATATATATAAGTTTTCCTAAAATGTGATTTAATTAAGGTCATTTGTTACATATTCTTAAAAAAGAAAAGTAAGTTTATAAACTTTTTAGCAGATCATATATCTTGAAAGTTCAAAAATCATATATTTTCATTAAAAAATTATTTCTTTAGAATCCTTAACCAAAGTCATGCATGTGTATATTCTCCTCTGCCTACGAATAAGTGTTTCTCTAAAAAAAAGTTTATTCAGTATGATCTGCCATTTGATAATTTCAATGAAATATTAATTTTTTTCATTTTTACTCTTATATAGAATCTCTTATACTTCTCATGACAATTATTTCACAGATAAAATAAAAAATAATCTTATTAACATAAACTAATTTATTTTGATAGTTATACTTTTCAAATAATTTCTTAATCTATATCACTAGATCTTAAAAGGCACTCATTTAGGACGAAGGTAGTATAAGTTTTGTTATATGTATGTAGAACTATCTCATTCCAATGTAAGCTACTTCTTACCAAAGCATTAGTGCGTTACCTGACTAGAATCGCAATTTACGAGAGATACAATATCCCACATGCATCTGATCCAATATAGTAGTTGTCATATTCAGGGCCAAAATTACCACCCACACACACATAGGCACTAGGATCGAGGGTCTATGAATTGAAGACCACATCCCAGAGTAACGACACGGGTTGTCATTACCTGAGCTTCAGATACATTACTTCCTTGCTTTCTTAATTCTACATTAACAGTTGTTCTTAAAAAATTATACATTTTTAATATATTAAAAAACATATAGTTAAATATATTTAGTTTTTAATATATTAAAAAAATATAGTCAAATATATTTATTTTTTAATATATTAAAATTATATAATTTTTTAAAATAATTAATAATATAAAATAGGAGGAGTATATTCTCTTGTTACTTTCAAATTTGGTGCAATAAATTCAAAGCAGACAAAAGGATAACACTAGGGGGCATGTGGAAGCTAGCTAGCTAGAGCCACCTAACCACTGGCTAGCCAATCGTTTCAGGAATTCTGTCGACTCTTTATTAGTAGTAAAAGATTACAATCCAATTATTTTGATATATCAAAAAATTAATATATCTAATTATAAATTATAGTCAAATATATTAATTTTTTAATATATTAAAATCATATAAATTTGTATTATGATTAGATTATTAATAAGGGATAGAGAAAAAAAGTTGAAACTATGTTGCTTAGTTTTGAGAATGCACAGCTTGTTGATTGGCTATTATGTGCATATATTAGAAATTATGGTCTTATATGTGAAAAATGCATATCACTATAGTATTATGTTTTCATTTTCATCATTGATAAGATTATATTAAAACACGAGAAATTAAAACATAACTTCATTGATCCCATAATTAAAACATATCCTCACCTGGCAAAGTCTAATTAAATTAATCTTTCATAATATGGCCAAAATCTAAATAAGAATCCATTCCAAGTTTCAAGACTATTTTCATCATATGCGTAAATTTTGAATTCAAATATAAAATCACATATTTAATGGACGCAAGTCTTTTTCTCTCGGATCCACATCATCTTTTCAATGTACGCAAGCCCATGTGATATATATTATATTTATTTAATAAAAAATATTATTTTGACACAATTTTGATCCCACCCACCACTAGATGTTTTGTTTCTCTCTGGCCAGATTATACTATCTTTTCTTAAAATTTAATAAAATTTATCTCAATTTCTTTTATTTATTTAGGTGATATTGGCTTCTCCCGAGTATAATATGCAATATGCAAAGGAATGCAGAACAGTATAATAATTTTATAAACTCACTAAAAGTTAGTATAATAATTTCAATTTCAATAACTTAGAGACCTTCTAAATAAATTTTACAAATAATCATGAGGGTGTATTTCATCAAAATTTAAGGAAGGGTATTGTAATTTGCTATAATTAATATTCACTGATAAGATCCACTTTGTAATGTTAAAATAATATTTTCTTATTAAGAAATAAAACAAATTTGGCTAGGTGAAACCCTAAACAAATTTTATGTAGAAAGAAGTTATAAAATCTTAGTAATGAAACCTCTGGAATATGAGTTAGCCGGCTTCTGTTGTTTTCTTGGCCACCATCATCAGGCACTAGCTAGATAGCCACCTTGCCTTCTTCTCTGATCTTTCTCTCTCTCTGGTGGTCCTCTCTCTTTTTTGGGGCAACATGGTCCTCATTCCTCAGCCGAAATCTATGTGCATGCATCTGATCTGTTAAACTTATCATCTTGGTGAGCAAAGCATATAGAAAGCCCCATCAATGACTTCATCACATTTATATATAGGATGTGTCACTTTTGGGGGATAACTTACTGGGTCCTCAGCACTCCCATTCATATGCATCCCCTCATCTCATCTAGTCCTCCATGCTTTTAATTTGTTCCGTATAAATCCACTATGAAATTAGCATCATCAAATATTCGATCGGCTACAACAACGTAACATAGTATATATGTATAAAGCTGACATGGCAAATTATAAGGTAGAATTCAAATTTTTAAGTCCATCCGGTAGTCTCAGGGATTAATTTATAGTGTAATTAAATGATGTCAATATATGACAATAAGTACTAATAATAAATTTGATAAAATTAAATCTATTAATTAGTACAGTATAGTAATAATAAAAAAGTGCAAAGCTAAAAAAAAATGGACACTGAATTTTAACGTGGAAACCCCTAAATATCGAAAGAAAAATCACGAGACAGATTTTGAAAAATATTCTACTATATTCAGAATAATTACAAAATATCTTTTTCACACTTTTACATATAAGAGGTAAATATAATATTTCCCAGTGAGAACATTCACATTCCAATATTATAATTTTGTAATACCAAGAAGTAATAGAAATATAATACCAAAAAATATTCTTGATGTATTTATTCATCCCCTATACTCTTTGGGATTTACTCACACTCTCTATTTTTTCTTCTCATTTTCATAAAATAACACACTCTCAATGTATTTCCCTTACTCTGCAGCTCTTGTGCTCACTGCTTGTTGTTTCGAATGAATAGAAGCTCCTCTAGGCCATCTACACATGTTCTGGAATAAATGCATATAACAATTTGGGGGATATGCATGATCACGCGTGCCAAAATTTTTCATTGTTTTCGGCCAATGTTACTAGCCATCAGATTCATCACGTTGCAATTTTCTTCGTGTAACGAAAAAATCAAGCTTTTGCATTTGATGCTTCACATGCCTGAAGCCAAACCTTTTTTCATTTGACCAAGTGCAGGGACTTGACTCACACGATAGACCCTTATTATTAATTATTAAATAATTTGATCAAATAATTAATAGGAGATTCATGATAGATCCAAAGATAAGAAGTTTATTATAAATCCACTAATCTGACATATGGTAGCTTTGAAATTTTACTTTAGGAATATTTGGTACTTGTATCTTCTTAACTTTTAGGACTTTGAAAGCTACTAGCCATAGCATATATAGCAGCACTACTCGATAGAATCAACCAAGCTTCAGATCTGTAGCCGGTAATTCCCCTAACAAATTTAATCTTGAATGTAATCTTAATTAGTAATCATTATGAAAGAATCTCTCTAAAAAACTTAAACCGAATGGTAGAGACACATATAAGTGATTTTATTCTCTAACATGTCTCCTGATACAAATGTCTCTTTTGGATTGAAATGGAACGTGGATTAGGTTTTCATAAAGGAATAATAAAAGTTGAATCTTTAATCGCTATATATCATGCCATGAAATAATATCTCTCAAAGTTTAATAAATTGATTAATAGATATATATGAATAGTTTTATTTTTAGACAATAATTATAGAAGTATGAGCACATGAGATAATAATTTAAAATGGACTTGCACTTTAGTAAAATGACAATTTCGCCACCCCCACCCTTAGGCTTAAAGTTTTGGGCAATGCCAATTATGACCAAAAAGAGTTTGGTAATTAGGCACCGCATCTTAAACTTCAAAGAGGGAAAAAAAAAAATTCTCATAAGAGATATATTGACTTTTCTTGCTTTTCCTTAATCTATAATTGACTCATGTATACTATTAATATATGAGGGGTGAATCAGGTGGCATGGAAAGTGGTCCATATTGAAGTTGAGCACAATTACAATGATTTGGATGGATCACTGAAGGAGTACACTGCATGCGTCCAATGGTTTCTGATTTTCAGTTAATTAATGGAAGGCCACGCCGGGGGAAGAAAAAGGGGTGAAGAACTCCTGCAGTATCTGCTTTACGATCATCGTCGTAAATATTAATAATGCAAACCTAGCTCACGTCGTCCTCTTAGCCCTACGTATCAGCTACATCTATAGGGTTCTATAGGGTGGGCGCACCCCTTCATTCAAAAGACCATTTCAGATCCCAAAGTGATCTTGCCAGTGGCAAATTCTTGATTGTTCCTTCTTATCCTTTTCAAGTATTATTATTATTATTGTTAGATTAGATTAGATTTTTGTGTTTTTTATTAGTTGTGTCATGGCTCCTTTGCTATATATTAACTGAATTTAACAAGAAGGTTATGGAATATTATTTCTTTCTTCAAGAGCGTTTTTGAAAATTATGTTACATATTGTCCAAAATTTGTCATTTATAAATTTTTTGTATGAACAAGCTCCGTGACCTCTATTTTAACTTATCTAATCTAATCATTGCTTTTAAAACTTGATAAATTCCATATAAATAATTTAGGCTGCAAAAACAATCTCTTCTTCATAATATATCCAAAATCCATATGTATATATGTTAGTTTGTCATCTACGTAACTTCGATGAAATGGGGCGGTGTTTATTTCACAAACACATTCATAAAACTCTCACAAAAAGGGAAAATCAACCATTGATATAAAATGGAAAAAGTGAAAGAAGGGCAAAATAGTTAAAAGGAAAATGATTAGGAAGGAGTATTTGCGAATTTTTAAGAAGAGAGTGCTATATTAATCGTGATTTTGCGTTTAAATTTTTAATCGAAAATATTATGTTATTTCAAAGTGCTAGTTGATTTAAAATCTATAAGTTTTTTTGTTCAAGGAAAATAAAAAATAAATATTAAATATTGTCTTTATGAAAGGATAAATGAATTTAAAGAAAAAATTAACCTCAAATAATATATTACCTTACATCCACAATTTATATACTCAAAACTAACGAAAAAAGTTATGTCATCTTTAAAGTACGATTATATATGTAAGGTTATAACTTAAAATTTTTTAACTATATAACTCATTATTATTTTCTTCATTTTAGGTGCCTTTGACTGTTGTATTCTGACTTCCTATCCCCCATTACGGCTCTATACTTGGAGGGGTCAAATGAAAAGCTTAAAGACAGAATGTAAAAGGAGTGAATATCAAGAGTAGTGAATTCATTTAGTTATTATTTCATAGAAAATAATAATTTATAATCAAAACATGATAGCTATAAACCGGCAAAGGAAACATTTTATTTTATTTTACATAGATTTATGATAATAAAATTTGAAAGAAAATAAGTGTATAAGGGATGAACTTTTAACGTAATTTTCAGTCAAAAGTCAGGGGGGAAAACTACAGTATACCATATTTTATACCCGAAATAGGCAGATATGATATGAAAAGTATAGGGAGCTTCAGCGTGCAATGATTTTCAGTATAACTTACCATGAAAAATATCCTTTTTTTGTTATATTTAATTTTAGTCTAGTGGGCATCTATATAACATGGTTATTTTGTCTCCTTTTAGTATTTGCCAGCCATTCAATTCCTTATTACGATTAAAATTGACCATTGATCCATATTTTCTTTAAATCACCAGAGCACAGGCGTATAGACAAAAATAAAAAGAAAAGGTGTTGGAATATCAACCTACTTAACTTGAAATTTCGGTCTAGATTATTAGGAACGTAAATAGGATGTATCACTATTGATGTGTTGATATGAGTGGAAGTATGTTGAATATTTGTGTTGTTATGCTTTGAATTTAATCTCAAAATTTATATATGGGTATTAATAAAAAAGAAAACTATTTGAAAGGATTGTTGGTGCCATAAGCTCTTGATTGTGTCCCACAAGGCTAGTCTTTCATATGTTATATGAGGAAATATGATAAAAAATTTAAAAATAAATAAGATGTATCATCACTATTTACTTTTACAAGCATTCAAGTCTTTATGTTGACACTTAGTCCAATTAATTATCTATAACCAATATTTTAAAATTTAAATTGTATATTTGAATGGCAAGACTTTCTAATCTAGTGAATTTTGGTCTATTTGTTGTTGTATCGATATAACTACAATTATCTAAACTTTATTACTAGGAACTTGATCCAATGGACGTCTTTTAAAGAAGTATGGGTTTGTCAATGATTTTTTTTTTTTTCATTTTCTGAGCTTGAATTCGAAACTTTTAGTTAATGGACAAGGTATCTACTACCTAAATGAATCCTTTTAGTGACTTCTGATATACTAGAAAACAAAAGTTATATATGTGATTATTTCTATGGATTTAATTCTTTATCTGTTGACAAAGATAAAATTTTTCTGATCGTCATCCAATCATATATAACTACATAATTTATAATAGTTGACTTTTATATCCACTACTTGAAAAGTCATTCAAAAAAAATATTTTAATTGGATGATAATGTAAAACTATTTTACACTGTCAGTGTATCAAAATTAAACTCTATTTGTATTAGGATTTTTTTTTCTAGTAAAATTCTCTACATAATTCTAAACATTTGATATTAGAAAGTTTATTGATGAATAATGTTTGTACACTACTGATGAATTAGAAATTATCTTTAAAATCATTTAGTGAAATACACAGTATAATTTTAATTAAAAAACTTTATATTTTATTCGTTAGGAGGGAAAGTTTAACTTCAAGGCATTTGTGAGAAGCAATCAATGTGAGAAATTTTCTCCAAAAAAATATTCATTGTTGATGAAATTCCAAAAGTTTACATTTTCAGTGAAATATTGTTAAAAAAAAATATTTTTCATTATCAAAATAAGTATATACACGTTAAAATTTATTTATTGTGATGGTATACGAGGCAAATGGTATAGAAAGGCTCAAAGATATTTTTGTATTTAATTTCAATACAGCATGTAAAATTTTTAGTTTATTCTATACTTAAGTTTGACACATTGTCGGTGTAAACTTATATATATATATATAAATTTAATTATATATATATATATATATATATATATATAAATTTAATTATATATAATTATGAATTCATTAAATAATTTAACTCTTTTCATAACTACTTTAAAAATACTAAAAAAAAAATGATCGATTAGCAATGAATTTCTTTTACTCCATCAATATATCAAAATCAATCTCATTTATCATATACATAAACTTATTTCTTATCTCAATTGATAAATTGATCGATTACTTCACTTCTATTCCGTGGCTATCAGTCTCTACAATAAATCAAAGGAAATAAATTAAATCTCTATTATTTGGTATAGCTTTTTGTATTTCTTTAGAAACCTATTGATAAAATCTAACTATGAAATTATACTAATGAATAATTCATAATCATGTCAATGTTGTTGAGGTTAAGTGTGAGAGGTGAAGTCCCACATTGGTTGAGAATGGATTAAGTGAGTAGTATATAATGTGGGAGGATCCATGACTCGTAGCGCCAGGTTTTGGGTCGAATGTGGCGTCATTTCGATATTATGATCTTTCTCAGCTTAGCCAATTTAGTTGTCTTCTCTCCTGTTGGACTTCTAACAAATGTGTCATTTTATTATTATTAATCTTAATAAAGCTTCTTTTATCACATATTCCATTTTTTGAAAATGTGAAACTTAATAAAAGATAAAACCTTAAGTTCCAAAATGCTTTTACAACTGGTCCTTTAATTCTTCCAACCTTAATTCAAATAATTTTCATAATTATTGTGAAATTTCATTGACATGATTATTTCATATATATCACTTTTATCATCTTTTAGAATAAGCTTTTTGGAGACTAAAGAAAGAAAAAAGGTAAAAGATTTTGGAAAAGCGCATGTAATATACCATTACTAAGCCTGTCTACTTATGATTCGGTTACCTGAAATTTCAAGATTATAGAACTAGTAGTTGGATAACGTGCATTGTATGAACTTCAACTTAATTTTTTAAACCAACTAACTAGGCTTAGCGCTGTTAAATTTATCATACATTTATGGCTTTGGAGCTCGATGTGGAAGCTACTAATTAACACAATATACATCCCAGCTCAAAAAATCAACACTATAATTTTACTATGAATTTTTCAGTCTTGTTGGATATTCACAAAATTAAAAACAGTGAATGATGCAAGCAGCTATATGTCACAGTGAAGTTACATTCTAATAATAAATTAAATGGGAGTCCAAGTAGTGTGGTCATAATAATTTTCAGTTTAAAGTTCTCAACTATTTTCCAAATAAATTCATGATCTTTCAATTATTTTACTCCAACCTATTTATATATATTTTAACTGTGTATGCAATATGTTACAAATATGTTTCACCCATTTATATGATGTTGAAAAAAATGTAAATTTATTTTCTAACATTAAGGAATTTTAATTTTAAATACACCTACAAACATCTGTACTTATCAATAGTATTTCAGAAATAAAATATCAAGACCTAAAATATACTTAATAATGTCCATTGTATTTTTTATGTGTTGAATTATGTCCATTTTTTTTTGTTCATAAACATAGTGGATATATATATATATATATATATATATATATATATATATATATATATATATATGCAAGGGATAATATTAGTTTTTTAAATAAATTGAAGGCTAAATAAGAGCATAATGTAGAGATACCATTGTTTCATGACTTAAACATTAGATAAATATGCAGCTACTGCCCCTAGGAGTAAAAATGAAAAAGAAAAAGCTATATGTTCAAAAAATCTAAAGTTGTACCTTCACTAAATACTCTTCAAATCTCGTTGCAACATCAAGTATCAAATCTTTATTCACAAGGTCTATTATATAGTGTTTATGTTGTTCTCCTTCTGCATAAAACGCACATAACTATCATCAAGAGAGTTGATAGACCAGATTAACGTTACCAATGCACAACCATACGATTGACAAACATTTCATACATTTTGGAAATGCACTTCACAAAACAATAACAACCATATCATTGCTACCTTTCCATGAACATATAAATCACATTATTTACAATCAAACATGAAGCATTATGCTGTAAAATAATCAATCCGATGAACTTATTGTTAGCTTTAATCAATTAATGGGTGTAAGAATGCTATCAAAATCATGATTCATTGTGTAGAAGACTGTTAGACAAATATATACACTTAGCTAGCTACTGGTCAGTAGCTAGTATTCATGCATGTGAGTAATTGAGAAGTATAAGGCTATTCTGAGTACTCTTTGGCATGATAAAACACAATTTGAGATAAGAAAAGAAAAAGAAGTCACCTTTTGAAGTTAGTGGATGGCTTAATCAATTTGTGTCTTTACCCTTTTATGTCATCTGATTTCCCTAATTAAGAGATCATGACTGCCATATCAGTACGGATGATATATAGGAGAATGGACTACAACAAAAATTGAAGGAAGAAGAAGTGCATAAGACATTATTTTAAATTTCTTGTTTTTGTGTTTGTTCTTTTCTTTATCTGAACTTTTTATGTCTTGTTAGGTTCCAATGCATTTTACAACTTGATCATCCCAAAAAAACAAAAAGCTTCATTTCTGGTCTCTTTCATTCTTTATTTTCCATCAGTCAAGAGTACTCTTCCAAGGCTTTACAGATAAGATCTTGGAAATTGACTTCACACAAGAATGTCAGATATTCCTATTATTTTTAACACAAAAGCATCACATTCAATTCTGTGTATACCAAAAGAAATTCAAGTTCTGCTCCTATATATGTCTTGTCTAGCTTAACTACTGTTGATCTTACTGTCCTACATGTTGCTCATGCTTTCCACATTATCACACCCTGAGAACGTAACATACATTCTGTTTCATATGTCTCTCTTTTATGTTATGAACAATATATTTGCATTAAATGTTGTCAGTTTGATATTCAAACCTTGATGATCTTTAATTTCCATCAAGCTATTACACTAAACACAAGGTATCAAACATCGAACTGTTGTTTATAAATCCTTCTTCAACATCATTTGGACATATATATGAGTTTGGTGAGAATAGATACAATAAGAAATAAAAAAAACATTAACATGTACTTCTGAAGCATATATCAATGATGAATTATATTAGGATATTATTGATCAAAATGTTTCCACGCTTCACCACGCAATGAATAAGTCATCACATCGTCATTCCTCTGATTTTCATTGTGTCATCTCATATAAGAAGCCAAACTCATTGATGCATGGAGAGTCTCTTGAGCCTAAAGATTAAGGGTAGATAGTGCATTTTTTTCCTAGGATATTCTTAAACCTCCCACTTTTACATCTCTTGGGTTTAAACCTAAGCATTTGGCAGAACTTTCACTCAGTCAATGCAATATCTTCTTTGTAATAAAGCATACAGCCTTTTGAACAGCGGTCAATCTTTATTTCCTTCCATATAAGTTTAAAAACTAATTTTTTAGCTAGATAAAAATATTTTGAAATTACATCGGGACTCAAGCTTAGCTCATTGATCAAAAGAACTTTGGCTTTGGTTCCTTTCAGACTTAATATTCAACATTCGAATTGCTAATTATAACTCGGAGTGCATACTATCCTCCCATAAGGTTGATTGGTAGCCTTTAGCATACTATAAAACCTAGCGGCATCTTGGTTAGACTCCCCAACTGAATGTTGCAAATAATGAGCCACAAATTCATGACTAGCAACATAAAAAATCATCTCTTGATGTCTACCCAGATTATCCTCCCACAACACACTACCCCATTGTGCTGAACTATGTGAACCCCACCGGAATTACTTCTAGTGTGAAACATGCCTACTTGATTCTCTGCATTAACTACTTCCCCATGCTCGGCCCAAATCCAATAGTCGCGCATGAACCCCCACTTGTACAAATGAACCCTCATAGTATCATTATTTAAATGCTTTATACATTTGCACTTATTACATGGACACCTAACTTTCGTCTCGTTAATAAACCTTGTATTTGACATGCTATCCTTATAAATTCTTCAATACCGTTATAGAATTCTAGTTTAATCCCCCCTCTATTAGGATGCAATCTATCATAGACATTATTAAAGGTCATAGACATTAGGAGCTAAAATTAGGAGCTTCCATCATCAAATGTTTCAGCACATTCAACAATCGTAGACATTGTTAAAGGTCAACAACATACTAGGCATAGTTAAATAGTTATGTCTTAACAATTACATACAATTCACATCATCTTAAAAACCATTCTAGAGTGCCTTATAACTCCACAACATCCATGTTATTCTGCAATCTTCGTAAATACAAAGAATCTCAAAACAAACAATGTAAACAAGTCCAGGAAGAACCTCTGCACCCTTCTTTTAGCCATGCAACCCCTATTTTCTACAATTCTATTATAGAAATTATATTTAAAGCTTATAAATAACGAGGATTTTGTTACTAACCTATACTGCAGTGCAAAAAACAAAGAATGACAAGCTCCTTGCACGCAACCAAATCTATCTTGAAAATCTAATATGAAAAAAAATATTTATTTTTTCACACTTATAAACATAATGCACAGAAAACACAAAATAAAAGTAGGAAAAAATGGCAAACCAAGCTCTCAATGTTAACACAATCAGTGCCACCCTCTAATATAACTCCTATATTAACAAAATAACAACAATAATAACTCTCCAATGCATTAAAAAATAACACTATGGGTAGCCAAAATGAATAGAAAAACTAAACCAAATGAAAAAACTAAATCAATTAAAATGCTTACCAACATACCAAGATTGCAATAGTGGTCTTGGTTTCCCACACGAAGCTCCTATGGTGGCAAACAATGGTAGAGAAGGTGGTAAGGGCACAGAGAGAGATAGGGATAAGAAAGAGAGAAGTTGTAGAAATACGGAAAGAGAAAGACATTGTTTGATACTATCTGCGAGTTATCAACGTATGTTAGCCCGTCAATAACCAATAAATGAAACGGTGCATTTAGGTCTTTAGTAATTACTGATAGGTTTACTGACAATTTTAGGGGAATTACAAAAGTTGCATGCCAATGTTCTAATAATTCAAAAAATCGTCAGAATATCGATCGATAAATAAAAAATAAAAAAATTCTTAAAAAATAAATATTATTTTAACTCTCACCCGGCGGTAAACCCGTCGATTAATGTAATAAAAAAATGGATGAAAAATAAAAAATTATATTTTACTTACCTGTCAGTAAGTAAAAATTTTAAAAGAATTATTAAAAATTTATATTATTTTAATGCTCACCCATTGGTTAGCTTAAAAAAAATTAATGAAAAAATTACTTTTTCCTTATTCGTTTGTATACCTGTTGGTAATGTAAGGGAAAAAATAATTTTTTTAAATCTTATTTACCTGTCGGTAATTTATTTAAAATGAAAAAAAATATTTTTGTATTTACCTGTCAATAAACCCGTCGGAAGTGACTTTGCGCCGCGTGGCGTGAGTGCATGCACTAACGGGTTATCGACGGGCTTTAAATTATTATTTAACTAATTGGTAAACCCGTCGGAAATTGTGCATGCCATATGTCATACAGTGGCACCATCAACTGCTAACTGGTATACTGATGGGTTGTCATCTAAATTTATATTCAAAAGCTTGATGATGAAAAAACATGTCAACCCGTAGGAATCCCATGGATTTCTAATAATAAGATGCATGCAGTGGGTTCAAAGCAGAGTAGGTTTCATAGCGGAAAGGGTGGGAAAAGGGTGGCACCGGTGAGGGCAATGGTGGCGTCGATTGAGGGCAGCAATAATGAAACTAGCATCAATGATAGCTAAGAGAGAGTGGATAAA
Source organism: Dalbergia cochinchinensis (assembly GCA_031216125.1). NCBI lineage: Eukaryota > Viridiplantae > Streptophyta > Magnoliopsida > Fabales > Fabaceae > Dalbergia > Dalbergia cochinchinensis. The sequence continues at coordinate 68,629,587 of CM062375.1, read as the reverse complement.
GAAGAGAGGGGTAACTTGGTAGGAATTGGCTAGTGTGCATGAAAAGGAAGACAACGAGCTTGAATTGTGCTGCACTGAGATTTGATAATGATGGTAGATGGTGGCTATGTTGCATTGAGAAGGCAGATACAGGAGAAAGAAGAGAGAGATAAACTGAAAAAGGGATAAAATCAAAAATTAAAAATGAAATAAGGTCAATTATGTAATTTAAATATGGTAGAGCAAGGACTATGTAAAGCTCCAAAAGTGAAACAGACCAAATTATTGGCTACCATGAAACTAATACCAAATCCCTAAAAATGCTACCAAACTAAAGAAAATTCTATAGGATTATTAAACTATGCTAAACCAAAAAACAAAAGGACAGCCCATCACCAAAGACAACGTACACCCTAAGTAGAAATTTGAGTCTTCGCCAAATCTCCACCAATATCATCCTCTTCAACCGATAATAAGCCAAGACTTTCCCCCACAGTGCCCACGTGCGACCTGCTTCTATAAGGCCATCCAGGTCATTAACAAGCTAGCCTTCTCTATCAGAATCATAGGAGTAATCCAATATCTAAATCATCCTTGTCCAAGCCACCAAACATATTTATCTTGACCTCATTAATTATGGCCTAATTGTACATGCAGATAACACTTATAATTTAGGCCTTGCCCAACTTATTCCTTCGATTTGGAAGCAAGCTAATAGGGCCCAAGTCTGCATGTAACATGTCTTCATCACTTACATCCGCATTAGCCGATGTATGGGGACACATACCAAAGTAGCTGTTGTTTTCACCATTATGAGTGCGCACACCCCGAAGCTATACTTCATCCTCTTCAGGTGAAAATGATTCTAGGGCATGATATTCTTGTGTAACCCTAAGTTTACTATGTTATCTTTTTATATACTCACAATACTAGTAGGCCCCACTAGTTTTATGTAAGATATATTTTCTTATTTGTAGGCCTATCAACTTTATTGTGAGTGTATACAAAGATGGTATGGTAAACTTATGATCACACAAGAATATTTCTTTTCCAACTCCCTTATTCCTAGTGTATTCCATCATACTAGACTTGGGTGCAACACTATCAATATGGTACCAAAGCAACTCCAAGTCATTGTAGCGACATAAGGATAAGGGTGGAAGAGGCTACACCATGCACGTGGATGTAGTTGTTTATCACAACCAACCTAGGAGATTTAAAGCTGAGCCACAATACGAATGTTCATCTAACCTTGTTCAAAGAAGAATGCCAATGATATCAAGCCAAACTAACCTTGAGAAGGCTTTTTCATCACAATTCCAGAGTCTATGATCAAAAACAACATACCCAATCCTTCAACACCCAAAGGCAATACTCGTATGGCTATAGAAACCTAATCGAAATAATATCATACATGGAAGGCCCCAGAATTAAACAAGAAGCTAACATGCCTTGTACTAAACACTACTCGCTATCTTCTATAGGAGAGAAACACCATCTATAGGTCTTACAAGATTTTCCACAACATACTTTGATGTCTTCTTCATCCAAAAATCAGATACAACTCTATCCATAGAAGCTACTTTAACCTGCATATTGGAAGAAAGAATGTGCATGTATTCATTAGCCTCCATCAAATAGACCTTCCTATGCTCTAGAAAGCTCCGAGAGCTGCTTCGATTGGATGCCATGGCAACTAATCTGACACCCTACCTAAACCAAATCATGTAATGCTGACATTGCAACTTTAGTTATGTGTAAGGCACCGAAGCGTACAAAAACACTAGGCATAGAACCAAGGCACCTTAGCTTTTTGTAAAGATAGATATTCAAGACAAAACCACACCAAGAAAAGAGCTCTTTGGAGACATTGGAAGAAGGTAAGCCACATAGTTCAGAAAGAGTAAACTTCATGGTCTTACAAGCTTAAGAACCATCCAAACCATCACAATCTCCAAGATGGAGTCAAAAAGGTAGAGATAGAGACAAACATGAGAGAGTTAATGCCATAAGGAAGGAAATAAGAACTTTTCAAACGAACAATGGTCTATTTAACAATAGGAGAAAACTGAGAACATGGACCTTAGAGGAGCCATATTAAGTGGATTCTCGAAGAATGAATTTAGGAATTCTTGCCACATAATAAAATCCTTTCAATTTCTATCTTTTTTTTCTTCTGGTTTTAGATACATGAATTACCTTACATGTCTCCACCTAGGAGCTAAAATTTTTATTAGATATAATTTCAGAATATACTTTCTTAACTGGTACACTTAGTTAGGTTTTTTTTATAGTGCATTGGGTTAGGTTAAGTGCACCATACACGGGGAAATTACAACCTGTGATCTTGGGAATGTCCATACACTACCATATATTGATAATGCATCTTGATAATTTCCTAATCTCCTTCGTCTGCATTGTCTCCCTCAATGCACTTCTGTAAGATACCATCCGCCATTCCACCAATGTGATGGCTTGTAAGCAATGCTTAAACAATATGATGAAAGATGTGCTCGTGGCAAAAGCCAAGGGTAAGACGATCAAACCTCTTGCCAAGTGACATGTACATATGAGGGAGCTTATTATATAGAGATAATAAGTACAGTGACAACTTATTGGATAATAAAAAGATATGAATAACCTAAAATTGATGATAAGAGAACAATTTAAATCCTAACAAAGCAGATTAGATTACTAACAAACCTATTCTAATATTATCCGTTATCAAAATTTTGCTTACATGTAATCGCTCTAGATTCATTTAGCCAAATAGATAGCAATATACTAATTTTAATAATTGGATATTTCCTCTTTTTCTCTACAAGATAGATATGTTCCTCGATATTGTGCCCAAAAAAAAAAGTTTATCTTGATTTTATCACTTTCTACTTTATCATAATGTAGTTTGTGAAATGGACCCCTACCCATTTTTGGTTGGAGAACACATGGATTAGCCATCACTTCCATATCCTTTTTGTAAAAGGATGTTTGAAGGTTTCAACCAAATAAGAAATAGATGTTTTAAGTTCAAATTTTTGTTGAGGATTTTTTCAATAATTAAAGCATTTGACTTTTAAAGAGAGAAGCTTAAGAGGAACACAAAGTGTTCTAATTACAACAAAAATGAAAAGAAACAAAGTTTAATAAGACAAGTAGAGCTTAGAACCAACCGCAACAAAGCCGAAGCAATACTAAACCATTATAATACTAAGGAATATACATATAATATCATATATACAATAATCATAATCATTTGATACGTAAATACATAGCTATATAAGAAAACACATTTTATTCCATGAATTCAAAACAAGTATTTATAAATTTGTAATCAAGCATGAAATCATTTTAATTAAGGGTGCGGCAGAGCCTCGGGAAATAGTATTTGCTGAGCTAGATAAATAAACACACACACACACACACACACATACACACATATAATAACAAAAGCTATCAAATCATAAACTCTGTCGGAACAAGTTGTTAGTACCTAGTTAAGTCCTGTTTTCTGTGTATGTTAAGAGGCGATATTCTCTTTTAACGGATAACTTGGTATCAAAGTTAATGATCTCATAACAACTGTCAACTAACTGTCTGCTTCCTTATCTCTACTGTCTAAACTAGTTTGATAAAAATAATAGCTGAAATATGGGTACTCAGTCCCTTGCAAAGCAGAGCCCCTAAATTCTTAGTACACTGAGAGTTTTGGATTCATATAACTTTAACAATTTGACTTTAGCATAACTATGGCTGTGAAAATCATGCCAAGGGATCACCTGTTTGTAGGCAACCTGATCTCAAGCCCACAAAATATTTATCTAGCAGTTGCTAAGAATCATACTGAATTTCATAGCTCTTAGTACCACAAAATTGAAGTTTTTAGTTGATATCTTAAGCTAACATATTTTCTTATACTTGATAATTTTAAAATCATAGTCCAAAGCATTGGAGTTCTAAATCATGAAAGCTCTAAAACCATCATAACATATTTCTTCATAAAGATAAATCATACTTTACTTAACATAGATCCACTTATATTTCAATAAAACGATTTCTAGAATTGCAAGTCTCAAGGCATGGCAATATCATAAATCCATGATTCATAATTGACATTTTCATAAAGACACTTCTGATCATGAAACTAAAGCATACTTTGATCAATATTTCTCTCTATATATAAATATCTGATTTTGAACATACTAAAAGCATAGTTTGAAATCTTAAAACTTGAATACGTTGTGATATCAAAGAAATTAAATTCTTGAATACATATTTGATAAAATAGCCATCTTACTATAATACGTATTTTCTTAACAAAACCTTTCTCAAACATGTAAAACAATTTTCACAACACACAACATAGTAATTTTGGTTCCATGGCTTTGAAAAAATAAACTCAATTTTTTATGCTATTATCATAAATCATAATTTTGCTAGCTTAACATAATCATATAAAATCATATTCTATACTTTTTCTCATCTCAAATTTCATATTTCACAGCCAAAAACCAAGAAATATACTCGTAACAATGAAAATAAAGTTATGAGATCAAACCTACTCACTATTTGGGATCGGGATTATGTGGGCATCTCAAACTTGATCTCTGAAGCAATGAATGACACCAATAACTGCCATAGAGCAATATTGACTCATGATCAAACTCTAATAACATCTAGATAACTCTAAAACAACTCTAATAATACTGAGAGAGCACCTGCACTTGACAACAATAAAGAAAAATAACAACTTATAACATGGGGAAAGAAGAACACGAAGGGAGCTAACATAAACCAATAACAATTACTTACCTTAGATCTTAAAGGACGAGGATTTGATGTTTGATAGAGTGGAAGATAGTAGGGAAGGGTTTGGGGGGTTAGGGATTTGGGTTTGTGCTTTTGGGAAGAGAGAAGCCCGAGTTGGGGCATAGGGCTCATTAAACGAAACTGCGTCCTTTTGTATTGTGCCCCAAACTCCATCCTTTGGCCCCTTACATATTCGAGGTTATTCCGGCAACACGGGTGAGTCCCGAGGGACCCTAGGGCCATACTACACTTGTCCAAGGACACATGTACTTGGGGTATCACACAATATTAGTCAAAAAATAGAACACAAAGCTCTTGGCCTATTAGAGTAGGGACTAATTAAATCCTCTTCAAACCTCGAGCACTGAACCTCAAATTTTTTTGTTGAGGATAACAAAGACTTAAGTTTATATGGAAATTAAAATTTCTAAGGGATGAGTTAAGAGACTTAATTGAGTAATTTGTTTTTGTAGACATTTGGTTTATAAAAGAAAATATCTTCAAATAGATTAATTGTTTCGATTAGTTGAAGTTAGAGGCTAATATTTCAAATGATCTTTATAATAAAGGAAGAAGGTGAAGTTATATTTAGCTACTATCATTGGTAAAGAAGAATCTAGTAAAAGGCAAAAAGTTTCATTATGCAAAAGAAAGAGATAATACCCAAGTTTATTTAATAGGGTGGCATCTAGGGATGGAAATCTTCTGTCCACAAATGGTATCCCCTTTACTATCCCCTCAATTATTTATTGACACGTGGCAAATAGGTATTACATATATAATAACTTATAAATTTTTAAATCTGTTTTTATACTTATCTTTCCATGTGTCAATAAATGATTTGCGGATTGTAAAGGGACAACATTTGGGAATAGAGGATTTCCATCCAGTATCTAGGAGGCATATATAGAAAAAGCCTTATCAAAGAGTTGGAGATTGAACGTGGTGGTGTTTCTAAAGATATTGACATGATATATCACTTCTGAGAATGCTAGGGTTTTATGAAAAATTATTAGCTCCTCTCCAAGCAAGAGTGATTGCTTCTTCCCAACATATAATTTACACCACAAAATTTGCTTTGGAAAATGTAAAATATAGTGGAACCAATTAATAGAGATGGAGTATATATGGCAAGTGGAGTGAAAATTCTTGTCTTTTAGGATGAGGAAAGAATGCTCAATTTTTACGCTAATTTGTTTGTCAACAATGTACCTTTGTAGACATAGTTGTAAGCCTCATTGAGGATTTGGACTATTGCCCTATCTCTTTAGAATAGGCACAATTGTTTGAAATTCAATCCCTTGTGAAGAGGTGGAAATATCTAGGGTTGTTGTCTTGATAGTTTTACTTTTGTCTACTTTAGGAATTGTTTAGATATTTTAGGTAGCTTTCTTGGGATGTTTATTGATTTTTCCTTGAATTGTAGAATTGAGGCTTTAACTGTTGCCTATCAAAGGGACAGAGCAGTCAAGATCAAGCATTTTTGTCTTGTTAGTTTAATATCTAGTATTTAAAAAGTCATATTGAACATGCTTGTTATTCGACTAAGTGAGGTCCATTTTTATACCATTTTTGGAATTTAAAGTGCTTTTTATCTTGGGTACTGGGAAAATAAATTCTAGATTTGGCACCCTTATTACTAATGAGGTGGTGGACAAGCAGATTATCAAACTCACAATATTATCTAAACTCGTGTAGCCGAGATAAACTCAAATCATATACTCGACTCGTAAGAATTTACTTATTTTAAAAACAATATATATTGAAAATATTTTCAACATCTAACTATAATAAGATAAATTTATGATAAAATAAAAATATATCAAAAATTTAGTTGCAACATCATAATGAGACAAATGCAAGTCATAGAATATAAAGTAAAAATTAATTAAAATCTTAAGAAATATTACAAATCAAAACTTTAGGATGTAAAAAATCAAAATAATTTAACTTAATATATTATAACTTCAAATTTGGAAATGTCTAATTGAGTGCTTATTATGAATTCCATATTCTATTGATTGAGGAGACCAAATCCTAACTAAAGGTGAAATGAACTCGCTAGTTTATTCAAGTTTATAAGAGTTAACCCGAATTCACTCGAGTTTTGTTATGTTTACTTAAATTTGAGTTTTCAACTCAATTAACTCAAGAGTTTGGTAACCATAGTTATGGATTGTTAGATTTTAAAGAAATATGATATTATTTTTAAATTAGGCATTAAGAAAGCTTATGATTATATTGGTTGGGGATTTTGATAAAGTCATAGATGAAAAAGGATTTAGAAGGATATTGAGAAATTGGATATTGAGATGCATAACCTTATCTACTTTTGCAGTTATTGTAAATTTGGTAAACACAAATCCTGATTTATAGGAAAAAGGGTGCAAGACAAGAAAATGTTTGTTTCCATTTTTCTTTTTTCCATTGTGCTCAGTGAGCTTAGCTAGCTATTTAGTTTTGAGAGCTATTAAGAATGCATTAGTCAAGGGTCTAATGTTTAACTACTGGTGTAGAAAGAATGTTAATCTTTTATCTTCAACAATTTTCATTTTCAGGCAGCCAAATGTTCCTTCCATATCCTTATAGCCATTTGAATATTCCTTTGAAAAGTAACCCTCAAATTATCTATTTGGGATCCATTAAGCTTTCCTTTAAAGGCTGCTTTTTATCATTAAGTCATTCAAAGCAAGTACAGTATAGTTTGCATTTGCGGGTTTTGAAATTGTTACAATAATAAAAATTAATAGAGAAATTTATATGAGAATAATTACCCACACAAGGAGTCCTTCAAATTAAGAATCATTTAATCATTGGTTCGAAGGATTAATCCATGATACAGTGGTTACTTCCATTAATTATGTTATTACACAATAATGATATAATTCTACTTAGCGATTACACAATTGTACTTCCACTAAGAGTCTGACTAACACATGTACTAGTAATCTATAATCATGGTTCTATGAGCCTATGCCAGTTTAATTACCAATTACAACAACCTAATTTCCTAACGGAGTTAATTCCAATCCCTTACCAGAAGGATGTAATTTAATCAATTGATAAAATACCTTAATAAAATTCTAAGTTTGCATACAACCCATAACATGGATGAACACACAATCAGCCTGCTCTTGAAAATACAATTGCAATAATTCATACAATACAATCAATATTAAAGAGATATAAAAAGGGGAGAGAAAAACCAACTATAAATTGTAATAAAAATATGAACCTCAAGAACAATATCAATCCTTAGTTATCCTTGCCCAAGATATAGAAAATTACTCCTCTATAAGTGAAGGACGACAATCAATGTAATAGATAGTATGATTGTAATCCCAAACGACAGTCAAAACAAGGATTGAAAGCTCCCCAAAACCTAGAGAGAGTGAGCAGCCCTAAAACAAGTGTGGAAGATTCCTCTTGACCTAGGTTAAGTGGGTATATATAATACATCAACATAGTGTCAAAAGCGAGCACTAAAATACTAAAAAATTGTTGTTTTACGAACTAGTCTAGCGTAGACACTGCCTCATATAATTTCAAGCCCATTTTAAGCCCCAAAATGTTCAAATTAGCTTTTGGGTCCAGAAATAGAAGTTGTATCCCTTTGGATAAGCTTTCCAATGCCATAAAAATTATCTCAATCGAATATCTATAGTTCCAAATATAGGCAAAATACTAACTGAAAGTCAAATTAGACAGCATCAGAATATCAACAACCTTTAATTTTGCAACTTGATTTTCACTACGAGACATTTAGAACTAGGTTTTGAACTGAATATGAAAGTTATGAAGCACTTCTTGAGCTTTTTAAAACATCTTTATTTGTTACAATTTGATCACTGTAAAGAGAGATATGAATTTTCGATTACAAGACTTTTTGCAAATGCGCTAAAATAATAAGCCCTAGAACTCCTCTATTTAGCTTCCCAAATTCTCCGAAGTTGAATATTGCTTCAAGTTTCATGCACCAACATAGGATGTTCCTGCAAGCAAATAATACTCAAAAAAGGTGATTAAAAGCATATGAAGCTCTAAAACATATTTATTCATTAAAATGATACAATTAACCATGATATTAATTACTTAATGATGTATAATGAGGACTAAATGCAAATCTACCAAATGTTAACCAATTAAGTACACAAATGATGCAATATGCCTAGAGTTATATAGGAAAAAGGGGTCATAAATGCAACTTATCACAACTTGAGTTCTCCTAAATTGAACATATAGCTAAAAGTAAAATAAGCAAAAAATTGAAGTCTTTTTTTGATAAATATGCTAGACATATTGATCCTGCTACTTGAGACCTATTCTTTACAATTCTCTCAAACCCTCATATTTCCCTTTCAAATGGATACATCCACCTGTACTGAATCGGTATACTCACTCGTGTTTTATATGCCAAACATACGGCAAGTATTCCGTTGATTCAAAGGACCTGGGAGGAAATATTCTCTCTAATGTGCATAGAGTTAGGAAAATATTTTTTTTTTCATGACAAGCAGATCATCAACCCTAAAAGTAGAAGAGCATAAATCCTTGAAATACTGACTCAACTATGTTAGGGGCTTCCAGACAATACTAGGTAGCTCTTTGAATACAGTTGGAAGCAAACACTCTATGAAGTTGTGAAAATTATGGCTTTTCATGCCAACAAGCTTACCTTGTGCAACATTGACACATCGATCTAAGTTATAAGCATAAACATTGGGCATTCTCAACTCCTTAAGCCATCGACAAATGACTTGTTTCTTAGTGTAATTCAGAGTATATTTGGCCTTTGGTTTGTAGAAATGACCATCTTTTAATTCTTATAAATGCAAATCAGGCCGTGTGCAGTATTCAGCTAGATCTTACCTTACCTTATCACTGTCTTTGATTTGATTTATATCCATTACGATATTCATAATGTTGTCAAATATATTTTTTCAGTATGCATGACATCTAAACAAGATCGCACCAAATTATCCTTCCAATATGACAACTCCCAAAAGATACTTTGCTTAGCGCAATTATGGTATACCCTATAGCCTGGCAATCGCATTACCTTTTCAATTTCTGTTATTTTTAGGAAATTTTTAACTCGATCCCACATTTGGTGACAACTTTGTTTAACTAGAGGCTTATCATATTCAACACAATTACTTTTAAAGCCATATATACTTCGCCTATATCAATAATCACCATCTAAGAATCTCTTATGACAATCAAACCAAGAGTTTTCTCCTCTGTGCTTCAAGGTGAATGCCTTAGTATCCTCCATAAAAATCGGGTATGCTAATTTGCCTTGTGTCATTTATCTAGACAACATTTCATAAGCTGAAAAGTTATTGATGGTCCACATTAATGCTGCCCTAATCATGAAATTCTGCTTTGTTAAAATGTCATAAATAAGAACACCCTTGCACTACAACTGATTCAATTCATCAATTACGGGTTGAACATCAATCATAGCTTTTGGATTATTAAAGTCAGGGATTATACATGTTAAGAACATGTAAGGATCTATCATGCAAATTTTAGGAAGGACATTGTAGGGCATAATAACTATGGGCTAACACAAACAAGGTTTGCTAAATTAGTTATTCGGGGTAAATCCATTTAAGCAAAGTCCCAATCTAATATTCCAAGGGTAAGAGGAACAGATGAATAGGTAGAATGAAAATATGATGTAAACCTAGACGAAAAGTGCATTGATGTGCCATTAAAGGTGGTAACTCTCTTTACCCAATCCATACTAGAAACCACATGATGGTAGAATGATTCCCATCCTCAATTAATATAATACACATTCTATTGTCTTGACAATGCAAGGAGTTAGAGTAAGAAAGGACCAGGTAGGTGTAATTGTATTGAGCAAATGATAGAAATTGAGCTTGTTGAAGACATCTCAGATTGTGGCAGGAATTTAAGATACTCAATGGTGTGCAAAACATGAGGGGCTTCATGGCATAGGGAAAGGACCAATCAAGCCAGGTATGAATGACAATGTGAATAGTGTGATGTGATAGGTAACTTGATGCCTTAAAATATAGGTTTTGGATTGAGTCTAGAAATAGAAAAAATCATTGTAGAGAAACCCCTACCCCTTCGGGGGCCTCTTTCAGGGTCAAACCACATTAATTGGGTTCTTAATAATATATGGCTCAAATATTGGTGGCTCCATTGAGACCAAAAAATAAAAATAACATGATAAGCTTCAAGATATTCTGATTGTTTAGGTCTAGTTTGTTTTAACATTGATATTTCGTTAATGTTTCAATTCTTCAGCCGCAAACTGATAAAAAAAATACTAAAAACCACATGATAATTTCAAAGTAATATGCTTACATTACTGTAGATGATCAGCTAACTAATAAATTAAGTATGATGAACACCCCAAATATATATATATATATATATCAAAGTGACAAATTTTTTAAAAGAAAAAGTTTGACTTTCTTATTATAGTATCCTAAGGTTTATATGTCTGCTTTATCGATCATAAATTTCACATAAAAAAAATTAATAATATATACCTGAATTGGCAAACTATAAGCTGATAATTGATCACCCCACCGAAGGTGTGCTCCTTGAATTCGATCGATGTCCAAAAAGTCTTTAGCTATAATTATTGCAATGACCGTGAAGAATCCCAAAATGTATGTTAAATAATAAATAACCATCCAGTTTTCAACTTTCAACAGTATAAGAGTACTGTTTTGAAGACTAATTAAGCATCACGCGAGGAATCTAATTCCATAAAGTATAAAATAACTAAAGTCTATACATAAAGGGATAGATAAATAGTATCACACTAATACTAGTGTAAAGTTATCATAAGCATTAGAGAATTAGGCTACTTACTCTTTTAACAAGCCTTGAGAGAATGAGGGTAAAAGCACAGTTTTTATTCAGCTAAGAACCACGTTTGTGAGTAGTACAAATCCAGACAAAAGAATGCGGCTGCTGAATAGGAGAAAACAAGAAAGTGTATCAACAGAAGGAAAAAGTGAAAAACACACACACACACAACGCAAGTAGCAAGATAGTAGGAAAAAAAAAAAAGAAGTGGTGGTGTGGAGGGGTGTTAACTATAGTCATCAACAATCAATAAAAAGATTAATTTTGATTAAATTTCAGCCATATTCTATTAGTAAAAGTCAAACTTTTTCACTAACATAAGAATACATGATTAGTGTGTAGATAATAGTTTATCAAAATTTAATTCATCAGTAAACGGCATAAGGTGCAGCAATAGCATATATAGCAGCAAAGTAGGAAAAGAATCAGATATGAATGGATATGGAGCTGGAATAAGAACAGGAGAAATATATCTATTACCCATTTGACAGCTGTACAAAACTTTCTGCGCTTTATCTGCAAAGCTAAAATGCCTAACTAAGCAGCAGGCTTAGCAGAAGGAGCAGTGTTGTGATCGACATCAACCCAACAAGGCTAACAGAAAACATTAGAGGAGAGAAACAAAAGCAACAAGCTTTTCTGTGTACCATTAAATGCAAAGCGAACAGACAGAGAGAGGGCACAGTCTCTGTGTCTATATATATACTGCAGCATTGTTATATAATAAAAAAATGACAACAAATTGGGAACAAAACCATATATAATATTATTATTATAAATAAATATAATTTGTATTGTATTATACACAATTGAAAAAGGTCTAAATATGTGGATTTTCATTCCCCGCCTCCTTAGGTTTGTGAAACCATATGTTTCCATTTCTTCCTTCATGACCCAAATCCCCACCATCTAATTTAATGCATTGAGCAGTTCTAAAACGTACTAAAAGTTCAAAAGCTGAACATTAATTACTGATGAGAAGGAGAAGAAGAAGATAGTCTGGGAGAGCACTTTTCTTTGTGGCAAACGAAAGGGAAAAAAAAGAAAAGAAAAATAAAAAAATTGAAATATAATAGAAATGCTGCAAAAGAGAGTGTAGCTAGCCGAGGTTGTGTCTTCTTCTTCTTCTTCGTTATTTGGGGGGTCTTCAACAAATTTTTTGTTTTGATCTCTCTCACTGATGATGGTATTGCAAAGAAGGGTCCAAGTCGAAAACCATTTCAGCTCCTCCTCTCTGATCTCCAAACCTCGTTGCTGCTGCTGCCGATGATGATGAGAGTACTGGTTCTTCGTTCAAGAGTTGAAGTGGTGGCAAAGAAGATGAAGATTTTGAGTCTTCCTGTGCTGTTGAAGAAGCACATTCCATGTTCACCCCAAATAGCCTTAGTGTTTTTGCTGCAGTACTGGTACTATTATTATTACTACTATTACCACTAACACTACCACCATGGTGATTATGATTATGGTTATGATGATGGTGATGATGATGATGAGCAACTGGCACAGAATCAATGATCATGGGGGCAATATTATTCCCTCCCTCTTCTTCTTGTTGTTGCCTTGTAGTAGTAGTAGTATCAGCCATTGGCATTGAGGGTGTTGTTGACCTCAGGTAATAGACTGACCCAGATCCTGATGAATTCATATCATTATTGTAACCATAGTGGTGACTTAAGCTTCCACCACCGAGTTGTTGTTGTTGTTGGTGGTGGTGGTGATGAAAGGGGTACATATTGTTGTAATTCAGATGCTGAAAGTGTTGTTGATCATGGTGATGATTTCTTTGTGGTGCTTCTTGTTGTGAAGGGAGGGGATACAACCTTCCAGTACCCCATCTTATTGAGTAATTTGCTGACAAATGTTGCTGATTTGGAAGGAAAAAGGGGGTGATGAGTGTTGTTGAAGAGGGATAATCAAGTGGGCCATGACCATGATGACGAAGATGATGATGATGGTGTTCTGGCCTCCTCCTCCAATCTATGTACAACCTATGCCTGTACAATTCCCCAACACCACGCTGGAAGGACACAATGTCACCAGCATCAAGCTTCTTCTCCTTCACAAAACGGCTCCAACCTTTTGTCATCACATAGCTCTGGCTGCTGTTCCAGTATGAGTACCTGAACCTCCACGACTTTCCATTCCTGTCCTCAAAATTGAGCAGAAGCCCTTTCTCATTTGCATTGGAGTCAAGTGGGAAGTACTTCTCAGCATGCTGCTTTGGTATCACCAACCTGTTGAGCTTCCCTACATCACTTGGTGTCACAACTTTATCAAACATGTGCTCCTTCTCAACGGGCTGATTATTATTAAGGTGGTTGTTGTTGGCATAAGAAGAAGATGAAATTGAAGTACTAGCAGTGGCATAATGGTGGCCTAATGATCCTTGGAAATTGTTGGCTTCCTGGTGGTGGTGGCTTGTCCCGAGTGACAAGTCCATGAAGTCTAGCTGCTTCCTTGCTGTGTGGTTGATGAAATTGGAGGCTGCATCTTGATGGTGGTGTAACCCTAACCCAGATATGATGATGAATTTTGTGAGATTCAATCCTATAGTGGACTCAGGATAATATACTGATGAATGATGAAGAATTGATGATGATCATGAATCACACCCAACAACCATTGATTTTTTTGATGAGGGATTAATTAATGTTTATAACTACATGGTTATGATTATGACTATGATTTTGATGATTATGACGATGATGATGAGGACTTGTAGTTGTAGTAGTATGATTTGTTGTTGAGGGAGAACAAGATGATGATAAAGAGATCAAAGAAGTGGTGGAGAAATTAAATTAGAGGGGTGGTGGTGGTGGTAGTGGTGCTTACTGCTGATGCTGCTGCTGCTTTCCTCCCGTGTGATGATTTCTTCAGCTGCTTCCTCCTCTTCTTCCAATTCTTCTCTGCTACCAGAATACCCTTTAACTTCCTGCATCAACTCCATGAAATTATAGAGTGGCCCCACCTTGCAGTTCTTGCTATAATTATAACCTCTCTGGATCTCACAGAATTAAAACAATGTCACAGAAAGAAAAAGAATAATTATATATATGAAAAAATATGGAATGAAGGAAATTTAGGCGAAGGAAGAGGGGGAATGAAGAACAAACAAACAAATAAATACATGAGCAACGAAATTAAATGGAAAATAAATGAACAAACTTGAAAAGAAAATGGAAAATTCTAGGAAAAGAGGGTCTTGAAAAAGAAGATTATTGTGAGGTCAAATATATTAAAGAAGCTCACCAACAAGAAGAAATATTAGTAGTTTATAGGAAGATATTCCACAGAGCCCAGAATTGTGAGGCTCAAAAGGAACACACACAAAAGCTAGCAGGCACACTACACAACAATTGTGGTGAAAGTCGGTGCCTTCATATTTGACCACGAGGCCTCAAACCCTAGAGAAAGACAAGCCATATTGGAATGCAAGATTCAAAAAAATCAAACAAGGTCAAGTACTGTGGTTATTGTTGACCTACACTGCACAACGCATAAGGAAGTTAAGAGATTTAAGAGTTAGAGAGAGAAAGAGATGCGAAACAAAGAGAGAAAGAAAAAGAAAGAAGGTGATGTGAGTTTTAGCTAACTAGTATAGTTACCTCACAGGAAGCTTCTTTACAACTCGGAAAAGAAGCAGCAAGATATCTTTGTTGCATTCTCAGTTATATATTTTTAACACATAAAAAGTGAGTGCATATGAACATCTAATTAAATTTAAAGGTAAAAAATTAAGAATTGTACATTTAAGTAGTGATTATAAAAAATTTAAGGATAATAGATTGAGTGTCAACACAGCATTCAAGATGTGGATGATTAAAATAGCATTTCCCATATTCTTAGCAAAAAGAGAAAGATTATTGTATATTAGTTATGTTTATAATATAATTATGCTCTATTAATATTATTCAAAATATATTAATCTATTTTGAGAAAAAGAAATATTGATAGTGCAAAAAAATTTTACATTCTCATTCAGTGGGGTAAAAGTCACTCATATTTTACTGATGTAATAAAATATGATTAAATAATTATGTTAAAAAATTTTATACCATTAATACATTAAAATCAAATTCTTTTAATATGAAGATATAAATATGAGGTGTTGAATTTTATTTTTGGTATAGATATGAGGTGTTGAATTTATAGGTAGACAAAACTTTTTTAATTAAGAGATGATTTACCACACTACACTTGCGTGGGGGGCCCATGAATAATGTGGGTAATGGGGTCATGTGAGCAAGTAGTCGTTTTCATCATATATTTGGGATAATCTGCACAATATATGCTTCGGGTTCGAGAAATCAAAAGGTTCCAGTTGTTCCAGACCATGATATAACTAGCTAGTGTGTGTTACTTAAATCATATTTCCTGAACATTAAAATAAGGGAACAATATCTATGGCTAGTTGTTGTTGTTTACAGAACACAATAGTGTAGAGGGGGTGCAATGCCAACGGTGTAGTATAGGAGAGAGAAGAGAGAGGAAGTGCACAGTATTAGGTTGTTTTTGAGTTTTTATTTTTTATTTTTTAGACTTTTGGTACCATTGATTGTGTGCTTGTGTGATGGTCCTAGCAACAAAGAATAAAGAGCATTTTTATTTTAACACTTAAAAATAAATTTTTAATTAGAATATCCATTCTATTATTTTTAAATATAATAAATAATTGAAAAAAATTGAGATTATCATTATATCCAACAATGATAGAATAGGTGTTTAAATTGAACAACCACTTTTGAGTGTTAGAATAATATTTTTCAAAAAGAAAAGTCTTCCTATGGAGTAGGCTATACCTCTTTTCCCATATTATTCTCCATCTAACACCCATAAATTATGAGTATATAGAAATTAAACTCTTATTATTGTATAATATCATCTCATTTGGTCTCCCAATGCCTCCTAAAGAATCAAGATATCAAGATCCCATCTTCAATATTCTTCAATCTTGAATTTCTTCTTTTTCATGCATTTAAAAAAGAAATAGATTTTTCTTCCAAACCAAACCAACAACTTGAACAAAACTTCAAACCTCTCCAACACACCCTACCCTCCCGAAAAAGGAAAAAAAAAAAAAGGTCAGTGATATTTAATAACCCAGATCCCCAGAAGAAAGTGCCAAATATGATGGCCTTTATTTTCGTTCTAGCTTAGTAATGCTATTGTATCATGTATCTTCATGTATAAATGACAGTGATTGCTTTTTGGGAATTTCTTTACAGCATAAAATTTTCTACGTATCTTTGTTCTTATAATTTTTTCAGGTATAAAGTATGCGTGAGTCTAATTGCAATTTTTCAAATTAATTAATAAAAACATGCTTTCAGGAAGAAAAATCGAAAAGAATTATGAATGAACTAATAAAATGGAAATTTTAACAATAGTTTTCTGGTCTTTTTTTTAAAAAAAAAAAAATCAGCTTTGAAAGTAATCTAATTTCCAAAGTATTTAATAGCAAACAAACTTTACCCTCATAAAATAAAGGAGACCAAGGATTTATTCTCTTGATGAATTTGTATTAGTATTACTATTATTATTACTACTATTATTATTAAATAATATATTGACATTTCTATTAATTGCCGTTTATAAATGTTATACCACCGATGTCTTTTGGTTAAACAGAAAGCAAAAAGGGAAGTTTGAGATATAGACACATAATGTGAGTTGCTTGATGTACGACTGGAATTGGCCTATGTATATAAATCCATGTAAATATGTACAACTTGTACATATCTGTTTCCAATTGTGGTATAATTATTCAAGGCGTCTTGATGTAGCAGTAAAATAAACATATAATATTATAGATATATATATGATCATAAATTCGAATATAATATATGCAGACAAAATTACTTCATAAATTTCCTAATCTCTACATGGATTGCTTGCGTTAAGTCAAGTCAATTGAGAAGACCGGTGAGTTAATTAATTGAATTCCTCCAAGTAATAGCCCAACAACAACACTAGCTGATCATATAACCAAAAATATCGGCCTTTAATTAATCGGATTATGTGCATCTGTACATGTTACTCACATAATTAGCAGTTTTAGGCAAGCAGGTTTTCCAAGAATAAACCGGAAGTTTGAGATTAAAAAAATTAAATTAATATGCATAAATAATAATTAAGCTGTTCCCTGCACGAGGTTGACCTATAATTAGGCACTTATGGTCATCAATTTAGTTGTATATATTGTGAGTGCTTGAGGTTATATGTACGACAAATATTTAATTTAAGTTTAACATACATGCATATTAAGTAGATCACGTTTAGATTCTCTAAAAAGAAACAAAAAAAAGGGTACATCATCACATTGTTTAAGTTGTCTTGAGGTAAGATTACACACGCCTTGAACTAAGGTCCCTAGAAGTCAAAGTCATTAAGAATATGAATAGCTAACAAAGTAATGTTGTGTTTACGATTCCAATTATGAGCACATCTCAGTTGATTAATAAAATCTTCTCATGCATGTTGTAATTTATATTGATGGATTTACATGCAATATACATTCAGGGTTAGATAGAAAAAAATATTTTAATGTATATTCCCATGTAAATGAGTGGCCATTGGTAGGGACAAGCTGAATCAGCCATGAGAAAGGCATCGTATTGGTGTGTTTAAGAGTGATTTAATCTCAACTCCTAGTATATATATCATCACACATGACGTATGGTATCTCTCAGTAGGTACCTTCAAATGTCATCAAGAAATAGCTTAGTCAACATTAAACACAAGTTAGGCAGCTATTTAGATAGCTTCTGCATTATATGCGTTCTTCATAGAATTTGAAATGATCAGCTTGTATATCAATGTTTATGGAAGCACAAGTAAAATAAAAATTAAAAAGGATTTTTCTAATCAATGTCCGCCCTTATTAGGACACTGATTAAGAAGTTGAAAAAAGAAATTTTCATATGGGGAAGAGGAGCTTTTGTATTCTCAAGGAATGCGACCCACTGCTATATTCTGAAACTTACTCGCACATAATGATATACATTCGCACAAAAATGTGGGAAAAATATGACATAAATATTAGTTAAGCACCAAAAACAAATTGTGATAAAAACTAATTATTTATTATGGGTGTCATGAAAAATCATCTATTTTAAAAACTTAAATTAATGGGTATATGTATATGAATGATATATTTTATATTTTACTATGTCTCATTATGCAAATATCTTGTTTAGACTTGAAGCATAAACAATTTCTCATGATAGGGAATAATAAAAATTGAAATCCTAACTCTTCAAGCTTTTGTATATGAAAGAGCTAGTTCATGATATTAAAACCTCAATTTTTTACCTTGTTTGATTATTATGAATTTTGGAAAAAGATGATTTTATGACATGATATCAGAGATTCTGTAACCAAATAATTTAGGGTTTAAATCCCATTATGATAAAATTATTCACTTTTCAAGTCAAAATAAGGAATTTATATAAGCGAACATGTTAAAGTAAAAAATTATTTATATATCTCTATTCATTAATTTAAATTTTTGGGAATAGAGACGATAAACTGTTAATGACCATAAAAGTGTACTAAAAAAAGGATAAATATGAATTTTTTAACATTTTACATTTTCCGTAGTTATGCTTTTTGAAAGCAGAAAGACAAACATATCCTTATCTCTTTTGGTCATTGACCAAGGTATATCTAGGGATGTTTTGTGATTGAGAGACCATCCCAATTTAAAGTATATATCTTCTCTACAATTTCAATTTGCGACTAAGATAGTAAATATATTCCTGAGAGTACAGTTTACTTACTATTGAATCTAACCCTTATTGTTATGTCACTGTCTCTTTGATGGTTGATTATAGTAACACAGTAACACTGCATCTTAATACTGTAGACTGTGCAATTAATTGAAACTGCTACTATCTAGCTAGCTCTATGCGTAATAGATGGCTATGTTTATGAAAAGTAAGTATCATGTGGTCCAGTGTGGTATATATCTATGTGCCTATTTTAATTTCCATGGATTGGATAAACTCCACAATCACCATAAATTCAAAAATTGCATATCTGATATAGACAAGCAAAAAGATTCACATTGTCATACTCGTGTATAGGTAGAAACATATATAGGGAATAATAAGGGGATCAAACGAGTTGCCTATGCCTTGGCAAGAGGAGGAATTGAATAATAGGGTCTAGTCACATTCCAATTACAATCGTAACTATCGTGTAGAAGATCGAAGAGTAATACCCTTTAATAACTTTAAGCTTTTTTGTTTCTTTTGGCACCCACATGGCAAGGTTGTTCAAAGATTAACACTATATATGTTAACAACACAAATTACACCAATACAGTAAAATGGCTGTTTTGGCAATCACGGGTTTTATGAGATGTTAAATGTAAAACTATTCGTGTCTTTCTAGCTGTTAGCTTAAACTTTTGATAGAAATATTTTATGACATAAGAAAGAAGTATTTTAATTGGAGGCAGTTCATTCATGTAAAAATATTTGTAATGGCAATCATGTATTCTATGCATCCCAAAATATAAGTTGTTTTTGGGTTATACATAAGAATTAAGATAATAATAATAAACTGATCTCATTAATCTTCTAAACAAATGAAAGTAAAAAATAAAAATATCCTTTTTGTCACATGTCATATATTATTTTTACATTAAGTAATCATAACTCACCACCCATTGTCTCTCTTAATTCACATTCTTTTTGAGAGGGGTAAAATTAGCATAAAATAATCAATAATTCATTAAAATATGAAAATGATAATTAATTTAAAACGGAAAAAAAAATTCAAAAACAACTTATTATATTGCAATGGATGGAATACTATGTATCAATTATCTAATTGAAACGAGATACCCTCAATAATAGGCTACATATAATAACAGCAAATAATAATCATAATAGTAATATTTTCAGCTTGTTTGGTTATCAACCAATGTGGCTTCCCGAGACAGCCATGCGATATCCTCATGCAACTTTTTTTAGAAGTAAAAAAATCCTCCACTGGGAAGAATTGATTCTACATCCTATTCAAATAGGCCCTTTGTAATCGTAAATATGAATTTAATTTTAATATATTAATACAAAAATTAATGTTTAAACAACAGTTCGATTATATATAACAATATCATTAAAATTATTTGGATCTTATTGTAATTACATAAAAAGAATCATAAAATATAGAAAAGATATAATTAGTTAGTCGTATAAAATATTTTATGTTGATATTGTATTATTGGAAACTAATTAAATATCATAAAATGTAAGAGAGCCTTCATTTTAAATTTTTTCTCCGTAATAAAAAAAATACTAAAGACTTGACCTTTCTTTTTAGGGAAAAGATGTACGAAAACTTGTAATTTAAGCAATCGTGTAAGCCAGCTTCTATTTTTATTAATTCTCATTTTTAAAAAATTAAAAAATAAAATAAAATCCCATCTTTCATTTCCTCAAATGAGTTACCTTTGCACTGAGAGTGTAGAATGCAAGAATGCTATGAAAAGAGCAAGACTTCATCTCCTTCTTTATTAATTTGTTTTTGTTGATGGAGAGGTAGGCACGCAGTAGAAAGCGATTGAAATCCAAATTTGCTAATTACTTGCACATATTTATCCAATGAGAAAGAGAAACTTAATGAGGGAATATATTTCATACCCAAAATAATACTTAATTGGCCACAATACCCGTTTTGTGTATTAATTAATTATAGCAATTTACAATTATTATTATTATTTTTTTGATCCTCCTTTTGTTAGCTTCTTGCATTAATCTGCACACAGTTGGTAAGTAACACTTACCGAGAATTTCCGAGGAAATGTCACAAACACACATGTTGAGGACAGATAGAAAGAAAAGCAAGCTAGCTAGGAATGAATATATATAGATTCCAGTTAGGACCTGGGACCCTATTGAGAGCAATTGGGAGGGAGGGGGTGCCGCCGCCCTCAAGTCCCTTTTTAGCTACTAATACAAATTTAAAGCCTATATACAAAGAGTGATCAAGGGGACCCCTCTCTTGAATAATCTTGAATATTCCAATACTAACATGGCATGCTTGTTTGCACGAATTATATATATTTATATATATATTCAAGACTTTTTCTTTTTTTTGTGTATATAGTTAAGACTTTAAACAGCACTTCAATGTGTATCATTACTCAGCATACATGCAAATAAGCCAATAATAATAATCAATGTGTATTATTTGATGCATGATAGAATGTGACAGTTTCATCAATATTAATTTTTTGTTTTTCATCCAAATACATCACATTGAACTAAGCAGCAAGAGTATTCTCAGTGTGGTTTGGTTCAGTTCTAAATGAAAAGTTCATCCGATCTAAATAATATAATTTTTCATAGCTTGGATCGGATCAGTTTAATTTAGATTTCAAATCTGATCAATATGATCTAATTCAATCCAATTTTAATTAGATTAGATTGGATCAGTTTGATAATTTTTTTAAAATTGTTTTAATTTTAAGTATTGTAAAGTTAAGTAAATTAGGTCAATAAATACATAAATAAAATAAAAAGTAAAAAAATTCATTTAACATTTATAACATATTATTTTAAGGATGATGATACATAAAATTTTTTTTGAAAAAAAAAGTGCAATAAATTAAACTTATTATAGTTTTTTTAACTAACTCATTGAAATATGCATAAATCTATCACCAGCTTGCGAGCTTACTTACAATTGAACTTATTATAGTTAAAGAATAAATTTAATAACAAAGTATAATATTATTCGATTTGAATTGGATTAAATTGCTTTTAAATGTTATATTTGAAATCCAATTCAACCCAAGTGGTTTGTGAAAATAAAATCCACACCAATTCAAATTTTTGCGGTTTTGATTGTTTTTTAATTTGTATTGGATTTGAAAAGTAGATCATTACTATGTTGTACCGATCCTTCATCATCATACCATACATGGTATCTAGGATATCGGGTCCGATACTGATATCAATATTTAGATACTTTAAAATGTTTTAAAATTATTTTTTTTATAGTTTTACAAATTGGTTTGTCCAAAAAATGTTATTGATATATATATTTTTTATATTTTTTTAAGATAGTTATGATAAGAGTCTAATAAATTTAATAATATGTTCATGATACCATTTTAGATTTAATATATAACTAGTATAAATATACACATATACTTGCATATTAAATTTCATAATTTCATTTTATCCCTGTATCAGTATTGGATCATATCAATATTATATTTTATCTTTGTGGTTCACAGGATCATTGTTATATATATTAATCAGAACAATTAAGTAATGTAATGTTTGAAGGGTTATATGTATCAATACGTTATGTGTTCCCCATTTTGTCTTTTTAAGAAGTTATTGTACTTGATGAGTTTTGTAAATTTAAAAAATTAATATTAAAAGACATATTTTATATCAATAGCTCAAAAAACAGAGAGAGAATACCGTGTATATAATTTCTTAGGTGTATTTAACTGAATCATGTAGTAACTAATTAATGCTTCTACACGAGCTAGACGAGAGAGGTGTTAACACTGGTATGGATAACAATAATTAAAGGTACGGGGGAACTGTTGTCTCCTCAAACTTGATCGATACCTATATGTGTAGCATTTGGAGTTTATGGACCACCCCTCCTATGTAATCCAACCTACACCCAACTGGACAACGCATATATACAGTCTCAAATCCTCTTCTTTTTTCCACTTCATCTCTCTCTCTCTCTCTCTCTCTCTCTAGCTAGCAGCTTTATGAGGTGGCCTCTCTTCCCTTTCGGCCTTAGTGAATGGTAGAGTGGGCTTATAAATGGGTACAAAGTCCACTTATTGGTGGTGATAAATGACAAACCTGAACAAATATAGATTCGAGAATCCTAACATTTGAATGGTTCAATTAACTTATACTAAATTTCTATTGAATAAAGATGGTAGAGGGGCCCCAAATTCGCATACTTAAACAAATGGATTGAGACTCTATTGGCTCCGCGGAAACTGCCCTAAATTCATGAGATTTAAGCAAATAGTCTGAGTAATAAATCATAAAAATAAAACAGATATAATATCTTGATTTAAAATTTTAAGACAATAAATCTATGAGTTTTTTTATTATATATATATTATTCACTTAGTCTAAATTTAATCAATGTAGGACTCTAAACTCACACTTCATACTAATAATTTGTTTAAGTACTTGTTTGGTTTACATTTGAAAATGACCAAACTTAATTAATTGCTATCACCTAAAAATGAAAATGATAAATATTTGAGGTGTTTGACTTCTCTTTATCACTCTAAAATTTTTACAGTGAGTAGAATAAAATCTAGTGGAATGAGACTTTACATATTTTTATTTTCATTCTAATAGAATGAAACAAGCTTTTATATATTTACCCTCATTTAGGTTTAGTGGAAGGAGACTTATACATGCCTTTAATTTTTGGTCAGTATGTATTTAAAAAGTGATTTTACTTTATTGTTCCAAATAAAAATAATTCTCTCAAATCTATTTTCAAAATATCAAAATCAAATACAAATCAATTCTTTCAATTTTATTTTTTAAAAATAACTTTTTTCAATTTAATTTTTCCAAAAGTAACTATACTAAAATTAAAGTTAAACCAAATGAACCGTAAGTAAGGTTTTTGGTTCAATTTTTATAGATAAAAAATAAACTTATAAAATAAATCAACTTAATTTGAGTCAAATTAATTTAAGTACAACGGATTTTGAATACTGATAGCTAATATTAGAACTACAATTGACAATACTGAAAAATGGATATTGTTGGCCATAATGATGTCAATTTAGAGCATTTTCTTCTTGTTCTTAATTCGTTTCTTCTATACCTTCTTTCTTTTTTAGGTGGGGTGGTACTTGGTGATTAATTAATTAACTAATGGACTTGATATACTAGGCCTTTGTCGTTTTGGCTCTTTGTCAAGTTCTAATTCCTTCCCTAACACTTTTCTATTCAGGTTTATGCATGCCAGTATATGTGAGAGCAATGTGCTCCGAATCATATGCAGATGTCATTTTGCGAAAGAAGTAGTGTTGATAGCATGTTATATAATATCACCATGTGGCTCTTGTTAGGATATTATATAAATATAAACTAACCATTTGTCAGCACTCAGTTAATACATAACAAAAAATCTAGATTAAAAAAGCTTCTTAACAGCTAAGAAAGCAATTAATATAATGCAACTAAATATGAAACTACTATATATTATGCACATAGTACAGAGAGTACAGTTATACAGTTTAGTTTTCTGAGCCCCATTTTCTGGTTTTCTCTAGGGTATCATTTCTCAAGTTTAGGAAATTAGGTGAGGCTCTGAATATTGAGATTTCCACTATTGGAATTTGGGGAATTATAGTAGGAGATGAGGTTATAGAACATCAATAATAAATACACATCATTAGTTCAAGACTTTTTCAACTTATTTTATTTAGTTAATATGTTTGTCCCATTAATGTTTAAGTCAATTTTTAGCATTGTACGATCTATCGAAGTGTATGTTAAATATTGAGTAAATAACTATTTTGATTCTATCATTTTCAATTTAACATCAATTTTATCCTAACAATTTCGACATTAATTTAGTTCAAACATTTTTTATTTTGACATCAATTTAGTCATTTTATTAAATTTTTACTTGAAAAAATGACTAAATTGATGTTGAAATAAAAAAATATTATGACCAAATTGATGTTAAAAAATTTGTTTAGATTAAATTGATATAAAAATTTTTGTTATGTCCAATCAAATTGATATCAAATTAAAAATGTTAGGACCAAAATAGTGATTTACTCTTATTTGTATAGGTGCTACCACTAATTGAAGTTTAAATATCACTCAATTTTTAGGTAGAGCACAATAATGTTTGTGCTCTAAAACCATATAAAAATTTCTCGAGAGAGAGAGAGAGATCAAACCTTTTTTTTTTTAAATCAAAATCACTAGTATTCAAAGTTCATTGAATTTTGATTAATATTTTGATATCAACTTGTTCTAATAAAAAAATTATTAATACTAATTAATTTTTTTCCCTATTTACAATAATTGAAATCCAAAACCTTGTGCAAAAAGAACAAGTGTGGAACACTTAAACCAATTAAACATTAGTTGTATACTCGCATTAGTTATGCGTAGGATGAGAAAGTGTTTTGAATTTAAGGAAATGCAAAAATAGGGACACAGTTATAACTTTTGCTTTATCAATAACATTAGAATATAAAATCATTCATGTGTATTTACTTATTAGCTTAAGTTTTTGAGAAAGATGATTTCATAATATAGTATTAAAGCCACTATGACCAAATAGTCAATGATATTATTATAGGTATCAGTGCTAGGTTGATGGTGATAAAGAAGAGAGCAAACTAAGAGGAAGATAAGAGAGTTATAAGATAAGTGAATGAATCTTATGATTGATGATAATTAGAGATCAGTTATAGAGAGTGTATATAAACATCCGTGGTAGAACTCATATGAGCTAGTAAGTGTCTTAACAAACTAATTGAACTTCCCACCTCATTAGTAACAAATTCTAATTCAGTTATTGAATTAACTACTCTACCTTACATCCCCCTCAAACTTAGGGATTAAGGGCTGGCAATCTTCAGCTTTTCTCGAAACTTAACAAACAAAGTAAAGGAAATAGGTTTAGTGAAAATATCAACTACTTGATGTTCTGCAGGAATATGACTAATGAGAACACTACCCTTGGTAACATGATCCCTAACAAAGTGTAAATATGATTCTTTGGAGTGTAAAATCGAGTTAACAACCATCAATACACCACTTAATTTGTCACAGTAAATTCAAGGAGTGACTAAAAGAGGAATTTTCAATTCAACAAGAAGATTGTGGATCCAAGACGGTTGAGCTAGTAGGGAAGCTAACCTTTTGTACTTAGCTTCATTGCTACTTTTGGAGACTTCATGCTGCTTCATAGAATGGCAGGAAATAAGGTTTGGTCCATAGTAAACACAATAACCAATGGTGGATTTTCATTCATCAGGATTAGAACCCCAATGTGAATCTGTATAGGTTGTCATACAGAGATTATTAGCTTTCCTAATGTGCAGACCATGAGTACTGGTACCACTAAGACATATCAATATTCTTTTCACTACTTTCCAATAATCTTCAAGGCAATTTTGAATAAATTGGTAGACCTTATTTATGCAGTATGTAAGTTCAGGCCTAGTAATGGTTAGGTATTGAAAACTTCCTACTATAGATCTATCTAAGAATGTTAGGCTGCCAATGGTAAAGAGATTAAGTGAAAAAGGTATTGGTGTAGCATAAGGCTTAGCTTGTAGCCATCCATGTTGGCTTTCTTAACCAATTCAGAAGTGTGTCTAGCTTGAGACAATAATAATCCACTGTCAACAATGTAAAAAACTTCAATGTCAAGGAAGAAATGCAGAGCTCCCATGTCCTTGAGGGAAAAAAAGGAGTTAAGGAGCTTAACAATTTCAGAATTATGAGTAGGGTTGCTGCCAGTGATGATGATATTATCAAGTAGTAGCAGTAGGAGAAACTTGAGTGAATAGGGAAACATCAGACTTAGTTGGAGAAAAACCAAGTTACTTTAGTGCTGTAGAGAGTTTATGAAACCAAGCTCTGGGAGCTTGCTTGAGGCCATATAGGGCCTTAGTAAGCTTGCAAACAAGAAAGCCATCACTAACTTTATACCCTTGAGGTTACTACATATAAACATCTTCTATTAAGTCTCTATTTAGAAAGGCATTGTTGACATCTAGCTGCCTTACACACCATGACTTAGACACATTTAGAGAAAGAATTAACTAAATGGATGTAGGCTTAATAACTACGCTAAAGGTTTTTGTATAGTCAAACCCAGGCCTTTGACTAAAGCCATAGGCCATTAACCTAGCTTTATACTTTTGTAAGGACCTATTAGGGTTATACTTTGCTCGAAAAACCCATTTAATCCCAATAAGTTGTCGGTTAGATGGTAAAGAAACTTTTCCAGGTGTTGTTGCTCATTAGGGCACTGTACTCCTTATTCATAGCCTGTTTCCAATAAGGAATGCCTAAGGCTTACTTGGCTGTGGTGTGAGCTAAACTGCCAGTGAAGTCTTTAAGTTTGTGAATGCCATTTTTGGCTCTTGTCATCATGCATGCTTAGTAACAACAGGCTTGACAGTAGTAGGCTTAGTACTAATAGATTTGACAACATGCTCAACAATAAGATAATTTGATATAGGAACTATAATAGGTTTAGAAATAGGAATAGGCTGAGTGAATGGGACATGAGGCGTGGAGATTTGAGGAACTGCGGGAATATCAATTTGAATTGCTGATATATATAGGAACTACAAGGTGATTTGGAATTACAGTTACTAAAGGTACAAGAACTAAGCGTGTTACAGGTTGTGACGGTTTAGCTTGAGGAACTAATGGGATAATAGGCATTTTGTCATAAACAATGGCAGGGTTATTCGAGATGAGAGTGATTCCAAAATTATCTTTGAAAGGAAATTTTCCCTCATCAAAGTGGACATGCCTACTAATGATAATTTTTCCTGATGATGTGAGACACTTATAACCCTTGTGTTGTGTGCCATAGCCAAGAAATACATAGGGGGTGGACCTAAAATCCAACTTGTGCCTATTATAAGGTCTAAGATATATTCATTCACCTATCCATCTTTCTTGGTATTCCCCAATCTGTTCTTTAATTGGCACACTTTTCCTGTGATCTAAGATGCAAAGAAAGTCTCTAATCGTTTCCAAATCTGGTGTGTGAACTCGCAACCAACCATATGCGTTGTAAACAGTTTGGTCAACGACAATAATAACCACGATTTTAGCAATGGTGTTGCCTTTTTTATCTATGATATTTTGCAGCTATTGCTCCACTTTCTTGATCTTGCTTATTAGCATATTTCTTCAAAATCAATGCTCCGTCGATGTGATCTAATAGATCAAAACCTTTAATAGTTGCTTCGACTCGCTCCTTCCATAGAAAGTAATTTTCTTCATCCAATTTCAACAAAATTGGATTTGAAAAGGTTTGCAGTGGTGTTGTCGATGAGTTAGCTCCTTGTGAAATTTGCGAGGAATCTTACGATTCCATTGCTATGACTTTGGCTCTAATGCCATATATATAGGTATGAGTGCTAGGTTGATGGTGGTAGAGAAAAGAGGAAGCTAAGAGGAAGATAAGCGAGTTAAGATGAGTGAATGAATCTTATGATTGATGATAATTGGAGAGAAGTTACAAAGAGTAGTGTATATATACATCCATGGGAGAACTCATATGAATTGGTGAGTGTCTTAACAAACTAATTGAACTTCCTGCCTCAGTAGCAAACTCTAATTTAGTTACTGAGTTAGCTACTCTATCTTACAGGCATGAACCGCTATTAATCTGATAAAAATTATTATACTCAAGACCAAAAAGAGGTATTCGTGTGAGGGGATTATGGGTCATTTTACCACAAAATTAAAAGAGTTTACCTCGCTATCCCAAGCTGAATTTAAACTTGTTTCGTTCTTCTCTTCATATATGTAATATATTTTTTTCCTTAGTACTTTCTCATAAATTAAACATTTAATTTACTTGGGTGCATTATCAATTTTGTCAGGCTAACGTTTGGGTAAAATTGAAACCAATTTAAATAGAGGCCTTTATGTTTACCATCAGTGACTTTTGAGATCATAGTCTTTTATTTATAGGTGTTATATATATCTAGCTTTGCTATATGTGCTAATTGCAAGTCATATAAAGGGTCTTGCTTATGATTTTATCCTTATATATATATATATATATTTATGTCTTCACATTAAGGTGGCAAGGGTTAGTAGTAGTATCTCTTATATGTATCTACATTTATGGTTACTCCTCCATCGAGCCTCAAATTATTTGATTTCTAGTGCCACTTGCATGTGCCCTAAAGTATAGTCTACATAGTCAAAGTCGATTAACTACTTTAGTTTCATTAAAAACGAAAAAAGCTTATAAGTACATTTCATCCCAGTTGAGGATAAACTTACAGCAAGCCAGGTATTCCTTTTATTTCTCTTTTTTTCCTTTCTCAATTTGTTTTTGCGTACAACTTTTTCCACATAACTTTATTGTTTTGTTAATAAGTCTTAATTCTAGCAACTGGCTATGCTTTGTAAAGTAACTAATACTACTTTGTGAGGCAAACTGCTAAGATATCATAATTAATGACCGAAATATATATTTGCACAAAAAAAAATAGCCTACAATTTGCATATTTTTTATCCATCGTTAATAGCAAATTATTCAACTCCGCGCACATGGTGGTCCACGTTATTTTTGAGCTGTATTCACACCCAATTTTTTCAGGTACTGATGAAGATAGTCCTCAAAACTTTTATTAATCCACGTATGTGAAGCCTATCTACATCAATTAACATGACCAATTGTTAGCCACAAATCCAGAGCATCAAAGTCAATACAGTCGTATCTGGTCCCAACATATCACTAATAGACATATACAAATGAAATTTTGCAACCAAGATGTGTCCAGTTAGTGGCAAATCCTTGTATAGACACAAATTTTTTAAAAAAATTTAAATGATACATTTTTTTTTTGACAAAATATCATGTGAAATTCGCGTGGTTTAATAAATTATGTGACAAATTCCTATATAGATACAAAGTAGCTTAATAAGCCACGACATCTTACCTCTTTAATTTATTAATTTGACAACACATATGAAATACATTTACAATAAAATTGATGTAACTCATAAATAAATGAATATATTTTGCCTAAAACGTGATCAACACCTAAATATGGGGCGTTAACATTTGTATTTTCCACAAGTATATCTCACTATCAATTGCTATCCAAGAGTGGGATAGAGAGAGATATGACATACAACCCTATCAAAATACCCATTAGCATTTAGCATGTATACGCACATGTAGGACAAAATGATACCATGGGGTGAGTTCATCCAAACCAAAATTGCCCATTTGCCAATTACACACAGTCACACAGATGGGACAAAATGATCCCATGGGGGGGTTTAATTTCATCGGAGGACAAAATCTCATCAATCTATGCACAGACTTTGCTGATCCAAAAAAGTCCTGCTGCTACCACTAAAGGGGTAAAGGGGGGAGACCACAGAAACACAGGGTGGGACCATATGTAAGGGAATGGGGACACATAACAAATATCAAACCAGATTGCTGCAAAAGGAAACTTTATTCAGTGGTGGTGAGCTTACCCAATAATTCCATTTGAGCGGTATGTTGTGCATATAACTATATGTAAGGGGCACAGTATGGTTGAGAGAAAGAAGGGTACAATTTATATTTGCTATATATATAGGCCAATAAGTATCTGGAGCATGCAGCTATATAGCTAGCCAGTTTAGCTGTAGAAGCAACTGTTGTCACAGTTTCTATTATTTTCAACCTCCAGAGCAGAGCCAACACACCCCTTCTTTCCATTGTTCATCTCTCGGAAAATGTTAAAAAAGTCAAAACTTCTATATTAGAAATATTTTTCCTTTCTAAACCACTTGGAATAGAAGTTACTTGCGCTTTAATTAGCTAATACGACTTGAGTCCAATTGGTCCGTTATGAGATATAACTGTTGGAACGTTAATCTATTTTTTTTTCTTTTTCACTGGCACGCCTCAAACTTGAGACCCCGTTTAAGAAGAAAAATATTGAATCATATGGATCAAACAAACATTAGTTCTTTGAATTTATTTCATTTTATCCTATTTTAACTATATTTTTTCTTGTTGTGTAATTGATATTAATTAGTAAAGGTTTATTTTGATCATTACAATTATATATGTGATTCAATTTAGTTTTGAAAATTATCAATTTAATGTTTGAAATTATAAAAAAGTGTTTTAAATCAGTCCCTAAATTAATATTCTTGATATAACTTGAATCATTAAAAAAATTATGATTTAAATCACATTTTATAATTTCAAAGGATGCATATAATTTTAAAAATGAAAACAAACCTTTACTATAATATTAACCTTACACAAAAAAATGAAAGCTGGCTAAGTAACCCCACACTAGATAGGAGGTAGCTGTTGGCTTAGCTGATACTACATATATGCCCTCATCGCTACTCCATCTACACAGCCCTCTGAGAAAACCGTTGGGCTATCTTGCCGTTAGGTCACTTTCCAAGCTTCAATTACGTAGCCTCTCTGGCTAGTAAAGGTTTTAGGCCACTAGATGCTACAGCTTCCTCTTTCATTTATTCATGTATTGTAACCATGTGTTTTTTGCTTTTGTTTCTTGCTTTTGTTGCTTTCCACTGCGAAAATTGTATGACTACAATTATGAAGGACTCATCTGCCAAGCTGTATCTCGCTGACTGCAGCTAGTAGTATGTACGTGCCCTTTGGTTTCTTTCTCACAACTTTCCATTAATAAGCTGGCTTAGCATTACTCAAATCTGTCTATTTTGACACAAATAATGCTACCTTCGTACCTATCATTATTTGTCGAAGTTATATTATTCATGAATTTCGCCAAGATTAATTCAAAGGTGATCGAATAAGTCAAAGTCTTAGCAGATCAGAATACATATATATATTTACACAATTTATTTATGTTTATCTTTATATGGTTAGATATAAAATTATTTTTGCGTGACTTTTCTAAAAAATATATCGAAAGATAAATTAGTCCCCCAGTATTTAAAAGTTTCACATTGATCTCTCAAAACCTAAAAAAATGGGTAAATTGATCATTTCGTACAAGTTCCTATAGTTGAAAGGATGTTGTATGGACCCGTACAAGAATATCAACATGTCATATCTTTATTTCTAAAAAAAAATTGTGAAGGATCAATATTGGATTTTTAAATTCTAAGAGACTAATTTATATCATAATATATTTTTGAGGGACTAAAATAGGTATTTATTCTTCTTGTGTTTCTACTTTGAATTATAAAAATCTTTGATAGAGATGATTTATAATATGGATTTTGCTAATCAATATTCTAAGGTAGTGTTTAGTAACTATTCCAAGATAGTGGAGATAGAGACAGTAGAGACAATAGAGACGGAGACATAAAAAATATTGCCTCTGTATCGTGTTTGGTTGTGGAGTATAATAGATGATAACTATTTCCGTATCTTATTTAAAAACATAGGGACAAGACAACAAATACATAATAAAAAACGTGTACCCCTGCCAGACCATCGCCAAATTGCCACTGCCGACCACCAAATTGCTGCTGTCGACCGCCAGACCGCCATTGCACCACCGTTGTTATGAGGACCTCCATATCCTGTCCTCACTATCTTTACTTTCTCTAGGTATAGAAATTTTATGTATTTCTGTCTCAGGATAGAAAATTTTTTTGTCCCTTGTTCCTATCTCCACCCCCAAACAAGATTGTACCTCCCGTGTCTCCATACTTTTGTCTCGGGGATAACAACCAAATACTACCTAAGGGCACGAGTTAAGGATACGAACAAGAATAAATTTTAAGATTTTTTATTAGGACTCCAACTTTAAAAACAAAAGAGTTCACCTTTCTAAGTTGAAAATTTTCTTTTTTAACTCATTAACCAGTGTTCTTGGATAAACCCTTATAATATACTATCAAATTAAAGTTTTTAGAGTAATTTATACTCATCTCCCATGAGATTTAATGTAATTATACTAAGCACTTCTCTATTTTATAAAACTATCACTGACCTCTCTTGAGATTCATTAAAATTATACCGAGTTCCCTTTCAAATAATGTTCATTAATATAAGTGATAAAAAAGATAACATAGAATACATACATAATTATTAATAAAAAATTATAATATTTTGATAATATTAAACACATCAGTTAAATAAAATATTTTTTATCACAGGAAAAAATTTATAATTATAACTTATGATATAAAAAGATATTCTAGTTAATCTATATGCCTAATATTGCCAAAATATTATAATTTCATCATTAATAATTATGTATATACTATATATTATGTTTCTTTATCATTTAAATCAATGAACTAATATATATAAGAGAGATCAGTATTATTTTAGTAAATCTCAGAAGAAATCAATTTCTATTTTTATAAAATAAAAAAATATTAGATATAATTATATTAAATCTCGAGAGACACTAGCCTAATTTTCTCAAATTTTTATAATCAAAACTTTCATCAAACTGTTATTTGGATCAATACCAAAAAAACTATTCTTTGGGCCACTGTCATGATAGAAATTAAATAATGTCACGTCATTTTTATCCAAAATTCTGGCATGAGACTCCATGGATTTAGCATTTTCCTATTCGCACACGACACATCCTTTTTATATACATCAGTTTACAGCTATGCCATTAATGACTATGATTGACTTGTCTCAGTTGTGTGCGGCGCATGTAGGTGAAGTACTTATATATGCCAAGAATGTAATGCAAATTGCAACAATTCTATTTTGACATAAATCGCTAATTAAAAAATGCATGCTCAGATTAGTTATAAATAAAATATTGGTTATTAGATGCATATGTACAAGAATACCCCAAGATGTAGTTATATGCCTTAGCTGTATACATACTATTGGTTTGCCACATGAATAGATATAAAATGAGAAAAAATTCATTGTAATATAGAAATCATTTTCTCTAAAAGTTTAAGTTAATAGGTAAAGATACATAAATAATTTTATACTCTAATATAATTTTTTAAATTTTTGCACACCAATAAATATACGCTTAACATGGGTCTAGCTATATTTATGGGATTAACTTTTCTAAAACTTAAGCTTACTTAATTATGGAGGTTATATATTATATTATGTAATTGTTTTGTTGAAATTTTGATTCTTACTATTGACAACAAATAAAAAAAAAATTCCTGTCTTGCTTCACATATGTTAATTCGAAAAGTGAAAGTGAGTCATCTTATGAACTTTTATATTTCAGAATTTTGTCAAAGGAATATTTAAATTCGACAATTTCATATGACCTGTAAAAAACTTTGTTCTCAAGTCTTGTTTGTGTTAATAAATAAACAACCGAAGTTAAAGAAGTAAACTGCAGAAGAGAGAAAGAGGTTTAAATAAGTGACAATCATTAAGGGAGAACAAGATCACAAATAAGATTAAAAAAAAAGGATAAAACAAATGTGAGTTCAGAGAATTATACTTAGTTTTCCATGGCCTCCTTGATGTCATTGCAACTGTGGAGAACGTAGGATGTGTGAAATGTTCTCTCTAGACTGAACTTCTTTTTACGCTGTGCCTACTATTATATTTATAGAATAAACTAACACTATCGAATTTTGCCACGTGCCAAAGTGTCATTGACGATTACTTGATCCAACGCTAAAAAAACATTCAATTTGAAATTGCCATCATTCCAGCTTTTACCTTAGTAACTGTCGCATTTCCCTCCTGAATTCATAACCGCTTATGTCAATAATGTCATGCCGTCAAGTACACCCGTCAAGTTCTCTTACCTGTACCGTGTGAATTTCAGACTCCAAAATTTGTATCTTCTGAATATCAGACTCCAAAAAAATTTTCCAAGTCCACATCCATGCGAACTTCATGCTTCAATCTATCATGTCGAACATGTTTTCAGCAATACTTCGAATAATTTTGCTCCCAGCACCACGCTCGTCTTACAGCCTGAAACTGTCAATGTTAATTAAAGTTACCAACACTTTTATGCAAGCTATTACTGTCGATGTTGATTAATTTATTGACACTTTGAATTTCCAGCCTAACAGTACTAATGAATTTATATATTATCTTATTTGAACCAAATGCAATCAGAGCCAACAGAAAATGCAAAATGATGACATCCCGGGATGTGAGAGACAGGGTAAGGGAAAGTGAGGGAGAACCTAAGTAACGGTGAAAGGGTGAGGAGAGCATGATGGGGATGGGGTTCGAGAACTCTAACCTTTTGTCATTTATTTTTATGAAAACAAAACACACATTATAGGTTTCCTTTTCCTCTTTCGTTCAACCATACATAGGTGCCTCTTTCTATTACTAAGTACCAAAACCAATGTTGCATTTTCAAATGATTAAAAATTCAAGACCCCAAAAAAGCGAAAAAGAGTGAAAATATTTAAACCTATGGCCTCATACAGACGATCAAAATCTCTCACTGCTAACCCGCTCCCAGTGGCTTATTACCCCCCACTGAATTAGTTCTATGAAAAGATAGTAAAATACTTTTATATGCATATTTCTTTAAAGAAAAAACGTATAATAACTTAACAAGCCTAAAACAGAAGTTCTATTGAACATTATGACTACCCGGGAGATGGCCTGAGATTAAAGTTGGCCAACACACAAATGCAAAATCCCAAGTAGATTCTCGCTATAAATTGGCAGATTTAAGGATAAAGTAATCAGGATTTCCTTAATTATATTACTCTTTTTTTGCTCTCACCTTTTCAAAATTGAATCATACAACATGGTGTGTCCATCCCTCTTAGTCTTGTATAAGAATATACATTTAAGACCTTTCTCAAATTACACTATTTTAAACCGTTGCAGTTATGACAATAATCCTTTAATAGTGCACAGTACCTGAGAAGGAGAATTTGCTGATAATTACTCCTAGCTACTCAAAGGCAGCTATATAGTGACAACTCATGTATATATGTAAATTTCGAGTACTCAAAAGTTATCAAGCATTATATATATGTGCCTAGCTATCTAACTAGACTGCTCCTTTAGTTTATGGTTTTGCTAAAGAAGATAACATTCAGAGATATAATGATCGAACACTATTATGTCAGATAATGGTGGTCCAACAAAAGTGTATAATAATGTCATGCACAGAATGTGACCCTATAAGTAAATTATTGCACTGCACATTTTTAGTTTTATTTTATTTTTAGTTTAAACCCATTTTGGCCCAAAATGTGTGTCCGTGGTTCAAGACACATAGGTCACCATGAGCAAATTGAAACATAACCATCTCAAAGATAGCATATAATTATTTACTTAAATTAGCTCACTTAAAGCGTTTACTAAAAGAAAAATAGCACTTTAAACTAATCAGCACTTAGAGATGTGAGTCAAATTACATCTACAGTTACAGGAAGAGATCAAGTTTTATTTTTTATTTTTGGTGATTTGAGATTAAGTTTTATATGTACAGGTAGTAGAATTTGAAGAAAATGAGAAATCATAATGGGTTGTTAGTATGATGAGTAATGATATATTTTTTTTTTAGTACTTCAAAAATTATATTGATTGTAATGAGATTTGAACCTAGAACCTCATACATACTACTAAAATTCTCACAACTAGACCAATCCTAGTGGCTTGGTGAGTAGTGATATATTATGATTAAATATTTTTCTCAAATTTTATTAGTTGACAATGTTAAAATATTTTACACTATTATTGTATAGAAATTAAATCTATATGTAAAATTAATGAAGTATAAGAATTATAAATAATTGAAAAACTACATTATTACTTGTTTCTATTTCAAAATTTATAGGAGTTAATTTTAAGATACTGATAGTGTAAAATAGTTTTAAATGATCATCAATATATCAAAATTAAATTCAAATTTATAACTGCTTGTCAATCATAATTTCTTATATTTTAAGATCAAAGGATTCAATTTTACTCCATAGTCATTATTGTATTAAGACATTGGATTGTACATTGTCATATATATTAACAAAAATATTTAGCTTATTCACACATTATTTTAAAAGTCTAGCATATAAAAATATGTAATTGAATATTAGTGTATAACTTTTTACACTCACAATAAATTAAAGTTAATCTCAATATCAAAACTGAAATTTGATACTGTATAATATGGATTCATTTGCATTCAATATTCATCCCATTAAATTTCTAAAGCCACCTGGAACGAAAAAACAATAGAAAGAGACGGTGATACTCAATTTAGATCTTGTTATAACTATGTTTTTAGTACTTAAGAATATAATTGTTTTGGTCTTAGCCTGTTTATTTTATCGCTTTTGATCTCTCTTTATAACCGATAAGGAAAGTAGTTATTGATTAGTTCATCTAGGCTATTACCTTAGTTACGATGCAATAGTAGTTACTAATTTTCAGCTCTTGCAGACCTCTAGATTTACATGTTTTTACTAGATTAACTAGTGCGGGATCTAAATTAATTATAGTGACATTTAATGCTTCTCGTTTGTATTGATGAACACAAAGTGTACTCCTCTTTACTTTTATGATAGTTAAGCATCTTTTAATTATCGAAAAAAAAAAAGCTCAACTTAAGTGTAGGATGGGGCAGGATATTTAATGATTCCTTGTTGTGGGGAAAACCTTTTGGGCCCCATATTTAAGCTCTTCAATCTCCATCCGTGGCTGATAAGATTGACCCATAAACCTAGTTAATTTGCTACGGATGACAAAAACAGTTTAATAACATGTGTTATATACAATATTTATAAAAATATTGCTAAAGCGTATAATACTTTTTGTTAATAACTATTACTGAAAAAAATTTAAGATACTGTAGTAGCTCGGGCCAAGTTATAAAAAATAATACACATATCTAAATAATTTCAACTCAATTTATAAAATATTACTGAAGAGTTCAATATTTTTTGTTAATAAATATTACTAAAACAAATTAAGATACTGTGGTGGCTCGGCCTAAATTATGAAAAGTAATGCATATATCTAAATAATCTCAACTAAATTTTTAATTTTACTTGAAATTATTGTAAAGTAATTTTTTTTTTGAAATTGACTACAGGGAAATTTATATGAAATTACTGAATCTTGTTAACTTGATTTTGTAGACAATAAGTGAATTTGTTTTTTCCAATATCAATACACATATACACTATTACTACAAAAAATTTATACTTAAAAGAACACTTAGTTTTAGGTACACATAAAAAGTATTGCTTATGCACACATAGGCAACACTTTTTCTAAATGTGTTATTTTCGATACAGTAAAGGCTACACTATTTTAAGTTAAGACATCACTTTTTGAAGAGTTGCTATATCACACGTGGTCAATTGTCAAAAGTAATATTTTGTAATAAAAGGGTACATTTTTAAGCTAATACATCACTTTTCATAGTGTTGACAAAACAAGTGTGGTCAATTATTTAAGGCAACATTTTTAAGTAGAAAAAATAATATTTTTTAGATATCAAAAGCAACACATTTAAAAAAGTATTGCCTATGTATACAAAAAATAACACTTTTCATATGTTAAAAAAAAGTGTTATTTTAGGATAAATTTCTTATAGTACATGCCTAAATCAATCATAGTTATAAAAGAATTCCAAAGATATGATTTCTGCTCTCTAAATCTAAATCATTAGTCATTGGAATAAATTCTTCCCAAAGTCACCATCAGTTTGTTCCATCATAACCTCTCAGGGTGTGGTTACATTTGAATTTGATCATGAAAAGTGGAAAACATTGTTGATGAGACTTTCATGTAGGTACATATACATATATAGTGGCATTATTCAGATGCAGGCAGTATTTTTCAGATGCAAACACACATCCACATCGATGACCAGTTGACTATGAATGCTCGGTGCTCAGATAATCTTGCAGATTCGGTTATTCTGTGACAGAAATGGAGGAGGGAATAGAAGATCAAATTAAACGATTTATATGGATTTTTTCGGATAACATATTGATTTGAATTTCACTATCATCAAAATGAAGAAATCTTAATGGCACAAATTCATAATAAAAAGAAACAAGTATTATTATTATTTTTTTGTTTATACTACAGGTAATCTGATTGGATCTAGGTCAATTTATTGTAGGATAAAACTCTTTTAACTCTTTTTTCCTTTTACAAAGTTTGAATATCCGAAACTTTGTTATTAACTACTCATGTTGAAATAGTAACTATATGTATGTTTTTGAAAAATATACCTATATTTTTATTAGTTTAATTTTAATATATTAATAGTATAAAATTTTTTTACATGGTATTTTATTAGTAAAACATAACTAATTCTATTTTATTATTTTAAAAATTACATATATATATATATATATAATGATTTAATTGGATGATATTATATTTAAATTAAATCATATTTTTATTGTTAAGAAAATGATGTAAAACTAGTCGGGCTTAGGTGTGTGGATGAAATTAAAGCAAAGAGAAAGGCAGGGAAGTTAGGTAAGGACAGTATGTATGAGTGTATGAGGGAGTCATCGGGTCAGGGAGGACACTCGATATGGACCGCCGACCACCTGATATCTAATCTGACTTTATTCCGATTTTATGCCATGAAACCTGAATGCATGATTCACATGCACTTAGAAAAATGAAATATTATGTTCCTCTCTCTCTCTCTCTCTCTTATACACACACAGCTCACAGTCTCACAATACCACAACAACACTACTATTGTTTTACCTTTTCTTTTTTCCTTTTCTTGTCACACATTTTTTTTCATGAACCATGGGTATCGACTGATGGAAACACAGCTACTAATCCCCTCACAATGAGTATTGTTTTTTTTTCCAGGAGACTCTCTCCATTTAGAAACTGAATCCCTGACTAATACTTAAAAAACTCAACTAGCTACCA
Source organism: Dalbergia cochinchinensis (assembly GCA_031216125.1). Taxonomy (NCBI): domain Eukaryota; kingdom Viridiplantae; phylum Streptophyta; class Magnoliopsida; order Fabales; family Fabaceae; genus Dalbergia; species Dalbergia cochinchinensis. Next base: position 68,589,402 of record CM062375.1, on the reverse strand, counting down.
ATTGTACTTAAACTTGTTATTTATGATGCATAATTTTATTACGGGTTACGTCTATTTAAATTATCTATAAAATTAGTCCTTGTTTAGTTGTAATAATAGGACAAAGGGGTCAACACTCATGCAGCCTCTTTATAACAAAATTATGTATTTAAAATTTGAACTTATATACTCTTTGTAAGTAACACTGCTATTGTTTTTCTTCCTAGCTTTTCGGATGTAACCTTCTATTTGTTTTTTTTCAGTTCTTGAGAAATTATATTGATCACAGTGAAATTCAAATCGAGAACTTTATGCATACTACTCAAATTCTTTATTGAACTTTATCCATACTACTCAAATTCTTTATTACTAAATCAATCGTAGTGACATATGTAACTTTTTATTTGGATGAGAGTTTTCTTGTTCAAATTTCAACCAAATCTTGGGTGTCTTTTCCTATAGTCATCAAATTGAAGTTCTCCTATTCTCAGACGCAAAGTTTCCTTCATTCCAAATTAGAATCCAAGAACCAAGGGGCCCTCCTCTAGCAGCAGCTGGTTTTATTATGTAGCACCATGTACATTGAACGGCATCTTCCAATTGTACTTCCTTATCTTTTAGGGCGATTTCTAGTAAAGATCACGATTTACTGTTTTATTCCTTGCTTCTGCTGAATTGATCCACTTGAAATTCTATGTACGTAGTTTATTATACATATTAGTACAAAGTCATGTTAGGTGCATAGTATATGCCCCAATAATGACCACATTTATTGCGTAGTTACGGAGCACTGTACTGAAGGCAAATATTAGGCAAATTGCAAATGTAAAATATGCCCCTGCACCAATAAATAATTTTTATTAGTTACTTTTTGTACAAAACTTACATTAATATTTTTTTTTTAGTAATACTAGCTATGTAAATTTCAATCGTTACTGTCAAAATTGATGACTATACCAGAATATAATCAGAATAAATAAATGAGTGAGAGGATCTAATTCAATTGAAACTGTGGGTTGTTATGACTTGTGATTATAGAATCTTTGGACGCAGGTTAGTGTTAGGTTTTATCTTGAAATTTCTACCCAAGCCATCTTGACTTCCTTTAGTCTCTAGTCAAATTTGTTAGTATGGATCAGCTCACTTAATCAACTCATGCATTGTTATAACTTAGATTTGATTCTCAATTTTCTTTTGTTAGTAAATGATCAGTAAGTACCTTTGTTAATACTCAATGAATTTGGAGACATGTTCTAACTTTAAATGGGGCAGGCCTTCACCTAAACTTTCAATTGAAAATTGAAAAATTTCGGCAGATTTTTTTAGGTTGAATTCTTTTTTCAGATTTAAAATTTTATTGTCGACGCCCAAAACTAATTGATACAATGCCTATTGCAGAGGATGCTGGTCTAATTATAAAACCATGGAAACAACATTTGGGTTCGTTGAGCAGTTAAAACGACAACACAACTTTCCCTTCAGGCCCATTATTTTGGCCAAAATGGCAAAAATGGGACTGATATTACCCACTTCCTTTACATGGCAAAAAGTGTTCTTTGACCAAAAAAAAAATAAATAGACAAAGTATTGTCCCTTTAAACATATATTATCAATTTTTTATACTATCATTTAATTATAAAAATAACTCCCAAGCTTTAGGCTAATCTGGACTATACATGTTGGTAGAAGTACCCCAGGAGTCTAGGACGAGGGTTCTTTTTTTTTTCGTACATATATTTTTTAGTCTAGAATGAAGGTTGCAAGTGGATGTAGACTCAAAATTAATTAAACAAGATTAATTACCAAATCGTTCATTGGAAATTGAACAATATAAGAAAGAAAGAAAGAACAATACGAGAGCCAAAATTTTTGTGTGGATTAATTTTCTAGAACGAGATATGATATACATGTTGACTCTTGAATGGATAATTGGATCATTTCACAACATTCTGTGTCAAAAATTCTTGCAATTATTTTCTGGGTGTGTAGATTACTCTATAAGAAAACATTTTGAAGCAACTAAGATTCTATCTGAAGCATTACACATTGATCACACTTTGATGCTAGTTCTTTAGTTCATAAACCAACCACAAGTGGTGAATCATCCAAATAAATATAAAGTTAAAGTATAGTTTCATAAAATAAAATAAAAAATACATTCAAAAACCGTCCAGAGTGCTGCTTATTCCGATTCATGGAGAATATAGTATTCTTGTCTATCGCCTCAAGCTCTGCATAATGTACTCCCCATAAAGATCCCTGCACCAAGTCATATATATTAAATTGGTGAAATGATTCAGATTGCAGAACAGTGCAATATTTGTGTCACATAAACATGGGAGAGCAAGCAATGACCCAAAAAGGAAATCATAGACGCATGGTAGAGTAATGATTAATGAATGATCAAGGAGACTAGCAAAATTGTTACTGGCATGTTATCTTATTTGCTTTAAATTATTTCTCTAAAGGCCAAATTTAATTAGATGACAACAACAACAACAACAACAATAGCTAGCTAAGCCTTGTCCTACCGGATGGAGATGAAATTAGCTATATAGATTTTTATTTATTTTTTATTAGAGTTAGCTATGTAGACGAGTCAACTCTATTGTGTCGGGTCATGTTGTAACTAAATGTAATTAGACAAGAGAAGGAAAAAGTGAAAAAATGAAGCTAATAGTTGCTCAATATATACTGACATGGAGTACTGGATGGCTTCAACTGCAGCGGATGCAGGCAAAAATTCATTAACTGCTACCTCCTTGTTCTCATTTTTCTTATCTGATCAAGTTGTTAAGAAACTGCATTCAAATTGTGAAGAAAATATAGACTAAGCTTAAGGAAACTTAGGCAACAAGTTTTAGAATTAAGATGGTTAAGGATACAGTCTTCAAAGAAGCGCCGGATCTCAGAGAGGCGATGAGGTGCAAGTTCTTTGATGTCAGTGTAGTGCTTATACTCTGGATCATCAGCACATACAGCAATGATTTTATCATCCTTCTCCCCCTGTGTCAGTGGAACAAATTTTGTTATGATGTAAATGGGTGGAAAGAAGTTGCAATTGTTTTGTTGACCAAAAAGCCAAGAAGATACCTGATCAATCATGGGCATTAGTCCAATGGCCCTAGCTCTCAGGAAGCAACCGGGAAGAATTGGCTCCTACCACATCAGTAATTAAGTAAGCTACTAATAGATAACCATGTTTATATATATAAACATAAGATAGCTATTGAAGCATTTGATTTTAATTGGCATCATCTTTTTGAATGAATGTAAAGAATAATTGAAAAGTAGGATAATTGTGTGGATGATTAAATGAGGATTCAAAGTTGGTGTGTGCTTTCTCTCAATACAATCCAAATATGTCAAAATTTCAGCAGTTTTAACTTCTTGCTGATAAAGAGAGAACCTTAGCTATCTTAGAATTAATGTGATTTAACTAATAACTAATTCCTCTAGTATAACTTGGTCCAGTTTAAAATGGTTAAGAGTTTACCTGCATGAGTACTAAGACATCAATTGGATCATTGTCTTCACAGAGAGTTCGAGGAATAAAACCATAGTTATGAGGATACACAACCGATGAATACAAAACTCGATCGACCTGAGCATTATTCAGATATTAAGAATCATCTAATGATTGATAAAGTAATGAAATGCAGAAGTCAAAAAAGGATATAATGATTGATCATACCTTAATTAATCCAGTCTTTTTATCTAGTTCATATTTGACCTTGCTTCCCTTAGTGATTTCCACAACCTGCAAGTAGCAACTAACCATTGAACAAGCAGAAACACCATAGTAAAGTGGGAAATTTTCAGGTCTAGAATGGAATTGCAGCTTCTACATAAAACAATGTTACAAGGAGAAGATGAGTTATTGGGGATTTCACAATTCATTAAATTATCTTTTGGAGAAGTGGATTAAATTGGAATCCTAACACATATTTTGGGACACTGATAATATATGAATCCAACCAATATTTTTGGCAGAACACAATGGTCCAAGGGTGAGCATTGTGCTAAGGTAAGGTTGATGCCTTGTACTGGTTCAAATCTTGAATATAGACTCTCCACTTAAGGGCGTAAAGCTTCATAAATAAACCCTGCCTAAACCCCACTAACTGGAAGTCTCGAGCCACCCTTTAAATGTTGAAAGTAATGATATCATTTTGGACATTCTTTTATTCAGTACTAGGTAGAATGATAAGGCAAAAAGTGTTCTTTCTAGAATCAGAAGATGCACACTTACACAATTGAAAATTTGGGGCGCGGCAGGTCCTGTATATGAAAATTAAGAACATTTGTATCATGATTTAAGTCCTCAAATTTGAATTGAATGCCAGTGTGCCAAACAAATAGGACAAGTGATATGGTTAACAAAAATACCAATTTCAAGATCATGCCAAGGGTGTGCAGCAACTGATCTCCTTGACAAAGATGATAGAATCCTTTCATTCAAGCGGGGAGCTGGACGAGTTTCTTTAGTTTCACCCTTCTCAGTCTCACTCATCTTTAATACATAACAAAGAAAAAGCAAAAATAAATGTTGTTTTCTTGTGAATCAATGAGAGTAAAATGGTATAGGACTAGTAGATGACAAAGAATGTTATCAAACTCGAAATAGACATGAACCATCAAGCTTGATATCTATATAGTCCAAGTTTATCAGGTTATGCTCCTTCAAAACATAATTATGAATCAATATCCAGGCATGGTCTAAACTCCAAAAAAGTTACAGCCAGAATATTTGACAAAAATCATAGTAGTCGATCAACGAAATTTAGTTATATGATATCTTATTCATCCAAGATCAGTAATTATGGCACATTATTCTGTCAAGTAAATTCTGACAAAATTTCTGGCTCTGTATTTCTCTAGCCAAAATGCCATGAACCCTAACTTTGTCAACATTCCAACAAAAAAATTTGCTTCCTTTCGTGTCATGATAAATTATTTTCCACCTTTTAGCAGTTTTCTCCAGATTAATCAATGGTTATATCATACGAGATTACATTTTTGTACACTTTCTTGCACATATGAACCAACACCAAAAGGCAATGACTTTTTGCAGCTGTTCACCTAATCACACTTAGTTATTATTGGATCTCAAAAAGGCCTTTTTTTTATTTTCTATTGATGAATAAAAGGAATTACAAAATGGGTTGCTTCAGAAATTGATAGCAGCCATGACAGAAAATCGCAGAAAAGATAACAAGTTATATGAATGAAACAAATACCAAACATAGCATTGACAAATGAAGAGGCCCTTAAAGAGATTATTGTAGGCTTTGAAACAAATGAAATACATTACATACCTTGAACAAAACCAAAAAAAGCAAATATTCTGAAAAGATGGTGAAGGGTTGCGCAAATAGTTTCTGAGCAGGTGTTAAGGTTTGTTGTGTTTATATGTATATTGAGTTCAAACTGAGTCAGTCAAATCTTTTTGAGAGATTCTCGTGCCGGACTGTATACGAGACAACCCTGACAAAGTTTGCTTACAACTCCACCTGTTGTGATGGATTTTCCAAACACAAATTGTTGTAGGGGAAAAAAAAAGATTAAAAAATTTAAATAATATATAAATATTGAATAAATATTCTTTTTATCATAACATTTTTAAATTGATATTAATTTATTCTTAACAAAGTTTTTGATATCAATTTAATTATTTTGTTGTATCTCTATTTTGATGTAATGGTTAAATTGATGTCTAAAAACAATATATTAGGATCAAATTGATCTGAAAAATTTTATTAAGATCAAATTAATGTTAAATTATAAGTGTTAAGAGAAAAAAAGTTGTTTACTCACTACAATATTCTTCAGTTAATTCACAGTGGAAATGAAGATCTGATTTTATTTTAACATAAGGAAAAAAATAAGAAGATTACATGAAATAGATCAGGTTACCAATGTGAATGTGAAGAATATGCAAACATAGATAACACGAAAGGTCTAATAAGAAGAGACCTGATTTGAAGGAAATATTTCCTTTGCTCTGATATGACTGCAGAATCCACGAACATAAAAGGATATTAAGGGTAAAGCCAAAGTTAAATTCATATATGCCACTGTAAAATTAGAGATTAGTTTTTATAAAGTATTCATATAAAGAGATTTAAAGTATTACTCAATTACCAACTATCAGTTGGTTGATAGTTAGTGTAGAGGGGTGAGACGATAGATTCCTTTCCAAGATTTAGATCCTAAAATTGTAAATTGAACAAATTACGTTTGGGAGGGTCACTCCTATAATGGATCTTTGCAGTACCCGAATCCGGATTAGTTGGCGAATAGGTAGGAAATTAGATGTTTTTACCAAAAAAAAATTATTCAATTATACCAGCACATGAATAGTTAGAGTATCATATGTTCATTCCCCTTAACCAGTGATCTCGAATTGATAATAAATGATTGAAAAACTACATAAAAAATATTAAAACTTAAATCTTAAATTCAAAGCCTAAAAAAATTAAAATTGAATGTCTATCAAAATTAAATTTTTAAAATTTATGAATATAAAACTATTTATATTCCTCAACCCAAACAAATGGTTTAATTGGATCATAAAAATTATTATTTTGCCATGAGAAGCCATCGATCATTAGAGTTTTGCAACCTATAATAATCCAATCCTAATGATTTCTTTTTCTTTTTTCTTTTGGTTGTCAAATGTATCCTAATAAGCTCTAATATGCACGTTTAAACCACTATTTATACAACTCATTCACAATCATGATAATGTGGAGGTACCATTCCAATCAAGAAAAGGTTGACCCTTGATTTTGTGTCAATAGTATTGGCTGTATAGCAGAGTTGTGGAGTCACATTGACGCATTGCTTGCACGTTGTGCCGGGAACTAACTTTCCCTTGCTTTGGTGGGATACGTTGCACATGCGGCATTTCAACTTGTTAGTCCATTCACCAAAAATTCAAACCAAGCGCATGGCCATACAATGGAAAAAAGGTTGTCACATCCGCTCAGGACTTAACACTTTAGTCATAGATTCTCAAACAAATTATGTGATAAAGTGATTGAAATTATGGAAATATACTAATATGATGGTTTAATGGATGTGAGGGTGAGGGTTCCAGTCCAGAGATAGGGATCGATGAGAGAATTTTATTAGTGGAGTGATAAGTAATCTCTCCTAGAAATTCTCGAAGAGATTGAGAGGTCTTCTATAGTCTTAGTGGGATACCGGTGCTTACCTCCACATAAATTTTCTCTTACCAAACAAAATATGATGGTTTAATGGATTCAACCTATGTAAAACGTGAGGTGAAATTTTAAAGTTGAAGCATATCATACCATATAGAACTAGTTAAATACTCAAGTAAAATTGAACAATATGAATGAAACAACACATGGGCTTCTGCAAATGTAATGGAAACTATTTTGGGCCGACATAACTTTGAAAGAAATTAATAAGTTAATTGTTAGTCCAAAATGAAATTAAATTATGGAAGTAGAGTGTAATAAGATATCTAAATGGTTATAACCAATTTGGTATGAAGGCAGATGAAGAGGTGGTTAAGACCTTTGGTTTGTATAATATTATATGCGAGATGTGACTATATGTTGTAGTTCTTTTTATACCTGATGGTAAAGATCCTTTAAGTTCAATGGTCAATTTCTCAGTTCTTTCTATCCTAAGTTTGTACTTCTAAAGGTCAGCATCTTAATATCCAAGCTAGTTAATCATAATGCAATCATTTTGTTACCAATGTTACTCATATATGTACCTATAAAAGACTGATACCTTAAACAGAAAATGAATTAAACATGCATAAATAGCAACTGATTCAATTTGTTAAGAATCATAGTAACCACATACACTTGCTTATATAGCTTAGTGTAGTATGTTAGACCCAGCATAATATTCAATTCGTTATTCCCCAATGTACAGTGGTAGGGGATTCCTAATGCACACATACACATTCAATCTTGGTTGCTCATATTTTCTTACTGGCACAATGAAGGAGGAGAATTCAAGGAACATTCATAGAATCAGGAGACATTGATATCATTTGAAGAAGGCTTGAATTTGAGAATGTCTCCTCCAATGCCGGTCCCCTCAAATTCCCTGCATCAGGACTTTCTCTAGTTATGTGCACTAACTCCCTCACAACATCAATCATCCCTAGCTTTCCATCTGCACCAAATAGTAGACACCTTGTTGCAAGGTCTGCAATTATCTGTATCTGCTCTTGGCGATAATGCGGCTGTTCATGATAGGAAAGAAGTGGATCAACAATTTCTTCCAGCTTTCCAGCCCTTATTTTCTGCAAGGCTAAAGCTGGTGAGTCCAAGTGGTTTGAGCCTGAGATGATCTCAAGAAGCACCACACCCATGTCACAGACATCATTCTTGCAGAAGCGAAAGCATTCGTGCTTCTTATACAAGTGAGATTCATAATTGAGATCAGGATTAAGTAGCCCAAATCCTGCAATCTTGACAGAAAAATCATCATCTAGGAAGATGCAGCTAGTTTTGAGGTTATTGTGGAATATGGGAGGGGAGTTCTCATAATGTAAGAATGCAACAATACTAGCTGTTTCTGCAGCAATGGCCAATCTCCTATACCAGTCTAAGATAATCTTTTGTCCTTTGATTTGATGTAAATGCTCCTGCAGGGTGCCATTTGCAGGATACTCATACACCACTAGAGGAGTGTAGCCATATTCAATACAGCATCCAAGAAGAGAGGCCATGTTCCTATGTACAATAGCAGATAGAACCTCAAGTTGTGACAGGACTTGAATTATGTCTCTCTCATTCTCACATGTTAGCTTGTGGACAGCAATGTGAGATCCATCCCCAAGAACTCCAGCAAACATTGCCCCATTAGTACCATGCATGAGTTTCTTGCCCTCTTCAAAGCCATTGGTGGCGCTCTCTAGCTCGTGGTGGCTGAATAATCGAGTTCTACAAGCTTTCGGGAATGAAATGTTGCTATAGTAAGCCTGCTCAGTGTCAAACATCCCCGGTTTTGCTGGTCTTTTGAGAAGATAAAATAGTGCAATCAAGGAGGCAACAATAAGAACCGGACCAAGGATTCCTGCATGTTAAGGATTCAATGAGATTGACTTAGCAGGACCATAAAGTCAATATAACGAGGCATGGCTACTACATTATACATATTGCAATTTCTAATAGTCACTAATCCATATTGCATTTGCATCATCTGCTGAATATGTCTCAAAGGATGATGACATGCTGTAAATGTCTCATTGGTTGATAACATATGTAATTTGTGATTTGGCACCCTTAAGACTTTTTGCTAGCAAAATTATCAAAACTACAATGCTATGCTGCTTACCTGCAATGATGACCATTTTCCTTTGATCATGTCTATTGATGTAGCAGTCGCTTCCATATGCTTCTTGTCCATCCTTGATACAGGCTGCCATGGATAAATCAAGCAGAAATGAATGACAGATATGAATGGAGGGTATTCCCAAAGAACAAGCAAAGTTAAAGGACCTTAGGGGGGCGAGAAATCCATTTATCATTATATCGTATATTTACCTAGCATGTTTGAGTTTGCTTTCTCACATATATTTACCAAACAAAACAGCCAATTTGCTCATACTTTCATGAAGAATCAAAAGAACACATACATAAGAGAATCCAAAGCTATACTATCAAGTCTTGTTTACATTAGTGACCGTATTCCATTCAGCTTATGCAATTCTGACTTCTGGGCTTAAGTTTCTAAGCTTATGCTATTCCACCATTTACTAGTTTTGGTTGAACAAGGATTCACAGCCTAGATCAAAGATGTTCACAACTTTCTTGCACTGATTGAGAAAGTAAACTATTTTGTTTGTCCAATGAAGACAAGTGATAGAACAAGCAAAATGAAGAGGTGAGATCACATGTTAGGATTTCTGAGCATTTGAATGTGAGATTTCACAAGATAAAAAAGTTCATATGTGTGCAGAAGAAAAATTACAAATATAATGTCAGAAAAAAAGGGGGAAAAAACAGGTGAATACTCCTTTTTCATCCACATAATGAAGAGAACTATACTCACATTGCAAGCATCCTGATCCATTAACAAAACCATCACCAACATATCCATCTTCACACACACACCTCACTCCACCTTCAACTGCTGTAGCATTAATCATGTCTGCATTATTTGCACAAACACCCTTTGAGGAGTTCCTAGGAATACCCCATTCCAGCTTCACCCCACGTTTTCCTGAATTAGACCCTCTCAAAACAGCCCAACTAGAGAACCCCCTACAACCAAACTGAGAGAACACTGAGAATCCTTCCCCAGTGTGCCATATGCTATGGTCAGACAGTGGATAGCAGCATCCAAGGGAGCCACCATCACTTCCATCACATCCAGGAAGGTCAACTGTTTCACAATCTGCTTTGCACAAAGAGGAATCATCACAGTCATAGAGGCCAACAACATTGTCAAGTGAGATTCCAAAGTGATCTTTTCCTTCAAAACTTGCTCCACCAAATGAGTTCAAGTCATTGTACTGGCGACATGGTGATGATGATGATGTGCCTGGAAAGTCCAACAAAAGGCCATCAGGGAAGAATTCCAACACTCTGTAGCTTTGTGATCCAATTTTGAGCAAAAGGGCAGAGGAGTTTGTGCAAGAGAGATGGAAAGAACTGGTGAGTGACACACAAGAAGTGTTCACATAGAATGGGAAAGGAACATGAAGATTCCCACATGTTTCATTGCAAGAATTTGGAAGCAAAGGTGGTTGTTGTAGTAGCTTTCCTTGCTCTTGGAGGGAACAAGAGAAAGGCAAGGACACAACAATTCCAAAAGCAATAGTAACAAAAGAAGTAAGAAGGACAACAATAGGCATCATTGCCACAACTATTTGACTCAATACTGGTTGCGAAAGGAAGAAGATCGAGTGCAGTGCAGGTGTTAAAGAAAACAATATATTCATGGCCACCCTTTTATATATATATATATCATAATGGTGATGGCTAAATAGTAACATTGCTTTTATATCAAAAGTGAACCCTAAGGATAGACGCAATGTAAAGAAAAATACGCAAAATATTTGATAATGATAGATGGGGTCAAAGATTTGTGTACAATTTTTTTTTTTTGTTTAAATCACCGATATCTAAAAATGTTGGCCTATTATGATTGTTAAAATTCTCAAATGCTAGTTTTTTTCATTCATAATTCAAATTCAAGACCTTATTTTAAAAAAATAAATAAATATTGAATCTCTTAAACTAAGTATAACGTCATTCTTGATATTCATTTTAACATATAAATAATACTATCAATATTAAAATAATGAGAGAAAAAGTGTTTTGAAGATATAAAGTGTATATATATACACACATGAGTTACCCAAATGGGAGTAGTAAACAGTACATGCATAGTATGTTTCTGACTTCTGAGCGCCCCATTTTGGATTTCCAATCAGAGACACAAAGGTGCACACGTGGCAGAATCAAAGAGGTACTTGGTATTGAGGAAGGGGCATGGAAGTTGGAGCAAAAGGGAGACGATTGGTCTGTGGAATAGGGTGCATTTGGTGCCAAAAATAATGTGTGGGAGTATGTGATGGGTGAGCGTGGCCAAAGGGTGTGTGCATTTCAAACCATGTTGGATTGCACAATGCCTATACTAGTTACGTAGCGCGTAGAGTATTGTAATAATCTATAAAACTTGCATGGAAATCGAGAGTTTGGAGCACACAATGAGGAATAAAATAATAATAAGATATCAAGAATTTCAAGTAATCTAGTTTGAGAATTACGGAATGTCAGGTCTGTCAACAATGCTAGGATGCGTACCTTACAAAAAGAGAGAAAGCAAAGTAATGCTATACATTAGTATTTAGGAAACGGTAAAGTTATTTCAATATTATAATTAATAGTTTTATACTCACCAAATATATATATATATAGCACTTTTTTCACATAAACGTGAATTGATGTTACAATGAAAAGAGATTAACTTTGGCATACATAAAATAGGTTTATGTTACTATTGAATCATTTGTTATCCTATACGAGATTTTTTAAGATTTTAGTTCATTATAATAGCTAAACAATCTTCATAATGTAACACTGCGTAATTAGATAAGTATAAAAAATCTTATACAAATGTTATAAATATAAGAAATGAAATGACATTATTCTACACTTTTAACATTTTTATAACCAAGCTCATTCCATTTCCTATTAAACTTATACCATATATATATATATATATATATATATATATATATATATATATATATATATATATATATATATGTAATTGTTGATTGTTTATGCGGTGGTACATGGTGCTAGTTCTGCTGTAGAAAACGATGCCGGGACTAAAAGCCCAAATTAGCGCTAATGCTAACCTATGTGAGTACCAAGTTAGGTAACTTCATCTTGGACAAAAACAAATTGAATAGTTAGGTAACTACGTTAAGCAGCTTCGACCTAGCTACCCATGGTTTTGCTGGCTATGTACATAGCCCAAATTCAAAGGAGTCACAAAATATATTAAAGAAAAATTTCTTAAGTTCACTTAGTCATGGATGTATTGCTCTTGGTCATGTATAACCTTTGCTACTCTTCTTCAGAGTTTAGCATTTTTAAATTATTGAATAAAAAATAATAAAAAACTAATCATGTTATGTTTCATTGAGCTAGACACATCAACAATTGTGTTAAAAATGTTCAACACAATTCTTTTTTAGCTTTACATTTTACTTTGCCGTTTGCAGGTGGAAGAAGTTTAAATAAAGGAACAAGCTAAGCCCTCAATCGTGTATAACTTTTTGGTATTTAGAGTGTTTGGGTTGCATATAAAGATTTGTGTTAATAAAGGGTGTGAATATTTTGTAGAAGAAACAACATACAAGGATAGAATGAATCTTATTAAAAGAAGAAACAAAATGGCCAAGTATATTATATAGTTGCCGTCTAATTGCATTGCAAGAAAGTATAGTCCGCTAAATCAAGCATCTTTGTGCTGGGAAATCCAATTCTCATGTCGCAACAAAGGATAATATATGTTCTTGTGTACATCACTTAGAACAGTACAATTTTATTCTTTCATGTATGCATAATAAGTTAATTACTAAAAAGCATATTGTTTTAATTTTAAGGTCATCTTAATTTCATGCGCTAGGTGGGAAGTACTGGTTTCTTTCTTATTAGGTGATGTGTAAGTGGAAAACCTGCGATTTGATGGCAATTTGAGAAAAATATAAAATGCAGAAAAAGGTAAGTGAGATTGCTTGGGGACTTCCACCTGCAGGATTCCCACCTCATGAGGCGTGGCCGCACGGTTAAGGTTTGGTATCACAACTAAACTAAACTAATTGAACCCACGTGAGAACCTAGGATTATAAGCCACAAAGTGTAGTGATTAATTAATAACTGTAATAAATATAAATGTTACTTTTGTTTTTATTGTTTTATTACAAGCATAGTCCACCAACTTTTCATAGTTTAAATGATGAGGCGTGAATATATCATTTCATGCAAAATTCTCGTATGATTTTGTCATGAGTTCATTTTCATTACTGATCGAAAATGTGATGTCTGGGCTTTGGCTACTATTTTATGCCAAATTTTTTTTGAAAAATGAGGTCAAGTATGGGACCTATAAAATGAACTACTCAATTTGTATGAGATGATTCATATCCATGAGAAGATTGTTGGAGTAACTATTGAAGAAGGTAGTTCTTATAAAGTGATTTTTTTTTCTGAAAAACGATAATGGTTTGGTCTTGTAACATTATTTACAGACAAGTTAATCAAAACCCGAAAAAAAAAATTTAAGCTTGATTAATAAAACAATTAGTTTCTGTAATTATTCCAAATACATTTTTTCATTAATAAGTTGCTGCTCAATGCAATTACATGTATCGAATAAAAAGTGGTATTTACGCTTTACACATTTATTAAGTCATATAATATAATAAAATATTTGGTAATAATTAAAGAATTTAATTTATAAACATTATTAATGTAATATATATTATAAAATATTTAATTATATATTATCACATCAATAAAAGAGTTAAATTCAACCATTCACTTCTCTAAATGTTTTACAAATAAAAACATATAGTTGAATAACTGTATCAGTATATTAAAATTAAACTGATAATTAAATGTTGAGGATTTTAAAATTTACAGTAAATATTCATATGGTATTGAAGATCATTAAATTTATTCGGTAGAAGTTATTTTTTTTTTCTCAAAAAATGACACTTCAATACTACCAGAAAGGTCATTCTTTCAAAAAAAAATTTCTACTTCCTCACCAACATTGAAGATGAACATACACCTCTCTAAAGCAAAAGTGCGCAATGATAATTAAAAGGCACCAAATTCCCCTTATAATATGTTCTATGACTTTTTGTTTAAGAGTATGTTTCCTTATTCAACTGAGTGAAGTTTCACTGGCCTCTCTGTAAAACAGCACAAACCAAACTCCGTGCAAACAAATCAACAAGCATGATTTAAGACTCAAGACTATAACAGAAATCTTTCAAGAAAGAAGTTAAACTCAAAGCCCCAAAAAAAAAAGTCATTTTTCATCACATCCAGTATAATATATATTTTGGCGACCACATCAACACACAAAGCATATCCTGTTTGAGAAAATTTTGTTCTACCAACGTAGAATTTGAAAAAGAGTAAAGTAGTTCATAGATAGATGTCTAAAAAAGATGACAAGGTAAAACAAGGAAAGTGACTGAATGAAGGATCATAAATTACTTAAATGTTCAATACTTAATGTATATTGTCTAAGTCTATTTAGCGGAGTTTTTGACAGTATTAACATCAGTCCAAGATAGTGAAAGAGCGTATGCAGTAATTCAATATGGTACACACATCTACACGACAAGTTTCGTGAGGTGCAGAATAAGAAACAAACAATAATAGTGGGGGGACTAAGAAATGATATGCAAAAACCAAAGAGTTGCCTTTTACGTGGATTGCATGCATATACCATAATATCAAACCTCAAGTTGAAGCCTCCCCTTCCAAGCGTATTCTCTTAGAACCTTTCTCTTCGCCTTGGTTGCTGGTGGTTCCAACCCTGTTTTCCTTAGCCTCCACTGAACATCTCTTGTAAGGTTTGAAGCCAGTTCGACGATTCTTGAGCTTTCCTTGTCCGAGCCCTATGGTTAGCAGTCCCTCCTCCTCATTATTTTCTACAACTGGCATGTTTTTCTGCATGACTTCACAGTTAGAACTGCATTTCATGCTGTCATGGCCTTTGACCTTGTCATCTGCAATTTGATTGTTATCCTTGGTGCTGTCCATTTCATGATCCTTGTTTTTCAAATCATGGGGAGGTGAAAAGCTTTGTGGCAACACCTCTCTGGAGAATAGAGCCTGAAAGGCCAGTCGCCCCTGACAAATAACAGTGACATGAGAAAGAGAAACACATGCAAGCATTGTATTTAAAAAATTTCATCTGTAGAAACTGTGACACAATGATACCTCTTCGGAGACCTCTTTCCAAGAATCAGTAAGGTTGCTAAGGCTTCTATTACGGCGATTACTGGAGTCGGTGGCTATATTGTTAGCATCAGGTGTTTCAGGCTCTTCCTTCCCTTTCTCATCCTTCTCTAATGCATCAGTCTCCACTTCACTGCTAGAGGCTGTGTTGGAACCACATGAGGATCTGTCAACCGGTTTTCTGCCTTTCGTTTTGTTGGGATCAAGGTGCTCGGAAATTGCTTTGTTCTTCTCATGATCAGTAGCCTTGGATGAAGCATTTAACTTGGCATCTCCACTCTCCTCGGAATCTGATGAGATAACAGCTGGCGACTTAGAAGCTGAATGTTGAGCTTGATGAGCTTCTGAGGATTCCGGATCAAGTGTTTTATCCTGCAGAGGAGGATTATGTAGAGTACTCTTTTCTTGTTCTGTCATTGTTGAGGCTGGCGCTGGTGCTGGTACTGGTGCTTCACCAGCATTCATTGATTGAACTGCGGTCATTGATGCAGGAGGGCAAGCAAAAGCAGTATGGAGTGGAGCACACAAAGGAAGCAGTCCATGGGCTGCCCACCATGCCGTTGCAGCTGCTATGGTAGCAGCTGCAATGGCCGCCACATTTGGAGGAGAGCCATTTTGTCTAGGGGGAAAACCTCCCTGAGAGCATGTAGGAGAATCTGCCGAAGTTTCTGAATTTGCATAAGGCCAGAAAGTAGCAGCAAAACTTGCTGCAGCATGGGCTGCGGGGTTTTGCAGCAAGGTAGAGACAATGAGACTCGAAAATGTGGAAGACATGTGGAGAAATGATCGGTAATCATCATCTTGATTGTGTTGTGTGAAGGGAGGATAAGGAAGAAATGATTGATGGACAGAAGATCTTTCTGTGTTGTTTTGACTTTCGCTTCTGTTTGATGCGGCTGGATTGGTGAAAAGATTATGTTGTCCATTAACCCCTCCTAGTGGCTGGAACATGGACTTTTGAAACAACATATCTTGGGATGGATTTTGAGTACTTGCTCCAAGGTTCCCATCAACCACGTGCACAGTAACATGTCTAGGATAATTCAGATTGCCTTGTATACCATCTATAGTTAATGCACAATTAAGACCATCTGTTTTCTCATTCTGAACCAATTTCACCCTATCAAAATTCTCCAACTTGCAATCTTTACTAGTGCCATTAGTCTGATCTCCATCATCTACCTCCAACTTCCGGTTTTCAAGTTCAATAGTGACAAAAGATCCATTTGTTTCATCTCGTGATATTACCTCTTTCACTGAAGGCATAATCTCCCTCAAGGCGTGTGAATCTCTCAGCGGCATAGACAATGATATTGAGCTCTTGTTTGCTGAAGATACAGAGGAACAGGGTGCCCCCTGAAGAACATTAATAGAGCAGTTCCCATCCTTGTCTTCTTTCACAATTGTTGACCCTTTGTCTCCATTATGTTTCTAACAGAACAAGGCACAAGACGACTTATTTCACTTAAAGAGAAAACTACCAAAAAAGAAAAAGTTGAAGATTGGAATATATAAAACAAAAAAGAAATATTAACCTCTGTAACTGGTTCTTTTTCCAAGTCTAGTGCTTGTTTAGTATGAGAAGATTCAACAGAACCGAGTTTTCCATCCTTTGCTCCACTATGCAATGTTGGGACACCAACACTGCTCTTACGAGGATAAGGATTGCTTGGTTTTCTTTTGGGCCGTGGAGGGGGGATTTCTATGTCAAGAGGTTGTCCAGCTGGGACACCCTTCACAAGGGCCTCTTTTTCCAACTGAAAATAAAAATTATAATCGTACTACCAGCAAGTGAAGTCATATACTAAAACCATTAAAAGCACCAATTGGAGTGTCAGTGCATTGATTCTTATACATAGACTTTCCAAAGTACTTTCCGGAAAATATAAATAGCTCTAAAACTGGTGTTTCAGTGTAAAAGCATAATCAACTATGTATACCGTTCTAATTACTAACTTTCTAATTACTAACTTTCACGAAAGCTAAGAAAAGAAAACATTCAGAAATACTCTCCAATTATATATTTGGGAAAAAAATTTCACCAGATGAAGTATTATGCATATGGGTTTGTGGACTGGAAATTGGTTGTGGTTTAATTGGAAAACTGTACAGCTTTTGTTATTGATTAATGATTGTAGATTCCAAATATGTAGGAAGCTATTGGCATTGAGTAAACAAGACAGCAACCACATTGTTAGTTGTAATTCTACGAAACGAGAGTGGTCAATCAACAATTACCAAAAATTTGCAGCAGTCACCACTTCTAACTTCTGCACAAACATAAAGATTTTGATACGAGATTGACTTCAAAGACTAGTATTCTAGAAATGAGCACAAAGTATTTACCGAGCTTTTTTTCCTTTTCCAGGAAACTAATCTTATCTCAAGAGGTTTCTTTTTATACGAAATTATTCTGGAGTTTAGAACTTTTCTGATCAGCAAAAGGAAAAAAAAAAAGGCTTTGTTAGCCCGGACCCTTAGGATACATGTTCAGCAATATGAAAAATAGCATTTACTAGACATCTTAGTTACTTAAATAAAAAAGTAGCAAATGTTTTTAGATCTTCAAGATATTAAATACCTGTACTTTTCATTTATTTGTTAAATAAAAAAGTATCAACTGTTTTTAGATCTTCAAGATATTAAATACCTGTACTTTTCATTTATTTGTTTTTAATCGTTAAATGTTTTCAAATTTTTGTCATGAGGAAAAAATCCTATCTTGTTCCGTTCCTCCTGATTCTGTTAGAAACATATATGTTCTATTGAGGAAAATCCCACGTCATGACCTATAATAGGATGGCCTCTCCATTAAGCTGAATAGTTGTTCAAGTTGAACATGGTGTCATAGCTTGCTCTTTATTCATTCTTGGATCCCACAAGTAAGCCGAATCAGATTAAGCATGGCTTCTGGTTTCATTTCTCAGGATTGAGCTCATTGCAAGAATTTCTACTAGGCTGGTTTGATATTAAGATTTTCCGAGTTCCATGTAGGATCGACTGTGAATAGTTGCATTTATGGTTGCTGGGGTACTTTATAAATGCCTACATAGGCCCACATTCAGCAATCAGCATGCATTTTGAGATGGAAGGAAGAATACTCGTTACCTACTAGTCATAGCTTTGACACGAAGTTCTATTCAAAATATGCTAATAATGGCATACATACTGTCTCACTTAAATGAAAAAAGGGGGCTGGTTTGGCTATGTAATCAGTGATTACATGGCCAAACCAGCCCCCTTCATTGATCTGGGCAAATTTTTTTCCTAGATAGAGGATACAGAGAGACCATTTCGTCATGTATTGTCCAAATTTAAACTGACAATAGCAGTTCCATTTAACTTTCAGTACTCTTAAAACATATAGGTTTTAAATTCTTCTACATAGAATTTCAATCAATGATCACGAAGAATGGAAAGGAACTCTGCTTCTCAACATCAACAGTGGTCTTTTTGGCGCTCATTACAAGAGGTAAAATCACATACTTTAATGCTTTCAAGTCTTTCTGTATTCTGCAATTCTCAAGTACACTGGTTATTGTTATTGACAGTATTATTCTGAAACTACTTGCACTAAGATGGGACAGGAAAATGTAGCCAGGAATCCCTCTAGGAGGAGATTAATGTGAGCTTAGTTCTTTATTGATTCAGACTACAGGAACTTGAAAGCGGGCATGCATGATTGAACTTGACCTTTTAAATTTAAAGATTAATAATATATGCCCGTCATTCCCCAATTATCTACTACACTATACATGTAATTATGTATAGGCTAGAATAGAAATGAAAATACCAAACTCGATGATTATTTTGGGATGAATATTTTTCCGTTTTCAAAATTCCAATCAATCAGTTCTCTCGACACCGAGATTGAGGCAACTAAGACAAAGGCAGTCTAGTACTCTAGTCTTTCTGTAGCTCTTGGTAAGACTTGAACCGATAAACTTTCTAACAAAAAGAAGAGGATTTTCTCTATGCCTAAGTGAAAGAGGATCAATGGTTCTCAATAAATTCTCATTCTAGTATAAATGGCTATAAAAAGTGTGCTTCACGGTTATTGAACATTTTTTACCTACTAGTGAGAAACAAATGGCAACAAAACTGGAAACACAAAAAGCTCACATAAAAACAGAAAATCTAACTTTGAATAAATATCTGTATCCAAGTTTTAAGAAAAAACACTATAAGACAAATGTTACTAAATTCTCAAGTTTTTTTCAAATTCTTTAAACCAACAAGGACGTTGAAGAACTGAAACGATAGTTGTTGGAAGTCATGCCAGATTAATTTTAATAATGGAATAAAATCCTTCAATGCTTCTCCAGACGTTCACACTATCTGTCCTCGTATAAAAATCACTCGTTCTCTCAACACCACATAATAGAGGCTGGAACCTTCCTAGTTCTCATGCTTCTCACGAATCCTAATGTTTCCTTGTGACTGACCCTTCAAATTTCTATCTCTATCAAAGGCATAATCCAATGAGCTCCAGAAAAAGAAAACAACCAGACTCCACTATATTCAAGTCACCAAACAGTGCATTTAGAAATGGTTCACTGTCATACTTTCCAATTTACATAGGACACCAATTTCTGACATTCATTCAATGTTTCCTAGAAATCTTCATTGGGGGAGTTCCATCCTGATAAAGACAGAAGTTAACGTGAAACATCACAACACACATGTAGGTTTTACTTTCAAACTACAAATATCAACTGCAATTCAGTTTTGAGTCCTGCACATTCTCCTAATTACTAGCAGTGTGAACTCTTTTGAACATAACAGATATTAAATCAGCTCACAACTTTCAGATTATGGAGACATCTTATAAACCAAAAACTCCCAGCATCATTCAGCAGGATCCAAGAGTTCCAAAGTGAGCAATAAAGAGTACTACATCAACATTTTGAGGAAGAAAAGATCTGAACCTCAAATTTTCAAGCTTGAATGACCACTCAAACTTTGCCGCACAAATATAGCTCCAGTCAATCACCTCAAAGTAGACATAAAGTTTTTTCTATTACTCCTATTGTTTTCTACGCATAAGAAAAACTGTGATTGACAAACCACTGTCCCCCTAAGTTTTGACCTCACCAAAACCCTATCAGTCCATTATCAAAAACCTCCTAAAGCCCTTTCACGGAAAATGTCTCATTTAAAAGCTCTATATCTTCAACTACTACCAATCTTAAAAGTTCTCCCAGCCAAACCCAAGATTAACGCCTAATCTTCCAAAGCAAACATGTCAAACAAGCTTTCAAGCAAAAGCAACGGTACACAACTTCTCCACCTCACACAACCGACAACCCCAAGAATGGCAACTCTGAATTTTTCCTCACATTCGGCACTGCTTGAACAGCAACACCCCTTTCCTTCATAACCTCATGCAAGCCACTGCATCTCACAAATAAATAAATAAAAAAGCGGTAAATTTTTTAAACATCTCTAGACACCGCACACGTACACTTAGACCATATTATATAGCTCTAAGTGGGATCAAACAAAAAATTTCAATCCAAGACAATACCCAGCACATAGAGCGCCTCAATCATATCAGTATGAGCAATAAACCCCACTGATGCTAGAACCCTAAAGCTAACCTAATAAACGTTCTTATTATCAAAATAAGAAACACTAGAAGAGACTGAAGCCTTGCCAAAGTGCTATAACTAACTCCTAAGGGTCCTCCATTCACTGATGCTATAATAAAGTATAAACCATTTGTTGATTTGAGTAAGAAGCTAGTGTTAAAGTACACATCTATTTGAGGTCCCAATTCGGGATTGTATGCGCAGGATCAGCAATTTGAACATGGTTAGTGTGGTTCTCTTTGTGAATTAGTCCAAAGAAGTTCTAGTGTCAGATTTCGTTTTGAATTTGTTAATTTGGGTTTGGGTGTTCCATTCAATTTAAGCCTTTGAAGAAAAAAGCTTCCATGTTAGAAATTATGGGCATTTCTTTTAACATAAACAGGAGAATATCTAATCTGCATATAATTGTTCCTTTACAAACTAATATCTTTATTAATATACAAACATTTCTCCGGACGACCTCACCTAGAATAAGGCTTTGTTGTAGTTATACATACTAACATACACGTTTCTCCCTCTCTTTTAGTGTTCACTGTGTTGGATTTCCACACCCTTTAATAATTAACTTAATATTTTCAATCCCTTATTTAAAGTAGCTTCATTTAAAATCAACCTGATAGGCCTTTTGACTGGTGCTGCCAATTTTTCTGCAAAAATACTACCTGTTCTAATATTGAAGAAGCAATATGTTTTCTAAGGCATTCGAATATAACCAGGGATCATCAGTTAGGATTTTGTTTATTATCAATTGGAGATCTTAATATAGTTTCAAGTGCACCAGTTCAGATACAGAACTATTTTGCGCAGTTGGATGGGAATTTTTATTGATTAAAGCAAATCAAACAATATATGAAACTGATAAATAGATCAACAGCATGTCAAAAGGTAGCATAAGTTCAAACAAAACAACCAAAAATTTTAAACATATAAGCCAAGTTGAGAAGGTACCCATCAACCTTTGTAAAGAACTTCTGTGCATGGCTCCTGATTTGCACAGCAGTTTTTGTTCCTATATGCTCTGCACAGCAGAAGTAAAAAGGACATTTCAAATCAAGAGTTAATCAAATATAGAGAACAGTTCATGTCATTTTGTGATAGGATATTTCAGAAGCATGAATCACCACTACATGGCACTGGGAATCGTAAATGAATCTCTGCACCTAAATCTGAATAAATGAACAAAAGAATACACAAGTATTGACGAAAAACACAAACTATTACCTTCTATGCGCTGCCATGCTCGCCCATGTAGCTTCAAAGCTTCTAGAAACCTGTTATGCTCCTCCTCTGTCCATCGCTCTCTTTGCTTGGTGATTGTATATGGTTTTCTTGTCTGTAATTGCCAGTAAACTACTCAGGGTGTGTTTGGTATTAAGTTTACAAACTATGCTATGGTTTGGTCCGACAGAAAAGCAACTATTTTTTCACTCTTGTCCAAACCATGATTCAAGACTAAAAATCATGTCGAAATGTAATTCTAACATTATTTTGCCAAACATGTTGAAATGAGTTGAGAATCAGTTCCACTTTAAAAATTTGGGGGTACCTGAACCGAAATTCAAGCATATAATAAAAATAACACCAAAACTTATTAATTCCTGACCATAAATCAAAGGTAATCTGACCTTAACAACCACTTCTTCCCCAGAGGAGTATGCGTCCATCACAGGAAGGTGAGCAGCTAGCGCTGCTTCAGATCTTCCCTGACGAGTAGCGGGTAAAAGGAACTCCTCCTTCCATTGTTGGCGACACGAGGGAACAACACAGTGAATAGTAAAGCCGTGGTTGTGGTGAAATCAAACTAGGCAGAAGCTGATGACTGACAGGCAAGGTGATTCTAACGCAACTACTGCAAAAGAAAAACAAAGCGAGGAACAATAGAAAAGGATCCGTCTCTGTTTTTTTCCAATCAGCAGCAATAAATAACCCATTCATTCGTTCATTCATTCACCAATTTCACAAGTTCACACGAAATAATAATAATAATAATAACAATAATAATACATAATTGAACGAAAATTCAAGAATTAACCGCAACAGAGAGACGCTTCTCCGAATGAATTAAAAGAAAATTTCCTTAATCAGAATCCTCACCAAAACAAACTCAGCGCCAAAACCTTTCAAAAAAAAAACGCGGAAACAAGAGAAGGAAACTAAAATTAGTACAAAATTCGATAATCAAACAGAACATAAAAAAATTCACATCACAACTATGCTTCACTTCACAAATTGAAATTACCGATGCATGATATCACAATCATAATAGTAATACTTTACTATCCAGTGCAAAATTTTCACTCCTCCTGTTTGGTTGCCGAGAAAAAGTTGGAAAATAAATAATCGCAAAGCAACTCGAAAGTCAGCTCAACTCAGAGTCGAGATGAGTTGCGCGTAGTGAGAGAACCTGCCATATCCAAATACCACAGGTGAAACTCGAATCGACTCCCACGGTGGTTGAACTCGAATTTTCTCGGGAACCAAACAGAAAATAATCAAAAGAAAAAATAATAATAAAACTCATAAAATATTCGAGAGAAAAACAAAGAATACCTCGTAACAAAGCCATTGACAACAAGCACGAACAAAAAAACCGATCACGCAAGCTCACCGGACACTCGCCGGAGGACTCATTTTCCGGCGATGACGAAATGGGATCGGAAAATTTCAAAAAAAAAATCGCAAGAGTTGCAAAAACCCAAAGAGAGGTTTTGCTTCAACTTAACAGACAAACTGAAACTGAAACTGCTTCTTCCTTCTCTCTCCCACACACACCCCAAAATGTTTAGTCTAAGCGCGAGGGGCAATATCAGCCACTATAATTTCTCGTAAATTTATTTTTAAAATTTTTTTAATTAATTTTTCCATTTTTGAAAATTAACGCTTCGTTTTATACTTTTTATTTTGAGGCTGTAACATCTCAGCTTGTATGAACGTGACAGGTGGCATAAATTTACTGGCTCTCGTTCCTGATGCTTTCCTTTGCACTTTTTCCCAATTTTTTTTCTTCGCTTTGCTTTCATTTTAATTTAATTTAATTTTAATTTTAATTTTTCGTCTTTTTCTCATCCACAAACTCCATGACTGAGGTTTTAGGTCCGTAAAAGTGTTGCCAGCTGTGACCATGGGGTCCACCGATTACGTGGCGATAGTGACTGGCCGCATCCGGTCATCGTGGGGGCTTTGTGGTTGGTTTTCCTGCCAGCGTGGCGTGGTGGCTTTTGATGACCGGCACGTGGCGGGATGTTGGAGCTTTTATTGGTGGACGTTCGATGGGTATTTGGGGTGGACACGTGGGAGTGAGAGGTATGCTTGACTAAAATTCAATTAAATCATTAAATTTTAAGCATATTTTACTTTAATTTCTAAAACTAACAGCAACAAAAAAATTTAGCCTTAAAATTATAAAATAATTATTCAAATTAATTCTTTGAATGATTTAAGTTAGTACCTATAAATATTATTATAAGAATCAATTTGAATAACTTTTTTTATAATTTTAGGTTTTAAATTGATAATGTCTTATTTTTAAAGATAAAGTGAGATATACATATAATTTTATAGACTAAAATAAATATTTACTTAATATATTGAGATTCACTGCGAACCTATATGTTTCTTGCTCTTAGTTCACCTTTTTTTCAGTTTTATTAAAAAAAAAATTTTGTGGTGTGTACGAAAAATATTTCATGCTCCCTTAAGAGAGCTCCAACCTAAGAGGATAGGATTGATCCCTGCTAGTGGTGGTAGATAGCAAGAGAAAGGTTTGTAATAAAAACCATTACCAAAAACAATAGGTGTAATATAGAAGTGTAATCGAACAGTAATTGATTGTTTAAGATGAAATCCATAATTTCCCACTAAAAACAAAAAGCTTAAAGCAGAAATCAAACACCACCTTAAGGAGGGGGAGTCACCGCTACCACAGGAAAAGAAGGGGTCACCACTAAGAAAAAAACAGTAAACAAAGGCCTAACATGTACCATAAAATAGGTTAGGCTTAAAAGGACAGGGAGAAGAAACCTAAGTTTGAACAGTTCTATTGCAAACATACTATTATACGAACCGAATCGAGTGGCTATCCTTTTATCAACACGGTGCCCACATATAGCGACGGTCCCAAAAGGACATTTTGTAAAGGAAATAGGAAAGAGAAAGGTGAGACACTAGGTCCTCTAACATTTGATGATTTTCAGACTCGTTATCACATATAAATCTGTAGTTGAGAAGGAAATGGTTGAGGGTTAACACTTGGAAAAATAATGAGTCAAACCTTATCAAAATAACTCTACTAGTGTTTGCTAAGAGTTGGAGTACAGATTGAGGGAATACTTATTTCAATCTCGGTAATTGTATATATCATATATGATTCATTTTTATTCTTAAAAAAAAACAACTTTTTGCTCCATAAAATTATAAAACCTCGGGTAATTAGTCCTTAAAATATAGTTGAATCAAATTAGCCTCTTAATTATAATTCATCAAATAAAATTAGTGCTTCAACTATGAAGCAATAATATTTTATTTTAAAGATTATTTTGACTCAAAATCCAAAATTCAAGAAATTGATTTAATTTATTTGCACTTGAAAATTAAATTAACTCACGTGTATAATAATTTAGTACGAAAGTGAATAATTTACTCAGTATAGATTCCACATGTCCATCCATTTTTTTTTTTGGTTTTCTCTTCCATCTTTCACTCTATACGACAATAATATAACATACAAACACAAAAACATATAGTTAATGACAATGTCCACTTTTTTTTCGTTCAACACAATCTCTTTTCCTGGTGCCTAGCAGTTTTTCTTCCAGAAAAGTTTTATTAATTAATAAATGAAAAACTAAACTTGAGTACAAAACATCATATAAAAAAGTTGGACACTATTGATTTATATATCCTAATACAATGATAACACACTTTATATGATTTTGTTTTCTCTTATTGTGTCTAAACTAATTATATCTTGATGAATATTCTAATTTGTGTTTTAAGTGTTTCAGTTTAAATCTTAAAAAGATTGACTTATGTCAATAATCTTACTTTTGAGCAAATCAATGTTTCAAGTTGAGTACATTAGCATACTTATGCAAAGGACAGTGCAAAAAAGCCAAGGGCAGAAAAGCCATTACGAAAAATGGCAAATATTGAACTCCATGAAGCGTTGCTTGTTGCTGTGAAAAAGCTATGTATGTTGCAAGTCTTATCATCGTACAAAACAAGTGGAGGAGAAATTGGACAAAGACCTCTTCTCAGCTCTCAACGGATACTTTGATTTTCTGATCCCTTGGACAACTCATCAACAAGACTTGAGAAATCTTAATCAACCAGTGGTATTAGATCATTTGAGAAAGTGAGTTTGAATTAAGTGATCTTTTAAAATTTTTTGTACACTCAATAAGTAGTTAAAAGATTCACTCAATTGTCTCTTAAATGTTCAGGAGATATTCGTATGACAGTGTGTGATCTTTAAATAAAATCTTTTAGATATAATATTTATATGCAGATTTTATTCTTCAAGTACTATCTTGATAGTTAGAAAAATAAATATGATTCAGTTATAAGAGATGAAAACTCATTGAAAGCAAATAAAAAGATAAAGACATAGAGATAGTGATACGAGCTTCAAAGAGCAAACTGGACATTGTAGCATTGGAAAATAAATGAGAATTGTAGCATACCCGTGGGACCTATCACAAGGGCGTTAGCTAAACAAATTCAAGACAATTTTGAAAACTTGGCTCAATCATTTGTTGAAGAGATACATCAAGAATTAGTCAAGACTCCTATTGACAATTATGGGCAGGCCAAAATATTATTATTAGTGAACTTGCATTGATAACATGTTCCGGTCATGTTGGGCCAAGTTTGATTAATTTAATTTATTAGTTTAAATTTTGAAATATCTCCAGACTTGTTTTATTTTATGTTTGTTAAGCCCAATTGTTAAGATAGTGATTTGGGCCTATTCTAGAAGGGTTAAGAAATTAGTTTAACCTAAATAAGATGTATAAATACTTTCAAACTGGGTAGCCACCGAGGACTCAGTTTTAATTTTGAATGAAATTTCTCTAGTTTCTTTTCAGAAACTTTGTGTGTACAAATGAGGTTGAGTGATTCCCTTAACTTGTTATATCGAGAAGCTAAATATGAGATTACAAGGTAAAGTGATTCCCTTGTGATATTTTATTTGGTTTTCAATCCTATCTTCCATATCATTTGAGTGTTGGGGTTTCTGGTGTTTGATATCCACGGGGTTCCACATCAGATAGAGATAGAGCGAGTGTACCAAGAAGTTTTTATATTGGTTCAATTTCAATGTGAAGTTTATTCCAATCCTCACCAATAATGGTGAGAGTTCTGTTTGATTTTGTGTGGATTGTATAGACTTGCATAAATTAGTATTGGATTTAATCCAAAATTATTATGTGCAAAAATATTATAGCACATTATAATTTTGAAAATATTGAGTTTTGGTTGTTTCCGTTACTTACGTAAAATTTGTTATAGTCATAATGTTAGTTAATTTTGGCTAAAATTCCACTTGACATAAAGAGAAAGTTTTTTTTTTGCCAAAATCAACTAACATTATAACTATAACAAATTTTACGTAAGCAGCGGAAACAACCAAAACTCAATATTTTCAAAATCACAATGTGCTATAATATTTCTGCACATAATAATTTTGGATTAAATCCAATACTAATTTATGCAAGTCCATACAATCCACACAAAATCAAACATTGAGTTACATACACTCGTATACTGAAGGATATTGGCAATATGGAAATCAACAACTTTAGGACCAAAAACGTGAACACCGATCCCAACTTGTTTTGGATATTAATCAATTACAAATTGAAATCCTAGAAGAAAACCCCAGTTCTTTTATGGTTCATGTTATGTATGATTTTGAATTCTCACCCAATCTCAAGACAAAATTTCACGGCCATATTCTGAAATTAAATTGGCTTTGATACCACTTGAAGGAATTTCATAAATATCAGATGATATAAACAACAGATAAAATCCTATATCCTAAAGATTAATTTAATCCTGAATATGACATGTTTAACAACAGTCAGAAGATTAGATTAGAATTATCTGGAAGGGTTGAAGAAGAAGACAACAGATTCATAAACATCTCCTAATCTGACATACAAAAACACAAACGCAAGGATCATAGAGAAATCTAGTTGAGAATGTCAGGAGATTTACTCCTCCTATTCCATAATAGGTTTTCTGTGTCATTGTATCAATGGGGCAACCAAGCACCCTATATATTGGCTAGGAGGAGAGCCTCTCCTTGTGTCAGAAAAGTATTGGGCTAAGCCACCCATCATAGTGAAGTCTAGACACAAGGACCCATAAACATACCAACAATAAACAGTGCTCAACAATAATTAGCTTAATAGCAACAATGATCACAAATTATTGGGCTTAAATAATAAACTCTAATTGTTTGACATCAAATTAATTTGGTCCAAAATTAAATTCAATATTAATTTATGTTTGTCCACAAAATTATTTCAACAAGTTCCACTAATTTCAAATTTCTAGTACAAATCTCAAAGACAAGGTACAAAGATTTCGAAACTGATCGAAAATTCACTTACAAATACAAGCTCAATAATCAAATCAAAGGACTAAGACAGATTATACAAAGACAAGCTCTTCTTTTTAATAGAATATTCTCACAGGATGTTCACTCAGGGAGAGCTTAACAGTATGGCTTTTTCATATGGATTTTTGGGTGCCGACTACAGCCTTTTACAAGCCAATATATAGAGACACGCTCACACGATCCTTTTTCACATGAAGGAAATAATAAACAATTAGTTTGAAATGAGGAAGCATTGGTCCAGCGGTGACAGAGGCTTGGAGGAAGAAAAGGACAAACATTTGCTTTTTGGATAAAAGTCAATAGGTATCTTTCTTTTATGTAGAAATCTTTCAGCAAAGTGGATACTAAGTTGGAGAAAGTTTTTGACCATTCATAGAGCCGCCTACTGTGCTATTGTTGTTGTCCCTTTTTGCTGTGTGCTGACACATAGCAGAAATGAGCTTTTATCCTTTGAATATTTCCTTCACTTGCTTCCTTGTGCTTTATCTTGTTAAGTACTATTTCTCTTTCTTTGATTACATGATATGGATAACATTTTTCTATCCAGATCTAAAACATCTCCTCTTTGATTAAGAGACATTTTCTGTTATGATGAAATTTTGAAACACTAATAAACAGATTAAAATAGCTAATACAGTTATGTTTGTCATTATTTTAAGGCTCTCAAGCCACCAAACTTTTTCCATTAGAAAGTAGTCCTCAACTTTCCAAGCTTCAATGTTAAAAAAAAAAACCTATCCTCCTATAAAACCATGCTTTGGAGCAGCAATCAAAATAGAGGAAAGAAAAAAGAGAAAAAGAAGCCTATACTCACATCATTCTTGATGAAATATCTTTCCTAACTCGTCACTACTTCTTTGAAAAGTATTAACCTTGTATTCTAAGAGTTTGTCACTGCTATTTGAGTTATATCTTCTTCTTGATAAAAACAACAGAATTTATTCATTCAAATCAAAAGGTTATTGTGAGGCTTTGTCTTTGTGAAAGAAAAGTTGTTTGTACGAGCTTGGAGAAGCTCATTAAAAAGACTACTTGAGTTTGAGCTTGGAGAGACTCATTGAAAACACTACCTGGGTTGGACTTGGAGAGGCTTGGTAAAGAATACTCAATGATTGTACTAGTTGTATAAGTGGACATACTCATCAGGAGGGTGGGGACTAGATGTAGATTCTATATTAGATAATTGAACCAGTACAAACACTGGTCTTCAGCTTTTCTATCACTTATCTCTTCATAAAAGATACTTGCTACATTCTTGTGATAGCTGAGATAAAAAGGAATTTAAATGAGATCTACCCATGGACTTTAAGTGGCATAACCACCATAATTCTTTCTCATACTCTTTTTCTTTTCTCTTATTTCCTTCATATTCTCATTTCTCTACTTTATTTCCTTCTTTTCTTCTCATCTCTTCTCCTCTCCATAACATTTTCTTTCTCACATTTCTCCATTTTTCTTCTTCCTTTCACTCTCCACAACATCACCACCACCACCTCCACACCATATCAACTACTATCATCATCATCATCATATAAAAATCGTGGCTCTCTCTTCTCTCTCTCTAACTCGTGATTTCTCTCTCTAAGTAGAGGGACCAGCTAGAACTGTGAGTTTTGATTTGTTCTCTATCTCAAATCTTCCTTTCAAAG
The DNA here is from genome assembly GCA_031216125.1 of Dalbergia cochinchinensis. Lineage (NCBI taxonomy): Eukaryota > Viridiplantae > Streptophyta > Magnoliopsida > Fabales > Fabaceae > Dalbergia > Dalbergia cochinchinensis. The sequence continues at coordinate 68,559,065 of CM062375.1, read as the reverse complement.
TAATAGATAAGCTCGGATAACTCTCTTTTGACTCCATTGAGCTTCCTACGTATTGTTATATAGCATTTAGGGTTTAGGGAACCCTATAGTGTAGAAATTAGGGGTCTAGTGAATTGGGGCTAATTTATATAAATTGATGACATTGTTAGCTCACATATATTATTATTGTCTTGTTCCTAAAATTGTAGAGAATCAGACGCCAATTAGGGATTTTTGGTAGCTTGTGGAGTGCTTTTCAATTCCTTGAGAATCATTATTATGAGTAGATTTAGTATCTATAGTAGATTTCTTAATCTATATATTATTTATAAATTTTATTGAAGCCCTTGTGTCTCTTGTTAATTGATTTATGTATTTGAAAAAAATTTGATTATTGTTGTTATTGGTTGAAAAGTAAACGTGTTTTAGTAACCACATGAGGCAAATAAATTGTTGTATACAATATTATAAAAGATTGGTTTGGACATGATGAACATGGATTTTAAATTTGGAATTTGATTAATGGGCTAAGCCCTAATTAAATTGATGGATTGAAAAGATGACTAGAACTTGAATAATTCAGGAGAAAGCTTATGTTTGGTATCTTGTAGGAGGATGTTTGGAAAAGTATTGGATAATGAAAATGATTAATTCTTTTATAAATTATTTTGAAAATGCTTGAGATAAGAACTGCAACTAACAGCAGATGGCATTAGCTAGGGTACACCTTGATTGATGAAAGTGTTACATGACCATGTGAGAATAGTACATGATGGATGAGTGTCGGTCCACGTGTTTATGGTTCATAATGGAAGGTGAGATCACACGAGGGAATGGCTACCCGAATGGGTGATCGTAATGGAATTTCTATCCGAGGCCACTTCCCTATAGCTATTTATTTTGATTTATGAATATGTTTTTCCCATGTTTGATTTTGATATTGTCTCATGTAGGCAATGAATGTTTTATCTACTCACTAAGTTGTAAAACTTACTCTATTTCCTTCCCTTCTTTTCAAATTCAGATGTCGGTCTGAGTTCAAATCCCTCTCCGTTCTAGTAGTTTTCCGACCCCTTATTTTGGTAAGACCACTTGATCCGTGAGCCACATTGAAGGAAATGTCCATTATTTTTAATCATCGATGTTGCTCCTTTTTGTCGCAGGTAAGATCAAGGATAGGTTATATTTTAAACTTATTTTGATATATATTTCAATGTCACTGTTATGTATTATGTTGTTTTTTCCTGTATAAGTACTTTGATAGGATAATACCATATCTTTTTATTTTCTAAGTCAAATCATTGTGGATTGATAAGTTTTATGGGAACTTATGCCTTGAAATTAAAATAATGAAGTTGATGAGAAAAAAACCTTATTTTGAGACTTATAAATATACATATAATTACAGTATTCTGGCTGTGCTATGGTATTGATTATTGTAATAATGTATTTTTTACAGGTTTTGTATTTGGGAAATGTCTAAAAAACAGAGGAAATTCTATCCGTTTTTTTGAGAAATTTTTGTATCTTAAGGCTAGTTAGGGAACAGGTTCCCTATGCACCAGTTGCGGTCCGGATTAGGTCGTGACAATTCTCTCAGGACTTGTTTTAAAAAGATTAAAATATATTTTTGACTAAGTGTTTCTTGTAAAACTGTTCACCTCAGTAACTTGAATGTTATAGCTTTTGTTTTTCAACTATCCTTGATGATAAAGTACAAGTTTATTTCATTAAGCTTTCAAAGGTTTCTCATAAAATAGTTTTGTGATCTATATTGAAATGATTCTTTGTTAAACTGTTTCTGTTTCAAGCATAACATAAGTATTTATTCCTATCAATCTCAGATCACTTAGTTCTAAAAGCTTTGTTACATCTGTTATTAGAAAATCTCTTGAGTGGGTAGGATGATCCAGTTTCACATTACATATCCTTGTGAATGCAAAGGTGAACATGTCAAATCTCTAATCTATTTTAAGCAACATCGAATATTATATTATCTGGCTCTAGCTGTATAGAGACAAACATATACTGGTGACATCTTCAAGCTTAGCAACTAAACACGATAGCATTTTAGGTTATCAAACACGATGGTAGTCATGTCTATCTCCAATAGCCTACTTCATGATATACATCAGATCAATAAAGCCTCTGAAAATAAACCATGCGTTGTAGAAAGAGGCTTATTGTCTCATAAAAAGCCCTAACCAATATTTATTAGTAGAGATTATTGATCTATCATTATCATGAATCTAAGAGGCAACTACGATAGCAAGACATTAAAACAAAAGTTTTCAATCCAGATATTCTAGCATAAAGACAACTTACAAGATATGAAGAGCAAACACACCATATATTAGGCGAGAGGTAAGCAGAAAAAAGAAAACAAAAGCTAATACTAAAGGGAAAGGGAGTGGCTCCGCTTTAGACGAAGCTGAGGGCAAGGGGAGCGGCCCTGGGGTAATAGCGTCTTTGCCTTGAGTGCCTAATGGTGTTAGTAGTATAGGCGTAGCCACCAAGATCCGAAGAATATCCCAGAAGGACAAAAAACAGAGTACGGAGCCCAAGTTATACATGGACTTGGATCCACATCACATTGGGAACGATGTTGGTCCATATTAAATATTCTGGCATGTTTAGCCACATGATACACATAAAATTTGTAACTGGGCTTTATGACAACTGGTCTTTACGTTGTGCGGCGCATTTCTAAGCTACGCCATTGTTGCATCATACAGATTGGTCAAAAAAATAATAAATAAATAAAGTAATAACAGCTAGACACGATGAAGTCTTTCTCTGTGGGGTATAAAAATTTTCATATAATGATCTGTCATTATTTTAATCCTTGTATGAATTAGTTCTATTCACTTTGTTTAATTTTGATTCAATTAGTCATTATCTTATTAAACCTTGACAAAATTCTGACACTATAGTCTTGATTATATAATATTACTCGTGTAGTACTTAATTATAGTTTGATCTTTGCCTTAATTTGGGAAGTTTACGGTTTTCGTGTGGTACTTTATCGTAGTTTTCATATTTATTTAGGCCTTTCTTTATAGAATGGAGGGAGTGAACTACGTCTCTTATAAGGAAAGGATACTAGATATAGAATATATGTAGTATATTTATGAATGAATTCGTATAGGAGGAAGTTATCCTGTTTTATATTAGACTAATGTTACATAACCACAGAAATATAACCAAAATTTTATAAACGATTAATATATGATGGTGATTAGATTAAACAAAGTGGTAGGACTTACCTATTTATCCAAAAATTATTAATTATTGCACATCATTTTGACAATTTATTTTTCTGGTTAAAATTGTGAATGTATAATATTTTCCTTTGTGTTATGTATGGACACAACCAAAAGAGAGGTAGGATCTAATCACCTATAAAAATGCCGATGACTACTTCTACCCTCTCCCTTCTTTTACCCCGTTTTATTTCAAAATAGTTTCCTTGTGGGTAAGACTCATCCCAATCTATGTATATATACACATGGGTATGACTTGTTCTAGACAATAAATTGTTTTCATAACATAATAAAATAGAAAGATTCTTTTTCTTCTTCTTCCTTCTTATAATTGTATTTTCTATTGGGAATGGATATGGATGAAAGCCGTGTTATTGGAGCAAAACTTTATTCATATTAGTGCAAATTACGTTAGTACATAATTTTTTTTATAGAATAAGTATTTTACAACTTCAAAGTTGGATTCAAAGAATGCAACACGCATATCATTTCATATCTAGTCAAGTAGAGTTTTGTCGAAATGTAGAAAATGACCACTGAGGAAAAAGAAATTCGGAGATACGTATGGTTTAGTTATGCGGTTTTCAAAAGAAGCTAGATTGTTCCTTAATTAGCGTTTGTAAACTATATTTTTGTCAATTTGGGCAGCAAAAATTGAAAAGTATTCTTAAAAGGAAAGATTTGAAGTCATGGGGAAGTCGATGAATTAATGTAATATTGTGAGTATCCCAGGAACTCGACTTTATCTTTTTATTTTTTTGCTAATTTTGCGGCCTTTAAATGACAATGTTATGATTCTAGTGTGATGTATGGGCTTGTGTGGGATTATGATGTTCTCAGAAGAAAGCCTGAATAGGTAAAAGGTGTTAATGGACGAAACTGCAGCTGATCTCGTTTGGTTCAAGTGACTGTTGTCTACACGAGTGGTCGAAGTGATGGATATTGGATTGATCCAATTAGGTCGACATCGAAATCAATTCGGATAATTGGTTTATTCTTACCTGAAACCAATTCAAACCAATTATTATCAGTTCGGTTTTGGATTCATTATTTTCCAAATCGATTACCCAACTCAATCCTCTGATGAACTAATTTTTTAATATTTATTTCTAAACTTTCAGAGCCATGCACTTGAGCTTTTAGTAAAAGAATCACTTTTCATTACCTTTGTTTGCTTTGGTTAAAGAATAGCTATCTATTTGCACAACTGTTAATTATATCATAACTATTTTTTTTTAAATATAAATGTCATACTAAGTTTTATGTTATTGTTAGTTGTTATAAGCATAGTTTTTAAGACCAGACCGATGATCGATTCAATCAAGGCACTGAGTTACTAGATCATTGGTCCAACTGGTGGGTCACTGGTTAAATCAGATTCAATTAAAATAATATATAAAATTACAATTTAATATGTAATATATATATATATATATATGCATATATATTTAGTGAGACATATATCAACAAAGAAGTATGTGACCTAGTAGCATCACATGCAGCCTAGCGCTTATCACCATGCAATGCACTATCACTATGCAATGCACAGGTTCAATTCCCAATGTTGGCCCACCCAATTCGCTCCGGGACCAAAGTTAACTAGTTTAGGTGCGGATTTGGTGCATTCAAAGAACCGGATCAGCTAAGTGGCCAATTCATTGATTTTTCAGTTGAACTGACTAGTCTGATCCGATTTTTAGTACACTTCATATGATCTTTGATTGGATCAATTTAATTCATATTTGTTGAAAAAATAAAATTATAACAAAATCAAACCAAACTAATCTAATTAAATTTGGCTGGTTCAAATCAACCTGTTAATACTTGTATGTGTGACAATATAGTTGAGCTTTGCTGCTTGCTTAGATGGAGTTTATTTTAGGCACCTTCACTTTCATCTATGAAATCGCAGGGTGTGTTACTTTAGTCTTTGAAATAAAATGATTTTTTCAGTTTTTAAAATGATAAAATGTGATAAATAAAATTAGTTTTTAAAATGACAAAGTGTGATAAATAGAATTATTCTCTCAAGTTTCAACATTTTAAAAATAATTTGATTTCTCATAAGAAAAAAATATAATTTGATTTAATAAAAATATATATGTGAAGAAACCACTTTAGTTCATTTATATTTCCAAAGATGAATTTTCCTGATATTTTATAATTACAAGAATTGAAAATTTGTTTATTCTTTTTAATTTTAATGATTAAAGTTACCTACAACTTCAATGAGAATTCATATTTTTTTTCTTTTAAATTTTTAATGGCTACCTTTTATCTTCGTTGTAGGCTGTCAGTGTTTTTGGATTTTTATTATGATTGTTGCTCCAGAAGCCCTAGAAAATGAGGGGTTTGGGAACCCTTTTGCAGTGTTCCAATAAAAATGTGTCATGTTTCTAAAATTATGTCACATTGATGTTTATGTGACGTATTCTTTAAAGTTATAGTGTGGCCCAACCACAAAAATTAGAAGTATTGTTTATTCTTTATTATGATCTATGCCTATATTTTATTTGTCGTTGCAGTCGTATTTTTAAATTTTTAAAGACCAAACGCAACTAATGTATAAGTAAGTGATAAATTTAACTACTTGTACTTAAATGTTACTTAATGATCTACATGATATTTCATAATTGTATAAATCTTCGAGTTTGATTTTGATGTATTTGTGGTTTGCTCAATTTTTTTAATATATATGTCATTTCAAGTAGTGAATAATATGAAAGTCAATTACAATTGTTATCTTGTTAATATAAAATAATTTTACATTGTTAATATATGAATTAAAATTCTCAAATTTTTTATGTTATTTGTTATATTTATATTTATGAATCAATTTTTCAATTCTCACAATTTCATTCATTTGAAGAATGCTTCATGCATATACCAAAATATTCTAGACTAAATATTTAATTTGGTCTCTCAAAAGTATATTGAGAAATAAATTAGTAACTCCCTATTTAGAAATCACAAATTTAATCCCTTACAAATAAAAAAGGAAGAAATTATATGAATTGATATAAAGGGATTCATTTATCTATTTTTTCTAACTATGGGATCAGTTTAAAATTTTAAAATTCTAATAGATTAATTTACCTTTTAATATATTTTGATGGTATTAAAATAAGTATTTACTCAATATTCTAATATTATTCTATATTATGTACAAAAGAATATTAAAAAGGAATACGTCACGCTTATCACATGCTTATAATAAGCTTCGTATATTGGCACACAGTGTTTGTCGACCGTACGAATAAGTTGAACCCGAACTCATTCATTCAATTTCAATGTTAAAATTCAAGTTCAGCATGAATTGTTTCAACTTTTGACTTTGAGATAAAAGAAAGGCAGCTTTTAACTTTTTCAGTACATCGGAAAGTAGGCCTCTTTCGGCAGAGAAATGAAATTTACACTCAAAATATTGATTCATTTAGGCTCTGAAGAGACAAATAGTTCGTAGTTAATTAAATAGAAAAAGAAAATATTATAAACCTATTACTCTTATGTCTACATCTTTTTGACGAGTTTTAAGTGAGTCCAAATTTTGAGTATATATATCATTCTTAAAAATAATATAAGAATTTAATTACTATATTTAATAGTATAAAATATTTTTATATAATTATTCAATCATGTAATATTACATAAGTTATAATAGTTGATTTTTATACCCACTACCTAAAAAGTTATTAAAACTAAATATTTTGATTAGATGATAATGTAAAACTATTTTACACTGTCAGTACATTAAAATTAAATTTATAATATAATGACCTACAAATTTTTTACTATTCTTCTAATTACTAAGTAAAATAAAAAATATATAATTAATATATTAAAATATTAAAAAATAATTAATTTTATTTTAATAATTAAAAAGTATTTAGGAGATTTATTAAGAGGATAAATCACATCATCCCTCATGTGAACAAGGGTGGGCATACTAAAATCGCTGCATTGGGTTGGCTGGACCACACATTTCCGAAATACGCACAGTAAACAATCTCAATCATAGCCAATGGTACATTTACTCAAGAAATAAATACACGTGCAAGAAAAATATACATTGACAGTACAATATAAAATATTTTTATATTATTATTTAATTAAAATATTTTATTTACATAATTTTTTAAATAATAAATAAAAAAAATAATTATTATGATCAATATGAAATGCTTGATTAGATAATAAAATATATACACATACCCCATAGACGCAGAAAAATCAAATCCATATTATATCCTTTAATTGGTATGCTTAAATTTTAAATTTTTATAATTTAAAACTCCATTAATGTATATTAAACAAAATTTAAATATTATAAATAATTTTTGAATTTATTATTAAAAATATATATTAACATTTTTTTAGTAAAAATAATTGCTGGCTTGAGGTATTGGTAGCATTTTGAAACATGTGGATAGTGTGTGGTTCCCCTATTCGTACCCTCTCTCTATAGCAACATGGCTACCTAGATTCCCATATCACACGTCACTATCTATATATATATATATATATATATATATATAGATTCACATATAAATAATGATATATTCACATTTAAAAATTAATATCTATTTATAATTATTAAATATGATAAACGTTAAAAATAAATAAAAATTATTATCATATTCAATAGTTGTAAAATAAATTTTTAAATATATATATATATAAAAGACAGCTGCATCACGCTCGACAACGACTTCTCGAAATAATTTGCGGACTTTCGTTTCTTCCATGCGTCCTTAAGACATGATTGGTTTTACCCTACATTTTTATTTACGTTTCCCCGTTTAAAGGGGGTTTTCGATTAGGTTTTAATTTTTTTTAATATTTCAAATATTTCTAAAATATAAATGACATTTAAATTGTGAACTAAAATTTGATAGTTGATATTTTGTTTGTGATCCTTTATTTTTATAATTTAGTATTTGATATTTTATGTTTTAATCGTAATTTCCAACATCATAATTTGATAATTATATCAATTTTTCATTTGTGATTTTAACATTGTCAATTAAGAAGGAAAAATTAAAACATTTTGAAAAATGTTTGGATGGCCCACTGCACTAAGCTTTCATTTGGTAGGATATTGAAAGAGTAAATATACACAGTCTTATCTCCATTTTATGAAGAGATTATTTTCCAAGATTTAAAAATCTTAGAGATATAAATAAAATAAAAAATAGAATTAAACAGAATCCTTAAAAGAAAATTGTAAAGGAAAGTTTTATAAGCATTATATGTTTCTTTTTAAGTGATTATATGTTGTGTTCATTTTTAAATGTGCTTTAAGGGTGTTAAAATATAAAATAAAGTTACTTTAAAACAAGTTTATTTTATTCGAGGACCCAGTGATGAAGAGTAGTTTCTATTAACTTAATAAAATACAATCTTGACTCATTCAGTGATTTGTAATGGCAAATACTACTTGAAAAGTAAGAGAATTGTAGAATTCCAATAACTCATTAGACCTAGCATAATAGAATTGTAGTAGTATAAGAATCAGACGTAAGAGAATTGTGGAATTAAAGAGGGAATAGAAGAGAAGAGAAAATTTTAGAGAGGGGGAAAAGCCCTAAGAGAGGGAAGTTCCGATAACAATTCACACATGTCTCATGACAACTTTCCATATTCCTATTTATACTATTTCTTACTATAATTAAGTCTATGATTTTGTCTAAAAAATAGTTTTTTCAACATGAAAATAAATAAGCATTAAAAAGTATTTTAATATCATATCCAACTATGAATAAAATTTTACATTTCAAAAGAAATTAAATTTTAACTTTATGAAAAAGAGCTTAATTATTTTAACATAAATTTTTTTTAGAGTACCATTTAATCAAATTCGTTTGTTCATATGGTCTTTCAAGTAGTAACAGATATTAGAGTTTATTATATTTAATGATAATATTACATGATTCAATCACAATTTATGTATTAAAATTAAAATCTTTGAAGAACTGAAAAGATAACATTAAAAATGGTTTTAAAAAGGACAATGACACAAACATTATATTATGTAAGTAGGACCAACAATGGTCGTTTCTATATCTTTTCCTTTATATTTGGTCAGTCCTAGAGTACGGATTAAACCCAGGTGTTCATTGTGGAAGGCAACCATTTGTCTCTGGCCGACATGAATTGGGCAAATGATGGGTTGGAAACAAAACATAGGCGGATCTAGAGGTATCTCTGTTGGGGTACAAGATCAAGAGGTGTATCTAACTTCAATGATGTTGTATTGAAAATATCGTTCTCTCATTTTCTACTAGCGTAATCATATATCATTATATAAAAAAATTAAGCCTCCAAAAAAATTAGGAGGCTTAGTATAGTTAATAGTTAGTTAAGTATTATCTAGTGATTTATTAAGTATTTAGTGGGATTCAATTCCTAACCATATATATAGAGAAAGTTTCATCTAAAATAAAACTCATATTTATGAATCATTTACTTTGAGAGAATTAGTCATTGGTTATACACTTTAAGTTCACCCAAAAAATATATCATTATATGAATCTTCTTATATACTAAAATAATAGAATAAAGTGTTTTACTAACTAATGTTTTTAGGACATGTATATTTTAAGAAGCCCCAAATAAAAAGATTTTAAAGTTTGGAATCCATTCAATACATTGAAAATTGTACACAAAGCAGTGGTTTACAGCATGTTTGGTTACCCAATTTTTCAGCGTTGCCTTGAAAAAAAATTGGGTTGAGAAAAAGTAAATATTTTGTTTTGTATTTTTATTTTTGATAAAAATGATTCACTTTTATAAGAATTAATTCTAGTTAGAGGTGTCAAAATAGTCTAACATGTCCTATTTAGACCCGTCAAAAGTGAGACAGGCCAGGGACAGCCAACCCTTTTTAGGACTGGTCGCCAGCCGGCCATAAAATTTTAAAAAAAATTTTAAAAATATTTTTTAATGTTTTGTTTTTGTTTTAAGAAAAGATTTTTCAATAATATTTTGTATTTACATATACCCAATTTTTCAAGGTCCATAACAACTAATATACTAATTTTGACTAAAAAAGGTTATTGTTAATATTATTGTTTGTGAGTTACGACATTGTTTTATTTAACTTTGAGTGAATAGCATTAATTGTACAGTGTTATTGTGTTAATAAGTGTACACATTTCTTACTTTTTCCTTTTTTGGTCACTCTTTTTTTACTTTTTTCTACCAATAAATTGTCAATTTTTCTATTAAAAAAAGAGACTTGACTTGCGGGCCAAGCCTGCCCCAACACGTCAAAACCCACAAGTTAAGCGGGACGGGTTAGGCAGACTGGAATTCTTTGGCGGCTCAAAACTTCAACTTAACCTATTAAAAATGACAGGTTTGGCAGACAAATCTGATCAGTTCGACCCGTTTTGACATCTCTAATTCTAGTATATGTGAAAAATATTAGTTTTTACTTTTTCATCTCACATTATTTCTTCTAAACTCACTTTTTTTAACATATTTTCCAAATACAAATCAATTATATAAAAAATAATTCTACTAAAATCTAAACCAAACAGACCCTTTGTAGTTAAAACTGCTCTTATGAGACTAATAGGAGCAAGTTGGACTAATAGAAGTGTAAAATTTAACAAATTTTACTAATTTGACAATACATGATTAAATACAGTATAAAATTTAAATTTTATATATATATTTCTTTTTTATATTTTATCATAATTTTGGGAATTACTAAATGCCAAGTTCGTACTTTTCTTCTCTTTTTGATACACATGCCAAATCCTTTGTTTTTCTTAAATATTAATTTATTACCCCTACGATGTACGAATGATTAATAGTAAAAATGTATATTAAATACTAAATTTATTTATCTACCTTTAGAAATTTATACTTTATACAAATTCATGCAATTAAAAAATTATTGTAATTCTTTAAATAAATATATTAATTTTAATAAAATACAATGTAAAATAAATAGTTAGAAAAAAAGTGGAATATAACAGTAAATAAATATTTTGTACAATATCATTTTATGTAGCATACATATCATAAAGTAAAGATAATCATAACTACTAACCAATTTTACATTGATAAGAAGCTCTAATATCATAATATCATGCCTTCATGTTCAACAAAATAACAACATATTTAGATATTAGTAAATCACTTAATCATACATCTAGTATTATTTTAATACATATAAGATGATAACAATATTAGCTCTAAAACCCTTCAAAAAGCTACTATAGCTTATGTTTTGAGTGACAACACAGTAAATTTTATTAAGATATTTTGAAGAATGGTCTAATAGTTTACTTGAGTTTTTATAGTACTCAACAGGTTCATTCTCATATACAAATAATTTAATTCATGACATTTTTTAGAATATCATGTTTTAACATAATTAAAATCTCATTCAAAGAGATTCAGTTTTCTTGGAACGTGAAAACTTGTTCAGAAATTAAATTTGGGTATATAAGGATCTTAAGAAAACAAGTTGGAGCACCACAAAGCAAGTTTGGACCTTTAGAAAGTGCTATGTGAGTTTAGAAAGTGACATGTCAATATGAGAAAGTGGTTTCTCATGATCAAATCAACTACATCATCATCAATCTCAATTGAAATCATCATTGAAGAATATCAACAACTTCTTAAGACCACTTCCATGCTCAGAAAGAAATTCATAAGAAACATTAAAGGTTCAGAAAGTGTAGAAGTTGGTCAGAAAGCACATATACATAAGAAAATACACTGGGCCAACAAAAACTAAATGAAAATTTGAATTTCAAATGAAGTCAACTTTTCAGCAAGTAACAATAGTGACATATCAACTTTTTGCTTGGATATTCTCCACTTTCTATAAGGCATTCACAAAAAAGAAGTTCAGAAACCATATTCAGAATGAAGAATTAGTTTCTATAGCATTATTTAGAAACTATTGTCAATGAATTCTATACTAACAAGGACAGTACTGACACAACTAAGCCTACACTTCTAAAAGACAAATCCTAGGCACACAAAGCTTGATTTACGTGTCGGGAGAAGAAAAAATCAAAGGGACAATAGCTCATTTCAAAATCCAAATATAAAAAGAGGAAGCCTTCAAACTTGAAGGAACTTTTGCTCTGTACAAGTTACTCAAAAACCACATATACATCATAAACTATACTGGACCAACATAAACTGATTGAATATTTGAATTTCAAATGAAGTCAACTACTCAGAAAGTAAATATAGTGAAATATCAACTTTTTGCTTGGATATTCTCCACCTTCTAAAAGGCATTCACAAATTAAAAAAAGAAGTTCAGAAACCACAATCAAAATGAAGAATTAGTTTCTGTAGCATTATTCAGAAACCATTGTACTAACAAGGATAGTACTCACACAGCTCAGCCTACACTTCTAGAAGATAGATCCTAGGACACACCAAACTTGATTTACATGTGTCGAGAGAAGTAAAAATCAAAGGGATAATGGTCATTTCAAAATCCAAATATAAAATGAGGAAGCTTTCAAACTTGAAGGAATTTTTGCTCATTCAACGCCTAAGCTTTATCATACTTTTGAAGCTCATTTCAACTCAAAATTCAGTTTTTGAGAAAAAAATATTCTTTCTTGTATTAGCAAATATTCTTCTCGGGAAGATTAGAAAGAAGTCTCTCAAGTTGTTTCCTTAAACATTGTATTATTTTAGGAAACTTGAGTGTTTTTCTTGGAGAGTAAACACTAAACCTTATATACTCTTTGTACTTCGATTTGTTAGTGATCAAAGTGGATTAGCTTGGAGAGTCTAGGACAGAACTATTTGTGAGTGAAGGTTAATTGTATCTATTGCTCACTGAATATAGCTTGAGAAAACTATTTAAAGAATATCTTACTTTCTCAGGTTGAGAAAGCGATTGATAGTGGAGCTCAACAGATTTGTTAAGAACCAGATGTAAATAGTATTTGGCCAAATAAATATAAAACTTTTGAGTGATATTTCTCTCTCTTTATCTTATTAAATTATTATGCGATATTTGTTTTCTATTATGTGAATATTTTTTCTCTTTCCAAGTTTTCTTCTAAAATTTCATTAACTTTCTAACCACTTTAGAAAGTTAATTTATGAGGCTTATTATATCTTGTATTTTCCACTGCCTTCAAGTATAAACACTTGATAAACTTTGTTTTAGTTTCAACAGCTAAAATGTTTGAAAGTAGTATTCAACCCCTTTTCGTGCTACATCTTCACTTGCCAATAACATATTAATTTAATCAAAGTTACACATCTTTGAAAATAACTATGCTTCAATATGTTTGAGGCCAACTCAAAGTACAAAGAGATAAAGAGCTCTAGTAGATCGCTTAATCTTTTGTAAATAAGAATAGCCAATATAAATAGGCTAAGTATTATGCATTCAAATAAAGATGCAATAAATGAGAAGACTTAATCAATGAAATACAAACAAGTTAACTGATTATAATCAAAGTCAGTTAAAATCAATTACTGTAAATTACTAATCAAATTGAATTGCTGACAAAAAATTATTTGTGATTCATGACCATTATATGTTGGTATTTTCCAATCATTAAATCTTGATTTATGCCATTTAGGTTTATTCAATGTTGATATGATAATTGATCAATAAGGAAATATTGTTGAAGGACCAGAATTTCTAGGTGCTGATTTATGCTTATTGGAGATGTTATGTTTATGATAAAAGGATTTATATTTTTTATCACTAATGATTTAATTTCAAATTCAAATTCAAAATTTATAAATGTTCAAATATATATAAAAAACAACATATTGTATTCTTTAAAAAAATTATCTAAATGAAATTCTGAGTAATTTTGATTGATAACAAAATATGATTAATTGTACATGTTATAATTATTATAAATGATACATTCCATAAACAAACAACTTGAACACAAATATCTATTTTAGTTTTTTCAAATTCTACATCAAATATTACATATTCTTTAAAACAAATATCTAATCTAAAATAAAATAAGTATATTTGATTTAACCGAAAATTAGGAATCATGATTAAAAATAAAATTAGAATAAACTATAATTACTACTAATGATTTCATCACAATCTCCAAATAAAAAATTTATAAATGTTCATATCTGAAAAAATAACATATTATAATCTTTGAAAAAGATAATGTATCATATTGTCTAAGAAAATAATTTAATGATATAATATAATCACTATAAGAAACACGCGAGTTACTGATAGAATTTATTGATAGATTTTTTCCATCGATATTATTGACGTATTTATCGATTGATAGAAAACACGAGATAAGAAACAAATTTTTTTTTCATTACCAGCGGATTTTCCATTGACAATCCACCAGAAAACTTCGCTCCAATTGGTGCTATTCAATGCGCTGATTACTGGCAGATTTTTCCATCAACAATTAATTTTAAATTGAATTTTCCATTGTTAGAGATGAATAAGTAAATTCTCCAACTAAAATGAAACTCAACATCATTGAAGAAATCTTAATGTCCAATACATACATATATACATACATATAATTATTTTATAAATTACATAATATGCACATTAAAATTAGGCATCAAATACTACATTTCCCTTTCATAAGCATATATTATATTGATATTCTTTCGATCTCAATAAATGTATAGATTGATATTTAATTTGTTTATACTTCCTTCATTTCATAATAACTATCAAAAACTAAACAATTCACATATTAGGAAAAACAAACAAAAAATATTTTTGTAAATATAGAAAACTATATCAGTTAACAAAACTATCCTTTCATACATTGTCATTTCTTTTGTAGATATGGCACCTAGAGGAAAAAAGAAGGGCAAGAGGAAGAGTGTTCCAATTAATTAGACAATCAACCCTTCCAGTCAGGCATCCTCCATAGCTGCTCACACTTCCACTTCTAGCCCTTCCATGCCACCATCTCGTGCTTATTAGGAGTTTACCATGATACCCTTTCCTGGGCATATGACCAGAGTGGTGCCTCCACCTCCACCAGAACTAGTAGATCTTGTCCCCACCCCCACACCCGACTCACAAGGGGGTGTCAAAAGGGGGGCAGTTGGTAATTCATTGGTGGTGCAATCAAGACATGGGCCCACAAGGGAGCAACTGATACAACTTGTACGTGCCAGTAGGAATAGGTAAGTAATTTAAATTTTCAATTCATAAATCATGTTGTAATGATTTGAACAATTTATTGATATATAATAACATTGTTTTGTACTTTTTACTATGCAGTCGACATCCAGCCACACAGGACATGCTGGGGTGACACACATTATCAAAAAATTGTATGAATAGCCAGTTGAGTCCTTCAGCAAGTTGACGAAGGAGGAAAAACAACATTGGTTTCTTGAGTGGAAGGTAAAACAAATAATTTGGTATGAAAATGTATAATTTACTTTGGAAAATGTTTTTAATTACCTTTTTTTTCCATGTGTAGAGTCATCTCATCATCCATCCCAAAGATAAAGAATACATGTTTAAGCTCTTCAAATCCCGGGTAGCTCACAAGCTACAAAACATGTGCATCAACATTTGGGAATGGGGGGACGAGAACCCTAGGTGGATGACTCAGGCCAGCCTGGATACTTTGTGGCAATACTAGAGAAGTAAGAAATTCAAAGATAATTCTCTGAAGGCTAAGGCGAGTAGAGCGTCGCATAAGGGTGACTCCCTCTATTGTGGTGGTTTTTCTACTATCAAGTCTACATGTCACTAAACATTTTTCAATTCCTCTTATTAAATTTATATTTTCACTTATTAATGTTTTACATGTTTCACTTGAAATACAAACCAATGAGCTGAAAAGGCCACGCACACAGAGTGATTTATTCAGAAAGACTCACATGTGCAAGACAAAAAAAGCATGGGTCGATCCTCACTTAGAGAATGTTTGGGTCTATATGTTCTAAGTACTTATTGTTTGTATATACATTTGATTTATTATTTCATATATTTGATAGAGGTTTAATTAATTTTATTTTTTTATAACATGCCTATGAGCAACATTATTAGGAGGCCAGAACCCAGTGAAAGCAAAGGATCACAGCTAGTGAGGGCTGGCCACTAATTAATGATGGCCAGTTGTGGCAAAAGGTGATCGACAGTCCTTACAAGAGTTACAATGGTCACAGAGGTTAAGGTGGTGTAAGTCAAAATAATATGCACTCTGGAGATCGCTATAACGCTCAAAGTAGTGTTGCAACAATCCAATGGTAAGGCAATACTCTTCTAGAATGCTCTCTATGAGTGCCGTAGTGCTAAATTTTATCAAAACCCCTGTTTTTGGGGTCCAGACCACCAAAAATCTGCGTTCACCCTCTAAACATGAGAAACTTCGTGTTCTACCTTTATTTCACCTCTAAACCCCATTTTCTTTCATTTTCTCCTAAAACCAACTTCAATCTTTCACTTATAAGGCTTTAAGGTGTAACATCTCCAATTTTTCTTAATATAGTATTACATTATTATAGCTTTTTATTTAATGTGATAATTTTTTTAGGAAAGAAATATTCAAGGATAATCATAAACTATAGAAGAATGTAACTTTATTTTAAATTATAAAAATGCCATTAAATGCCAGAAAATAAGCTTATATTATAATAAGCTGCAGAAAAAAATAACAAAAACCTTAGCAAAACTTAAGAAGTGTCATAAAATTTATATAAAAGATTATAAATACTTTTTAAACATCATTTTGATGATAAATATCAATATTTAATAAATTTGTATAATATTAATATAATTACACAAAAATAACCAAACTTAGGGTGTAAAATATACTCTAAAAATGCTATAAAATAACCCTAAGTCTTATAAAAAAAATTTAAACTAAGTTATGATATTAGATAAAGAGGACCATGAAATGGGACTCTCTATTAGACCATGGATAGTATTAAAAATCACATTGATCCTTAATTAATTAATTTTGACTTAAATAAAGCTTAAAATACCTAATTAACTACATAAACTTTAAGATAATTTTTATAAATATTGATTAATCTCATTAATACTCTTAAATGGCACCTAGAATTGTCTAAAATTCAGTCTCGTAAAAAAATAATAATATATATTTAAAAAGTGAAAGATATTTTACATAACATATTATCCAAAGCTAATCATTTTTTACTCAAACTTTCAACAATGGTTAGCTTATCCCCTTATTACATTGGACAGCAGAAAACACACTTGGGAAGCTATAAAAATTTTATATACTTTTATTTATAAATAATTAGCTATTTTAATTAATTTAAAAATAGACCAAATTAAGGTAAAAAATACATAAAAAATACTAAAAATTGTACAAAAATTCATAGAAATTATAGATAATGTATAAATAAATTAAAATGTGTTCTTGATAATATATTAAGAAAAAATAATTTTTGTGATTATATTATGAATTATCTAGTATATTTAACTTTAAGATAAATATATAAAATTTGTCATTTTCATGTATAAATCATTCAAGATAACTTACCAACCTCTACAACTTTATTAGAGATAAGATTCAGACATATGGGCTGTAAAGAAAATAATAATAATTTAATGATAGTTAAATAAATTATTAGTTAATTAATTTATAATAAAACTAGTAATAGTTTAAAATACCACATAAAATACAAATAATTATAAAATTTTGTATAACTTTCATGAATCCATGTATTACATCTCTAATAACCTTATGATGATATTTGATTAAAAAATAAAAATATTTACTAATTAATTAACTTAATTAAGATTGACTAGTTTAAGTAAATTTACCTTATTTTGAATAAATGATTATTAAATTATATGTAAATATATAAAATTTAATAAATGTCTTTAAATCATGACATTAACATTTTATATGTCTTTAAATGATAATTTATTAAATTATTTAGTGTTAGCTTTAATATTTAATTAATTAAACTAATTAAATATGACAAATAAAGTATGAAAATTAGTAATATTTTAATCCTAGACTTTCTTTACAGATAACACACCTCTAAACACAACTCCACACTTCATTCTTCAGCCCAAAATCTATCAAAAAGTATAGACACAATTTCTCTCTTCATTTCTTTCATTTTCACACAAAAACACTTATATATTTTTAGCAAAACATCTCCAAACCATCACGTCTTTTTATCACCATCCAACATTAACACTTCCCAGCCTTTTATATGAATTTTGATCCTTGGAAAAGGTGTAGATAAGTTGAAGAAGTAGCTGGTCTATCCTTGGTGTACCAAAATTTCTAGGGCTCCAAGAACAAGTAAGGGTTTTCTTTCACTTCTAAGCTTTATATATGATTTTCTTGCATGACATTATATTATATGATACTCAAAGCTCATGTTTATTATTTTTAATATCTTTGAATGATTTGAAAGTGGTGACATAAAACATTTAATTTATGTGTATATGATGTATGTTTATTGGCTACTTATAGGATTGAAAATTATGATTATAGATCATTTTAAATTTTGATTATGCTTTATTCAAATATCTAAATATTGTGTAAATTTATTTTAATATGTTAAAATATGTATTTTCAATTAATAAAGCCTTGAGCACAAGTTGTGGTGTTTTAAGGTGATATAGTTTGATTTTGATCTCATTAAGTATTGATTGCAAAATATTTTTGAATCATAAAAAGTGTTTTATTTCATTCATTATAATGAATGGATTCTAAACCTTTGAGCATGTAATATTTAGCTTGGTTTATGTGTTATGTTTCTATTGGGATCATTAAGACTTAATAAGATATAAAAAGACCCAAAAATATATTTATATTAATCGTGACCTTTATTATGGACTTATGAATTTATAAACATCATCTGAACTATTATGAGTCTTTAAGACTCACTTGAACTTGATTGAGACAATTTATGATCTTAATATTTGGACTCAAACTATGGACTTTGAACTATGTACCTTGAACTATGGACTTTAAACTATGGACCTTGGACTAGGACATTGGACAATAAATAAGTAACTTGAATATACACTTATTAACATTAAAAAATATTATGTACAAAGATTTAAGTTAAGGCCCCATTAGGAACATGATATGTAAACTAGCTAGTTTCTTGCTTGAAGTGATTTCCTAAAGCATGGGTATAATTTTGGTTATTTTCTTGAAAGGTTCCATGCTCTTTTCTTTGTTTTATGAATATATATCCTTATATAGATATATTTTTACCTATGTTGAACATCTAAAGATAATTTTCCTATATATTTTCTAAAGATAGATTTGAAATTATTTTTAGTGTGGCTTATGGAATTAGTAAAGAAAATATTACACAAATACTTGAAATTAAATTATTATATCATTAAAAACTAAGTTAAGTATATTTATCATAAATGAAATAAATTCTATTATACGAGTATGATTTTGTGCTTCAATGATAATTACAAAAAAATATGAGTTTTTATGAATATTTTATGAATCATATGTTGTTTGGGATTTATGTGCAAATATGAAAATCTTGTGGTCTATATGTGAATATCAAAGAAATTGTGAAAATTTTATATAATTTTCACAATTTATGTATATTATATGTACTATGTAAAAGAGACACATGAATAAGTGATACCTTGGGCCCCGCCTTGTAGCGGACAAGGACTTGGTAATCACTTAGACTTGCAGTTGCTAAATGACACCTCGGGTCCCGCCATGTTAGCGGACAAGGACTTGGTGTACATTGTGGTAATGCCTTGGGCCCTGCCATGCTAGCGGATAAGGACTTGGCATTTACTGATCTGACTAGGGGATGCCCTAATAATGAGAGCTCTCACAGATCCAATATGAAACAAACCTTGCAAACTACAACCATAAAAAGGGGAACGTGATATTATAAAAAAGAGTTTACAGTACACTTACACTCCTCCTACTGTATTTTTATTATGATTGCTATTATGCATTTCCATCTTGGTTGACACTAGTAAAATATAATTTGAGTTAATATGCATTTTGCTGCACTCCTGCATTATTCTTAGTATTTTTGGAATGAAGTGAAACTCCTGTGGAAACATCACCCTACTAGGAGACTTCTCTCACCCCTTTTCTTTGATGTTTCCAAATAGCATGAGTCGTCATCGACAGTGAAATGGAAATGGCTTTGGACTTAATTTCTAAATAATCAGATTCTATTATGTGTGATAGATAGAATCTTTATTATATATTACCAAACTTTGGATGTGTTATATTGTTATATTGAAGTTTTCTTTATGTATCTTGAGTGTGTAATATGTATTCTACCCTGTGAATTGGTATTGGTAGTGAAGTATATT
Source organism: Dalbergia cochinchinensis (assembly GCA_031216125.1). Classification (NCBI taxonomy): domain Eukaryota; kingdom Viridiplantae; phylum Streptophyta; class Magnoliopsida; order Fabales; family Fabaceae; genus Dalbergia; species Dalbergia cochinchinensis. Next base: position 68,538,548 of record CM062375.1, on the reverse strand, counting down.
TTCTATAGATGATGGTTGTCTAAACTTTGTGAATTACTAATTAACAAATAGTAATATTAAGATAAGGAAAGAAGTATTCTTTGTCATTTAAAAATCACCCTTAGGTTGCTAGAAGAAAGTATATTACTGTGAAAGTGTAATTTGGAGAGGTTATGGGTAAGGAAAGACTTGATATTTAAGCGTGTCCATTGTGATCTATCTCTTTTTCCTGGGAGCCTACTAGGTGTATGATTTACAGTTGATATATATTATTCTGGTATACGACTATGAATAAGAAACAATCTTAGCAATTCAAAAAAAAAAATTCCCTACAAATTTAGTAATACTATGCTAAGTAAATAAGGTGAAATAATTTAGAGTTTAGTAGAGTGTTACATAAGGTATGTTAGTGTATTGATTTTACTCATTTTCCTTTAATTCTTCCTTGTTCGTAGGGGTTAGATTGAGTATTCTTCATGGTTTTTGCCATGGTGCTCTTTCATGGTGGTTAGGATTAGATTTGAGTATTTAGAAGTTAATCTAGAGTTTTATTGCTTCATTGATAGATGCTAGTGCCATTCCTATTTCTCAGAGTCCTGTTGATGTTGAACCTTTATCTTTTGCCATTCTACGTTAGTGAGTTCATACCTGTAATCTCTATGTTTGTCATGATAGTTATTTTTGTCAAAGAAATATGGTTAAAGCATGATTTTAGAAGTTGCTGTGAAAAGATGAGATTTATGATGTTTTATCAAGTTTATAGAATTGTGGTTCTTGGAATAACATTGACCATATGTTTCTTGCAAAACCATGGGACCATTGTCATAGAAATGAGTTTATACAGAGTTGAATTGTGATTTTAACTGTTTAGAGCTATTACGATGATTCTATGATTATTAGCATTGAATATTGGCATATGAATATGTTTTTGAACCCTAGGGTAGAACCCTTATGCAACAGTTAGAGAAAGAATTTAGTTTTCTGGCTGAATTGGACTGTAGTTATGAAGAAACAGGTTACATGTTAACACCAATTATTCTGTTAACCTTGGTACAAAGTTACCCAGAGCCAGAAAAAATAGATATGGGACCTAGTTAGGTATCCCAGAGATCAGAGATTATTGTTGTGCTATGGTTTCCAAGCTTCATCAAAGAATTATTTGTTATGTCCTATAATGGGCATAACCAAAGACTTGTTATGTCACAGATTCTGTACATAACCAGAGACTTCTGTTTCTCTAGTGGATACTATTGAGTTGAATTAAGAAATAATGTTTTGAACATAAATATATATATATATATATATATATATATATATATATATATATATATATATATATATATATATATAACTATGAAAGGTTTTGAGTACTTTTGATAGTATTGTGATTGCATGTGTTTCTTCCTTAGTGTCCCATGAAGGGGGTTCCAGGTGAGGACTTACTCATTGAGTTTGGTGACAAAACTCACCCATCTCTTCCTTCTTCTATTTACTGATACAGTAGCTATTGCGGATACTTCTCAACCATTTTCTTCCTAGTAGTGTTAAAGTTCAGTTGGTGAGCCTTGTTAGTTGAAATATTTTTCATTTTGCTTTAGAATGCTCCAGTGTTGATGCAGACAAGATCTCAAATTGTAGAGCATGGTTTATGTTTTGCATATTATAATATTATTTTAGACGATATTTATATAACCTTACTATTCATAGATATCTTGTATTTGATGGACTCTATGTATATTTGTTAATATTATCATTTCATACTTTAGAGACGGATTATGAAGTTTTAATTTCATTATGGTTGTTTTAAATGAGCAGGTGATTTATATGTAGAAAATGAAACTATATTTAAATGGTTTTACAACTAACTGTGCATATAGAGAAGTTCAGGTCACCAGGCTTATATGGAAATGAGATTTCTCACGTCCCAATCACGTACCCAAATTAGGCCGTGACAAAGTTGGTATCAGAGTCATAGGTTTCCTTACAAATCACTGGAGTAAGTGTCCATAGGCGGTGCGTTGTTTATGTAAATGGAAGCGCGCATGTCTGCATTAACAAAGCATTAATTGAGGTCTTTAGGATAATTCCTTATGTTTAGATTCAGAGATAGGGTTTTTGTTTCCTTTCCATGACCAGTATTCTATAATACCTTATGTACAAGTGTCTCTAGGCAAATCCAGGACCACTATAGGGTTCCTTGGGACCCACTTATGTTGTTAGAAGATCCACTTGAATTATAATTTAAAGGTTTGAGAAAACCATTTTGGAGAGTACTGTAGCAGTCCCAGAGGGTAAGGCGGTGCATATAAGAAAAACAAACTCTCTGGAGAGTGCTGCAACTCCCATATTAGCACTGCGGTGGTCTGGCGGTAAAACAGTGCACACGTGGCACGCTCTTTGTGAGCATTGCAACAGTCCATGGTTCCACAAAACCCCCCATATAGGGTTTTCAGACTAGAAAAACACACCCCTTTACTCTTCCCTCACCCAGAAAATGCAATTTTCACCTCCTAAACTCCATTTCTTCACCATTTTCTCAAGTAAACTTCATTTTCTTCCTCCTAAAAGCTCAAGGTATGTTTAGCATGTTGATTTTGCTCTCTTTGCTCCCAATTTCTCATGTTCTTGGAATTGATTCTAGTGTTCTCTATGGTTTCTATACTATAGCATTCTTTTATCATGGATAAGATTATATTAGAGTATTTAGAGATTAATTTGGAGTTATGTTGCTTCCATATTAGATATTGGTGTTATTCCTGCTTCCCAAAGTTTTGTTGGTATTATTACAGTATATCCACATTTCTTGGTAAGTGGGTTTAAACTTGTGACCTTTAAACTGTCATTAGAGTTCTTTTCATGAAAATACTACGTAAAGCATGATTTTTAGAGATTATTAGATAGGATTTGAGATTACTGTTGGTTATTATATTTTAAACTATAGATTTAAGAGCATGAAATATATTTTGATAAAAACTCATGGGACCATGACTTGGAAATCTCGCATGTAATTAAAAAGCTTATGTGTTCAATAAGAGATTTATTGACAGTTATGTGATTTAGCAAAGTTACAAAAGTTGTCCGGTGCACTTTATGTTTTCTATGATATTACTGTATTTTCAAGAGATTTTAGAAAACCTTAAATTATCAAATGAGTTGTTAGGGATAGATATAGAATAAAAAATGATTTAGCTTTTGAATGAATATCTTATTAAAGTTTTAGAGTTTATAAAAGTATTTATCAGACATGCAACTTTGAAATTCAGTCAAAAGATTTTAGAATATGAATTTTTATGTGATTTAGGATAGATGATGGCTACATACTTTGTCAGCTTCTGAAATCATGATGTTTGCAGAGAGTGATCCTTTGACATGATTTCATAGCTATAGTTATGCTAAGGTCAGACTATTAGGATTTAATAGATTCAGAACTCTCAGAGAACTAAGAAATTTTAACGGGTTCTAAATTTAAATGGATTTTGTCCTAAGTAACTTAGACATTAGCTATAGAGAAATAGATAATAAGTTAATGGCCGAAATTAATCATTAACCTTGGTGCCAAATTATCCTAAGCATAAAGCAAACATGGAGCCTAGTTAGGTGTCCGATTCGGGTTCCCGAGAAACCAATAGAGTTTAGAAACTTATGTTGTTATGACATATTCAGTATGCAAAACCCAAATAGATATATAGACAATCAAACATTACTATTTTTCTAGAAGTTATTGTACTATAAGTTTACATAATTTCAATAAATGAAAATAAAATTAAGGTATGTTTTCTGAATTTACGGATGAAAAATGTTTTCCATAACTAGCTATGTAAATAAATACCAAATAACTTCTGTATTACTGTATGTATTTTGCATTACATATGTTCTTTCGTGTCGCATGAAGAGGGGTTACAGGTAAGGATTCACTCACTGAGTTTTGCACAAAACTCACCTCTCTCCTTTCTCCCATTAACGGATACAGAAATAGCCACGGGTTCCTCCAAGCCATCTTCTTCCCAGTAGAACTAGGATTCCAACTTGTGAGCTTCACTTGGGTAAAGTGCGCTTCTTGTTTTGTTCTAGAGTGTTCCAATATTGTTGCAGGCAGGATTCCGGACCATAGAGCGTGCTTTATTTTGCATACATGATATTACTTGGTTCGTACTTAATCATTTATCTTCATGGTTAATTTGGGAATCAGAACATCTATATATATATGTTTTGTACTATTATTCACAGACCCTAGAGTTTGAGTTATGAAACATTAATAATAGTTATTTTGATTTTAAGGAATAGGCAGGTGATTTGTATGTAGAAAATGAAACTTTGTTTAACTGATTATATGATTAACTGTGCATATAGGAAAACTCAGGTCACGAGACTGACATGAGAATGAAATTTCTCATGTGCTAGTTATATGCCCAAATCAGGTTGTAACATATTCTTTGTCTCAGGTATCTATATTCTTCAAGATTCAGTATGTCTCCCCTTCGTTTTTTAGCTTCACGTCGCTATCATAGCAACATTTATTCTAGTTCCAGTGCCTGCTTCAGAGTTCTGGCGCATGCCTAGACCACACTTTCTAATGTGCTGACTAGACAGATAGGGAGCTAGATTGCAGCTAACCCCAACCCAGCCTCTAATTAGGGACCTTGATGGCTCGACTTTAAGTGTTTTAGAAAGACGGGTCCACGAACCTTCCAGGGGTGCCTCACCATAGAAGGCCCTCAGGCTTTCCTTAGAGAGATAGAGAAGATCATTAGAGTCATTCATTGCTCATCAGAGAGAGCAGCTAAGTTGGCTGGCTTCCAGCTGGGAGGCTAAACAGGCATCTAGTATGATGAATTTTTACAAGGGCATAGTGATTTGCAGCTACCCACTTGGGAGGATTTCATAGCAGTTTTTTGCATAGATTTTGGTCAGAGAGCCAGCATGCTCATATGGTAGAGGAGTTTCTGAGGTTTCGCATGACTTCTGAGATGACAGTAGTTGAATATGATGAGAGGTTCATATACTTGAATCAGGCCGTTGCAAAAGTTAGGCGGTTTTTTTAGGGATTGCCTAAGGATATGTTCCTTAGTCTTCTGTCGCATGTTGGTACTATGGATTATACTTAGGTAGTAGATACGGCCATTGGATTGGAGACAGGACTAGCAGATTCATTATTATTCTTAATTTCATCTCAATTTGAAATTCAAATATTTGAAATTTTTCAAATCTAAAAAATAACATATTATATTCTCTAAAAAATATATAATAAAAAATTATGAATCATGATTGATAATAAAATATAATTAATTATAATTATTACAATTATTATAATTGATACATTATCTAGATAAATAATTCAAAAAAATTTAATTAAACTTTTTCTAATTATATATCAAATATTATTTTTGTAAAACAAATATCTAACCATCTATATGCAAATTAATAAATGTGATTTATCCAAAAAATTAAAATTCATGAATGATAATAAAATTGGAATCAAGAATATTCAATCAAATTAGAATTATTATAAATGATACATTTACTAAACAAATATCCTAAAAAAAATTGATTTAATTTTTTCAAGTTCTATATCAAATATTATTATGTAAACAAATATCTAACTTAAAAGGAAATTAGTATGTCCGATTTAATAAAAAATTAGGCATCATAGTTGATAATATTGGAATCATGTATAATTAGTCAATTATATTTATTATTACTAATGATTTGATCTCAATTTCAAATTAAAAAAATTTAAAAATAATTAAATAAAAAAATATCATATCATATTGTCTTAAAAATTATTTAATAAAAAATAATTATTATCTATTTTTATTCTAATTACTATAAATGATACACTCGCTAAAAAATAACTTGAAAAAATTGTTGTTTAATTTTTCAAATTCTCGTATCAAATATTATTCTTTAAAACAAATGTCTAATTTAAAAGGAAATTTGTATATCCAATTTAATTAAAAATTAGGAATCATGATTGATAATAAAATTGGGATAAAGTATAATCAATCAATTATATTTATTACTACTAATGATTTAATCATATTTTTAAATTGAATTTTTTTAAAGTGATTAGATCTATAAGAAATTGCATATTATATTCTCTAAAAAAATAATTTAGCCAAAAACTTATGAATGATATTTAGTAAGAAATATAAATTATCATAAATAATACATTATCTGGAGAAATAACTTGGAAAAAAATCTGGTTAACTTTTTCCAAGTCTCATATCAAATATTTTTCTTTAAAAAAAATATCTAATTAAGAAGAAAATAAGTATATCTTATTTAATTAAATTAAGAATCATGTTTGATAATAAAATTGAAATCAAATATAATAAATACATTATTTTTATTATTATTAATAATTTAATTTTCAAATTTAAAAAATTAAAAATTTTAAAAGGAAAAAAATATTATTATGTAGAAAAAATTACCATTTCATGTGAGTGATAATTCCCTTGAAATAAGAGCCTTTAATATAGATAACTGTAGTCAATCCATAAAATAAAAGTTGAACAATCTATAATATTGGTAGAAAAGAAATCGGCCATTAAAATCAAAACTTGTCCATAAATGATCAACAATAATAGGCTAAATTGACTAATTGAAAAAAAAAGAAAAATAACTTCGTAAACAACAAAATAAACAAAAGAAAATTCTTTATACTACACTGAAAAATATATACTAAAATCTTGAAGCAAAAAAAATCAACAAAGAGCTTCAAAATCAAAGCAATAGCAATGAAAAAGATCATGCCTATTGAAACTTGAAAAATTCTTATATTATCAACAATAACTGCAAAAATGTAAGTATTTCATTTCCTCATTAAGTTTAGTTTGTTAAATTCTATCAATTTTAAGCTATGATTGTTTGACAGGTGAAGGAAGAAAATGAAAGGTATGACTTGAAATAATTGAAAGAAGTAATGTGTATTGTATCAAAAAAGACTAAGTGTATGCACCACAAATTCTACAATTTATGCTATATATAGCATACCTCCTGAAAGCTATCATGGCCAGAATATAATTATTTAATTGATGATTATATTTAGTTGATTGAGATGTTACATCTAATGAGTAGGATTATATCATCATTTTTTTATGGACCATTATCGCTAAATCAATAACTTGATGTCACTGCTATTATACAATTGTGTCATTAATTATGGGGAAATAAGCGGGAATGCAAAAGCCCTAATTGAATGACACGTCACTCATTTTCTTTTTAATAAAACTCAATTTTAGAGTTATATATATATAAAACTAATGTTTTTCCCTAACGATGATATATTGATATTTGATCTCGTTGTTTGTCTTAACTAACAATCATTATCAAGGTTAATTAATTGCTACTTGGACCTTTCACTTTAATATCGCTCGGCAAATGACACCAATAAATGAACATAATTAACAAAGGGAAGATTCTTGAAATGTCAAAGCTAACCATCTATGTTTATGCTACATGTGGTGCACCCGATAAATTAAGGTCTACCACATATACTAGACATTTAGCCATATCAACAAGTGTGGCTAAATAGGATTTTTGTAGCACCTCCGATATTTTTTTTCTTGTTTAAGGTTGTGTTTTGTGTGTTTATTATGCCTTTTGTGGGTGTTTTTATTATCTCATTTGTGGTATTTTTCTTTTCCTCCTTAAGAGTATTTTGATTGCCTCTTATGCGTATTTATGTTTTGATAATTTTACGAATATAAAGATATTAATAAAATCCATATTGAAAGAATGTGCGATACACAATTTTCAAGCTGTAACACTTTTCATATTATTGTTTGATACAAAAGATACTTAGACATTAATAATTTTTTAACTATAATGAGTGTAGTTACATACCGTTGACTAGTTTAGAGTAAGAAATGAATTTGAATATAAATATATATTCTTTATTTGTAAATGTTATTAGATTCATATGAGATGGAACCACAGGAGTCGATGTGAGATGGTAAAAGCTATATCTTTCCTTATCCAAGTGCAGAGGGTTCAATTTTCACTTTGGAATGAAGCAGTTTTAAAATATGTGATGAACATTTACCCCTTAAATAGGTCTATCATACGCAAAGAAATTAATCATGATGATGGATAGTTTATTGTAAGAGTGAGAGCAATAAATCTTAACCAATAAATTCTACATAAATTATCAAGATTGAAACATAAAGTCAAATTAAATGATTTTTTAAAAATAAATATGTGAGCATTAATTACCATCAATTAACTTTTAATTCTATAACTATTTATGCATGGTTATACAATCAACATTTACTCCTCTCATTCTAATAAGAAATTATCTCTCTCATGTAATATGCCCATTCATGAATAATATGGCTCATTTTTTTTTCATATGACGTTTGGCTAACACAATTACAATAATATGGTTCATATGTGAGAATGATTTTGGGATGGTCGTATGTGCATAATTTGCTGGGTGCAAAATTATGTGTAGAAAAAATAAAAGAAAAGACTTAGGAACATAATTTACTGGTAGTGGATTCTGTACCAAATTTTATGTGTAGTAAAAACAAAAAATAAACCTTAGGAACATCTGTACCAAATTTTTTAAATAAAAATCCATGTGCCAGGGAGAGGAATCCGCTGGATGCGGATTGTGTACCTTAGGTTGTAGCATGTTAGGGAGTGGAATCTGCTGGGCGCGAATTGTGTACGTACCTTAGGTATTATTTATGATGATTTTGATACATAATCCCCTTCTAGCGGATTATGTTTCACGTCTCATCCCACTCTAATTACTCTAGAAATAACATATTCTGATATTAAATATCTTCAACATTCATATTAAAATTCATTTCCCTTGAAAAAACTGCAGTGGTTGATATTATTTTTCCCATAGATAAAATTGATGGTCTATTTATTATTTTTTATTTTAAAATAAATATTTATTTTACTTTTTTTATACATTCATAAATCAAACTAAGATTTTATTATATATTAAGGAAACATTTATTTAAAACAAACTAAGATTTTAGTATTAATGTGGCTACTGTAATAAGAAAAAGGACATTATATCATCCCCTTTATTGGGTCAATCTTTCCATATGGATTTTGAGCGATGAAAACACTACAATTCTAGCGGAATGAATTTGGGATGGTATTAGGTGTGGAATCCGCTTCCAATGGATAGTGAACCGAGAAAAAAAAATGAAAGCAAAGAAATTGACGGTAACGTATCATGAACCAAATTTTATAACACGACAGCGAATTATGATTCAATGCATATATGCTTTATTAAGGTGATTGGAGTTTTTGTTTAGAAGAATTTGATGTAAATGCATGTATGGATTGAAAAAGGGGAGAATTAAGGGCAATGCATGTATGCTTCATGGTGATTGGAATTTTGTATTTATGTTTGATAGAGTTGTTTGGGGGAATTGGCATAAATGCATGCATGGATTGAAACAGGGCGATATTAGCACTATACCTATATGCTTTATGGTGATTGGACTTTTTGTGTTTACCTCTTTGTTGTTTGGAAATATTGATGTAAATGCATGCATGGATTGAAGAGGAAGCAGCAGTACTCTCGCTTTTGTGATGGGAACAAATTTGCCGACAGCAAATTATATACCGTTGTGTGTGTTTTTTTTTTTGGTTTCTTTTTTGGAGAATAATCCACTTATAACCAATTTCTTTCTTGTTTGCACATTTATTCTACTTTCTCCAAAAATACCATTGTTGCAACGTATTCGGATGGCGCCGCGACGAGGATGACAACCGATTTTTAAAATAAAATGGAGTCGCCACCAACTTTAATTCTGGTTAAAATTGGAAAACCTTTTGATTTGTGAAACTGGTCTTTTAAATAATATTTGAGGTTCGAAAGTCTGATTATGATTAGGAAATGATGGAAACTTAATTCCACTGTACCCTTAATATATCTGTATAAATACGGTTACCCTAGAGCTCATTATGTAAATTTATTTATAACTTTAAAATATTTATTTTTCCCCCATAGTTATAATTATATATAAAAAAATAAAAAAAGGAAATTAAATTTAAAGAGAACACAATTTAATGAAAAATTAATTTTTGCTTAATAGTTTTTGGTTATGCCGGTGTATTCTCTGGTGCAATGAGGAACTCAAAGCCACGTTGTTCTGTAGAAAATGAATATGTGTTGATTTGATTTTAATTAAGAAAAAAAAAACAAAAAACATGTTAATTGATTTTAATTTTGAAAATGGACTTTTAATTAACGTATTAAAAGAAATCTACTTTTTGCACAAAACTTAAGTTTGCACTAGACTATTCAATAAATCCCCATAATTCAATAGTATTTGAAAGAGGCATCTACCTCTCAATCATGACCATTGACTGTGCAGATTAAAAAAATTATATTTTTTATTTTGATTTAAAAAGAGAATCTAAACTAGAAGAGACAGATTCCAGCCTAATCACTAAAACAAAACACAAAAGGTTATTTGAAAAAAAAACCAACTTAAAAATAAGCAGGCCCAAAACGGACAAAGCCAAAAACAAAATAACAAGCCCAACATAAACAAAATCTTATTCTAAAATAAACAAAATAAAAAAGTCAAAAAAAACAAAATCCCTAGACCCGTACAACATAAACAAAGGAAAATAAATCAAAACCAAAAAACGAAGAAAAGAGAGAAAGGAGAGTGCAGGACGGAGAGGTTGGCTAGAGGGGAGAGAGAGAGGGCCACGGGAACCGCCGGTACGTGAGGTAGCGGTGTGAGGCCACCGCACGAGACTGCTGCCGAGGAAAGGGAAGCCGATGGAGATCCTAGTTGCGCGGCAAAGAGCAGCAGAGGCGGAACACGACGTGTCTGGGAAGGAGGTTGGAGGCGCGGCGTGTTCATTGGCATGTGGAGGAGCTTCGCGAAGGCGCGGTGGCCAAAGAGAAGGGAAACACGAAGGAGCAAAAGGCCGAGAGAGGCTGGCCCAACCACGGCGGGTTCCGTGGTTGCTGCACGCAGAGGCGCTACGCGGAAGGAAGGCTGAAAATGCGATCTAATGGATGAGCAATGGCTGGCTTCGCGAGGGAGCTCACGATTCTGGGGGTTTTGGCGGCGAGTGTGGCGGCGGTCTGAGGCGGAGGAGATCGGGAAGGAGTCGATTTGAAAAGGAAGAAGAAAGAGGCAGTGATTCTGGCGAATCTGAAGGTTAGTGATGATGATGGCGGTTTAAGGTGGGATGATGGTGGTGGTTTAAGGTGGAGGAGGAAGAGGAGTTTGTTGATGGAGGAAGGAGTTGAGGGTGGTTGGCCGCGACTCCCCTTTTTCTTTTTCTTTATTTGAATTTTTTTGATTTCTTGGCTCTTGAATTGGTTTTGGTTTTGATGTATTGTTGGATTTTGTTTTATTCCTGGTTTGGTTTTCTAACTGGTTTGCGGGTGGTGGTTGAAATGTTTCCAGGGGTTGTGATGATGATTTTGAGATGGGTGTGAGGAGAAAGCATATGATGACAAGATTACAAATTTAATTTTTTTGATGAGCAACGATGAAGCTGATGCTGTTAATGAAAAACAATGAAAAACGTATGTGGAATTTATGCATATGCTTTAAGAACTCATTTTCACCTTGTCGATCCCTTATGATCTAAATAAAACTCACTGTTACTCACGCTGTTGTTGCGTGTACCACTCACCATCACTGTCTCTCTCTCTCTGTATCTTTCTGAAAAATTTAGCTCTCAATTTGCTGAAATTGGCTTCTGATCTCTTTGCTGAATTCGCTCAAAAAATCCCTCTAATCTCTTTATGTCTTCTGAAAAAATTGGTTCTCTTTGTGATTCACTAAATCCACCCCCTTTGACTGACGATGAAATCCTCTATTTATACACGCTTTTACCAATTTAATTAAGATTTTTTAATTTAATTTTTACTGATTATGCTTTGATTGGGGGATTTTGTCTCTGACCTTGGGGATTATCACTGACTGAATTTTTTGCATGGAGCCACTCTTTCTGAATTTCTTGTTGGATCCGTTGTTGATTTTTGAATGAATGCAAGAATGAAGTTTGGTGCAAAGGCATGCGCTCATCACTCTTTTTATTTTTAACGACTACCAGATCACCACAAAGAAAGTCATTTGCATCATCTCATTTTCATACAGCTGGCAGTGGACAAAAGTTTCATTCTTTGGTTTATTTGATTAGAAGCGGTCAAAGAGAGAGAGGTCTCAGTGGTAGAGTTTCTTTTTGGGCTGGTTCGGGAGAATGACTTAGAGTTTTTTTTGTTTACTTTTTGTAAAAATAAAAGAAATAAAATATCCGAATAAAATATAGTGTTTACAATCTTATTATTATGATGTTAAGGCTGGTCTAAGCCCATATTAAAATTAATTTTCCTCATCGGCTTTCAATTTTTCCTTCCTTTTTTCGTTTTACATTGGCAAAAGGACCCTTTCAATTAATCCATTAACAGTTGTAATTAAATAATAGCTTGAAAAGCTCTCGTGGCCCCCGTTCATCATGTTCACGAATTGGTCTTTCTTCGTAAAGTGTGGCCTTGACCTGTTTAATGGCACAGACCAAAACCTCCAGGACGAGGTAATTAATTAAGACACGCAGTCGGAGACACTGAGTCACTGGGCACCAATAGGAGGGAATGCCGACCTCACGTGGCATGCCGCATGCAATCGTGGGCAACACGTGGTATGTCAGATGGAATCGTAGATAACACGTGTCATCCTCTTAGGAGTCCTTGAATTAGGATAAACACGGATTGAAATTTTCACGCAAGCGCTCTACGAAATCTCACTATATGATGGCGAGAGAGAGTTGTAGTTATTTTGCACTCTTCTTATTTTTATCTTTTCTCTCATTTCTTAGGAGCAGATCATCGATCTCTTGTATTTGTCATTTTATTATTTGTACTTTGATATTTTCAATGCAAATTAAGCATAATTTCTTTTGCATTTCTTCTAACACCCGTGATTCTTCTTCATACACACCTCACTCGACGAATTTTGAGCCTCCGGCTTTTGACTTGAAAAACAACATTGAGGAAATCAAAATATGGAATGTAACATATCGATCAATTGTACTATAATAATACAATTGATTTTAAAGATTTGCAAATAAACGGAATGCAATAACATATGAGTACAACAGGAAAAAAAAATATTGAGGTGAGATTCGAACCGTTAATCTCTTCTTAGAAAATGAGTGTATAAATCAACTAGACTCAAATTATCTATGATATATAATTACACTGATTTTGTTATAGACTATGAGCAAATCAGGCAACTAATGTGTCTGATTTTGGAAGAGTCTCTTATGAAATCACCTAATATATAAAATGGTTCATTTTTGGTAAACAATATCGAAATCCTTTATTTTGGTAAATAATTATTTTTTTATTTTATTAAGGTAAAAAATCCAACACATCAATCTTATAAATATTACGTCATACGCGATACGTCGCTGTGGTCATCCACGTCTCGTCAGCATGATTCACTAACCTCCAACACGGTGCCTCATTTGATTTTTCGGCCACTATTAATTGAGTTACCAGCCTCATGAATAATTGTCGTATGTGTACCAAGCACGAGGGAAGAATCTTCATATATATATCACATAGGCATAGCCCCTCCAAAGATTTACATTGTTATAGCCTACGTTACTTCAATATGGCCACCACCATCACTGCCCTAAAGCCACTCTTAGCCGACCTAGCCTCTACCGTGAAGCATGTGCCCTCTAATTTCATTAGACCCCCAAATGACCGTCCTAATCTTCAATCCTCCGATGTTCATGATTCCATTCCTATCATCGACCTTCAAGGTCTTGATGGCTCCAACCGTTCCGAAATCATCAAGAACATCGATCATGCTTGCAAAAATTATGGCTTCTTCCAAGTAATTATTACAATTCAAATTCAACCCTTTTTATTTAGTTCATAGTTGTTATACTTTAATTTGTACGAACTTGAATTACGATATTCCAAATACATGTTATTTTCAGGAAGTAAGGTTTGAATTTATGATTTCATGTTAAGTATCGAGTATCTCTATTGCTAGTCCAATTTTAATGGCTCTATATTGTTAAGGCTTCGATATATCTTTAGTGATTGTATGTTTAATTTCAACGGTTTTCTTTTTTTTTTTTCTTTTATAAAGATTGTGAATCATGGGGTTCCGGAGGGTGTGGTAGGTAACATGGTGAATGTGTCAAAAGAGTTCTTTGATTTGCCAGAGAGTGAGAGGTTGAAGAGCTACTCTGATGACCCCTCAAAGACAACCAGACTCTCAACAAGTTTCAATGTGAAGACTGAGAAAGTTGCAAACTGGAGGGACTACTTGAGACTTCATTGCCACCCACTTGAGGATTACATAAAGGAATGGCCTACCAACCCTCCATCTTTCAGGTAAAAAAAAAGAAAAAAAGATTACTTCGTTTTCTTCTTCTTCTTTTTCTTTCTCTTAGGCTCTGTCCGCCCAAGGAAAAAAATAGAGAGAAAGGAAATAGAGTAAAAAGAAATTGAGAAGAAAGAAATTGAAGTGATTTTTTTCTTTCCATAAATATGTTTGGATGAAAAAAAATGGGAAGAAAGGAAATAGAAGAAAGATTAATTTGTTTGTATAGAAAAATGAAAGGAAAAAAAAATAATCATATCAAATGACTTTTTATATCCTTATATTATGAAAAAAACAAAAAGGTTATTCTTTTATAGATCTATCTAAAAAAATATTAAAAAATTAAAATTAGGTATGATTTTATCATAATATTCAGATAGAAAAATGTAGGAAAGAAAAAATAATGATATCAAATGATCTTTTTATCCTTCTATTATTAAAAAACAAAAAAAAAAGATTTTTATATCCTTATATTATGAAAAAATAAAAGGTTCTTTTTTTTATAGATCTATCTAAAAAATTATTAAAAAATTAAAATTAGGTATGATTTTATTATAATGTTTAGATAGAAAAGTGACAGGAAAGGAAAAACAATGATATCAAATGATCTTTTTATCCTTGTATTATTAAAAAACAAGAAGATTATTTTTTATAGAACTATCTAAAAAATTATTGAAAAATTAAAATTAGGTATGATTTTATTATAAATTTATCTATCCAAATAATATAAATAAATATAATAAAAATTGACCTTATACATATTTATATAAAAGCATTCAAATCAATATTTTTATTTTATATTTAATATTTTATTAATTAATATCAAATGAAAAATGTGATTATTTTTTGATATAACAAGTTTAGAATAATATCAAGCTAACAAATAAGAAAATATTAATAAAAATAAATTATTTAAATTTATTTAAAATAAAAATATTAAAGTTATAAATATTGAGGATAGGGATTTAAATCATGAGTGTGAATATTTTTTGAATATGTAAATATCACATATTCTTTCCACATTTTTTTGTCCATATGGGGGAGAAAAAAATTTGGGTGGATTCTATATGCTTTTTTGCATTATTCAATTTTTCTCCTCCCAATTTTCTTTGCACCAAATGATGAAAGATCACTTCTTTCTCTCCACATTTCTTTCTTTCTCAATCCTTCCTCCCTATATCTTTTTAAACAAATACAGTGTTAATGAATAATGGATATCATAATAATTTACTTAAGAGTATTTAATTCCAGTAATATAATACACACTTTGAAAAGGAGAAACGATGTTATATTTCCTTTCGTTTTTTTAAGGTAAGCATGCTGCTTGTTTTTCTTTGTACTTTCATATATATATATATATATATATATGAATATGATGAGGTAACATTGTACGATCTCTTGTGGCTCCTTTTTTTTTCAAGTGTGCAAAAGAAAAAGGAACGAAGATTTTTGCACTACATTTTTTTTTTTGGATACAGACTTTTGCGCTTTTTCAAAGCATCTATCTACATACCGCAGGCGTCCAACGTTGGGAAATTGTACAGTGACGATGATAAGATTGTGACAACTCGCTTTTGTTTGTGCATGTCGATGTATATGTGTAAGGTTGTGTGTAGAAATAATAGAGCCCTTAAAATGAGTTTTAACCAATAAAAGGCAGATACTGATACCGACATAAAATATGACACAAATATAGAAATAGAAATATATCAAATTCAAAAAATTATATGACATAGACATAATATATATATATATAATTTTTTATTTTGTTATATGATTATTTTTTTTGGATTTTTTTAGTCATATTTATATAATTTTTTATCTAATTAATTCTTTTTTTTTAATCAACTGAAGAATTTTTAAAATGAAATAGCCCAATAATACAGATCTGACCAAACAGCCAGAGTTGGTTTTGGACTCATATTGGTAGTAAAAAATTTTACTTTTTGTAATCAACTGAAGAATTTTCAAAATGAAATAGCCCAACAATACAGATCCAACCAAACAACTAGAGTTGATTTTGAGCTCATATTGGTAGTAAAAAAATTTTAAAAAATAAAAAAAACTAACTTAGGCATGTTCTCGATATGTCCAAACCATGTCCACAGTGAATTAGAGCTGTGTCTGACGCGTATCTGGTTATATCCAGTGTGTGTCCGGTAATGTTCAGTGCATGTCTGAGCTTAGAAAAATGGATAAATTACACTCACCTCCCCTGAGGTTTGTGGAAATGCAACTCATACCCCATCTAGTTGTCCACCTTACACTCACACCCCCTCTAATTGTCAAATTTTAAGTATTTATATTACAGTTACACTCCTCATTCATAGAATAATATTAGTAAAGTTAACAGAATGACATTTTTGTGATATTAAATTTTTAATTAATAAAATTATAAAAATACCTTTGCCTACTCTATTAAGTTTAAGGGTACTTTTATAATTTTATTAATTAAGAACAGTCAATATAACAAAAATATCATTCTGTTAAGTTTACTAATGATATTTTGTGAATAAGGAATGTAACTGTAATATGAATAGTTAAAATTTGACGAGCAGAGGGGATGTGAGTGTAAGGTGGATAACCAAAGGGGGTGTGAGTTGTATTTCCATAAACCTTAGGGGAGGTGAGTATAATTTACTGTAGAAAAATTATTTTTTTAATTGTGCAAATACGGATGCATGTCGGACATGTCGGGTGGGTGTCGGTGTCCGACACGTGGACACACAACTACTTTGGTATGTCCGTGCTTCTTAGGGTTTAACTTATTTATTAATTATTATTTTGATTTGAATTGTGTAAGTAATTATAAAGATAAATAAAATAAATTCTAAGAACTCCAAAAGTAAAATAAAAGTTTTATACTATTCTATTCATCACTTGACACTGTTACAAAAGACATTTTCTCATTTTCATTATATTTTTAATGAAATAATTGGGGTGTTAAATGAGAACTGAAATAAAATAAGACTTTTCTTATTCTAAAAACACCTACAAGTTTTTACTACAAAAAAGAATTATGAGTTTAATATTCCCCCTTTTGTTTTATGTCTCTCAAGCTGTAAGGTCTTTTAGATAAAAGAATCATATAGTTCTTAATTTATTTGTGATGTGCAGAGAAGATGTAGCAGAGTATAGCAGACACATGAGAAAGTTATCACTGAAATTGCTCGAGGCAATATCAGAGAGCTTGGGTTTGGAGAGGGATTACATGGATAAGGCACTAGGAAAGCATGGCCAGCACATGGCCATCAACTACTACCCTCCATGTCCTGAGCCAGAGCTAACATATGGTTTGCCGGCACATGCTGACCCAAATGCCCTCACCATTTTGCTCCAAAATGAGGTGCCTGGCTTACAAGTCCTCAAGGATGGCAACTGGGTCACTGTCAAGCCTGTTCCTAACACCTTCATTGTCAATGTTGGTGACCAGATTCAGGTGAGTAATTCAAACTTGATTAAAATTCCACCCCGAGATATTTACTTGTCCAACTTATGGTCTGGCATAGAGAATGATGTAGTACAAGTATCTAAATGATGTGTTATTTTCACTAGAAAAAATATCATAGCTTCTTCTCTTAGATTTAAAAATAATTTGATTGATAAAAAATACATAAAAAAACTTATTAACATTAGTTGTGATCAACACACTCTGTTCATGCTTCTAATTTTGTCATTGTTTTGTATTTGACTAAATTTGAGTCAAAGTGTATAACTATGCATGCTTTATGATTACAACAACTGCATATGAATCACGAGCACGTATTTTTGTGAATCCAAAAAGTTATTGGATCCTATACAAATACATACATAAAATTAAGTTCAATACTGTGCAAAAATATACTTCTTCCATTTCACAATAATAGTAAAAAACTAAACAATATGCATATTAAGAAAAATAAAAAAATCTTGATAAATATAAAAAAGTATATAAGTTGATAAAACTATCTTTGTGTATTGGTTATTTAATGAACACATTTACACTAAAGGTATACATGGAAGAAAAATATCAATGCATCTAGATAATCCAAATGAACATATAATCTGAAATATCAAAATATTAAAAATTAATAGTTATTATAAAACGATGAGTATATTCTTAGTTTTTGTGTTTAGTATGCACTTTTTAAAAAAGGTGAATGTCATATATAAAGGTGAAAAAAAAATAAATTTTGAAGCATATGTTCAATATAAAAGTCTTTTACCAGACTTTCAATTATGCATTATGATGTGATCTATTTTACTTTTACATTGGACAACTTCATCTCAACACAATTCAGACACCCAATTAATCTATGGTCAAGAATTTTCTCTACTTTTATTTTCAAATTATTTTATTAAAATGCTTTACATGAAATCATGAGGTGTTCATAATAGTTGTACATGCAGGTCTTACAAATATCTTTTCTCCTTTGACAATATCTAATTTAAAAGTCATAAATATGATACTCTATGATATTAGTTATCCGTATAAAATGTTTTATATTTAGTACACTAAACTTAATTTCAAATAAGAATTAAAAAGGAGACATCATACATCATAAAACAAAACACTCTTTTTTTGTTGTTAATTCATAAAGACTTACACATGTTGGTATGGGGTTTAATTTGAAGGTGATAAGCAATGATAAGTACAAGAGTGTGCTGCATAGAGCATTGGTGAATAGTGAGAAGGAGAGGATGTCAATTCCAACATTCTATTGCCCATCACCTGATGCAGTGATAGGACCAGCACCCCAACTCATAGACCATCATCACCCTCCTCAA
The DNA here is from genome assembly GCA_031216125.1 of Dalbergia cochinchinensis. Taxonomy (NCBI): domain Eukaryota; kingdom Viridiplantae; phylum Streptophyta; class Magnoliopsida; order Fabales; family Fabaceae; genus Dalbergia; species Dalbergia cochinchinensis. Next base: position 68,519,457 of record CM062375.1, on the reverse strand, counting down.
TACACCAACTTCCCATACAGTGAATACTACCACAGCTTCTGGAACAGGGGGCTCTCAAAAGAAACCTGCGTGGACATGTTCAAGGCTGAGAATTAGCTCAAAAGAATTAGTGTACATTTGGATGGAGTAATTATTGAAGGAAATGTAATTTTTAGAAGGATTTAAAATTTATCATAATAAAATATCTTGTTTGAAAATTCACTTAGAAGAAATTACAGAATTCAAGGGATTTAAAAGAAAGATTTTATCTATCTAAAATAGAGGATTTTAATTTCCTCTAAGGAGAACTTTGGAAATCCCCACATGCACAAGTATATATTTTTCTCATTTTGGTAACTCTCACTTTTATTATATTCCATTATAATTTCTTTATATTTATGAGATTTTTATTCAATATTATTTTTAATTTATTTAGTTGCATTTTAAATTTTTTAATATTCATTTTATATTACATGATGTTATATTTATGTATCATTATATTTTATTTATATAGTGATTAAATTTTATAATTCAAATTTAAAATATTTTGTGAATGAAATTTAAGATAATTTATGAAATATGAACTTATTATAATCAGTTAAATTTTGATTATTAATTAAAGAAGTTATTTTTTAAAAATACATTATATTTTTTAAATAATATATGTTAAAATCAAGGTAATGTAATTATTTGACCCAAATATAGTATTTTATAAATGAAGAAAATGTAATTTATCTATCAAAATAAAAAATTTAAAAATTAAAAGGAATTTAATTGAAACATTTTAATTTCTTAACATTTTAAATTCCTTTGTATTTTAAAAATACTTCATCCAAACGCACACTAAGGGGTTTTATTGATCACACATTCTCTTAAATTGTGCTTCTCTTTCAAAATAAGTATAGTGAATTCTTAATTTGCTAACAAAAGTAGGTCAACTTTATATAAATTGATCGTTGCCATAATAAAAAATTATTCATCACATTTTAAGTTTCACTTGAAAAAAAAATATCTTTATTAGGAAAATCGGAAAGTGGATAGGGAATGAGATTCGGGATTTTTTTTTTTGGGTATGGGCCTCTGACCCCAAGGTCAAACAGAGCTCCGAAGTGCAGCCTTTCTTGAAGCAAACATCAATTTTTTGGTGAAACAAATTTGTCAACACTAATGTTAGCGAAAACCAGATGTCTGGGCCTTATGCACTGCATGTAAGACATGGTTAGTTTGGCCCAAAAGCAACTATTGGCTACATATGGACTTTATAGCCTAAATGTTTTGCAATGGTTTGTGTAATGTTTCGCCTGCATGTTATCCCCGCATATTTCAGTGTTGCGAAATTCATTTAACCATGGACCCCGAAAAATATTATAAAATAAAATAAATGGTTAAATACATTTTATTCCCTTAAATTTTGGATTATGTGTAGTTTAGATATTAATTTTTCAAAATATGCATTGTGATATCCTAAATTTTTCGGACAGTACAAAAAAGCCTTGACTTTCTAAGTAGTGCAAATATTTAGAGTATAACAGGATGTCAAGTTGCAGAGAATAAAAAAAAATTAAAAGGTTAAGTGCACATGGAAATTCACAAATAAAATATCTTGTTACAGATAAATCATACATTTATTAGTTGTTAAAATTATACTGAGGGGTGTTTTATATTGTTTGAAGAGTTCAGGATGTCACGATGCATATTTTGAAAAATTAAGTTATAATTTGCACGTAACCTAAAGCCATAACCTAAAGTTTATGGGAAGCATTTTACCCTAAAATAAAATAAGTAAGTAAGAAACTAATCAGTCCATCTATCCACACCAGTGATTTATCGTGTTATTTATTGTTTAACAATTAACTTTAATTTTTAAATAACACAGAGAAAATAAATTTAAACAAATGACTTAAAATGTAATTTAAATGTATTCTTATGATTATAAAGATCGTTTGAATGTTAAATTGAACTTTTACATGATGATATATAAAATTTATATTAACAATACATCAAAATTAACTTTGTTTAAATTATATGTAAATCAAACCAGTGTAACATTTTTATCAAATCAGTAAAATTGTTTGAAATACATTTTTTATTGACTGTATATCAAAATTAATTAATATCGTAATATACGTGCATGGCTGCACTATTGAAGATTCTTTCCTGTAAACAAAACAATGAACTTGTTTGTCTATTGTCAATGAATAACGTGAGAGAATCACTGCTTGTTGGGTTCCCATTCAGATAAAAACAAAATCAAGGTGTTGCAAACTGCCAAATGAGGACCAGGTCATTTCGTTGCTATGTCAAGCACCAAAATAAGCAGCCTTCTTTCGTGTACTTGATTTAATTTGGTTAATCTATTGCGTATATTAACTAATAAAAACTTTGCCTCGCCAAAAACTAATAAAAACTTTAAAGGCGTGCATATCAATAAGTGATTACATGAAAAATAACATACCATCAAGCGAGTTGGAATGAGAGCAAGTCCAATTACAGCGTTCTGCGTTCACAAGCCAGAGACTTTCTCTTTAACGATAAAGATAGACGTATATTACATGCTATAAATTATTTACTATAAACATCCACCAACTAAATGATTAATATGAAAATGAATGAAATTTCAGAGAATAAAAATGAGGAATAGATGCACAATCATCATAATATCTACACCCAATACCAATGTCGTGCTACTTGACAAAAGTGATGTATGGAGATGGTATGGAATATGGAAGAGCAACTTTAGCAAACAAAAGAAAAGAAGCTCAAACCAAAGAAAAAAGAAAAAAAGAAAGAAAAAGCAACGTTTTTACTCTCTCTTGTTTCTTCTTTTTCTCACCCAGCAAAGTTTTGATTTTTTCTCTTTTTATCACGTTTTTCCCTCTAGTTCTTCATCGTTCTCAGGAAGAAAAAGAAGAAGGAGAATCAAGATCTATTAACTACGCACAAAATTTATCCTCATGTATGAAAGCTTAACTCATTCTAATTGATTTTTCATGTATTTATGATTTATGTCCTAAGACATGAATGATTATTATTTTTTTTAGTTTTTTTAGCAATAAAATGAATTGAGAATAACTTTGCTAGAAGCTGAGATTTGATGTTATTGTTAAAAATTAGAGCTGAAAAATTGTAAATGCTTGTTACAAAAAGTTGTAAACTAGTATGCAAAAAGCTATAAATTATTACACAAAAAATTGTAAACCAGTAGTAAAATTGTAAACCAATTGAGGACATATACTAAACAGATTGTTAAAAATTGAAATTAAAAAATTATAAATGCTTGTTACGAAAAGTTATAAACTAGTAGCAAAATATTGTCAACTAATTGAAGAAACGAAAATGTGTAAATCAATATGCAAAAAGTTATAACTCAGTATGCAAAAAGTTGTAAACTATTGCATAAAAAGTTATAAATCAATAGCAAAATATTATAAACCAATTGACAACATATACTAAATAGTTTCATAATTAAATGTAAAATTATATTACAAAAATATATAAATCAATATGCAAAAAGTTGTAAGTTAGTGTACAAAAACTTACAAATCAGTGCACAAAAGGTTATAAACCAATAACAAAATATTGTAAATCAATTAAGAACACATACTAAACAGGTTTAGAATTAAATATAAAATTATATTACAAAAATATATAAATCAGTATACAAAAAGTTGTAAATCAGTATATAAAAAGTTGTAAACCGGTTTACAATAAATTAAAAATCAATTGAAAACAAATAATAAACAAGTTCACGATTAATTATAAATCGATTTATAACTTTTTGTACACTGGTTTACAACTTTTTTACATGCTAATTTACTCATTTTCATAATATAATTTTACATTTAATCCTAAACCTGTTTAGTATGTGTCCTCAATTGGTTTATAATATTTAATATTGGTTTACAATTTTTTATATAATGATTTATAACTTTTTACACACTGGTTTCAACTTTTCATAATACACATTTACAATTTTTTAATTCTAGTTTTTAATAATAACAACAAATCTTAACTTCAAGCAGAGCCATTCTCAATTCGGTTTTTTGCTGAAAAAAATTGGAAAAAAAAACCATCCATGTCTTAGAAGATAAATCATAAATACATGAAAAATCAAATGAAATGAGTTAAATTTTCATGCGTGAAGATAAGTTTTATGCGTTGCCAATAAATTTTGATTCTCCTTCTTCTTCTTCCTATAAACGACAAAGAACTAGAGATAGAAACTTAATAAAAAGAAAAAAAAATAAAAGTTTTGATGGATGAGAAAAAGAGAAACAAAAAAAAAGTGAACAAGTAGAAGGAAAGTTACTTTTTCTTTTTTGTTTATTTTTTTTCTTTTCCTTACTTGTTAAATTATCCCTCCGTATTCCATGGCATATATATAACACATTAATTTTGTTGTTTAGCTTGGTGTAAATTTGATGATGGTTGTCTACCATTTCTGAAAAAAAAAATTGCAACTAGTTACGGAATTTATAGTTATGAAACATTAATTTGAAGCTATATACATACGTAGATGTATATAGTTTAGTTTTGATTTGATTCATTAACAGCTTAATAAATTAATAATTTGAACTTATTTGTTAAATGAGTTGAGTTATGAAAATAGATTCGACTTTTTTGTCACTAAGCTATTCGGTATCTAATTTCTTGAAGTTAGGATATCTGCTGTGTTCCATTTTCCCTGATTTTATATATATATACACACACACACTATAATTTTAAACTTTTTCGGTTGTGACTAGTTCTTCTCAAATTGTTATGCTTAATTGCATACAACATAACTTAATTTTTCGTGAGGTAATTAAAGACTGGGGTTTGTTATGTACAGATAAAAAAAACAAAAATAAAAAACAAAAAACTTGCGTTGTTGGTTGCTGATTGCTGATTAAATAATCATGCGACTAAGCAACTAATTAACATTTACTGTAGGTGAATGTAATTAAGTCTAAATTAAAAGAGACAGGTTGAAGGGGCACTTATTAGTTATTTAGCCGTTTAGCCGACTTTTGTTCGTGCATTACCATTACTTAACTTTAATTATTAAATTTTTCATATTAATAGATAATATATAAATATCTTTATAAACACTTAATGGGTCTAAGGACACACCTTGGCTGTGTGTCCCTAGATCGAGTCGGGCTTCCTCCGACCTAAACTTCTGATTATCCAAAAAAAGAAAAAAGCCAAAAAGAAAAAGAGAAGGGCTGAACGGATGGCTGTGCTTCGTTTATCCGATTATCACAAGTTGCTTTAGGGGAAAAACGTGAATTTTTACATTTTGGCTCGTTGGGGAAAGTCGTTGGGCACTTTCCCCAAACCTATTGGCGTCCCTGGATGCTACATCTCTGTCCACTGGCTACTCGTCATAATAAGTTAATAACCCTGCAGGTAACAACCTGTCACACACTACCCATGATTTTTTTTTTTTATAAATTATACTCACCTCTCATAATATTTATAAAAATACATCTCATACTTCTTCTATTAGTCCATCTTACATTTATACCTCCTCTACTTATTAAATTTTAAGTATTTATATTACAATTCTGGCTCATAATTCATGAGAATCACGATTTAAGAATTTAACAGAATGACATTTTTATAATATTAACTATTTTTAATAAATAAAATTATAAAAATATCTTTATCCACTCTATTAAGTTTAAGGGTACTTTTATAATTCTATCAATTAGAAATAATTAATATCATAAAAATATCATTCTGTTAAGTTTATCAATGATATTCTGTGAATGAGGAGTGTGACTATAATATAAATACTTAAAATTTGATGAGTAAGGAAGGTGTGAGTGTAAGGTGGACAGTTAAACAGGATATGAGTTGTATTTTCATAAACTTTAGAGGGGTGAGTGTAATTTATCCAATTTTTTTTGGTATAGAATTTGTGCTTACTTTTAATAAAACATCATACAAACTCATTTTTTATTTATTATTAGACAGAGTGAAGTATATTTAATTAAGGTTTACATTCTATTTGATAATAAATAAAAGATGAGTTAACATAATATTTCATATCAAATAAATGCACATAATATTTATCATTTGAAATCTTTATATTCATAACAATAATTTTATTTGGACATGCATCTAAAAATGAGTTTATCGTCTATATATTCATCCTATCACTATGGTAATATTTGGTAACTCTATCTGGGATAGAAATATGAAGATATTGTATCATCAAAAGTATTTAATAGTGAAAATAGAAACATGAGAAAAAATATAGAAAATTTTTGTAATTCTAAAAAATGAGGATAGCAAGGACATGATACGAAGACAGAAATTTAATATTTTTTCTTTCAATAATATCTTATATATATTTAATATTTTTCAATGTGTCTTCAAATCTACGAGCGGTTCAATGAGGATATATAATATCTGTTATTATGTATTTATTATTTTATTCTCATATTTTCAAATAAAATAAAAAAACAGTTATCATATCTTATACTCTATAACTAAATACGATATAAAAATAATATTTTTTTTTATTTGTATCTTTAGTATCTCTATCTTCCTTGCCTGAAATAGTTAGCAATCGCTACCTATTAGATGATGAGATTTTGGCCGCATTCACCCCCATTCATTATTCTTCTTCACCTGAATTTAATAGGTATCAAATAAACACACATTTTTTTCATGTCCAAACACACATTTTTTTTATGTCCACACATTTCGCCTACCGCAATTTTTTTTAACACAAAATTAGATTTTTGCTGGACTTTCAGAAAATTTGTAGTATAACTTAACATAGAATAAACACTACTTTGACTAAGCATATAAAAAATACAATAATTTAATTGTCCTATGTACATAAACAAGTGATGAAAATACTGGCCACTCTTAAACACCAAGAATATAGATTTGTGCCTACAAATAATTGCCATCATGCATGAAAAACTCAAGTTGCTGACCCATTGATTCAGTGGTAGCCATCAGCAAACAAACAGGCATGTATTCATACAAAACTCGCTACTTTCTTTCTTCTTCTTTTCTTGTTATTGCATTAAAATCTTAATTTCTCTGTTCATATATACAGTAATCCGGAGCAAAAAAGGCTAATGATGGAGATCCATCCAAAGCTGAATGGAGTGTCAAAGCCATTAGATGAAGCACAAAGCTTTTGCCATGATGCTATTCAGCTGGTGAATTCCATTGCACTGCCTGTGTCATTGCATGTTGCCTTGGAGCTTGGTGTGTTAGATATAATACACAAGTCAGGTCCAGGTGCTTAGGTCTCAGCAAAGGAAATTGCAGCACAGATTTCAAGCAAGAACCCTGATGCAGCCGCATTGATTGATAGGATCCTCATGCTCCTAGCCAGTTTTTCTGTGCTTAATTGTTCTCTTGCTGATGATCATGATGATGAAAGTGGTTCCAATTTCAAGAGATTATACAGTCTTAATTCTGTGTCCAAATTTTTCATTCCTAATGAGGATGGGTTGTCATTGGGGCCTCTTGTGGGACTGGTTCAGGATAAGGTCAGTTTTCTCATTTCCCTTGTCCTTTAATTTCTTTCAGTTTGTTTTAATTGTTTTGTTTGTCGGTGCTGCCTTCTTTTGATTTGTAGTGGTTCCTCTTCGGTATAAACCGCGTTAAATATAAAATTATTCACTTTTATCTTGCTAAGTATTTAAGAGATAGTTGAAGAAAGTGTGTTGAATATTAAATATAAAATCATTAGTGTATCATAACTCAACAACTTAAGTTTTTGAGAGAGTTGATTTTATGGTATCAGAGCCTCTATGACCAAGTGGTTTAGAGTTCGATCCTTATTGCCCCTTTTCTAAATAAAAAATAATTAAATTTCAGCACAAGGTATGACAAGTCTGTACATTATCCACGCTTCAAGTTCAAAAGAAGCATTCGCGTGAAAGAGCGTATTAAATATAAAACTATTAGTGTGTCATAATCTAACAACTTAAACTTTTAGGAGAGTTAATTTCATAATAAGAGGAGTATGTTAGATTGAAAAAATTTTCATGGACCCAGGGCCAACAAGTTAAGTTATTGGGATAAATAATTAGAGTCTAACCTCACATTATTACATGACTTCGCAGGTCTAAGTTATTTTAGTTCCAAGTTTTAAGAAAGTCAAATTGATCTCAGGTATCACAAAACATAAGACACGTGAGTCCTGATCCCACTTTCATTAATTAATGTTTTTTCAATAAAATTATGTGTAACATTAAGTGTCATTTTGATATATCATGTGTTATTAAATAGTAATAGAGATGTAAATGATTCATTTTGATATTTAAAATTATATAAAATGAGTCATTTTTATTACTAAGAATAATGGAGATTTAAATAACTCATTTTAATTTTAAACACCAAAATAAGTCATTTTAAACTTCATACTACTTCAGATGATAAATATTATGTCAAGGTATAATTTTATGTTACGTATTACCCCCTCCCTTACAAAATATTTATTAAATTTGGACAAACACATATATTAAGAAAGTTGATAAATGATATGACAATAGAGTACTTCTATATAAAATTATGGTGCATAGACTAATATATTCCTATAAATTCTCCAACAAACCTTTTTAATATACTAGTAGTCATTAATTGCGGTTATTGATATTTGGAGTACTATTGAAATAAAAAAATTATACTTTATTGGAATATGAAATTGATAGATATTTTGAAAGAAAATTTTATTTGAAAGTTGATAAATATTTTTTTAAAAATAGAGTGTCATGTAGTTGATAGAATATTAAATAAAGGTGGGTTGAAAGACAAATTTGACTCATATTTTATAATATTAGTGATTAATTTGATTCTTTTTTAAAGTGAGGGACAAGAACGAAGTTTAACTCAAATAATTAAATAAGACACATTCAACGCTCCATCTACCAAATATACACTTGCTATATACTCTTTCTTTCATAATATTTATTCACTTTCAGAAAACTTTATATTTTAAAATATCTATTAATTTTATATTTAAATAAATTAATTTTTTTAATATTATCCCTAATTAATTTTATATTTTCAAAGTATTCTATTTAATACTAATCTTGAAAAATAGTAATATATTAATTAATATATAGAAATATATTAGTTTATTTATTATATTTTACTCAACTATCTAGATAATTTATTATCTTGCTTAATATCTTTCTTTATTCTAAATTAAGAGATATTTTAAAATGGAAGGAGTATAATATTAATTATAAAAATAATTTAAATAAGAATTTTGTTGACTTCGATGTTGGTTGCCACTACACACTCACCTAGTAACCTAACATTGATTGCTAATTTTTTGAAAAGGCCGGAAAAAAAAATTCAAGGAAGATCGGAAATCTAGCTAGAAAATGACTTTGACTAGAATATTTTTGTCGTAATTATAAGGGATGACGAGTGACAAACGGCTATATTTATTCATTCATTATATTTTGTATGGACGGCCTTTTTCAATTAATTCCCTCGATATAGGTTCCAAATGAAAGATGCCATCTTGGAAGGGGGCATACGGCATACCCTTCAACAGGGTCCATGGCATGAGTGCCTTTGAGCATCCAAGGATGGACCCCAGGTTCAATCAAGTCTTCAACGCAGCAATGAGCAATTGCACTCGTTTTTTAGCAAAGCAGCTTCCTGCATTGTATCCTACAAAGGGTTTGAGCACAACAAGAAGCTTGTGGATGTTGGAGGTGGCCTTGGGACTACCCTAGTTTTGTCACCTCAAAATACCCTCATATTTAGGGCATTAATTTAGACTTGCCTCATGTTATTAAAGAAGCGCCTACATACCCTCGTGCCAGTGGCGGAGCTTCAAGAAAATTTTTAGGAGTGCCAATAATTTTGATATGTTAATTACATAATGATAATTAAATTGAAATTAATTACCTATTATATACATTTTAAAGTAAATAATCAATATGGTAAATGTTAATATGTACATGAATTAGAGGAGCCAATCCAAAAAATTTTCAATAATTCATTGTAAGTACAATTGATATTTGATAATCAATTATTCAAAAGTTAAATTTATGTTTTGAGACATTAAGTTAAAAGAGGATTGTGTTATGCTTAGATTATATGAAAATAACTGATTTTGTGTGATGAATTATTAAAAATAATTATATGAAATAATTTATTGTATTTTTTAATATTTGATACCATGGATTGTTTTAACAAAAAAAATATTATAATTCTAAAATAAATAACCTTTATCTATAATTAAGATTTTTAGAAAACTATACTCACTTAAATTAAATTATAAGTGAGTTTCACACTTATGATTCTAATTCTTTACATCTAAATCATTCAAACTTTTTACTGAAACATATGAAATTATGTTAAAATAGTTTAAATTGGGGGAATTTTTTTTGGCATTTCAGAATATACATCAAATTGTGTTAAATTTTTTTAATCATTATTAGTCATCAAAATAGAGTTTAGAGTTAATAAATTTATTATTTAATTATTGAATTTATTGCTATTAAAATTTTATAATTTCTTATCTATTATAATAAAAAATATTTATTTCTAAAATGATGTTCAATTGTGATATGATTTTTTATTTCTATTTTTAATTAGAAAAGGTCTTAATAGACTTTTTAAGTTATAAAAACCCATTTATATTCAGTAGCATCATTTATACAAAGTAATATATTTGAACTTTAAATCTATTTATTATGCAAAACTTATCTCTATAGGTGCATTTATTTTATATTTTTTGTATAGAAAATAATTTGTTTAGTAAAAAATTATTAAAAATTAACTTTTTATAGAAGTTATTCATGTGATCTTATATTTAGAATTAAAAATATATTATAATACTTTTAAAATAATAAGTGGCAGAGTCAAAATATAATAATATATAATTAAATATTTATGCAAAAAAAAATTTACATTAACAATTCATAAAAATTAAATTCATATACATACACACACACATATATATATATATATAATTTTTTAAAAAAATTTGGGGGGGTCATGGCCCCCCATTGTCTTAACTAAGATCCGCCATTGCCCGGTACGATTCTAATATTCATCATTAGTAGAGAGACAAATGAATAAAAAAAATCATATATTTAGATTTTTAAAAAAATAATTAGAATACGAAAAACAATCAGTTTGTCAATTTTTGTAAAAGCTAAGCAATTTTCAATTTTTCATTATATATAAGATTTAAATTTCATAGTACTTTTTTAAAAAATTTGAACAAACACACCCTTAATGCTATTGCGTGGGAATTCAGATTTCATCCAGTGTTACAACAGCACTGGCTAGTAACCAATGATGAGTGGTTAACATGGTAAGTGGAGTGAGAAAAAAAAATTCAACACCAAAATGCAATTTACTTATTCTCATCTTTTAGCCATTCGTGCATCATTTACGGAAAACTAATTCGTACCAAACAGCATCTTTGGTGCTTTAATAATGAAACATTAAGTCTTTTTTTTTTTCAATGATATGAATCATGTCGTTATACTTTGAATAATGTATCTAAGGTAAAAGCGTTAATTATGAAACAGCCAAATTATAACTACTCCCAACGAGTTGAAATCTCGTAGTTGCTGATGATGGCTTCTAGACGGGTGAACCCAGCAGCCAGAAACCAAACTTTTATTTATAAGCATTCTAACTTAGTAAGAAAGAAATATTACTTAATATATGGCTAGGGTAAGAAAGTTGGGATGTGTACGTCTACAAATGCTCACCCTAGGTAGTACTCTTATATTATAATAATAATTAGATGACTAGGTAATATATATATGAGCATTACTAACTTAGTAAGAAGGAAATAGTACTTAATATATGGCTAGGGTAAGAAAGTTGGGATGTGTATGTCTACAAATGCTCACCCTAGGTAGTACTCTTATATTATAATAATAATTAGATGACTAGGTAATATATATATGAGTACTACCAATGATGTGTGTGTGTGTATTAAGTTTGGTTTCTACCCTAGCCATATATTAAGTACTATTTCTTTCTTACTAATTAGTTACTAATGCATATAAATAAAAGTTTGGTTTCTGCTTGCTGGGTTCACCCGTCTAGAAGCCATCATCAGCAACTAAGAGATTTGAACTCGTTGGGAGTAGTTATAATTTGTACGTCTACAAGTGCGTGCTCATCCTAGGTAGTATACTCTTATACTAAAATAATAATCAGGTGATTAGGCAATATATATATATATATTAAGTTTGGTTTCTACCCTAGCCATATATTAAGTACTATTTCTTTGTTACTAAGTTAGTAATGCTTATAAATAAAAGTTTGGTTTCTGCTTGCTGGGTTCACCCGTCTAGAAGCCATCATCAGCAACTAAGAGATTTGAATTCGTTGGGAGTAGTTATAATTTGTACGTCTACAAGTGCGTGCTCATCCTAGGTAGTATACTCTTATACTAAAATAATAATCAGGTGATTAGGCAATATATATATATATATATATATATATATATATATATATATATATATATTAAGTTTGGTTTCTACCCTAGCCATATATTAAGTACTATTTCTTTCTTACTAAGTTAGTAATGCTTATAAATAATAGTTTGGTTTCTGGCTGCTGGGTCCACCCGTCTAGAAGCCATCATCAGCAACTAAGAGATTTGAACTTGCTAGGAGTAGTTATAATTTGTATGTCTATAAATGCATGCTCTGTACTAAAATAATAAGCTGATGGTAGCAATATATATTGCTTCTTTAGCTTATTATTTTAAAGATAAGAGCACTAGCTAAGATATAAATTATTTAGTCATCTAGTTATTATTTTAGTATAAGAGCACTCGTAGACATACATATTTTAATAATGTGTATGTCTACCAGTGCTCACCCTAGATAATGCTCTTATACTAAAATAATAATTAGGTGACTAAGTACCAATAATATTGGAATGTGCATATATATATATATATATATATATATATATATATATATATATATATATATATATATATATATATATATATATATATATATAAAATCAATACAATGTCTATATATAGCTTCTCTCTAATTGCTAGTAATTAATTAGACCATTATTCCAAAAATCCATTATTATTATTGTTATTATAGTTATGGCTCCTTCATTAGAAACCACCAACACCAACAACATTGAATCCAAGCATGTTAAGCAAGAGGAAGAACAAGAAGAAGGCATGCTTTTTGCCATGAACTTGGCAACTTCAGTGGTGTTTCCATTGGCTGTTAAGTCAGCAGTTGAGCTTGGCATCTTCAACATACTAGCCAAAGGTGGTGGTGATGAAGGTGCCAATAAGCTCTCGGCAGAAGACGTTGCATCTCAAATTGGTATCAAGAACCCTGATGCACCCACAATGTTGGATCGGCTTCTTAGGCTTTTGGCAAGTCACTCTATGTTGTGTTGCTCAGTTTCTGACGAGGATGAACGAAATGGGGTTGCATCATCTCCTAAGATTCTCTATGGTCTCACAACTAATTCCAAGTATTTTGTTACCGATGATGATGGTCTCACATTTGGGGACACCTTGAGCTTGCCTCTGGATAAGGTCTTCTTGGAGAGCTGGTCAGTTTCACCTGTACTACTTTTGAATCATATGTGTTTTTCATGGTACTAACTCATGTTATTGGTAAATATGTTATATATGATACCATGTCAATTCACGTCTTATTCATTATTTATTATTAAATGATATGTGAATTTTACTTGAATAAGATCCATACCTCATATAGAGGCGGATCTTCAAGAAACTTTTTAAAGAAGCCAAAAGTTGAACATGTAATTACAGTATATGAAATGAGAGAGATGTCTTTGTATGATAGGTAAAAGGAGAAAGTCATCTCCATTAATTAAAACATGCCAAGATGATTAAGTTTAAAATTTAGTTAAAAGTCACCCGATCACTATAAATTAAAGTCACATAATTTTATGATTAAATCTTGATCATTTATGTAAGATCTAATGGATAAAATCTATTCATATCACTCTCATAATTAATCACTCATTTTACTTAATATATTTTCTGTAAATTTTAAAATAGATTACTAACACGAAGAAATAATTTTGAACATAAGAACTAGAAAATACCTTAATTATAATATTGCTCTTTGCCCTTTTAAAAACTTACAATTATCAGAAATTGAATCAAAATTTAAGCTTTTAGCAATATTTTTCCTAGAGTATACGTATTGGTATGAGGGTAGAAATAGATAAGAATTTTTTTAAATAAACTACACATGTAATTTTATTAGTAAATTTTATATGTAAAATTATACATGAATATTTTTCGTTAAAAATTCTCCCTCATTTTTACTCTATATAAAACACACCCTTCATGTAAATAACCATAATATTTGTAAGAAATTTATATCATTGTAAATTAAATTTTAAATTAAAATAATTTTTAAGTTAATTGTTGGAATAACACATTAACACTATATGTATTTATATATTGATTTTTTCAAGATTTTTTTTTGGGGGGGGGGGGGATAGCCCCCATTGTCTTGAAGAAGATATGTCTGTGAGCCCATATCCAATGATAGATAGATGGATAGAATGCAAATCAATATAATGTCTCTCATAAAATATATGTACAAATAACATATCTTTTTACTTAACACTGTCAATAAAATTAATAAGATTAAAAAGATGGTAAATTCAATTTTTTTATGAGTGTGTGTAAATGTAAAGTATTAAATTTGTGTTCATAGAATAGTCTTTAAAATTAAAAGATGCTTGGTTTTTTTTCTAGTTATTATGTCTAATCATTATGTTTTTTATTAATAGTAATAAAAAAACGTTACGTCCTTTTCATTTGTTTTTAATTTTTGATAAAAAATAATGAAAGTACAATTTTTGTAATTATCGGCCGAAAATATAAACTAACAAAAAGAAAAACAAACGCTAGCTTATCACTGCTATATATAATTTCCGAAAAATTTGACCATTATTGTTTCAAACTCGATATCTTTCCGTATTATTGTGTTTCCTTATCATTTTATTAGTATTGGACCTGTCTATTAATTCACACTTTTTATTTTCAATTTTCCTTTAGGATATATTTGATTGAAGGATAAAAGTGTGGATAAAAATTACATAGATGAACTCTATATATAAAATAGCACATCAAATTCATTTGTATAATCTTTACCCCCTATTTTCAACTACCAATTCGAAACATGCCCTTATATGAATAAAGGGTTCATCTGCGATTTTGTCTACTAATTAATTAAAACACCCTTTGTCAAGAAAAAATTAGTGGTAGTGATAGAAATTTTTTAATTCATAATATAATGAATGATTTGAATTGAGCTATAGGACCGAACTGAAAGGAGCAATCTTGGAAGGAGGTGTGCCATTTGACAGGGTTTATGGGATGCATGCATTTGAGTATCCAAGAGTGGACCCCAGGTTCAATGAAGTTTTCAACAAAGCTATGGTAAGCCATACAACTATAATTATGAAGGGGCTTCTTGAGTGCTATGAAGGTTTCGATAATATCAATAAATTAGTTGATGTTGGTGGTGGTCTTGGCGTGAATCTCAAACTCATCACTTCCAAATATCCTCAAATCAAGGGTATTAATTTTGACTTGCCTCATGTGATAGAGCATGCCCCCACCTATGCTGGTATGATCTCACCATCATTAATTTGATTTGATTATGTGTTTAATTAAAAATTCTAATCGAAGAATCTTTTACAACTTTGAAATAATATTATCTGTTAAAGGGTGTGAATTATTTCAATGTTACAGGTGTGGAGCATGTGGGAGGAGATATGTTTGAGAGTGTTCCAATCGGAGATTCCATCTTTATGAAGGTGAATTATTCAAGCTTTTGCAGGAATTATCCATATCATTATTTAGTTTAATGTTCAATTTTTTTCATCATTGGCTTCCTGAAATTTCAACCTATATTGGCTTTATTAATTATAAAACTCGATTCAATCCAACTAGTTCAACCAATGAACTAGTTGTGTAATCGTTTTGAGCCATGCTTCATATCTATCTTGCTATTGAATTAATATAGATAGGTCAATTTTGGTCCGATTTTGGAGAAATTGGTGACTTGGCCAAAGCCCATGGATATTTTCAGAAGAGAAATTGAATTTTTTGAAAAAAAAAGTAAATGAACTTAATAAATTTCTATTTGAAAAAATAATTAATGACTTTCCCAAACCATCATTTGACCACTTAGGTATTGGAGTGGGCAATATAAGGTTGAGACTTTTTCATTTTATAGCTAAACATTTGACCTTCAATTTCCTCCATTATTTGACATGGGACTAAAATAAAATAGTATAAAGCAAGTTACTAACTATTTGGTTTCTAATTCCTCTATTGATTGACGTGGGACTAAAATAATCGAAAGTAAATTGTATATAGATTATATAACTATATATTTTTATATATTTATTTAATTATATTTGGTTCAACCAGCTTAATCAATGATTCATGATCCAATAATTTAGCCAAATTTATTATTGAGTCGAGTTTTGTAATTGTTCTTTAAATTTGTTGATTGGATTTTTTTTTCCCGAAGGAATCAAATTGTATTTTAACGCCAACAGCTTATAAAATGCAATATCGTATGATATTATTGACTTCATGGCTTATTTTGCCAAATTTTCCAGTGGATACTTCACGATTGGAGTGATGAGCACTGCTTGAAGCTGTTGAAAAACTGCTATAAGGCTATTCCTGAAGATGGAAAAGTGATTGTTGTGGACACAGTTCTTCCTGCTATTCCTGAGAGTACAACTGCTGCCAAGGTTGGCTTCAAAACTGACCTTTTAATGATGACTCAAAACCCAGGAGGCAAAGAGAGAACCCAACATGAATTCATGCAATTGGCTACAGGATCTGGATTTAGTGGCATCACATTTGTGTGCCGTGTCTCTGGCATCTGGGTTATGGAGTTCTACAAGTAGCTAGACACACATATATAGACTAGTATATAAAATAATATATACACATATGGTTCATTTTCAATTCCATGGAATTTTTTGCTTTTTCTATCTTATTGCTATGTTTCCTTTCCTATCTCCCAATGACAACGTGCTATATGTAAAATCAGTGGTTTTGAAAAAGTTGATTTAAGAATAAATATATGAATGATATTATACAATGTTACAGTGTCAAATTATGAGTGAAAAGCTAAAAAAAAAAAAAGAGTTCAATTCTATGAAATTTGATTGTTAAAATGCATTTGTTCATTACACTATTTCCCACATAATTAATTATAACTCACATACACAAGCACTGTAGCTTCTACATAGTAAGGTTGGATGCAGCACATGCTCCAGTGAGTGACAATGAGACTTAGTGCAGGTTTTTTTTTTTTGTTCCTTTTTTTCTTTTACTTTTTAAGTGTTGTGGAAAAAATGCTCCTAATTAACGTGTAATAGAGTAATGATTGTATGTTTGGTGAGTTGGTGACTTAATTGATGGCCAACGGGAGCTTGACCTTATTCTTCACTCAAACCTTATTCTTTACTCAAACCTAATTAACGTGTAATAGAATAATGATTGTATGTATGGTGAGTTGGTGACTTAATTGATGGCCAACTAGAACTTGACCTTATTCTTTACTCAAACCTAATTAACGTGTAATAGAATAATGATTGTATGTATGGTGAGTTGGTGACTTAATTGATGCCCAACTAGAACTTGACCTTATTCTTTACTCAAACCTTATAGTATGAAATTCTGGGGTAACATCTTCCATTTTATACTTTTTGACTATATATGGAAATGCATGCTATCCAGCTGCGTACTCGATATCACATTCATTTTTATTGAATTGCTTTGTTAAAACTCATGAATTGGTCTCGTAAAATCTAGCCACCTTAAATTGAAGGTGCGCTCTACAGTGCCCGATGCAAATTTAATGCATGGTTCCGGCCCAACATGGATGCAGCAAAAACCTGACAAATGTAATGGTTGACCAATGTATGAAGATGTGGAATTCTTCTTACGTGTGAAGTGTGGACAATAGGACTATGGTAGTCCTTGAATCCTAGCCATTAAAATAACAAAATGATGACCGAGATAAATTTTAATCATTTATTGCTAATTGTATTATTAACTTAAAAAATGTATTAAATTATAATATTTATGTTGTCTTTTCCATTTTGCCCTCTAATGTACAAAACGAGTTACTGGCCACCCATTTAGCACCCACAGCCACCCCTTCACCAGCTTCTTTCTCTGCATTGCCACCACCCATGTGGCCCTTCACTTTATGAGAAATTTTTAGGTGTTATTAGAACAAGTTAAAAAATTTATCCTATTTCATTTATTGATCGATAAATCGGTTATTGTATCAAAAATATAAGGAAAGCGGGAGATAATAATGGCTCATAAAACTTATGTGTCAATTAATAAATAAATCAGAATAAGTGACTTCTCTTACTCTCATTGCACCTAATAATTTCTTCCACTTTATTTATCCACTACCCAACACCATTGCACTATGTTTCCCCTCTCTAACGTTCACCTCTGTACCACCTCTGACCAGCTGTAGTAAATCACCACCCAGTTAATCCCACCATTGCCAATCAGCCAATCAGCTTGATATGTGCTAATTTTATTGGGAAACAAAGAAAATGTTCTTTTTTTTTTGTTTAATTACTCTGTAGATCCCTGTAATTTTACTCAATTTTCAATCACATCTCTATAGTTTAAAAGTTTTTAATTAGGTCTCTATATTTCATAAAATTTTCAGTTGAGTCCCTGCGAGTAATAATCGTTACAATAAAAAGAAATATTTCTAGTATATTCTGTTTCTATATAGTATATTCCTAGTATATTTTGAGTATATATTAGGAATATTCTATTTTTTGTAATGGTTATTACTCGCAATGACTAAATTGAAAATTTCATAAAATATAGGGATCTAATTAAAAACTTTTAAACTATAGGAACCTGATTGAAAATTGCGTGAAATTACAGGACCTGCTGATTAATTAAACATTTTTTTTTTTGCTGCTCTTTACTGGTATGGCGAGTTTCAAATGTGTTGGGGCAGCAGAAGCAAAAATAGACAAACTACACAAAATATTTAACGTAGTTCGGCAAATAATGCCTATGTCCACAACTCAACAAATCAATTCACTAATTTCTTTTTAGAAAAATACAATCACCAATCTAGCAATCTCTCACAAACCCAAAATCTCAATACATCCAATCTCACAAAATAATTTCTCCACCTACTAAAAACTCATTCAAACAAGACACACACATTCACACAAAAATGGCACACACTCAATTTTTCCTTTTTTATTTCTTTATTATGGTGCAACAACCACCCAAGAAGAAGGAACAAACTTTTGATTTTAAAGTAATACAAATTTCAAATCCTCATGGTCACGTCCAGTAACAAAGGGGCCTTATTATTGATTTTTTGAAAAAATAGGCTTAAAATAATCCAAGGCAATAAACCCAACAAATCTTCACCCTGCCTTGTGATTGGGACAAATTGTATATGTCAGTAACAAGAGCTAGAAGGCCTTGTCAAAGGACTAGCAAATGTTACCTTTTTCTTTAGCGCACGCTTTGCCTTCTCCACATTCTTGTATACTTGGTCATTGTCTTTATTCAGAACTGTCTCCCCTATCAATTTATACAAGTTACCAAGAGTCTTCTTACCCTTCATTATCTTCAAAGTTCCTCTAGTAACTTGCATTACTCCATCTTTTGTAGAATGTCCATAGCCCAAACTATCAAATCTACCCAAAGAAATCAAATTTCTTCCAAGGGCAGGTACGTACCTCACATCACCAAGTGTTCGCACACAACCATTATGCATTTTAATTTTTACAGTACCCTTTCCAATAATATCAAGGCAATCCTCATTAACCAATCTCACAACCTCATCATCACAAGTATCATAAGTATCAAACCATTCCTTCTTGCAACAAATATGATTAGAACAAACAGAATCTAAGAGCCAGCAATCACTATAAATAGCTTTCTCCTCTTCAACCATCATCACATCGGTTTCATAATTGGCATAATCTTCGACAGCTGCCGTAGCATCTTCAAACTTCTCTTTTCCTTTTCCTTTACTCCTTTCAAATTCTTCCATATCTGCTTTCAATTTCCGGTAATAAAATTTAGTATGACCAATCTCATGACAATAATAACATTGTTTGTCTTTATAGTTTGGTTTTGATAGGGAACCTGATCTTGAATTATCTCTATCAAAATTACCGCCACGAGATATGCTTCTACCATGGCTAGTTCTAGCAACAAGAACACTTTCTTGGGGTTGATCATTCGATCTTTTCAATTTTTCATTCTCTAATAGCACAACAATCACATCATCAACTTTCAAAGTATCTTTTCCAACTAGCAATGTGGTTATTACACTGTCATAATTATTTGGAAAAGATGATAATAGTAACATTGCTTTATCTTCATCATTAATTTAAACACCAATACTAGCTAACTGTGTAACTAATCTTGTAAAATAATTCACATGATCTCTAATGTCAACATCAACATCCATCTTCAACTGATATAATTCTTTCTTTAAAAATAGGCGGTTGGTAAGAGATTTTGACATATACATGTTCTCTAATTTCTTCCATAAGTCAACAGCTCAAGTTTCATTCAGAACATTAAATTTTACCTCAGAAGCTAGGCATAGGCGAATCGTACTGACAACTTTCATCTCTATCTCTTTCCATTCTTCATCTGTCATCTTATCAGGCTTTTTCTCCTTCCCATTCAAAGCTTTAACCAATCCATGTTGTACTAGAATATCTTTAACATTACTCTGCCACAGACTAAAATTATTTTTTCCATCAAAGAGCTCCACCTCAAATTTTTCCATTGAACCTTGCATCTTTGCCATAAAAAAATACCAGAAGCAGGATTAGAACCTGGCTCTGATACCACTGTTGGGGCAGCAGAAGCAAAAGTAGACAAACTACACAAAATATTTAACGTGGTTCGACAAATAATGCCTACGTCCACAACTCAACAAATCAATTCACTAATTTCTTTTTGGGAAAAATATAATCACCAATCTAGCAATCTCTCACAAGCCCAAAATCTCAATACATCTAATCTTACAAAATAATTTTTTCACCTACTAAAAACTCACTCAAACAAGACACACACACTCACAAAAATGGCACACACTCAATTTTCCTTTTTTTATTTCTCTATTATGGTGCAACAACCACCCAAGAAGAAGGAACAAACTTTTGATTTTAAAGTGATACAAATTTCAAATCCTTATGGTCATGTCCAGTAACAAAGGGGCCTTATTATTGATTTTTTTTTCAAATAGGTTTAAAATAATCCAAGATAATAAACCCAACAAAATGAAATGTAAATTGAAAGAAAAGAAATGTTTTTGTCTGTTGCTACTGGGAAAAAGATTTTATGAAAGTAGATTAGTGACTTGCTTCACTTTTGTGCAAGGCTTGATGTGTGCTATTTTTCCTCTGGAAACAAACGTCATTCTTCTTTAGAAATTTCGAATCGAAGTATTTGTGAAGGGAAAAGGTTTGCCTTTTTGAAATTTTTTGGAAAAGGAATAATTTTTTATGAAGGTAGAGTATGCTTTTGCATGAGAAGGCTCTAATGGTGGTGTGACACAAAATTTGAAACAATAAGGGTTCCATTCTCACTCTTAAAAATGATCCCCTCAAGTCTGGCGCTTTGTACTAGAGCCCAAAAATGATGGGGGCATAATAGTAGAGGACAAGAGGAAGAAGAAAGAGAGGATGAAGGAGAGACATGAGCCCAAAAAAAAGTAATTTTAATGTTTATCTATATTATAATAATATGAGAAATGATATTTTAACACTCATATAGGTGTAGACATCTATGTGGGTTTTATATAATATGAGAGGAGTAATGAAGAGAAAACAAGTTGAAAAAAAAAAATGATGAAATCTATGTATATTGTGAACAGGATGTTTAGAAATTTGAGAAAATAAGATGTTAAAATAGTAAAATCCTAATAATATAAAGTACCAATTTAGTCCCAAAAGAGAAGCACCGTTTAAAAATTCGCCCAACGTTGGTTCAAGGCCAATAGCACCAATTCTGCTACATCCAATGTCCACATGTCCTTTCTCCATTAGCCACTTAGTTCAATGCACTATTCCTTGTAAAAAGCATTTGGCACCGTCGAACGCACCTAAATTGAATTCTTTAATGGCAGAAAATGAGACGAAGATATTATATCAAAGTTGTGTGTCAGCATGGTCCAATATTGTATTCTCAGAGATAACCAATGTGGTGGTAACAAGATATTCTGAGTTAGTCAATGAGTTCAGCTATATGAAATTATGAACACGCAACTATTATTTATTATCCACGTAACCACTAGCATTATTCATAAGGACTTAATAATTTATTAACCTAATACATTAGTATCAAGTTTGTGCAAGATCCTTAAAATCATAAACCTCTGTTAATTTTTGTCAACTAAGAGGGTAAAGCTTTCTGACTCAAATCTTAGTTCAAGAAAAAGAAGTGTTGAACCACTTGAATCAACTAGGCTTTGATTC
This sequence comes from Dalbergia cochinchinensis, assembly GCA_031216125.1. Classification (NCBI taxonomy): domain Eukaryota; kingdom Viridiplantae; phylum Streptophyta; class Magnoliopsida; order Fabales; family Fabaceae; genus Dalbergia; species Dalbergia cochinchinensis. Next base: position 68,496,972 of record CM062375.1, on the reverse strand, counting down.
TACTAAATTGCTTTGAGATAACTCTTTGTGCAAATAGTAATATTCTAGCCACTCTATTTGAACGCTTCCACCCAAAATGAAATTGAAATATTCTATACTATGGATGCGTGTTAGCATGTTTCATGCAAACAACAACAAATATGGTGATGAAATATTCTTTGTAAGCCAACGAATCCAGCCTATGTAAGCACTCAATTGCATTTTTCTTATCCCCCGTAACCACTAAAGATAACTGAGGAAACGACATTGTCTTAAAGTGGATTAACATATAAAAGTTACATTTATTTTCTGGACATATTACATTACATGGGGATAAAGTATGGTCAGAAGCTTTTGGCCTCAAAATGAAGCATGCTGACATCTTCAACAATGCGCTGCAAGATTGAACTCCTTCCATGTCAACAGCACCTCAGCAATCCCCTGAGTCTTTTAGCTGCTCCCAATAATTTCATTATATGTTTCTTTTATTTTCCCTATTAAAGCTTCCCTGTAATTCCATTAAACAAGTTCAAAGACATAAATTTTATTCATGGGAAAACTTTATTATTGAAAAAATAGTAATCACGAAAGTTAATCCATTGAACCAATTGTAGTACATTATTAATCAAGGAAATTAGGCTTACCGCTCTGGCTTGAACACTAGGTTCTTGTAAACAAACCACTGCAAAAGATAGACACAGAAGATGAATAATGAGTTTTCTTAAAGAGGGAATCAAGTATTGCATAGTTTTCATTTATTGTGCATTTCCAATTGTTAATGTTCTCTGTTTATGGCTGTTCTGTCTTTTGTGGTTTTCACTAGCTAATGTGAATACTAGAATTGGGTATTTCCTCTTGGTTTGATTGAATTATGCCTCATCTTGGTTTGGTGAGTTAAATAAAGTACATGATTTACTTGTTGAACAAGTTACACTATCACCCAAGAAAGCGTTAAAAAATAGGGAAATATTTATTGAACAACACATGTATAGAACATAGTACAGGACAATGTATATTGATGTGTGAGTAAACATCAAGATATGATAATATAATGTATATTCGTGTAAGAGGGTGTTATATTTTGGTGACATAATTTGATGTATGAATAATGAGACTCAAAAATAAGGAAATATTAGAAACCAAGGCAAAAAATATTATGAGCATAAGTGGTGTAACTGATGCTAGTAATTAAGTATAACTGGCTATGTATCAAAGAGAAAAGGACTTTATTTGACTTACCCCAGTGTAGCCAATGCCTACAACCTCAAGAACCCCAGGAATTAAAGGAAGCCTATCAATTGCCTGTTACAAGTGATATAGTCATTGCTTAGGACAACTTTCATCAAATTATTTGCATAAAGAATTATACTGATAGTGGGAAATGACAATCAAAGAATGCAAAAGCTGCATGTCAAATAACCTACCGAGATCAAACCAGCTGAGGCCACCAATGCAACCAAAGCAGCTACGGCTAGTGTACTCACAGCATACTTGTCTTCAACTTTGTCCCACTATGCAACCAACGTAAGTTAATTCAAGTCAGTAACACAAAATATCATCTTAACCATTATAGATGCATTACTTGAAAAAATTAAATATTTGTTAGAAGGGTCTCATAGTCGCAATTCGGAGATTAACCCCACAACAATCTTAGCTGGTGATCCTGGCTATTTCCCCCATTGTCTTATTGACCGACCCTAACCCTTGTTATTTTGAGGTCATATCTAATATTCGGATAAAGATACACTAAAAAAATTTTAAAAAAAGAAAGAACTAAATATTCTTACAGCTCCTTGAACAGTCTTGACAATCTCTGGCACCTCAGTTGTGGAAACTTCTGCTGGTGCCTCTCCTGTGGCCATTGCCATTACATTCCGACCAATCTTGCCACCTGAAAGGCATCACACTACAACATTACATTCTCCTAGATAACATCAATCACTCTAAGACTATGACTAAGTAATATATGTCATACATCAAGAGGCATGTGCCTAGTGAAATGATGTTCAATTGAATGTGCAATCTTTTGTAATTGACCAAAAGGAGTGTTTGATAAACAATTACTTTAGAGAAATAATCACTTCCTTTTTTTTTTTTTCTTTCAAAAACTGTCTCAAGAAACTTCTGATTAACTATAATATAAGCTGTTTTAAAATTAAAATAAGCTAATGCAGATACACACTTACAATAAGCAGTGGACTTCCATGGACGATTCTGAGGCTGCACAGGTGGAAGGGGGAGAGTTGGAAGGCTCACACATTGTGGGGAAGGTGATTGTCTTAGAGCCTTGCCATCAAAAAGGGTGGAAGAAGAGGATATAGTTAGAGTGGAGGAGGAGGTTGAGGCCATTGCCATTTTTGCTAGTGAGACCTTTCTTTCTTAAGACTATAATTTTACTGTCCTAATAGATAAGAGACTTATGAGTCCACTAAGAAGAGAATATGGCCTTAGTTATTGATATATTTTCTCTGTTTCTAAATTTTTCGTGGCATATTAGTCTCAATTTTGTGTTTGATAATTTTTGGCAAATGATTGTGGAGATCATGTTTCCACAGTCTGAAGCTGCAGCAGAACCACTCATTTCATTGCATCAAGATAGTGTGTGCTGACATGGCTGGAAGATAGGGCTTTCATGGCATTTCAAATGGATAGGAGTTTCCTGGTTGGGCTTTTTGAAATGAAAAAATTCTCTTAAATGCTTATATTTGATGCAAGGGCCAAGCAAGTGTTTATTCATTAGTTGTGTGATACCAACTTTTTTGAGTTTTTGTAGTTGCATTAATTTTTTTATTGCTTATTTTTCAAGATGATGACCAATAGAGGAATATTTGAGAATAAACACCAGCACAATATATCTGTTGAAAATTTGCTGGTTTTTCTTTTCTTTTTTGTTTTATAATTTGGTGCTTTTTTTCGGTGATATAATTTGCTGCTGTTTTATATTTTTTTCTGGTCATAATTTGCTCCTGTTGGAGCTTGGGGGAAGTTAAAGAGTGATTGGGCCAACATATTATTGGGCCTAATATATTTTTTCGGTATTGGTAAAGTTGACGGCCCAAATGCAGTTTTTAGACTTGGCCCGAAAAGGAATTAGGTGACACCACAATCCAGCTCAATCATTGTGGTGTCAAATAATAAAGATAATTTATTAGGCCTAAAATCATTTATGAAGCCCATCCGTCACAAATATAACAACCAATACTTTCACCGTAGTGCATGTTCTTATATTTGTGATGGAAAAAAAATAATCAATTGACTTCTTTATCTTATAATCCAAACGAATCTTAACACAAGCTGTCCAACATTTGTCTAGACAATGTTTTTAACATTTACAATTAATACAAATTGAAATAGTATACTAATATAACTTTATTGGATAAGATGTATAAGAAATGTGATGGAGCAAGCCTTTAATACTTCATCATTCAATATGTGATATAAACTTAATAGCTAAAAGCCTAAAACATTTGTCTTCTTATAAGAACCTGCACCTCACAAAAAGCCATCAATTGTCTGCTCCATTTGCTCTTTTGCTCACTCATTTCCACAGTCCCTTGATTATCTCTTCCTGTCCTGATGTGGCTTGCCAATGTTTAAGAATTGACAAGGACTATTACATTACAACTTCAGTGTAGTAAAAAAGGTGAAGATTGGCAATAATAAATAATTCAAATGGTTACAGTGTGATGTGAGAGAACCAAATATATTCCTCTTTTTTACTCAGGTACCCCTACTTTCAACTAAGGGCCCCCACACTGTACAAACATGTTTTGTCTTATGGTTTAACTTCATAGAAAATCACACACATCTTCATGTGTTACAATCAGGGCATCTTTTGCTAAATACTGATATTCAAAACAGAAACGGGACAATATCTAAATGGCATCTTACTCTTTGCTTTGCCCCAAAAACTAGTCCTTCTCTAACTGTACATGACCTCATCTTTCACACTTTGTCCTCACCACTCACATTTGTTCAGTGGACAGTCCTTATTCATCACTTTAATTTGCAGTTTGCACTAACTGGATATGTGTCCATTTCTGTGCCACCTTGCCATTATAAGCAGCAGTCCAAGGCCAAGTAACTCTATTTTGTAGAGTTATGATTATATCATGAGAATTCATTTGATTATTGGTGTGCTTCTAGCTCAAAACAGTCCAATTTTTCACATATAACAAGGGAAAAAACATACCTAGTATATTATCTCTACTTTTTTATTTGCTTGTTGACTTTGATTTGCTAACTATTGGTCATAGCATGCGTCTATGCTCCATCCTAATGAACATGAATCCACTTAAAAGCAAATGATAAAAGCATTTATGATGATATCTTGAAAAATTAGATAAGAAATAAGGTACGTAAGTTCATATTTCTTAATTGGTGCAATATAACCAGGGATAACATTCTTTTTAAAGATTCTTGTTTGATCAAGATAAAATCAAATCTCAAATTCTTGCACCCAATAATAATCTATAAAAGATTGTATTAGCTCAATGTTCAACATCACATCCACTCGATGTTTCATAAGAGAGCTAAGACACAAACCAAAATATATTTAAGAGTTTGGTGCACATCCTTTCATGTGTAAATTTAACATAATCTGACCCTGCATAAATGTTCAATTCATACCTCATCAGGTTCCTTTTCAATTTTTCATATTTTTAATATTACTCAATTGAGCTTGAGGTTTTACTAATAATCAAACCATATTAAATTTGTACATATACAATAGAATATGCTCCTAGTGGAAAGGTTGAATAGGGCAAGTACTTGGATGATGTTTGATGCTTGAAATGGCACACAAAGATGAGAGAGCTATTAGGTTTCTGAAAACAATACGTAGCCTGAGGTGTGTCTCAGAGAAGATCTCTGCCTCTCTGTCAATGATCTGCATACCTCACAATTTGAATCTGTGAGTCTGTGACCTCTTCCCCCGCACTCACATATCCAACAGTCAAAGACATACATAAAGACAACAGAGAAAAAAAAAAAAAAAACAACAACAACAACAAAGGCTTACCGAGTCTTCAGCTTTTTGCATTGGCTTCTTGATCTCATCTCACATTATCATTTCCACCAACAAATATTTGAGAGAAGACTTGTCCCGGTCCAATGTTACGTATGTCTTAGAGCTTATCGAATGAGATGCTTATAAATCACTCACCAACTTCATGAAATTAAGAATTGTACTCAAGTACTATGCATTTTTTAATAATTGTATTACAAATGGACAAATTATAGGATGAACCTCGTATGTTTTGGTTCATCATGAATCTTTTATTATAAGTCGTTGGATGAATATCATTTTTATCGAATGGTTTGATTTAACAAATAATAATAGGTGGTTCATGATGGATTTAAACCTATGAGGTCCATTATAAAACCCACCTTAAAAATGTTTTATATTAATAATCATAGTTAAGAAAACCGGATCGGACTGGCCGGTCCGACCGAGTTAATCGAGAACCGGTTCGGTGATCGGTCCGGTTAGCATAAAAAAATCGGGAGAAGTCAAAATCGGTCAAGAACCAGTCAAAATCGGGAAAATCGGGTCGGTTTTTATTTTTTTGCAAAATTTTTTTTTTCTAAAACTTAAATATTGATATCTTATGGTAGTCATAGAGCAAAAATAAAAAAAAATGGAATCAAAGAAGGACATTAATAAAAATTATTGGATTGTTATTCTCTTCTCTCCATTATTTATAAACTGTTCACCATAAACCTCACTGGTTACTAAAAAATATTGTTTTCAAATGCTTTGTGATCGTTTTGTGAGGTTGAGACTAAATAAATTTTATATGGATTATTTTTATTTTTATATATCTATGAATATTTTTTTATTGATTATGTTAATATTAATAATTTAATATATTTATTTATATTCTAATTAATCATATGTATATATTTATATATATTTTTATTACATTCCGGTGGAACGCCAATGGGACTCTAAACCTTTCAATCAAGACTCTCGACCGATTCGATATCTATCCGATTTTCTTTTCCTTGTTAATAATACATCAAAATCAAATGCTACATAGAGTTGTAATAAAAAAGAAAATTGAATTTTTTTAACATTTTTAACTTTTCACCGTGATTCTGTAAAGCTGAAGGGGGCTGAATGGTTCTCTTTGGAATTTGAAGCACCTAAGACAACTAGATCAGGCTGTTGTAGGTAGTGGTAGTATGTATGGTACGACCATGACTGCTTACCTGAATTTCCAATTTTGCATCAATTCTTAGCTTTGGAAATTATGAAGATTTTGGTAACTCTGTCAAACAAAACACACCAACAAGAGGTGTGCAGATGCCCTTCATGTTTGGCAGCTTATTACTCCTATATATTCCTACTAAACAAAGCCCACAAAAAACATGATAGGAGGTCAAGATTCCACAGACATGTCATGGACAAAAATTTCAATGTGAACCAAAATTAGACTTATTTTTTAAAATTGTATGCAAAACAGGTTGATTAAGATTGGCAAAATGTTTGTCAATGTTTTAACTCATTTAAATTAATTGCCACTTTTTCTAGCATTCAATCATTATTCTTAGGAGAATGAAGAAAAAAACAACAGTTTTGCTGTGTATTTAATTTGATTAATGTCATGTGTACGATAAAAATGGACATCAATAGATATCATATTTGATTAGTTACTAATTTCTTTTAAGTAAAATCTCCTATTTGAACTTTGTGAATTAATATATATATATATATATATATATATATATATATATATATATATATATATATATATATATATATGTAGTACTGGGAAAACTTTACCCTACACTGTGTTAAACTAATTTGAATCACGCAAGGGCTAGTATAGTAATAACTATCTGACTGAATGTGAGTTATGTGATAATTAGCTCTAACAGAATTAGTTATCCATTCAATTGTATCAGTGTTGCAATGCTGCGTATATATATAACCATGATATTATCCATCCTCTGTAATTCAGAGTGAATACAATAACAGTGAAGCATATTCTTCTTGAGTTTCTCTCCCTTTCTCTCAATTCTCTTCTCTCTAGCATCAACTCTGGTAGCTACAAATCAAAACAATTGGAGTTTAAAAGTTTAGGTTAAAAACAAATAAGCATCATGTGTGTGTCTATATATATGACAGGGTCTTGACTCTATTCATTACTATTATATACTTTTTAAGGTCTGTTTAAATTTCTAGAGAAGTCAAAAGTAGTTTTTAGAAAAAATAATAATTATATATTGCAAAGCATTTTCCTCATCTTGATGCGGAAAGAATGTAAATCAAACAATCACTATAAGTTCAATTTTAACGTAAAAAACTACTTTCATGAAATTATCTATTTCCTAAAGGTTTAAATTGATGGACAGTGATATATAAATAATTTTATACTCTGACATGCCTCCTTACATGAATGTTTCTTTTAGGTTTGAATAATTTATCATTATGGGGATAATAATGATCAAACCTCTAACAATTTAATTGATCATAAAAACTCTGATACCAACTCATGAAATAATCTATTTCAAAAGTTTAAAGTAAATAGGTAGAGACTTAAATAATTTTATATTTTAACATCTATCACGATTCTCAATGTTGCTTAGTGTCAAATTTATCTCTGGATATGATATTTATAAGATGTCAACTCAACATGTTAGTGTTTAAGCGATGAAGAAGACAAAATCATTAATTTGTAACTTTTTTCTCAGAGAGGAGCAATGGAATCCGATTTTATGCGTTTATGTAAATGCACTGTCCCATCCCAATCAGCTGTGAAGGACGTAGTCTTATAACATGCAATGTGCGTGCATAGTCACGTAAACCGTGGACCGCCTAGCACAGTTACCAGCAACACAGCATAACAATAATAATAATAATAATAATAATAATAATAATAATAATGAGAATGATGATGATGATGATGATGGAGTAGACCAATAATGCTAAGATTCTGATTCTGATAAAAAGGATACTAGTGCGGTCCCCTTAGGTGAAAGTAAAATCCATGCCCTTTTGGCTTCTGATTTTGGTCCATTAGCAATATAGGTCTTGGCGCTTTCGTTTGGTAACCATGGCAAACCCCAGTTTGAGCAATGTTATGCAAGCCATATAACTAATCAAGCAAGTAACAATTATATCCACGTAATAATAATGTGTATAAATTGTAATGAGTAGTTGTGATTCATCAAGCTGCTAATGCTGATTAATTTATCTGCATATTCTTTTGTTTTAATTTTTTTCACCTAATCTTTTACCTGGAGCCCCTCACAATAATGATAATAGGAGGAAATAGTTGTATTGTTGAATATTGCATGGATATCTGAGGGTACAGTTAGCATTATGGAGCTCATTTTTTATTAACTTTGTTTTTTTAGCTATATATAGTTAAATTGTGGGAGGAACAGAGATTTTCTATTTGGGTTTATCTAAACAATGATTAAGAGTAAAAAAATTAAATTTTTGTATCAGATGAAATTAGTTTTTATGCATGTTTTTCAAAATATGAGATCCAATAAAAAGTTGAATTTATCTAATCAATACTCTAAAGGCACTGATTAATGAATTAAAAAAGGTTTGATATTGAGATGAGTTTGTGTTTTTTTAAAGTAAAAGACCCCATTAAAATTTTTTCGAACCTTACTGCTTGTGATATTCTTAATCATGATTTTAAGGAATGTCATGCCATTAGGTAAAAATAATCTATGAATCAATCTCAAAAGAGAAACGATATGTATTTATTGTACGACAAGTTTACGACACAGGCAAAAAAAAAAAAAAATTGGCTCAAGGAAATAAAAAATTAAAATAGACCCATCACCTTATTTATTTTTTACTTGTATTGTATATGTGTTTTACAAAAATATTGTACACATTATTTTTCATCTCAAAACCCATTTTACCATTATTCGAGCTTACCAGCATTTCATTTAATTATTCATAGTAAGAAATTTTACTTTTACTGAAACTTGTGCTCTTGTTAAAATAAGGTACACATTAATCATGCTAATGATAGAATGGAAATGCGAGACTAAGCGGGATGATCGAAGGAAGTCTCTTCCTTTCTAATAAAACAGCCGCTTAGTTCAAGAAGTTCTGACCAATGTTCCTTTTGGGTTCATTGATGTCAAGGTTTGTGTTACCCGATGACATTGGTTCCACCATGCAAACCATAAATATTTACTAGTATACTTATGAATTTTAAAATTAAAGCTTCAATCATTTATTATAAAATTGATAAATATTACTAATAAGAGTACTGGTATATACCGATTATAAACTTTATTTGTACAACAACATGAGAGGATCTGATTTTATGTGTTTGAAAAACATGTTATGCTGTTATTGTTAATGTGGTTTAGATGGGACTTTTTTAGGTAGGTACAGTTAGGGTGAATGTAATTATTAAGGAACTACTAAAATGGTTGCTTTAGTTTTTATATTGTCACAAATTAAACTAAGATTTGAGTTAAATTTTGTCTTTTGTCAACCTCACCTAATAACACAAATATCTTTAGCGATGGTCAATTTTAACTTCCTCATCGATCTAAGTAGAGTAGTCATACAGAAGGAATGACCGGAAAATGGCCGAATTTCAGATCACAAAAACTCGTAATTTGATGGTAATACACCACGTTCTTACGCCTTAGAGCTCTCGATCATCTTGTGATTTTAAATAAATTACCGTTAATTGCGATAATCCTCTTGAATATTGATTAGAGTATTAGTCATTTATTTGCTTCTATAATTAACTTAAACTTTTAAAATAAATAATTTTATGATATAGTACCGGCGTCATCATAGTTAAAATATTAAAGATACAATTCTTGAAAGAAACATTCAAGCAAAATGATATAATAAAATATAAAATTATTTATGTGTCTTTATTATATTACTCTTGATAGAAATAATTTCAGAAAAGTCTTATTGTGCCAAAATAGTGCAGATTTTAAAAAAGCTCAAGTAAAAGCTGATTATTGGACCTGCTAAGAAATTTGTCCTTGTATGCCTTGATTTTGTGAACACTTCTAACTTTAATTTGTAATTTTGAGATTGAGAAATTGTGTTATTTATACTCATAGGATATGAGATATTGTGCTGACCATATATCTTATCCATTATTGAATAAGATATAAATCTTATTTAGATACGATCTATAGTTCATCCAATAATAAATATGATATTGATATGGTATCTCATACCTTATAAGTAAATATGTCTCACTAGTACTAGATTATGGTAAGATAGAGGTAAAGGTGGCAATCATGACTCCAGAATCGGGAGAGTAACAAAGGAGAGTGGAGGAAGCCAGTGGCCTGTATAGTGCATGATGAGTTCTAAATTGTGATAGAGCTTCTAGACCTTGGAGACACAAAAGAAAAGGGAACGATAGAAGGAAATAAAGCTAAGCAGCTATGGGAAAAGGGCTTATAGCAGGATCAGCTCGAGGACCAAAAATGAATAGGACTGAGGCTTTGAGCTGTGCTGAAAAGGAGAGGGTAGTTTTGTCCTTCTGACACACTTGCACATGGGGATGGCTGCTTCTTTTGTTGTTCTTTATCTCAGCATGTGAGAGAGACAAAAATACTATATTTATACATGGCAATTTATTTACTCCATGAAAAAGACTTGATCTATTTTCTTTTATTTTTTGTAAAGAGACTTGATCTATTTAATATATAATAGAAATTATATCTCCTCAAATTATATTTCCTTTTTTCTATCATGAATTATTACTTCTTGTTACATGACAAGTGAAAAATATATATTTCATGATATTATTTGAGAAGATGTGATTTTCATCAATTAAATATACACTTTTAATTTAATGTTTGAATTGATAAAACGTGATGTTTATAAAAAGTTACTAAAAAAAGTAAGTATATCATAATTTATTATTGAAATAAATAAATGTTTATCATATATATAAATTATTGATATTTAAAATTTATTAAATTTCAACTAATTTTATTCAAATTTAATCTGATTACTAAAGATAAAATTCTTTTAATATTAGCAATAATTTTTTAAATATACTATACTGAAATCCGAAATTTTGCCCAAACAAAACACATGTTAAATCAATTCAACCAATGAAACATTTGTAATAAAGATATTATTTAATAGGTTTTGTATGCAGTGCTGCACCCATTTAAAAAATTATAAATAATAATTTTTAGAAGTTTATAATATAGTTAAGAAAAAAAAATCACTTTCACTTACAAATTGTATTTTTTTAAAAAAAAATGATTTTAGAATAATATTTTTTAAAAAAATCATTATTTAATTCTATTTTATAGGATATGAGGTTGTGGCATGCGGAATTTGCCCTCCATCATTGTTTTGACTTCCTGCACTTGGCCTTTATACAGCTTCATGTCAAACAACTTTCATTAAGGAATTTTCCACCACGTCACTATTAACTTGCTTTTTTCTATTTGTTGGAATGATGCCATTGTGCAATAAGATGCACGGATGGTTTTGGATGGAAATAAATAAAAAAAATCCATTTTCATACCTGGCAGTGGGATCAAGGAGGGTGCTATTCTGCGTCTCACCCGATATGGCTTGCAGCTGTTACTTCAATATCAAGTACCGGCTCTCTTTGGTTACTTATTATGAATCCCATGAGGGAAAGAAAATGCAAAAGGTGATGACATTTTTGTGAAATGATCCGGTCGTAAAAATCCATTTTACCTACTTTGAAGAAAAAGGAAATAAAATAAAATAAAATAAAATAAACAAAGAGAAGCATGACTAAGATAGGTAATGATGCTTTTATTATCACAAGTAATATTATTTAGGATTTAATTTATATGCACTTAATTATGTATTGTCAAATCACTAAAGACAGTCGAGTTTTACATGTATTACTTGAAAAATTATATAAATGAGATGATATAATTAGATGATAGTATAAAAGAGTTTTATATTATTAGTGTATTAAAATTAAATTTTATTGCTTATAGATATAATATATATATATATTAAAAATGCATATAGGGATACGAAATTTTAATCCCACCCATTATGTTTTATGTTCCTTAATTTATAATATTCGGTCTTAAAGTTCAAATAACATTGCTCTTCTTATCACCCACCGTTCCGTTCAACTTTGTGCTTTTCAAAAGATAAAATTCCATAACATACGGGTTGTGCTATAATAACGTTTTGTCAAAACTATATTACAAAGTGGAAGAAGGGCTTCTTGACTTTTTCCAATGCCCAGAGACACAAGAGAATAAGGTTTGAATTTAGGAATATAAAAGATTTGAATATTAATAAAGAGATCGAGTTAAGCAAGCTTCATCTATAGGTTAAAGGCATGTCTTTATCAGTGATCTCTAAACCATAGGTAGGATAAGTATGGTATTGTTTCAAGAGAACCTCCTAGTGTACGTACATTCTGTCTTTTCAAGCAGAATTTTTGAGGTAGCATTCATATTATAGCCCCCAAACATATTATCAAAGTAAATTAAATATAACAATTTGATTTACTTTACTCCTGTCCGTATTTCTATATGAACATAAAATTTCACAGCCACTAATGTCCTATTAAGCTAATGTCACATGAATATTTTTTAAATATAAGTGTACACAGAATCTACCACTTTCACATATTTGTTATATGTTACCTAATTATGAAATCATATGGTAAAATCGAAGCAGCGGAAAGTGATCAAGCCACCATTAAGTAGTGGATGCACAACGAATTTTCGAAGTAGCTAGTTTTGGCATAACAAATGATTTCAATAATTGGTCTAATATCTGTAGTTTTGAGTAATCTTTAGTTGCAATAATCTAGTTAACATCCTTAAGGACCTTCCCTGCTTTATTTGAATCATTACCTTTTTTTATCATTTTGTTTGATTTCAGCAAATTTAATCAGGCTGCCGTGAACTGAAGGCCAAAAAGAACAAAGCAGAAAGTGTGCATACAAATGTAATTATGAAACCATCTTTTTTATATAGTATTAGGACATCAAGCACAAAGTCAATATAAAAAGAGAGGCATCATTCCCTTGCAATGATGAGAATTCCAAAATTTTCAAAAAGTGTGGGTCATCCTTTTTCTCATGTTAGACATATTGGGCCCTACCTATAAGACCCACCACACCATACCACTATCCACCCACCCAATGACTCAATTTCTCAATTCACCTAAGATAACAATAGCAACAATAACCAAACCAAAAAAAAAAAAATTCAATAACAACAATAATAATTATAAAATATGCAACATACATGATAAATTTTTAGACTTCTAATTAAATTAGCACACACAACCTATTTGGAAGCAAATTAATATTAATATTACAATTATATATGCTATGCCCTATGCTCCTGTAGTACCCTCTATCTCTGAGCTACCCAACAAGATACATCTCACATTGATATGCAGACAAGAAATCGGGTGCCATGTGTTCCCCGTTTCCCAGCCATTCTGCCATGTTTCATTGCAATGTTTTCGTCCTTTATTCCTCTCTGCTACCGACTCCCTAAGGTGAAAAAGCCACAGTGGTCTTTATAGCTAACCATTAATGAAGTTGAACATGTGGTGAACGGCTTCTGCGATGTCATTTGCTGAGCTTAGCTTACACCCTTCTTCAATCTACATCACCGCAGACACGCCAACTCCATTATTTATCTCATAAATAAGCAAATACCATACAACTTAAAGGTTATAGTAGTCATAGGCTTTTGAAAATTATAATAATTATTGGATGAAATAAAATAAGTTAATTGTCCCGAATTATCTCTTCTAAAAATTTAAGTTAATATATAGAGTAATGTGAATAATTTTATATGTAGCACACTCCTTCATGCATATACTTTTCTTAGACTTATATGATTTTTTTCTTCATACTAATGAATAATAAATATCAACTCCCTAATTAGTTAATCATGATAACTTTGATACCATCTCACAAAAGTTTAAGTTGATTGATGTAAGCACATGGATAATTTTATATTTATCATTAATAACTATAACAGACTATTTGAAAATTAAATTATGGGTAAATTGGTGCCTTTTTAAGATTTAAACTATTTATAATGCCATATAATAATCTATCAGAACAGAAGTTTTCTTCATAATATATAGTAAACAATGTTGAAAATAGGGAAAGGCAGGTTTTGCTTAGATTGCAAGTCAGAAGAGAACAGTACACTGACTTGATTCCACTTTTCATGTATTGTAAAGTTTGACCACATAAAAAATAAGAAATGAAGTGAAAAGACGGTGTGATACCTTGAGATTGAGAGAGTAGAGTACAGAAGCCTCAGAGGAGGTAATGTTGAGGTGTAGAATGGATAGCCTAAGATCGTCCAAAGCAACAATGGCCTTTACCAATTGCCCTGGCCTCCTTTGGCACTGGATTTTCAAGTTCACATGGGTTTGGATCAGTGTTACCTCTATTTCTGCTGAATCTGACTTGTTTTCTGCCTTAACCTCATCTCCACAGTTTGCTTCTTCAGTGGATGATGATGACCTCATTCCATAGCTTTGCAATGTTGATGATGGCTTATTAGACAACCCCACATTGGAAGAAGAACCAAAACCAACCTCTTCATTCTTTCTCATCCTTTTCTGTGCTTCAAGTGATTGAAGCAACTGCTCCAACTCTTTAACAAAATCAATTGCACCTCCAATTATTGAAGCCTGGTCACCCTACAAAGTATTAAACATAATAAGAAATTAAACATATACTAAAAAATACATAATAAGAAGGAAAAAACTGAAACTTGATTTTTAATTTCTAACATGTGACACTGAAAAAGACTTGGTTTTTAACATGAACAAAGCAAAAGAAAGGACTTTGAGGAACTGGGGTTGGCTTCCATGTTTCAAAAATTGACTCTTATATTCAGATTAGCTGCAATCCATCTAGTGAAATACATATGCAAATAGTTTAGACGAAAACAAAATTGATTAAGCTAGTATAACAAATATACTTTAGAACAAAAGGGAAAAAAAATGAAAAAATAAAAAAAATGACTACTACTACATACCCTTTGAATATAGGAAGAGGGCATTAGGGACCTTAGAACACTGAGATGGTCATTCATTTGGCGCCTCCTGTTGCGTTCAACAGCAATGTGTGTCATGCGCTGGTTCTCCACATCTTCCTTGTTCTTTGCTGGCCTTGTTCTCTTCCTCTTTCTCCTCTCACTTCTTGCAGCACCTACTTGAGATTTCGAACATGACCCTTGTTGTGCGTCGTTATTAGTATTACCAACAGCAGCATCACCACTTCCACAGTTGTTTTCAGCTCCTTTTGTTGTCGTTGTTGTTGGTTCCTGGTTGCACTCATAGCTCATCACTTTATTCTCAACACATGAAAAAGCTGAAGTTTGGTGGTGTTGTTGTTGAAGCTCATAGCTTTCAGATTTCACTGGTGAATGTGAGTGCATCTCAACAACCATGTCATGTGTCACACAACTCTCATATTCCATTGATGATGGAACATTGTTATTATAGTTCTTGTCCTCCATTTGTGGAATGTAGGCTACACTTTCCCATGGTTTGTTGTTATCATTATTGTTCTTCATGTGTTGTAGCCTCAGAAGTGTTTGAAAGCTTGGCTCTTTCAAAGGGCAGAAGCACTGTGGGGAATATTCCACACTCTGAAGCATCTGAAGGAATGGCATGTTATCCTCTAAGCTAGATATCAAAAATTGCTCTTCCTCCTCAAATCTCAAGCTTTCTACGTCCACAAAGCCTTGCTCCAAACAATTCACTTCCAAATGGTCACCAAAGAACTGCACGAAAAAGTTAAAAACCAAATAATTGAGCACAAAAGAATAAATTGTGTCTATAAGGATAAAAGAAAAAAAGAAAAAGAAAAAGAAGCAAAGGTGAAGTGTTTTATTAGTTGGTTTTTACAATTTCATACCTAACCTTTCAAAAGAAGCAAGGAATATATGCTTTCATTAATGGGGTTCGGGGTTGGCTCAGAATGGAGAAAAGGGTTAAGTCTATGCATCAGGAAAAAGTGAGCAATGAAAAGAAAGGGAAAGGGAAGTAGTAGAATGTCAACATAGGGGAACCTTTAGCAGCAGCAGAACCATCCTATTTTCAGGAAGAAAATAAGAAGATAGTAATGCAATGCATTAAATACAAGCGTTTTTTGAGGAGTAAATGCAGCACTTTTTTTTTTCTTGGTTCTAGAAATGAGGATTGGAAGAAAAGGAAAAAAAATGAAGGAAGCAAAAACAATTAAAAATTAAAAAAATGGTAATAAAATATTAGCAATGAGTAACACATACACATGAACTGAGGGGTCCTTGAAGCCTCTCCATATCAAAAGCTATGGGCAACTGATACCAAGAATGTAATATCTTAATTAAATGCTGCTTTTTTGTGCTCTCTCTTTTTCTCTTACTAGACCACTATCTTCCTACACTTGTTTTGAGAAGAATGACCAACATTCTTTAGAGTGAGGTGATATATTATGCTATGAAAAGAATGGTAATAAATGTAATCCCCAAGAAGAAGCAGAGCTAGACCCCATATATATATATATGAAGAAGTGTATCAGTCACCCCCGCAATATATTCCTTTGTTTTTCTGATATATATGGTTGAGAATTGAGATACCCTCTTTATATAGAATATGCAATAAATGCTGTGTTTGGAGGAACTCTCAAGCCACAAGCAGAGGAATGAACTCAAGAGAACAGTAGTGGGTTTGAACCGGGAAGTAGAAACAGTGGAGGGAATGAATGTGGTAAGAAACGAAAGGTGGAAAATTCTCAACTGGGTTTTGAGGTTTTTGAAGGGATATTAACATATATTAATAACAGTAGTAGAATTAATGTGTGGACTGTTTTTCATTTTTTTAGGTTATTATTTAATTAAATTATTTTATTTATATTTATAAAAAAAATATCTTCCATTTATATGATATATTTTTTTCAAGTTGTAGGTGTGAGAATCAATCATATTTATTAATTTTGTAATATATAATTAGATGACAGTGTAATATTTTTTATATTATTAATATATATAAATTAAATTCATTATTAAAATTTAAAAGGTTCGTTAAATAAGTAAAAGTAGTGAAAACTATCTACTTATCCATCTAAATGTTTTGTTAATGCAAAATTTATCTAATTGTTAGACATTATGTCTTATTATTTCAATAAAAAATTTTACGAGGATTTAATCGTGCAGTATTTTTCTTTTTGTATTAACTGGTAGGCGCAACACCGAATCTCAATTAAGAAATTTTTCTTTCAGATTCTTTACATCAATAATATTAAAACTTAAACTTATAATCTCTTGTATAGACTATTCAATCCTCTCATAATTAATCATTTTTTAAAAAAACACCAATTTAATTTCCTAGGTCGAACCAGATCAACCTACTGTAAAGATAAAACTTTCCTAATGTTAATTTTTCTTTTCATCCACTAGTTTTCATGACTTTCTATTTTAGGGCTATTTTAGAGCCATGAAAACAGTTTTTAATTATTTTTTAATTTCTGTTCGTGGGATTTTGCAAAAGAATTATAGAAATTAAAACTGAATATTGAAAATTGAATTGTATAGTTTCTTTTCGTTTTCTTTGTAAAATCCTTAAAATCATGAAACTAATTGTAAACGAGAAATGAAAATCGATAACCGTTTTTTCAAAAAAGAAACGACCCTAAGGGTCGAACCACTTACCTAGTGCTACTGAATCTTGACCTTAATATTTTGGCATCAGAGTAGAGTAGTAGATGCATTCTAAAGTGTGAGAGTTTGCAATGGAGAGAGAGAGAGAGAGAGAGAGAGAGAGAGAGAGAGAAAGAAGGGGTTACGTTGTCTGGTTTACGAGGTCATCCCAAGGGGCAAGGGCATTATTGGCAGTTTCTGTCCAGCAGCGGGGACACACAGTTGTGGGGCTCTTCCCCTTATCTCTCTCTCTCTCTCTCTCTGAGATATAAGATATAAGAAAGAGAGAGTACGGCAAAGCAATAGAGGATAGAGAGCCCATATGAGCTTTGGAAAGGCCCTCCACGGATTGTGTGTGGTCCAATGACATGGATCATTATATTCCAAGAGAAATACATACTTGGCTGCCTGTCTTCATCAGAGATAAAAAAAAAAAAAAGGAAAAAAGATATCGCTTGTGTAAGGGTGCATTGCATTTGTTTGTTTCTATTTTATTTTATATAGAAAAGCGATGTTTTTCAAGCAAAATAATTATTTCTTATAAAAGTTATTTATATTAACTTCTATGTAATAGTTAAAAACATATTTTTTATTTTTTAAATAGAAGCTGTTACGAATATATATATATATATATATATATATGAAAAGTGATTTCTTTATTTTTTTTATTTTTTAGGTTGGGGGTGGGGGAAGGACCGGAGTCTCTAACTCTGAGGATCGAACTCACAATCCTCCACTACTCCTCCACTACTGTTCCATGTGCACTTATTGCAAAGGCATTTGGCTTTATTTTTAAATTATATATATATATATATATATATATATATATATATATATATATAAATTAGTTGAAATGAAATTTGGCAGTAATTTGGATTGAAGAGCTGGAAAAATGTTCAGGTTGAGCCAAAGAAATAGGAGGAAAAATAAAAATTGCCTTGGGTTAGGCCGGCCCGCTAGTCCAATAACTCGAACATTCATTTTTTATTAAATAACAAATTACATATATGAGCTATAAATACTTGAATTTAGAGTTTTTAACCTATTTTTTTACTTAAAAAAATCTAAACTAATAACAAATATTGGCAATATATATATTGATTCACTTCACTATTGTATCAAATTAAGTCATTGACATTTAGTTATCAAATAAAAATCAAGTTTCATTTATCATTCTCACAACTAAAGCAAAAGTAATAACACTACTTACTAATAGTTTATTTTTTAATTCATTATAATAAAATAAAAAAGTATTCTTTTATTGACATTTTATGAACTATACAATTAAAAAAATGAACAAGAAAAAAAATTTGGCCCATGGTTGCCATATTTTTAATATTCCCATTGCACTTAAGAATTTACCAGAGTAATTTTAAATTGAACAAATCTTAAATCAAATATTTTTTTTATAAACAAAAAGTTTTAGTGGATTTGTTATTCATCATCTCATTTGGTTCAATATATAGTCCTTGGGTTCTTTGAACATCTATGTAATCTAGATCCTAAACATGTCTTCAAATCATTAAGTATTTATAGAGGTATTTACACATCACAAGTCAGTAACATAACCTGAAATTCAAGCCTAAATCAAAGTGATACATGAATGGAATATTACTTGGGTAAATCAATCCCATTTGCACATCATTGACAACTTTAAATCTATAGCACACCTAACAAACAGAAAATTTGTAAATTTTGATCTTTAAAAAGATTTAAATATGTTTTTTATTTTTGCAAATAGAGTAAATATTGATTTTGGTCCTTATAGAAATTTGGTTTTGATCTTATGTAAAAATATGCGTTTAATTTTGAAATTTTTTATTTAATCCTTATAAATATTTTAAGAAATTTTAATTTTTATAAATATCACCACTTAAAAATTGGCCAAACACATCAAGACTAAAATCAAATGTTTTTTAAAAACATTGGATTAAAATTATATATATGAGTGGAGATCAATTTACTCCATAAGTAAGTCTTGCACACTTACTTCATTCTATAACCCTTCATCCATATTGAATTTAATCAATCCGATCATTGATTTATGCTATATTATATTGATGATCATGCATGTCTGTGATACCCTAGGTACACGTGTCCTTGAACAGGTTTAGTATAGCCCTAGGGTCTCCCGGGACCCACATGTGTCGCCGGAAGGCCCTAGATGTGTGAAGGACCAGAGGGGCTAGAGCTGGAGTTGTTGCTGTAGGATTCTGCAGAACAGCCTCGTTGCAGCGAGCTTTGTTAGCTGTAGCGAGTAGCTATTTCATCTGGCTTGCTGCAACGAGCAAACCCAATGACAGTACAGCGTAAATCAACTCAGTTTTA
The DNA here is from genome assembly GCA_031216125.1 of Dalbergia cochinchinensis. NCBI lineage: Eukaryota > Viridiplantae > Streptophyta > Magnoliopsida > Fabales > Fabaceae > Dalbergia > Dalbergia cochinchinensis. The sequence continues at coordinate 68,477,022 of CM062375.1, read as the reverse complement.
TTTGATGAGCTCTAACCCCTTATAAAACACCCCAAGCTCGGGCTCTCTCCTCCCCAAATCGAACCCTAACCCTCCAAGAAGCTCTCCAACCTTCTTTTTCTCTCAATCCATCATCAATCCTTTTCTTTCCAATATCAAAGGTAAGGGTTTATGTTGGTTTTGGTCATCTCCTCCCTCTCCTTCACATGTTCCATAGTTTGGACTTTGTTGTTTCTCCATTGTTGTCAAGTGGGGGTACTCTCGCAATATTGTTAGAGCTAGATTAGAGTTGTTTAGAGATTAGCGAAGACTAATCTTGAGTCAATGTTGCTCTATAGCAGCTGTTAGTGTCATTCCATGTTTCGGAGGTCAAGTTAGTTGTGCCCATATACTCTCGACGCAAAACGTTGAGTGAGTTTGATCTCACAGCTTTAGTTTTATCACTATGCATATGTTTCTTGCATGATATTTGTCAATTATGACATTAGAGATGAAATTATGACTATATGTATGATTTTACAAGTATGGCAAGCTAGACAAAGAGCATGATTTTCAAAGAGCATGAATTATGAATTTTAGAAAACCATGAGACTATGATTGGTGTATAGATTACTATGAAAAGGTTTTATACATATTCATGAAGAGATTTATTGTGAGAAATATGATTTACTAAGTTGTTAGTATATCCAACATGTTTCAAGAGTTGTGACATAGTTATATTTCAAGACTAAAAATTTTGAAATATGATTTTTGGCAAAGAATATAAAGTAGGAATGTTTCATTATAATACTAGAGATTTTCTGATTATGGATTTTCTATTTCAAAGTTGATATTAGAGTTATTAAGTTATAAAGGAGGTTATCTTGAGAAATGAGATTTTAAAAATTCAGTTTTGTGATATTCCAAAAATATGGAATTCAGTATGATTTGTAGTGACTACCAGATACATATTCTATGAGCTTGAAATCAGAATGTCTACAAGCGAGTGATCCTTTGGGTATGATTTCACAATTATAGTTATTCTAAAATCAGGTTGCTAGAGTTGTATGAGTCCAGAGCTTTTAGAATTTCAAGAGTTTTCATATCTAAACAATTTTATAAAGAGCTAGAGTATGAGTATGATTGTATCTAGAAATTTTATATGAATTATCTTGATGATTTTGGGGAATAGAATATTTATATATGAAGGAGTTTGATACCCAGATTAGAGTATATAACAGAGATTTAGAAAAAATAATATGTTTATTGAATTAGAGATTAGACGGTAGCTATAGAAAAACAGACAGCGAGTTAACTGCTGAATCCCGATTGTTAATCTTGGTAGCAAGTTGTCCCGAGAGAACAACCTCATAGAGCAAAAAATGGAACCTATTTACGTGTCCGATTTAGATCCTTGATGGATCATAGAGCAAAGAAATTGCTATGCTATAGTTGACATGCATAGCTAGAGAATGTATTGTTATGCAAGGCATAACTAGAGATCTATGTTTCTCTATTAGAATACCATTATTTATGTTTTCAGAAAATATTAATGTTTTTAAGAGATTATTGATTTTTTTTAGAGAATATTTGATTTAAGAGCCATTATGTATATGAGAAATGATTTTCTTATTGGAATAAGAATTTAGAAATGTTTTCTATGACTTTACGAAAATAGAGTTATCTTTTCTACATCATCATGTATATAAATCTACAAATACAGAGATATCTTTTCTATAAGATTATGTACATAAATACCAAATGGTTTATGATTGTTGCATGTATATTGCATTATGGTATATTCCTTGGTTGTCCTATGTGGGTGGTGGGTGAGAGCTCACTCACTGAGTCCGTTGACTCACCCCTCTCCTTTCCTCCTCATAGATGCAGGTACAGATGTAGCTTAGACTTCGGTTTGGTTGACGCAGTTATTTTTCAGCGATGAGTCTTACTTTGAAGTAAGGCATAGTTTAGGGTCTTGTTAAAGTAGAGTGATCCAGTAGATGTGCAAGTAGGATTCGAGCCATGCATTATTTTCAGATTATGTATTTGATTTTAGTATTTGAACAGTTATGTATATTTCCAGTTCATAATTATGGATTTGAAATTGTAGAGTTTGATTAGAGTTTATGCAATAAACCAGAGATGTATTTATGATTCAGTTCACATGATTAAATCGATTTTTAGAGTGTGATTAAGATAATTTTAAAGTTTCATATGTCAAGTATTTCAGTTTTATAATTCCAGATATAAAGTTCATACAAAGATTCAAGGGAAGTTATGGTTTCAGAATGAAAAGTATATTATTTTATGCATATAGATAGACTCAGAGATCACAAGGCTTACGTGGGATAAGATTCCTCACATGCCAGTCACGTTCCAAAGTCAGGTAGAGACAATGTCAAATTTCAGAAAAATTGAACAACAATAACCATATAATCTATTAATCGATAATTACTTGTATTTACAAAAACAAATTATCCGTCAAAATAAAATGAAACAATGAACTATCAAATCATTTTCAAATTGTATGAAACTTTATATACTTGATCTACTCAGTAGAAACTTTAAATTCAACGGTTGGATTGATGCAATTTGATGCTCAAAAAAGTTACTTGATACTTACTCTTAGAGTAAATGGATATATATATATATATATTTCAACCAAAATTTCAATTTTCACCACCGGGTATGTTCTTCCACCACTAAAGGACATGCACAATATGACAAACCAAAATGCTGCATTCTAGCTTTCAGAAATTTATTTAAGTACCCTAGTTATTAATGCATGCAGGTCATTGATAATATGTGTGTTGGCAGTAAAAATGACTAACATGTAAAATACCTGATCCAATCCAAATCATCAAGCAACATGAGCGTGACACGTAAACATAAACAGCAGCTATTCTTGTACCTAGATTTTTCTTGTTTTGTTTTCCTGTGCTATGAACTTTCATTAATTTCCGTTGCACAAAGCTTGAAGTTTCTATCAAGAATTTCGGCATTTAGTTGCACTAAAAAAAGGGGGGTTCTTGAGCATAGACTAAAGTAGTGTTAGTTGAAATTCACCTTTCACAATTCACATATATACATGCCGAGGGTCCTTGCTTGTCCCATTTACATGGCTCAGCTGGAATTTGCAGCAGTGGAATTTGTTGCTAATAATTGATTAAATTTTGGACTGTGGCTTCATGCCATCAGCTAGGCTTCCATTTTAGCATTGATTGTGTCTCTCGAAGTTATGTTTTGTTTCAATGGAATCCAATTACAGTATCATAATAATACTGCCGCACCAAGTTTAGACGAAGTCACTTCACCTAATATTCAATCAACGGTCATTCATATATATATATTAATCTGTGTGTGAGTCTTATACAAATACCTTTATAAATACTATGGAAGAGAAAATCGGGACCGGATCGGCCAGTCCGACCGGGAACTGATCACCTGATCGATCCAGTTAAACTCAAAAAATTGGGAGACGTCAAAACCAGGAAAAACTGGGAAAACTGGAGAAAACTAGACCAGTCTGACTGGGTTTTTTTTGTTTTGTAAAACTAATTTTTTTTTCTAAAACTTAAATATTGATATCTTGTGGTAGTCATAGAGAAAAACAAAAAAATGGAACCAAAGAAGGTTACTAACAAAAATTATTGGGTTATTATTCTCCTCTCTCTGTTATTCATAGAGTGCTCACCATAAACCTCATTGGTTACTAACAAATATTATTTTCAAATGCTTTGTGATCGTGTTGTGAGGTTGAGACTAGAAAAATTTTATATGGATTATTATTATTTTTTAGACCTACGAATATTTTTTTGTTGATTATGTTAATGTTAATAATTTAATATATTTATTTTTATTCTAATTAATCATATGTATATATTTATATATATTTTTGTTACATTCCAGTTGAACCCTGGTTAAACCTCTAAACCTTTGAACCAGTATCTTGAGTAGTTCGATGCCTGGTTCAATTTTCTCTTCCTTGATAAATACTATTATTAAATTTGAAGACTTACCCTAAACTTAAATTAGATAGAATGAGTAACCATAAGATCTAACATAATTGATAGCTAGCTAAGCTTCCCAAACATCTAATTAAGGATTCAATTCATGCAATGTGTATAGAGAGTGAGGGTTTCTTGACCAGAAATAAGAACATGTATGTGAGCTTTATGTCTAGAGTAAATTAGTTATTGCTTCTCACAATGGATATCCTTAGTTCATTTAAAAAATGAAAAAAAAAACTAGATTGAATGAGCTGTTATTTTAATCATCCCGAATTTTATTGTGCCAAAAAAAAGTTTCAAAAACTAGAAGCCATTGAGGATGCCAATTAACTTGATTAACTCTAAGGTGATAATTTGTCTAAGCATGAAACTAATTATATTGATTTTAGGTTTCTGAAAATTAAATTCATTATATTTCTTTGTTCAACTTTGCATTATATATCAAGTTAAGTCGACTCCGACCAAATTTATTTAAAATTCATTTTTAATATGAATAAGTCATAGGAATTGTGACCTCACTACAAGATAATTGAGATTTAGTGGAAGTGTTGCTAATTATTTTTAGCAACATAGTTTATGCATTACACTTGTAAAAACGCTATTAAAGAGTTTTAAGATAACACTTTTCATACTTTTACCAACACTTTTTTAATGTCACTAAATGGTTTTAATAACGCATTTTATTCATAAATGTTCCTAAAAGTTAAATGTAGTATAGTGCGCTTAAAGTAATACTTTTGTGTAATATGATGAAAATTTTTGGTCTTCAATGTGCTAACATTTTTTATTAATATAATTTGTTACAAATATATTATAAAGCATCCCCAATCTTAGTTTCTTTCAAGTTTTATAACTTAATTATATCTATAAATGCTCAAACTTATAAAATTTGTCCAAATATGTTAAGACTGTGCATGGTTGATAGTTTCCAAAATTATGATTTGGTCCAACCAAAAAGTAACATTTTTCTTTTGTTTTTTTTCTGCTCAAATCATAGTTGAGACTAGATGGAGATAAATCAAAACTTAGTCTATACCATCCAAATTATAATTTAATTTGTAGTGACCCAGCCTGATATTTAAGCATGCTACAAGTTGGTCAATCCCTATTTGATCATTAGTTAAATCATAAGTCATGTTCAAATACAAAAGCAATTGTCCAGTCAAAATACTAGGCCAAGCTCAACCCCCATCTCACGAATACCTCAAAATTCACATTTTTTTGGTCATTAGTGAACATATACAACTAGCTTATCATCATCTTAAGAATTAATCCACCCCAAATAACACTCACGATTTGGTTTATCTCATGTTTAGCTTCAATATTAGACTTGGCACTCTTGATAAGTTGGAGAAAGTGTGGATAGTATCTGCTTTAGATAGTTGATTTGGATAACCTAGTATTAACCACCTATATCTTTAAATGGGGAGTGGGAAAATGGCAAACTAATCGTTGGCCTCAAAAGTTGCAAAAAATATCCACTGACCTACTTGCTAAGGCACAATCATGATGTTGCACTAAATCCTTAGCTCACTTACACTCACAATTTATGTAAAGGCCTAATGTAGACAACATTGTGCTGGGCCAATCCAATATATGATTTGTTTTTTTCTTGGATTGCAATCAAAGCCACTGTAAGTATTTGCCGTATAAGGCCATTTTCAGTTTCCCACATTTCCTTCTTCATCGGTAGCATTCTCAACAGTGCCAAAACTTTTCTCCTTTTTTTTTTTAACAGTCTGTATAGAAAGCAATTGATTATATGATATATGTCGCTATTTTTTTTAATTAAAAAAGTTAAACTCACAGTATCAAAAGCAACAATTTATTATACTTCTACAGAAAGTGTTCGAGGAAGCTAATCGGCTATTTGGTTTCATTTTTATCTTTTATTTTCATTTATTGTGTTTTATACTTTTAGAATTTTGTAAAGAAAATAATAAAAACAAGAAATAAAAATTTGATAACAGAATTTTATTGTTTAACTGTTTTAATATTTTCTTCATAAAATTCTGAAAACAAAAAATACATAAAATTAAAAGAGTAACCAAACAAACTCTAAATTTTCTGTTTTTGATTAAAAAAAAAATGCCACACAATATTTCTTTCCGCATTTCCTTCAAATATAGTTTATTTCTAAGCACAACTTTGATTATTCAATTCATAAGCTAAGTAGCTTGTGTGTGTACATAACCTCACAAAAAAGGAAGAGACTTAGAACACGTTTAAATGATAACAAGTTATATTAATAGATAAATCCTTACTTTCTACTAAAATATTAAAAAGGGTGAAAAGAAATGGATTGGTTACTTGATGGAGAAATTCTTAGATGCTTCTAAAATGAGTCTTTTTTTGTTTTATGTATACTTCAGTCAATTCATTAAAAGTGTAGTAAAAATATAATAATGGTAATGATCCACAAATATGAGCTGTGGTAGTATAAATAGAACAGTGCAAGACTTTTTTCTCTTAGGAACTCTAGCTGTTCCAAGTGGTACGCTGTGTATGTAGATGCCTTCCCTCTTAGGGCAGGTGCAGTTTGGGATGTACCTTTTGTCTGTACTACTAAGATATCAATGACCATTACATACGAACAACTTGATAAGACCAAAAATCATTAGAATCCTTAATAAATTTTTCTGTTAGCTTGTTGGAAGTTTGGCTTCATATCTCAGTATTTATAATAATTGTGTTAGGGAATATTCTGTCACTATAGATGCCATCTCTCTTAAGATAGGTGCAGTTTAGGATGTTTTCCTTTGTCTGTACCACTAAGTAATGAATGTCCACTGCATAGGACCCGTCCTATTTCCATTTTTCATCACACTATGAAAACTCCTTACCCTGACAAAGAAACAAACACTTGGAAACACAAAAAATCACTTGGATATCTTAGTGTTGGCTTGGAACTGTGGCTTCATATCTGGTATGATAATTTGTGCCTCCTCAATCACAATGAGAAGCATATTTTTTCCCCCCACTCTCTTGAACCCTGCAAAACTTGAGATATGGTTTAATTTATGAATTTTAGGCAGCATTAACTGCTACCTGTAAATAAATTAGTTCAACTCTTACCTCCTCAGGCATTGACCACAGAATCTTTTCTTTATTTACTAAGGGCTTCACGGGAAGGGGACAATAGGGGCGGGTTACAACACAACTAATATGTAAAGAGAGTTTTGCCTGCTTACAGCAAACTAACAAATTGAATCGGTACTACAGTTTTACTACAACCGTACCCCAAACGTGTACACCAGAGAGATAAATAACAAGTTGAAATGAAATCTACCTTAAGATTTGTTCAGGTGATGTGATGGAGGAATCACCTAGGAAATGAATCCTCTTATGTAAAATTTTCACATAACCTGATATTATATAATCTTCCATTATTAATTCTCTTCTCTCGTGTTTTGTTTGGATCCCACTTTCTGAATCAAGGTGAAATATTACACGACTTTATTTCTTTTTTTTTAGGAGGAATAATTTCCTGTAACCTGTATCTACGCTCTCAAAGTTACATGTGGCTGGATGAGGTGTAATGTATTTGAGTATGTCTTAAACATTTTCATTGGTACTATCAGTAAAACAGACTGCTGAGAAACAATTGCAGTCTCATGTGCTTGTGACATAGAATGTCAGTAATGCATTGCAAATACAATTGCAGGAGCCAAACTGGGTGAAGGGGACCTTTTTGTTTCTCAGTAACAATGCATTTACATTACCAAGGCAAACTTGCGATGCAACAAATAAAGATTGGAACTAGTACTTACTAAAACACCAACAAATATAGAAAAGGCAAAGTAGCTGACAATAATGTCTCATAGTTTAAAAATTTTGCATGCAAATATTTAATGCTCAATTTCACCACTCCTAAACTGCTAGTACGAAGAGCACGTGCAAGCACTAATGTCATGCAGAAAGTTGAGTTCCAGAAACATAATGCCCAAGTCTAACCAAATCCTTTCCCCAAAATCAACACTCGAAGAAAAGGAACTAGCGTTCTATCTGAATAGTTACGTGACTGATGTTATAAACCCTTTTGATGTAGTCTATAACCTTGTCCAGCACCATGTCTGCATCTGCTTCTGGTCTTATTTTAACATGGCAAGCTAGTAAAATCTTACCTACAGTAATGGCCCATATATGCAGCTCATGGACAGCCACTACTTCTTCCATCTCCAGCAGCCCACTTTCAAGCTTAGTAGCATCTATCTCACGCGGCGTGCTCTCCATTAGGACTTCCAATATATTTCGAAGCATATTGATAGTTGTCCCCAAAACAATTACTGAAAAGATTAGAGTGCAAATCAAATCAACTATTTGCCACTCAGGCTTGTACCATATTATTGCTCCCCCAATCATTACCCCAACACTCTGGATAGAGTCCCCAAGTACATGGAGATAAGCCCCCTGAACATTGATATTCCATCGCTTCTTCTCAGCTCCACATTTTGATTCACCAAGAAGTGGTTCAGTAACCTCCTTGTGAGCATGATCGTGCTCATGACTGTCATGTGTATGCTGGTGTCCCTCTTTATGATGCTTTTCATCATCATGGCGTGTGTGATCATCATGAGTATGACGATGCTCATCCTTTGTATGCTTTACATCATGATGATGATGATGATCATGTGTAGGCCCTGAAAATCCATCGCTGTGGCCATGATCATCATGTCCATGTCCGTGTCCGTGTCCGTGTCCATGTCCATGTCCATGTCCATGATCATGACCCAATAGCACAGCCATGATGATGTTAACCACTAGACCAAATGCAGAAACTAAAAACATTAAAAAACCATCCACCTCACCAGAACCAGCAATGATTCTTTCAATGGCTTCATATACCAGAATCCCAGCAAGCAACCATATCAATTGGATCGAAACCAAAGCGCCAAGAATCTCAATTCTAAAAAATCCATATGACTGGCGGGGTGTAGCTTCCCATCCAGCAGCCCATAATGAAAATAAGGAGATGGCAAAGGCTGCAACATCTGAAAGCAAATGCGCTGCATCAGTCAATATTGCAAGACTGTTAGCTTTGATGCCACCAACTACTTCAACGGCCATGAAAATAACACAAAGGACCACTGCTATCAGAAGCTTTCGCATGGAAGTTGATCGTTCCGCAGAATCCTTAGAGATGGATCCAGCATCTGCAAACCCACAAGGTGCTTCACTACAAATCTTACTTCCTCCTGGATTCTTTCCTACATCAGGACGATCTCCACTGATTTCAATAACTTGCGCCTCTTGAGAGCTTTGTGCTCCCATCTGCAATGTATTAATAAAAACGCGACATGTACACAAGCTTTTCAACGCATAAAACAAGAAGCCAGAAAATATCAATAACAGGCATCAATAACTATCAATAACAGGCGTCAATAACTTTGCAAAGTATGTCAGGGACAATATGATCCCAAGATAAACTGCACCAGAAGTACAATGAGAATAAGTAATCAAAAGAAAACTGACGAAAAAGTAAGGCTTGATAAAACCACTATGAGCAGCCGTGCCAACCATCATCCAAACATCAAAGACCTACATTAGTGGTTGTGATTTTATAAACCATCCTCAAATAAATTAAATGTATAAGCATCTAACAAATTTTCCATGTCCTATAGTTCACCCAATTGGGCAAATGGCATTATTTTTCAGCCTTTGATGTACATAACAAGTGACTAACAAGATATTCAAAAAGTAATTTTTGAGAGATGATTTCACAAATGCTACAATCCTTAAGCAATTATCAGACAATAAATTTCAAAATACAACTGCCTTTTGAGCAGACCTCAGGCAGTGCTGCTAAAATGATTCATTTTGAACTACTACCGAGCAGGGAGTTGAAAAGACACAGAAAGGCAACGTAAATTACATATGTTCAAAAAATAAGACGCTGGTTACCATTATTACAGATATAAAAGTTCCTTTGGATTATGGAAATATCCGAACATATATTCTGTTTGCATTCAAACAATATTTGGGTCTAAATGCTCAACGATAGGAAACAGACATCAAAAACAAAGTCGGAAATTAAAAGAAACACCCTTACTCGGAGTATGTGAATGAGTATGAACATGAATGAAATTACTACTTGAGGAAAATCATGATACAATTCAGAATTCCATACATATCGTCATGACCAATAATCCATACAACCAGAAGGTCTTGGAAAGCCTCGGATTGCAACACAAGTTCCAATAACATATAAAAGTAACAGCTTTATGATGCAACAAACCCCTAATTGATTCCGAATATAAGGGCAAGGATATGAACTAGCAAATAAAATAGTTAACTGTTAAACATTTAAACTAGTTAATTGATGGTTGAAGCATAATAAGCACTGCTTCACTAATTAATTTACACAAGATCATAATATATATCTCAACAAAATAAAAAAGGTAAAACCAAGTCAGCTGAGAACAGGAGCAAACAGGTGGAGGGTGTCATCAATCAACATAATCACATTGAAATCACCCTCCAAGAGTCTGATTATTGCTACAAGCTGCTCCAACGTTACACGTATTCACACACAAGTGCTCATATAAACATGAGATAAATTATGCAAAATTCAGTACTATTCACATCAATTGTAACAGCATGGCATTGCAACGGGAAAAAAAAGGGTTGAAACAGCATAACAACAAGGGTTCAAAAACAACCTCAAAATTTTAAACCACAAGCTAAAGAAACATGAATTTCATCGAACCAAGGACCGTCAAAACATGCAACAAGGCCTCAAATTAAAAAAAAAAATCACACAAACAACCCCATAAACACAACAAAATCAATGAAACAAGAAATGGGTTTTCAACATTCAATCTAAAAAACCTCAAAATGAATAGAAATAGACTTACTTGGTGTTGAGCTTGAGGTTCCATCTTCAAAGAATTAGAAAAAAAAAAAAAAAAGCGATCTTGGGGATGAGGCTCGAGCTTTGGCAATTCACCACTCTTCCATGCAAAGGATGAAAAGATTAAAGAAAAAGAGACCCCTTTTTTGCAAAACAGAAAAACAAAAAAAAAGAACGAAATGAAAATAAATATATAAACGGAAAGCCAAGATTGGTTTATCTTCTTGACGTATATTCGAGACCCAACAAATTTGGAAAAAAATCAGAATAGAATAAAATAAAATAAAAGAGAGGATTTTTATTGTGAAAAGGGGAAAGGGGAGAAAGAAAGAGAATAATTGATGATAATAATAATATACTGACTTTTGAGGAAAAGGGTATAGAGGGGTGTGTGTGTGAGTTGTTGAGGATCCTCGTCTTCCTCTGTTTGTTGCCGCTGCTGCCGAAGCCTAGAGCAATTATAGGCGTTCTTCGGATCCCCGCCAGTTGCTTCTTAGTTATTAATGTGTGTTATTTGTACTCATAGAATATGATATATCATATTAATTTATAATTTATTTATTATTGATAGATTTAAAATTCATTCAAGTAGACTTCACAACTTATCTAATAATATATGTGATATAAATCAATATCGTATCTGGTACTCTATGAGTACAAATATTATTCATGCCGTGCAACTACAATCCCAACTATCACAAATTACAATAATTGAACCAATTATCACCAAAAATATAATAATTGAACTAGTTTTTTGTTTTTTTGTGTTCTTTTTTATAAAAATAAGTTTAGGACGAAGGGGTTGTTTGGCTTCCCTTTTAATAAAGATCTATTTTTAAATGATCTATTTTTTAAAAAATATTTTTGTAGAAGTAAAAAGTTATTTTATACTTGAATTGAATATTAATTTATGTTTGAATATAATATTAAAATATTTTTTATAAAAAGATAAAAATTATAGCTTCTAAATTTCTTTTTGGCAATCCTATTTTCACTTAAAAATTTTACCCAGATATATTTAAAATATTAAAAGAACTTTATCTCAAATAATACATTGATACAGGCTATCAAGAAAAAAATATAGATTGATATAGATCAAGCTAGATTAGCTAGAATTAAATTAACTTGATTGAGGATATTATAAAGGCAAATGTTGCTATGCTCCTTGTCGAGTAATAAGCACCACGCATCAATCAGTAGCCACATTCAAGAAGCGTGGTTAGTTTCATTCTTCTACTGTGACTAACTCAAATACACTTAGCCATGCTCCTCTCAAGGGGTGCGCGAGAGCATTCGGCACTAGTAGGCATTGACAAAGTGAAGGAGACATTGAAGCAGAGGAGAATAATGATAGTGGTTCAAGGGGCTGTGGACGTCTAGTTAGTATTTTCTATTTAAGTTGTGTTATATGTACTCATTATCTGTAACATATGATATCGGCTGATATCCCATAATGAATATAAATAATTTGTTTTATTTAAAATAAAAAAAGTTGCAAACATTTAGCCACTTTTATTCGATGTGGCTATTTGACTGGTTCGTCATGTATGTTCGCTACTTGACAAGATCAAGGAGAATAGCAGCTGCATAAAAAATCATTACACCTTCTAATGTTGCTCACAGCTAGCTCTATATCAATATTATGTTCGCTGGAAACATATACCAAAATATTATAATTTAAACGTTTTTCTTGCCGGTTATAGTTAACATACATACCTGCACTAAATATGCATTATATAGGTTTTTTCTTATACTTTTGAAATTATATTAATAGTAATAAAATTTGAATCTAGGATCTTTTATATATATATCACTAGACCAATAATTTTTGATAGATCACTAGATCAATACTAGTGACTCATATATATATAGTGCATATATCATATGAAAAAAGTGATTTATTATTAGAGTCGAAGAATAAATCTTGACCATTAAATCTTACATAAATAATCAAGATTAAAATATAAAGTCATGTGATTTTTTAAAATGAGTATTAATTATTATTATTAATCAATTTTCAATCCTGATAACTCATATATAATTATACAATCCAAATTTACTTTTCTTAGTTTTATAATAATCCCCCCCCTCCCACACACACAAATATATATATCCTATTGGATATTTTATTAATATTCTTAAATGTTTCTAGTTATATTTTATTTATTTTTAATTTTATTTATGTTTTATTTTCATATCACGTTTGTGTCGTATTAGACACTCTATCAGAATCGTGGAATGTATATTAAAAGTTAATTATTGATCAGCCATTTAAACAAATCACTCGAATACATAAAAAAAAAAATTTAAAATTATTATACAAAACAAGCATTTTAAATATAAGGTTTTGCACACTGGTTGTGCAGATTGTTTTGCTAAACAAGGCCATAAAGCATGCTGGATATGCTGATTATTCAATTGTTCCTAGTTTTGTTTCAATAGTCTTCATGCCATGGGCTGATGGAATAAGGGTTTTCTTTTTCTATTGGTGCAGTGATTCGCAAAATATTATTTAAATATTTATGAAAAATTGAGCTAATGAATGTAATATTTTCATGTTTTATTTGGTGTTCACTTCAAGAAGAAAATTTGGATATGTTATGTTCTGTGGTGCGCTTCGTGCCATTTTGTGATGGGTATGTTTAGAAAAATTTACCGTATTCTTAGGAATATGGCTAGAAATTCAGTTTGCGCATCAAACACCTTCGAAATAAATTTCCAAAAAATATATTGTTGGTATTAATACTTTTAATAATGAAGAATAGTTCCATAAACAACACACACCACATAATGGGTTTGTTTGAATAAACTTCTAGAAGGAAAAAAAAAAAGATTTTTTAAACAAAAAAAAGTGAAAATATATTTCTAGAAATCAGTTTTTCTACTTTTTTTTTCAAAAACAGATAGGGACTTGCTTGGTAGAAGAAAGAGAATATTGTGGGTCATTTTTAAAAATTATTTAAATTATAAATTTATCTTTATAAAAATTTATAAAAGGTAAAACAATAACCTTTCACTAAACTATTACAACTTTATTTAAATTATAAATCATACCTTTAATTATAATTTTATCAAAAAAAAATATTTCTATATCTATTTACCCAAATAATTTATCCAGTTATAATAAAATGTACTTTTATAGTTATATCTAAATATATATAAATTTTCTATTTTTGTTTTTGATTCTACTTCTAGTTCTACTCCTGAAGAAATGCTTCTTTTATAATTTTAACCAAACAAGCCCAAAAATTAGTGTGTAGTTTTCTTAGGCTTCAGATGTTTATTAAAACAAATTAATTATACTATCTGAATAATCTATTTACTACAATACAATAAATAAAATAATATAAACATTAAAAATTATAAAATATTAAATATTACATGTTTTCCAACAATTTTCTTGTCAATTAGTAAAATATTAAATTTTTGATATTTTACTTAATAAAGAAAAATAATTTCAAGATAACTGGTTATAAGGATTTACTGATTAGAATTATTCCTAATGTCGAATTCTCTTCATATATCAATACCATTCCTACTACACGGGAGCATTTATTGATGATAACTGATAATTAATGTCCTGACTTTTTTGGCAACATCAGCATTATAAACTTGTTCCCCTCTTTGAGAATCGACTGCTGTTTGAACGGATGACGTGAATTATGTCTTGGAAAAGATAAACAAAAAAATCAGGGGCATTCAATACCCTGATACGTTTGGTGTGTAGTGTGTTATTGTTTGTGTATGTATGGGCACATGCTGGTACGAAGTTGAATAATTTTAAATTTTTTAAATTAATTGATTTTTTAATTATTATAAAATGGACAAAATATTAATTTTTTTTTAACAGATAATGAGTCTTTTTGTTTATTAAGAAAATCGTTGAAAAAATGTGGCAACACAAACAAAAATTTGATTGCCATATCATGCCTCCAGTTGGAACAAAATTGGTTAAGGTCTATAGAAGGAATAAAGGTTTTTGCAAAATAAAATCACTACAAGCATAATTGAGCTTTACTAAAATTTGAAAATATTACTAAATCATATAATAATATTGTGAAAACCGTTAGCAACATATATAGACTATATACTATGCCTGAAAAAATATTACTAAAAACTTGAAACATTTTTTATATTTTTAGCAAGATAGAAAAAATTGGGCCAGATATCAAATTAATCAGGTTATTAATTTAAAAATTAATTGATTTAATCAAAATATAATAAAATATATATTTACATAAATATATATATATATAAACGAGACCAATAATAAAAAGGACCCAATGCAGAGCCCAAAAACAGTCACCGTCCAGCCTCAGGAAAGCAACACTGCATCACAGACACGCACGAGTCATGACAGCACGAGAAACACCGACAAAGAAAGGGAAGAAAGAAGGTGATCGTTGCGGCCATGAAGGTGATGCGCCACCCACTCTTTGGGCTCGTTCTCTTCCACGAACATAACTGCCGGCTCCCCACGGTTTCAGCCTTGTTTCCATTTCCTTCCCCTAAGCTTTCGAGCTCAAGCTTCCTGTTCTCCGATACGACCACCGAAGCCACTCAGACTTTGTCTCTGACGATGACTTCACCGTGCTCGTCACTTCCCACAAGCTCTCCAGCTCGAGCTTCACGTTCTTCTTTTTTTTTTTTTTTTTCCATTTTTCATCGAACTGGCGAGTGGTTGAATCGCTCCCCCGGTTTGAACGGTCCGGTGGATTTTGACCAATTTTTTCGGTTGCTGATCGGTTTTTTGTTACACCGGTTTTTGGCCCTTGATTGGTCCGATTCTCAATTAACTTGGTCGGACTCATCGATTCGGTCCGATTTTCTCATCTAGGATTTTTAGCATCATTTTTTTAGTTGTTAGTCAAAAGTTTTAACAATACCTTTTAATAATAAATATTACTAAAAGTTGAACATAATGTAGTGATTATTGATTAATAACTAAGACATAGTACTCTAAATATTATTGCATATAGTACGGATTAATGTATTTTGGATTTTCAAAAAAAACAAGAAGAAATAGGTTGATCTCTCTCTTTAGATTTCAACGCTCTCTTTTCCTTAAAACGAAAATTACCCGACTAAGTATTTAGAGATTTTTTTTTTTTGAAGACAGACTACCAAACTGGACTGGTATTTACATTCATGGACACAATACAGGAAGGTGTGGCCTTAAGTAGGACATAATTCCTCCAAATTGATCCATGGAGGCATTAATTTTAAAATATGAATTGTCATGTTAATTTTAAAATATTACATGATTAAACTTCAGTCAGATTTCTATATTTAAGATTTTTTATGGATTATATTTTTCTGAGTGCTTTAATTTTTATGGGACTATTTATAAGAACGTTATTTTTCATTCATTCAGCTTTGAGAATTTTTATATGTTCTAAAGTATTATACTTGATTGTAAAAACATTGCATTTAATCTATTAAACATATAACAACTGAAAATATCATATATATATATATATATTTTGAATTAAATTTTAGGTATTATAAGTAATAAACTTTTAATTGAATTTCAACTAAAAGAATATTACATATACCTAACAACTTTTCAAATTTCTACTAAAAGACTTTATTTATATCATATCAGAGTCTGCGCTATAAATATTAAAGTAGCCCTTATCTGCAGTACGGAAAGGTTATGGCACGGCTTATTTCGGGGACAGAGTACCCATACACATACGGGGAAATGAATTTTAATATCAACGTAGAAAAGCCTTAATATAAGAATATGTCATTTTTTGAGCAATGAAGGTGGGGTAAGACATGAAAGATGGTTCCTTAGAAACAAATTATATATCAAAATCATCAAAAAAAAATAAAAAACACTCAAGGTACACAATTTGGGTCCAATGGACCTCACTCCTTGACACCTTAAGTAATGTTGCAGCATTGCAAGTATGCTCGCATGTTCTCGGTGCAATGCTGTAATCCAAGGTACACAACCTACATGCAGTGAATTTTACTCCTTGATACATAGATTTTTTATTTAAAAAATTTGGTACATAATCTATTGATAATGAATTACATTCCTAAGTTGGTTTTTTTTTTTTTTTGCACATAATTCACCCCCAGTAAATTCTGTACCCACTACTACCCTGAAATTATTTCCACACATATACAATATCATTGTAATAGTGTCGGCCAAACTTCATAATAACATTTAGTACAACTATTAGTCCATTACTGTCAACATTATCTCCATTCACTATTGCAACAAACCCGCAAGGGCATAATAAATACGCGCCACATGATACCTGTAACCTTGATTACGAACGAGGATCTTAATTTGATTCTCTCAAGACAACAAAGCATATTCCTCTATTTCATCCAGTAAAATAACCGTTTTCATGTTGATCTACTCTGAAACAGAGTCAACCTGCAAGGAAGGTACATAAACTGTTTCTTCATGGTTAATTTGTCATGTACCAATATATTATTTTATAATGATTAAAAGAAATATTATTAGATATATAATATTTCTTCACAGCAAATTTATACTTGTATATAAAATAATTGTGGAGATGAATAAAATACTTTGTCTTTATGTGCTTTTATACTATCAAAATATAAATTCAAAATATAAATTTATTGTAAAAAATATTCTACACCTAACATTTCTCAATAATTAATCTACAATAACTTAATGGAACATGCAAAACTTTGACCCAAAAAAAAAACATTATTAGTCAAATTGAGCATGCAATAGAATTTTTTTAAATTTAATAGGTTTACATACTTTATACTATTTAGTTTGACTAAATTATACATTTGTCATGAAACCTGTAATATCGAGTGTTGTCCCTATATCATTTATGATTTCAACGAAATCTATCATCATTTTTATTTTATTTTTATAATTTTATAACGTAACATACTCTATATTTAATTTTGGACAAGCACTCTCACCCAAAAAAAAAAATTGAACAAACGCCGAAACATATATGAGTATGACCTTAACAAAAAGCAATAAACCACGCTAAATAAAACCAAGAGAGTAGATAATTAGAATTTCACAATATATTTTATCATATCAATGTATGTTTAGTTAGATCAAGTAAATCTGGCAATTTCTGATTGAAAGAGCTTCACCTTCTGATTAAATTGCATTCGATCCAAACCAAAATAGTGAGATTCAATAAAATTTGAATACTAGTAATTTAAATAAAATTAGATATGCATGCCTTATCACGATTTATTAAGTATTAATTTTGGTTACTCATTCTTTACTTATTTTTCCCCTCCACCGTGAGGAATTACTTAATGATGTCAAAATCCATTTCAAAATACGATAGTAGAGGGTATGTTAGTGTTTATGTTGAAGATGAAGCTGTCCCCTCCTCCTTCCTCAGGGTATATATGACCAGACTAATAATGAGGATAGCACTGAGGTCGTGGATTAGGAGATTGATGGACATAGATTATGAGATGGATGGATACAAATTATGAGTTAAAGTGCGCAGATCACAAGCCTAATCAACCTCTTTCCTTTGCTTATTTTTCCAATTGTTCTAACCAAAGCATGATTAAAATTTAACCTCTCTTATTTCTTCCTTTCTTACCAAACAAGTTTAGCTATCGCTTTTCTTTTCAAGAAGGAAAGACAAGAGCCGAAATAGTGGTTAGCTATACTTCGATGATCTATCCCTTTAGCTTTATAAAAGTATAAATATATAAATCACTTTATATATAATAGAGGGACCACTGGTTATTCCTTCACTGCATGAATCCACATGCATCCAAACTGTTTCCTATACGCATCGTTGCTGAAAACATATGGTTCTAGCCAAACAAACTCAGAAAACGCAAATATTAAAAAGGAGTAATGCTATCCAGGAGAAAGCATTATTATAATAAATTCTATAAAAAAATACTAATAGTTGGTGTAACACCTGCTCACTCTACAGATATTTCTAGAAAATTAGACGGTCAAATATGACAAAAGTAGTTAGCATTAATATTAATAGTTAAAATTGTTAAGTACAAATAAAATTGTTCCAAACAAAAGTAGTTAGCATTAATATTTACGAATCAAACTATCATATAACACATAATAAGCTCAAATACATTATTTAAACATAACTCCAAATGCTCATAGAATCTGAAAGAGACTTTCTTCCTCTTGGGTATTACTTGACTAATCTGAAACCACCAGAAAATAGGGATGAGAATTGAAAATAATTCTCAGTAGAGAATGAATATCTCTATAATAGTTTGAACTAAGGTGGTTCCAGCCGTATCTACACGGAAAGTACACATGGCCACATCTCTTTTATAAGAACATAATCATATATGATAGCATAAACAGAATGTACTGGATAATGCATGTCATACAAAACTTATTAAGATTAATCTTTCACTTTCCCCCGTCTGCTTGTCCCACACATAATCGAAGGCCTTCTCTTAGGGAATTCCCCTTCTCTGGTGTTACTTTTAACATCGTGACGACAAAACAAGATGTTTACGCCAAACTAACCAAGGCAGGTAACATAAAAAGACCTTTCATCTGTGTCTCTCTGCCTTCTTGCAGTTAGCGGCAAAGTTTGAAATATTTTTCTTTTCATGATTCTCTTGCATACATTCAAAATATGAGATGCAAAATATTAAAGTAATAAGTAGAAATAGAACTTAATTAACTAAGAGCCAACATGAATATTTGAATATTATAAATAAATTCTAGAAAATAAAACTTAAATCAAGCAGTGAAATAAATGAAATATAATCATAATTAAACTCAAAAATAAGTAAAGTGCATAGATATTTAAGTAGTACAAACTTGATAATTCAAAGTAATATAAATCATTGCTTAACCTTATTAATAATTAGCAACTTTAGTAAAAGATAACTTGAAATGTAAAGGAACGGTAAAGTAAAATGATAATGAAAGATGATTTAATATAAATGAATAATAATTCAAAGAAACTGGAAGTCAATGAGAAAGATAAATAACTGAATAAATATTGAAAATAAATGAGTAATATAGAAGATAGCTAATATAACCATAATTTTACTCATAACACAAATAAACTAATTTTCTTTGAAATCTCTTGTATGAAATTTTTCTGTAAAATCTCCCAAACTTTTATGAGGTTTCTTTGCAAAATCTCCTAAAATTTCATGAGATTGCTCTAGAAAATCTCCTAAACTTTCATGAGATTTTTCTGTAAAATCTCCTAAAAATTCACACATATAAAATTGAGATTTTGAAAAGAATTCCACAATATAACCATGGTTTAAAGAGATTTCTTCCCTATCTTAGAATTACTGTAGGGATAATATTATAATCTCATGATCATTCATTCTTCTCTTTCTTTCTCTTCCTTCCATTTAATCTCTTTCTTCAAGAATACTCAAAGCTCTACACTTGATCTCTTCCAAGAATCCTTAAAACTCTATGCTTGATCTCTTAAAATGCTCAAGGCTCTACTTGCAATTCTATGTTCACCTCACCTCTTTATATAGTGGTTCTAAACTTGAGCCCCAAATTAGACACTTGGACACCAAGTAAGCTTGGTCAACAAGTCTTAAGACTTGATCTCCGAGTAATATATATATATATATATATATTAAACTATAATATTATGTTATTTGTGTCATACATGCATGTAAATACATATGTATAAATATTATATTCATATGTAATCATATGTTTATATATATGTGTGTGTTGAAATGTTACTATAAAAAATGAGTGATAATTTAATCAATATGTAATCCTTTGATAAATTTCTATTAGACTATTCTACAATAATCAATTCAAATAATTAACAAGAATATAATAAATTACTCTATAAAATACTTTATAAAAAAAAAAGAGGATGTTACTGTTGGAGCCAATGAAATGAAGGTAATGACCGAAAAGAATGAACACACGGATATATAAAGATACAAATTAAAGCATTTGCTAATAATATTGAACGTGCAATTAATGTGCAATTTTATGTAATTAACTCATGGCCCAAGTGACCCAACACACGGAAGAAATGATAATGCATGGCCTAAGACCTCACTACTAATGGTAGTTAGCTCCAAGAAGAATCCGAGGAAGACATGATGATTATATGAATTCTCCTCTATGATATTTTTCCTTTTTCTTATTATGGTACAAGTTAACAATTTTCACCCGAATAATATTTCTCATAAAGTGGTTATACATGAATCCGATAGCCAAATATATACATATCTACGCACACTTATAGCTTTTCTATATATCCACAAGTAAAATAACATAAATATTGTACAATGTAATTCTCAATAATGTACTATGATCTCTATCTTCAGTGACACAACTGCAAAAGAACAACTCTCTTAGAAAAAAAATTCCAAATCTTGTCTATATAATTTCACGGTTTATGGGGAAAAAAAATATAAAAATAGTCAAAATGTAAGAAGATAAACACGCACATTATTGTACTTTATTACACACATACTAGCATACATATCATCATGTATCCACATTGCAAGCTGGTGCTCCAAGCAGAGGAACCTGACCCACAAGACCTTTCTTCAAACCCACCAACATGTCACACCTCACATACATACTATAATGTGCTGACCTTATGTCACCAGCCTTCCACTTCAACCTTCCAAGGAACGCCAATTTGAGAGCCACCACTCCATAACCCTCATCCTGCAAAAACCCATTCGACACTTCCAGCGACACTGGCACCGGCGAGCCTCCGATCACTGGAGACACCGCCACGGTGCTATGCTTCTCTAGGTAAAGTGGTGGCAACATGACATGTGGTGTTATGGGTTGGTCCTTATAGGACACAAAGGCATTGAGCCTATCAAAGTAGATTGAGACACGCCTATTAGGGTTCCTTATGAGGATTGTGAATTGCATGGTGATGGCCATGAGTGGTGGAGATGTTGCGTTGAGGCCGTAGATCGCGGCGCTCGCCACTGCGAAGCGAGGCTTTGTGGGGTGGTAAGCAAGCCATATGATCAAGATTATGATGCCAAGTATGAGAAGGGTGATGGTGATGCACATGTAGTGTTCACGTTTGGGAGCATTGATGGGATTGTAGTAGCGAGGTGGCATGTAGGGTTTGTCCATGCGCCTTTGAGGGTGGGTTGGTTTGGGGTGGAAGTTGTGATCAGGTTGATGTTGGTGTTGTTGATGGTGTTGGGTTGGTTCTTCATCAATTTGAAACTGATGACGTTCATCCATTTGTTGTTATGTTGTGTAATGCTATGTGAATGTGGCTTTTGTGATAGATATAGAAACTTATAATGAGAAAGAGGGGGATTGGTGGTGTTGTGGCTAGTTAACAAGTGAAAAAGTGAATTGGGAAATCTCTAGCATAGTGTGATGGAACTTAGGAGACTTGGAACCAAAGTATAAGCACTATCCCTTTTGTCATTTTCATATATATATATATATATATATATATATATATATATATATATATATATATATTCTAAATGTCTGCATATTATGATTAATCTGACTCGAATCATGTTGGCTTATTAAACATATAAAACTTTCACGAAGCTAAATTGTGGCAAATTTCTATATATTTTCTTGGTAAGAGATAAATTTTGCTTTGTTGTATTCATTATTTGATGCCTCAATTAATTATTTTATTAAAACTGTAATAAAAGTGAGAAACAATAATAATAACAATCAAAATTGAGCTGGCAAATGATAAATGGAATAGAATACATAAGAATTTTTTTTAGATGAATGGCTGATCATTGAACACTACTGTGCTTTATATTTTTCACTTTTTTCTGTTTTGTGCTTTGCTTTATCTTTGTTCAAACTTTTTTGCTCTCTTTGCTTCCACTAAGCTATGGGAATAAAAGGAACGTAATAGATTAATAATTAAGACAACAAAAATAGAGCACTGATGTATTGCAGAAGCTATTTGCAATGTACAACATTCTATATGCAACAATCATACGACAGATGATTTCTAATTAACGTGTATACTTTTGGTGTGCATATATGAAACAATTTCGAAAGCAGAATGAGGGTGGATAGATAATTTTACAAATAAAACTTATCAATGAAAACTTTTTCCCCAAACCTTTGGACCAAAACTTCACCTATTTTTTTCAAGTGAAGTCAACGGGTCAATTCAATTATTACTTGACTAACCCAATCCATCCTTTTGAGTTTGGGGGGGAAAATCGTGTCTTTTAATTTCTTCACGGGGTAACCATCACAATTAGCTTCATCATTTGATTCCACCAGTCAAACCTCATAAAACCTACTGGTGGAGCCAAGCCCACATTGCCAGGCCTTGTAACTTCTCGTAAAAAAAAGAAAAATAAAAATGCTTTACTTTTTTAAGAACCACAAGATCAAGATTTGAAGATCGTATTAGTAAGTTTAATTTCAACATTCACAAAAATAAATAAAATAAAAAGGACAGAAAGCGTCCAAAGTGAGAAGAAGACATGAGGAGTTCCATCATCCTTGGATGCATTGGAAAAGCAAGATGATTGGGAATCATCACCATTATCTGATAAAGTGGATACTTCAGTGGATATTCGCTTTTGAATTTTCAAATGTCATCTTCCCATGGTGAAGGACCAGAAACAATAGCCAAAGGGGGGCGACGTGGCTTGCCTTGAGCCCTCCACTATCGAGTGGATAAGCCTAATGTCGACATTGATTTTTGCCTGCATACAACAGATATCACTGAGGTGTCTTCAGGTTTACACGCTTGAACTTAGTTGGACCATGCCTCGCCAAATCCCATTGGCCGTTGCTTCCTAAACATAACATAATGTGTCCCACAATTGCACACTATTGATGCTTTCACTGTGGAAGTTCCTGCTCCTTGGTTTCATCAAGGATCATCACTCTTCAAGAGAAAATGCCATCTATCGTTATGTCCATTAACACTCAGCTTTTTTATTTGTAGTCTAAACTGCGTGGCAGTGTCTTCAACAGAAATGAGGAAAATGGGAAAACAGTGGGAGCAAGGGCAACCAATAACCATTATAGGGTTAAAGGTGTACTTATATTTGATGATACTACTATGCAGATCGCCAGAAGAATTCACACAGGCCTTTAGCATCTTACGGGTACGTAATCTACTAGTTTTCCAAACCTGTTGTCAATCACATCTACTAATTGCAATAGAGGGATCTATTTGAAATGCTCTCTCAGATTTGTTCTAAATCACCAGTATTTAAAGCGTACTAAATTCTAACTAATTTGACTGGAATCAGATCAAATTCAATATGAAATAAACTCTCCTAATGTTAATGTATTCCATCCGTATGACTATAATTCAAGATAGATTGCTTGAAAGTAAGCAATGGCAAACCACTTATAGGATGCTCAATAGAATGAATGCAAAGAAATATTAAAATTGCTAAACCAAAGGTGTTTGACCGGATATTTTCAAAGTACTGGTACTGAAACTAACAGCTTACATATTTACAGCCCTATATTAGTTATTAAACCAAGAAAAAACATACAGAGGAGGGAAGTAAAACCCAAAACTCCATAGTCCAGAGCAATCCCACTAAATAATTACAATCCTAAATTGGTAAGTGACAGTCAAAATAACAAACAAACACCAAGAAAGCTGAAGCACTACCCTATAGCTATCTCCCCTACTTTCTTGCCTGATGATTGAAGAAAAATAGATTCAACCAGACAACCACATCCTACAGCTAATCCATGTTAATGAAAATCAGTATCAACAGTAGCTGCAAGTTAATACTACAGGTAATTTTAGCTTAGACCCAAAAATAAAAATCTCAGGAATCACCATTGGCATCAGCTACTGGATGATCATGTTGTACTTGGCGCACAAACTGCCCTTTAACCCGGGGGCGCTGCTCTGCCAGTGTTTTCCTGCTTTGATATCGAACCTATACAAGAAATTAGAGCAATAAGCAGTTGAATGGTCTTCAAAAATGCCAATCCAATTAACTTGGGCAAATCCCATAGTGTGAGATCTTTAGTGCACGAAGCTATAGGACTTCCAAACTAAGAAAGATCATGGATATACATTTGCCATAAATAATTTCAGAGTAGCTCTTTTTAGTAACCGTATCAACACAAGTTGTAGTACCTTTTTCTCATAGCATCTCTCCTTCCGCTTCAGTCGAAACTTTGTTAGAGCTGCTTCTCTTTGACTTGAGCGATGGGAATTTGTCCCTCTAAACCCATCATAATTACAGCAACCGCTTTCACTCAAGTTTTCAGGGTTGTTCTTGGCCACCACAGTTGAAGTAGCATTTCCATCACTTGCACTGCCTATGCTTTCATGTGCACTACTGTTTTTACGAATCCCACCATCATGGCATAAACTATTGCCAGCACTCTGACCAGCAGCTGAAGAATCATGCCCTACCTCATCCAAATTGCTTTTATCATGTACATTTTGATTAAGGGAAGTGTAAGCAGCATCGCTGGACCAGTGACAATGTGGCTGTTCTGAGTTGTGACTTTGATTGGACTGGGAGGAGGCACTTGTGGGAAAGGGAGAACCCTCTTTCTGGCAGGCTGGTTTCGGATTCCATATGGGATGAACACCAGATTGTGCATATGACCCAGAAGTGAAATTGTTACCATGTCCTTCAGCCTTAATATCAGAAGTAACCCCAGTAACAGGTAAGAGTCCACATTTACTGGTTGATAATTTTGGTCCAATTTGTCCACCAAGGATCAGAGTGGTCATATTCACCTGATTTTTGCTTGTACCACCATACTGACAAGAAGTATCAAGCATATTTCCGGATGATCTATGGGATTTCTGATAATTCCAATCAATGCTGTTTACTTTAGCAGAGTTAACCGATGGTGTTGAAAGAAGGGGCTGCAACAACTTACTATTACCACTATACCTGCACAAAGAAAATGTCAGCCCAAGTCAAGAATCATATGTAGTCACAAAGTATTGTAGTGTGTTGTAATACTGATTTCTCATCACCTAGAGATGAAAGCTTAAGCATATCCTTTAATTTTCTATCCAAAATTGATTAAAGGTAAGGGAACAATCCCAATTGATTATTAACAAAGCCTCTTTGAAGTATTCCTCTGATTGCTGATGAGCACACAAAACACTCACATGTCTGTTATCTCTCTAGAAACATATGGCTATATTTACCATCATTTGGGTCCTTCCATATACAGATTATCAAGCCAGGCTCTCAAAATTATGATTGTAGTCCAGAATCCCAATCACAATTTATTGAGCTTCTACCACTGCTAGTCCTATACATGTAGAACAACATATACTAGACTGGGAAAGCAACAAGAAAGTGGAGGGGGGGAAAAAAGCAAATATCCATAAAGAACTTTGTTTTGCTGATTAACATTTTTTTGCCCTTTGACAGCACAAAGGGAATGTAGAACAACATCTGCATTTGGTATTTTAATCAGTTAGGAAATTAAAAAATCACAAGAAAATAGATAACTGACCGAGAAAACGCAGAAGTATTTGATGGGTTTAATATTTGCTTTTCCTCAGTTGCCTCGCTTGTTTGTTTACATGAGCTGTCAGAATAACCTCTTCTTAAAGTAAGTTCCAATTTTGAATCAATATCAAACTTGGTAGTGTTACCATCATTGAGACTGCAGTTTTCATTTGCAAGCTTTTCAAGATTCTCAAATGTGGCAATCAAGTCAATAGCTCTAGAAGGTTCTCCACTGCATCCTTGAATCTTGGTGTTACAATTAGAATTGGCTTTGCTTAACTCAGCTCTTAAAACTTCATCTTGGCCTTCTGTTTCAGCAGAACAATGGTCTTGTTCTAGCCTTAAATCTGTTGATTTAAGAGTTTTGTTGCAGCTTGCAGCCTCTGATACAAATGCAACTGATCTGTCTGCAAGCATTTTTAGGAGAAGACATAATTGTCAATAAGTGACAAACTGAGAGGACAACATACTAAAAACATGTAGAAAATGAGAGAGAGTCACACACCTCCTGTTTCATCATTATGCTTAGCTGATTTGCTTTCAATTTTGGTAGATTCCTCATACTGCACTACATCAGTGTTGCTCAAGTTCAAAGAACTCTTCAGCTGGGATGCATCCTGCATATTTTCCATACATGTATTCTCAACTTTCAAAAATGGTGATGCACAAGCGCTCTGCACGAGTTGGTAAGACATGTACTTTCTAGGTGAAGTTTCATGAAGCCCACTTCATCTAGAAAGAAAATTCACCTCAAGCTAAGTGACCTTACAGACACATAGTGAAAGAGATCATACGTTGTGTGTCTTTATTGTTACACTAATCTAAATTCTGATTCTTATGATTAATTATGATTAATGCTATTTATTCATCAAATTTGATTGTTTGATATAAGCTTGGAGCTTACTTGAGCCTCAATCAAATTTTCACAGCATTCATTATTTTTCTGCGAGGAAGCCACGAAACTGCTAGATTGATTGCTTGCAGAATTGTCTTGTGAAGCAATTGTAAGTTTTTCAGGTGGAAATGTTGTATTTTGAGGAGGCATGCTAGTCTGTAAAAATAATGTACAAAGGAAGGGAGGAAAAACATATAAGTAAACCAGTAATCCACACTACTAAAGAAAGAAACAGAGAAAAATATTGAAAAAATATGACATACAGCATGCCTTCTCCATATATGCTGCCACAAGTTCCTAAGTTCGTTCCTCCGAACAGGTTTTATAAGAAAATCAGCTGCACCTTTTAACATGCATTTCAACACCATGCCAACTGAATCATGAGAAGACATCACTGTAAAAACATGAGAATAAACCTGAGCTCATTAGCCACATCTATCTAATACCAAAGATTAAGAACAAGTGGTGACAAGTCAAAATACTTATGACAGGAATGTTTTTGCAAACATCATGCTCCATGATTAAAGTAAGGAGTGCAAATCCAGATACTGATGGCAACTCCACTTCTGTTAATATGAGATCTAGGTCAGTTGCTTTACTCTTCAAGGTCTCCCATGCCTTTAATCCATCAGAAACTGCAGTAACTGCATGGAAAAAAAAATTACTGCATATAGATTATACAATTATGGAACACATCATCACAAAACGTTTCTCCTTGTATAAGCCAAAAACTTCCCGTCATAGGTCGACAGAAAAAAAAAGCAGCTTATTCTATTAAAAAAACAAATATTCATTACATATATATATGGTATTCAATTAAATTTAAAAACACACATAATTGACATGCATACAAAATAGGTATAGGTATCCCATTAACTGTTTTTTGATGCATGCGTTAGGACACCCTTTGGGAATTTGCTAAATTGTTTAGTGCATCAATTAGGCTGTGGACTATTTGAGAGTTTACTAACAAAAAAGCATAGGTAACAAAATTATCATAAATAATCTATATTTATTATATAAAAATTTAGCTACCTTTTGGTCCTTCTTAATTTGTATTGAATTATTTTTTAAGTCCGAACCCATATTTAAATTAAGATTATGAAATAATAACTTCCACCATTATACCCTAAACTCGATAGCTTTTACCTCTATACAAAAAAAAAAACTATCCAATAATTTCTAACTTTTTAAAATTTTGAAGGTTCTAACTCAAACAAAACAACAATATATGATAAAATGTAATCAAATAAATAAATTTGAAATTTTACCATTTATATATTCAAATGAAACTTTTAAGTTGTGGAATTTATTTTTTAAAAAATATAAATTAATATACATGCAAGTAAATAATAATATAAATGTAACAAGGATTTAATTTGTATGCACCGAAAGCCATCCAATCAAATTTTCTCATTTATATTACTTTTAAAGTATTGGGAGAAAGAATTGACCATATTTGCTTATGTGGCACAATGCAATTGGATGACGGTGTAAAAATATTTGTAACAATACAAAAATATATATCAGATAATATTAATTGATTTGAATTCAACTGCATTGAGATGCATTTGTTTTAGATTCTGAAAAAAAAAATTGAAATTTAAAATAAATATAATTGAAAAAAATGAAAAATATTTTTTCATAAGCTCACTTTTTAACTCAAAAAAAAAGGTTAACAACTGATTTTTTTTTTCAGATTCTGATTATTTTATAAAAACTTATCCAAATCTATCAAAAATGATTTTTTTTTTAAAAAAAGATTTTGAGGCCAACCCCATCCAAACGCCCCTGAATCTAATGTTTCAAAATCAATTCTAAGGCTCTGAACGGGTTTTCAAACACAAGTCAAAATTCAGAATTCAATCTAATTATTTGTACTTGTTTTTTCAGAAAAAGAAAATCAATCCAAGCAAAAAATTTGTCAGCTTTAATTCTTTTTTTTAATTATTTTTTAAATTGGTTTTCCAATTATCGATTTTTATTCTGCCACCCCTACACAATTAGATCGCACCACCGAATTAAAAGTGTGACCGAAGCGATCACGTTATCCAGAAAAGAACGCCATAAACACTTAAATAGCCATAAAAAAAAACAGACGGAAAAAGAAAATTACAGACGAAAAGGAAAAAAAAGAAAAGAAAAGGAACCAAAAATTGAAAAAAGCACCTAACCTGAGTAACTGCATTTACGAAGGAGAGCAGTGATAATGTGGCGAGTAGAGTGATCAGCTTCCACCAACAGCACTCTCACCGCCATCCGCGGCAGATACCTCTCCCATCTCACCACCACCTCCTCCTCGCTCTGGTCACCGTCATCTTCATTCTTCGTTCTCTGATGATCCTCTTCTTCTTCTTCCTCCTCCTCCTCTGTCTCCTTCATCATCGCATCCTTCTTCTCACCACCATCAACAACATCCATTTTCAAATAACATGCTACATTTCTCTCACCAAAATAACAACAACAAGAATAACCCTAGGCTACAACCATTATTATTCATTATTCACGCATGAATTGCTGCAAGGCAAGAACAAAAAGACGAGAAAAAGGATGAAAATTAACCTCATCCGCTTTAGCGACGAAGGTGGTGGTGGTGGAAGAATCAATCAAATCAGCTGAATTTTGGAAACCGCCTTGGAATTCGGTATTACTACTGCTGAGCGAGTAAGTAGTGACTGATGAGGTGTGCATCTCTCTCTCTCTCTCCCTCTCTCTCTCTCTGTATAACTAGCTTTGTTTCTTCTCTCTCTCTCCCTCCTTCCTGAACCGCTAAGATCGCGAAAAATATCATCAAATCTGAACCAGAATGGAAAATCTCTCTCTCTCTCTCTCTTCTTGTCACTGGATGATCTAAAGGTCGCAAGTTATTGGAGATGCTGACCTGGCTCAATTTCAGCCATCACTTCTCTTTATTATAATCTCTAAATCGGTTCATTAGAAATGTATGAAAATTCTAAATTGGATCTTACATTTCAAAAAAATAAGATAAATTAATTTATTAATATAGTTTCATATAGTGAAAAAAGAATAAATTAGTTGTTTCATATAATTTTAATAATCACTTTTTTTATTATAATTTTTTTTATCTATTTAATCAATTACTTGTATAAAATTTAATTTTAATACCATATAAAAATTACTTATAATATTATCTAATTATATTCTGTTATATAAGTAAATATAAATAACTCTCTTCAACTATGTAGAATTTTCTTATTGGACCGACGAACACATGGACCAACCAGTCGGTGAATATTTTAGCTTAATCAAATCAAATATTTTAGTTGAACTCACATCCTTGCAATATATGAATCGACATGATTACCACCTACACCACAAACTATTTCCCAGGAGGATTCGTGCTTATCGTAACTAATGGGGTTTCAATAAGATTAACTATATAAAACAGTAGATAAGGATTATTTATATTCATACGAGATATCGAGTCGATCTGCATCTTATTTTTCATTAGATGAGACATGAACCATATTCAAATAGAATCTGTATCTCATTCAATGATAAATAATATAAAAATTGATATAATATGTCATACTTTATGAATATAATTATCATTTCTCCAAACAATATTTTTTATCGATATTCAATTAATTCAAGTAATGAAATACTTTGCCAATAATAAAAGAATATACTGCTTCAACCGAATTTGAAATTCAAATCTTGTATATAGATTAAAAAAAAAAAACCCTCGAGGAGTTTGTCTTACCATACTCTAATTTAACTTGAATCAAATAAATTAAAATCTAATAAATTTTCAATATTAATAACAAAAACAACTTAAATAAATAAGTTAACTCGAGTTGAGCTCTATCTACTAGAGTTCAATAATAATAATAATAATAATATTATCATCATCATCATCATCTACATTAAAAAAGAAAAGTTTCCCTACTCAAGTTTATTTTTCCCCTTCGATTGAGAAATTTTAGTTTGAGAAATATTTTCTTAACACCCACTTCCTCAATTTTTTATATGGATACCAAATTCATTAAGTCTCATGGGAAACCTATTTTAACATCTTGTACCTTACTTTTCATTCTGAGAGTCGAATGAACACCCAAAATAATAGACCTCTTTTAATTTTTATATTAAGTTTTTAGGTGATAGCGATTTGTTGGGTCCACTTAATGGACACGTGTTGGTCTTAGGAGCTTCTCTTGGCATCCGATATTTTTTTGCACAGCATTGCCACCTTACGCACTTTTCGTCTTGTGGTGGTGAGGCTAACACGTGGAGTGTCCAGATTTAATATAATTTGCACATTTATTAACAAAAGTATACCTAACTATATTTTTAATACTAAAATTGTGAGAAATATCACTGTTGTAATTTCAGAAAATAGAGCATCTAAGATTATTTTCTCTATCAATAAATATGTTTCTTAGAATTTAAATTCATGTCATTATCCTTATAACAGAACAAATTGCTTAATATTTGTTCAACAGCTTGTTGATAGTATATCTAAGTATATACGATTTAAATTTGGCTCACGTAATTATAGTGCTTGGTAAAATAAGAAAATAAATAGCTAGTTATTTTTAGGTTATTTAATGATACTTATATATAATAAAAATTATTGATTTAAAAATAATTAACCTGTCATTTTCTCTCTGCGTCCAATTCATATGAGATGAGTCTTTTCTTTCATTCTAGATTTATTTATATTTGTTCAAGCTGTACATATCGTAATGTAACACTACTGCCGTCGCATTTGAATTCATGTTATAAGATGTGAAACAGTGGGTATGCCATAGTGTGATTTGATTTTGCTTCTTGAAGTTCGTTGAGTGCCCCTCATGTGGTTCACTATGTTGCTTTGGATTAAGGCTTTGATTGTAGGTAATCTTGCCCATGATTTGTCATGGTTCTTTCATACATTTACTATTCAGAGATTCTTTGACAGCACAACATATACCGTTCTTTGGTAAGTCAACATATACCATTCTTAATTCACACATCAATGTTATTGTTTTAGTACGAATGAAATCTAGTGATAGTGTAATGAAGTGATGATTCATAAAACATTCAGAAAGAATTGCATATATTAAAGGAGAAACAAGAGAGAAGACATGATTTTATACAAAATACACATCGATTGTAATTTTTGGTTAATTTCCATCATGCATCCTACTACGGAAAACCATTCATACACTTTTAGCAGTTTTCTAATGCATATGATCATAATCGCATTATTATTTTTGAATAATAATAATATAGTCTCGATCTGTAATGAACCCTATGTGTAACAATATATTTATTATTCGAAAAGTAATTTAAATATTTAGAAATCAATGACTATAACTCTTATGTCAAGCAAATAAAATAAGTTCAACGTCAACATTATAGACTTAAATCTAAAGTAGAACCTAACTCAAAAGACGAGCTTATTAAGTGAGTGACTCTCTAAACTTAAATGTTATTCCTGCGTGATATAAATTTTCAATGTAAAACTTGCCATCTCAGTGATCGTATTTAAAGTTTATCGTAAGCTAGGGACTACATCATCATCATCATCATCATCATCATTATTGGATTCAAAAGGGCCACAAGGTCCAAGGATTGCATTATTATGGCTCTTATTTTAATTTTCCACCCGGAGGTTCCCTTTCTGGCAAGTTGCAACAATTTTGGTGGATGAATTTGGACGGGGCCATTCCTTGATGTGGCAGACCAAGTGGAAACGGGGCCATTTTTCAGTCATTGCCGATTTAAATGTGTATTATGCAGCTACAAAGAAAATGATGAAATTTTAAGAAGTTAAATTTTGACATATTGATATTATTAAAAAATTTAAATTGACATATAATTAAATATGTATGATTTTTTAAATAGTAAATATGGTAGTTAACCATATATAAAATATATACTTAGGTAATTGTGTATGATATTTTTTTTACCATTAGTATATCCAAATCAAATCATTCTTATATATCCAACCTTATTTGCCCTTTACACGGCCTTAGTGAAAATATCGTTATTAATTAAATCATGTTGCGGTTTATAGTATATAGTGGCAAAGTCAGAAATTTTATAATTGGGACAAATTAGTTAACATAAATAATATAAAATAAAATAAATTGTCATATAAAAAATATAAAATAAGTCATTTTATAATATTTTTTATATAAATTATTGGTAAATTAGAGTTTATTTTATCATCCATTTTTTCTTAACAAATAAGTCAATAGTTTTTTTCTTAAATATATCTTAAACTCAATATTAAAAAATATGTGTATCAATATATCATTTAACATCAAAATAGAGTATAATAAATAAATAACTAGTAAATAGAAACTCTACTAAGTAGATAAAAAGAGTTAATAAGAAAAAATCTTGAAAAATATATTCTAGAGACATTTATATATTTCATACTTCTATGCCATATATGTTACTATATCAAAAGACTATATATATATGTACTTCAATGGCTGTACGTAGCCCATTCTTTCATCCAAACCATCCATATATGCTATTATATCAAAAGAATATTTGAAATATTCTTTTGATATAATAGCATATATGGATGGTTTGGATGAATGAATGGCTGTGATATTCTTTTGATATAATAGCATATATGGATGGCTTGGATGAATGAATGGGTTACGTACAGCCATTGAAGTACATAAATTGTTGCACTTTCCAACATGAATTATAATTGTACAATAATACAATGATATAATAGCATGTATAGTTTTCACACTCGGATCAATGATCGACTTGGTTAGATCATTGGGTCACTGTTTTAATCGGTGGGTCACTGGTCAAACCAATTGAATTAGATTTATACAAAAAAATATAAAAATTTAAATAAAATACAATAAAATGACAACTAATACACTTTTTAAGGGATCCTAACACAAAACATTAAATAAATAATATAAATTTCTAAATATTATTCATATTTCACAATCATTAATCACAATTGACAAGTTTAAAATATTATACAAACAAAGTTACTATATTTTTTTTATAAGTCCAATTAGATTTTTTTTTTGAGATTTTAAAGAAAGACATCATTTAGCAAAATAAAAGCAAAAAAAAAAAGAAGGAAAGAAAACGACCCAGTCCGATCCGATTCAACCGGCCAAGTTGAATCGAATCGCACTATTTTCAATACGAGATCAATTTAAATAGTGACTTAGACCAATTTTATGACTAATTCATCGATTTTTTGATCGATTTGACCGGTTCGAGCTGATTTTTATTACTACGAAAGTATGCAATTTGCTTGCAATGCAGCTTGCATCGTAGAAAGCATAGAAAGGATTTTACAATTCAGTTGCCCGGCTATGTGGGCAAGCTAAATTAAGTTTTCCGTCAAAATTGGTCAAATTATATGTAGTAACAAATTTCAAGTGAAAATCATCTTTAAGTGATTTATTATTAACCAATCAAATTGTTAAATTTCCGCCCTTGTTACTTTCCATGGCCATAAAGATTTTAGAGTTAGAGGGAGAGAAAAAGAAAAATAGGTAAATAAGTTTATAATTCGATATTTCTTTTATACCACTGATATTCAGAGTTATGATTATGTGTTCCATTGAGTATCTTCCCTCAATTATGTCAATTATATTAGGTTGATCTTACCTCCGTACTCTTAATCACGTTTTGCAATTGGAAAATATGTCTTAGTTGGCACAGGATTAGTTGGTCCACCCTAAGTGGGGGACCAATGATACTACACCTATTTGTTACCATCGGATTTATTTTATATTGATCAAAATTTAATAAAATATTTATCAAATAAATATTTTATAAAATATATCATTTTTAAAATTACAAGTCTATCATTCGTTTACATTAACTCTCCCTTTAGCCACACCACCCATGCACCGCCTACGACCTGCTGTCCCCGGCACACATCATCCATCGAAAACCATCACACTAGTGACCACCAACCCCTTCGGCAGCTTCTCGGTGAGGAACAACCACCAATGAATCTTGATACTTCAATGTCATCAAGTTCGGACTTTTGGGTGAGATCTCAATCTCCACTGAAACTAAGAGACCCTATGCGCACTAATAATCACCTCCAACAAGCCTTGAGATCTCAACTCCCAGCAACCACAGCTTCTATCTCCAATTGGCAATGAACAATTAAAGAATGCCCTGCAAAAAGAGTTTTTAGGATAAACTGAACCTTCACTCATGCTAGCGTTTCAAAATTGTTATTTAAATATTTCAAGTCCCAAGATTTTGCTTTGTCATAGTCCGTGTTTGCACCGTTCACAATTTACATCAAAGTCACGGTCCCTATAAGGAAGAGGAAAGGAAAAAAGCAAGTAGGAAGGACAAAATATAAGAGATTTATGGAGGTTTTGATAATTTTCATGGGCACCAAGATGGTGATTAGAGGCAAAGCTGAGCATGGAGGTGACGGTGTAAGTGGCATGGGCAGTCCAATGGTAACCAAAGGAGGAGGTTGAGGGTCAGCTGTGAAAAGCGGTGAAAGTGAATGGCTTAATAGAAAATTAGAAATGGAAAAGGGTTAAGTTAGACATTTCACAGGGAGGACTAACGGTGGCGCCACACTAGGGGTGGACCATCCAATCTGGTGCCGTCTTAGTTTCAATAACCTCATGCTCATGAGTATATCTTTTTTTCCAAGGACTAAACTTGGGCTGCTTCTAATGCTGAAGTTCTCAACTTCTTACTCCGTGGTTTACACATTATTCTCGCCAATCTATACAAGTGTCGAAGACAATATTAACTAAAATTAATCTACAACGCCAACGCGGAGTTTTTTAATTACTGAACTATAACCACAAGTTATGACACAAAGCTCTAATCAATTCAAATATATAATTGTTTTTATTAGAAATAAAAGCATTATTATACAATCACCTAACAGCGTGAGCTTTCGAAACAAATGGTTTTAACATAATTTTATTGTCCTAACTTGTGTAAATCATGAGTTAAATACCTAACTCGCAGATCGCAAGTCATATACTCAACTTTAACCGTAATCCACATATTTTGTTTGTATATATGAACTCAATGTAGAAATAACAGCACTGATAAGTAAAATGTAACTTCATTCTTATTTAGGTTATCATATAATTTTCACAAATGGTAGCAACTTATCGGGTAAGTTTCTGAATTTTGTCTCATCTCAAGCGTTTTGGTTTGAGGACCACTCATGGTCACTAATTTATGAGGGCCATATTAGAAGCCGCCATCCTTTGACAATGTTGAATATCTTATAGGACTAGGAGTTTGGTAACCTTCTTGATTGTTGAATAATCATTATAGATAAATTTTAATGCGTCACTTAAGGATGATAATGCAAGAGGTGCCGCAAAAAGTTAACTAGAGACCCTAGACAAATCATCATTGAAAGTAACTTAGATTGGTAGATTTCTCTTGAAGGAGTGATACATGATCACTATTAAACTTACACCACATACTTACACCAAGTAAAATATTATAAATCAGTATATAAAAAATTGTAAACCATGTACAAAATCTTATAAACCAATTTGTAAAAAGTTCTAAACTAAAATGGTTTACAACATTACATATTAGTTTACAATTTTTTTCATCTTAATTTACAATTTTTTGAATATTGATTTACAACTTTTTAACTTTATGTAAATATATAGTATAAATTTGGTGGTGAACATTTAACATTCCTCTTCTTTCTCTTGAGACCCTTCTTGCCTTCTCAATAGCACCTTAGTACTGTTGACTGCCTTCATCTACTAACTCGGTTTACCAATTCGCAGTGATAATCAATCAATCGCACGGATCAATTAAACACAAACTGTTAGATTCAAATTCATTCCAATAAAATCACGTTATCACTAATCAAAACAAATTCATTCCAGTAAATGAATGAGAATGTTTCAAAACTTACTTTTTTAGGTACTCTTAACTATTACATTTGATACACTAATTAGCAAAAACCTTTTAACATTAACGGAGGCACCAAAAAAATAATCTCAATCCTCAATTATTGATTTGAGCTTTCTGAAAGTCAAACATACCCTTCAAACTATGATTTCTGAACATCGATCCAAACACGCATTCTAACTACAGTAATGTTGTTATAGTTTCGTATCTACAATACATCAACCATCTAAAACATAATTTAAATTTATAAACATATAAATATCATTAAATCACTAGTTAACATAGTGCTTCGTGTAAAATTCATCTTAAACTCAAATCTATAATAACATTTTTCTAATGACTACTATATTTTGGACATCTTAAATGTAAATGAACTGACATCAACAGCAGAGAGATGAAAAACTACAATTTTACTTTACAACGTCCGTAGAAAGCTACAAATTATGCAAAGCAAGGTAATCAAACTTTGGGGATTGTCATTATTGACACTAGTTCAACAAACATTGATAAATATAGGCCAAGAAAAAAACAAAAACAATATTCCAACCTAGAGAAGAAGTCCTGTTTATATTAGAAAAGGTGATAGTACATTCTGTAAGTAAACTTTGATCAATAGTAAGCATATTAAATAAGAAACATGCATACAAAACTGAAAGTATCAAGCATATATAGATTGTGAGACTCGAGAAGAAAAGAAGATTAGACATGAGCAGTGCCTTGTGTGAACTTTGGATCCTCACATCTATACTTTCCATCTGGTCCAATTCCAAAACCTTTGGGATCAGCAAAGACATTCTCCAGAAGCTGGCTGCGAGGTGGAAGAGGGCTTTCATCTGCAAACTCGACAGCATCATCGAGGACCTCGTCGATTTTCTTCTCTATGGCCTTCAATTCCTGTTCACTGGCTAACTTGTTATCAATAAGATATTTCTTCAATGCTGCAATGGGATCCCTGCCAGCATAGTGTGCCTTCTCAGCTGCAAAACCCGAAACAGATAATGATTAGTAATTATTAAGAACATGCTGAACACAAAACTGCTGCTGCAAGAACAATATGGTTAAAACATAAGAGTTATAAATTTAGCAGGACATCTTAACAAGGGTAAGCTGAGCTACATGTATTAGGTAACCGAATAAGCAATCACATACTAAGGGATCCAAATGTTTAATCAACCCTCAACAATTTTTATTGAACCATTTCAAATTTGGTGATAATAACTCAAGTTTAAGAAATTGATCACTTAGGCTAGAGAACTCTTCACTTGTTAAGCCTAGTATCGGATCCTATTGGATTGCTTTTTCCAAATCCAACGGCTAGTGACAAAGCGGGACCTCTTTCCACCATTAAGAGTTTAGAGCACATCAATGCAAGTTTAACTCCATCAAGATGGGGCATATATATTGCCAACCTATACTGTGAATGACTAAACAACAACAATCAAGAATTGACTAATTTGAACTCAGTAAGGCCACTTCATGATACAAAATTAGGTTAAGTAAACTAGCTATATGACAAAACAATTGTAATAATTATGCATAGTGCAAACTATATGACAAAATAAATGTAATTATGCATAGTGCATCCGAAGATAGGTACCACCAGAAATGGAAAGGAAGATCGTCCACATATTTACTTAAAAATTAAGGACATATTTGAAAGCAGAAATGATCTTAAATGCTCACCAGGGTCACGAAGCTCATCAGGATCAGCCAATGAATGTCCTCTAAACCTATAAGTCTCACATTCCACTAAAGTTGGTCCCTCTCCTCTTCTAGCTCTTTCAATTGCCTCCTTTGCCACCTCTCTGACCTTTAAAACGTCCATTCCATCAACATGAACCCCTGGCATCCCAAATGCTGGGCCTTTCTTCCATATCTGAGGATCTGAAGTTGCCCTAAGGTGTGACATCCCAATAGCCCACAAATTGTTTTCCACCACAAACACAATTGGCAATTTCCAGAGAGCTGCCATGTTAAGGCACTCATAGAACTGCCCATTATTACAAGTCCCGTCCCCGAAAAATGCTAGTGTCACCTCATCAGCACCTTCCTCTTTCAATACCTCCCTTCTGTACTTGCTGGAAAATGCTGCCCCTGTGGCCACCGGAATTCCTTCGCCAATGAAGGCAAACCCACCAAGCAAATTGTGCTCTTTCGAGAACATATGCATGGAACCGCCCTGGCCTCGGCAGCATCCTGTCGCCTTCCCAAAGAGTTCACTCATCACAGCACGAGCCGGGACCCCCTTGCTCAGTGCATGAACATGGTCCCGGTAGGTGCTCACCACACAGTCTTCCTTCTTAAGAAATTTGATGAATCCAGTTGACACAGCTTCTTGGCCATTGTACAAGTGAACAAAACCAAACATCTTGCCCCTATAATACATCTGGGCACACATGTCTTCAAAGAACCTCCCTAATACCATGTCTTCATAGAGCACCAATCCTTCCTCTTTAGTTATAAGCTGCACACACAAATCCAGATAAAACCCATATTCTCAGAGACGAAAAAAAAAAAGGGTATTCCAAACCAAAAATTGAAAATTCATAGCACAAACACTATTTTCAATAACAAGAAGCCGATTGCACAATTAACACAAGAAGAAAACAACAAATTATCATCAATGTGTGAAGCAACCGTACATCTAGAAGAAATGAACAGTGACCCAAATTAAAATTAATAAATAATAATAAAATCATTATTTGAATCATGCAACTTAATGAACTTATAAAGCCAATTGAGTACAACTCAAAATGAATTGAACTGAGTGCAAATTTCAGTTTTAATCTAAACCCATAACACGCAAACAGTAACCATTCACAAAAAGAAAAGATTTTGCAT
Source organism: Dalbergia cochinchinensis (assembly GCA_031216125.1). Taxonomy (NCBI): domain Eukaryota; kingdom Viridiplantae; phylum Streptophyta; class Magnoliopsida; order Fabales; family Fabaceae; genus Dalbergia; species Dalbergia cochinchinensis. The sequence goes on along the minus strand of CM062375.1, from coordinate 68,437,190 downwards.
GTGAAAATGAACACCAATATAGAGGGTTACCAGATTGGAGTCTAATTTGAATCATGCAAAATCATAAAATCCAATTGGGTGCAATTCAAAATGAGCTAAATTGAGTGTGCAAAGTTCAGTTTTCTCGAGAAACCCATCACACATAACCAACATCTATTCACAAAAAACATAGATTTTTCATACGAAAATGACAGTGCAATACGCATGAGCTAAAATTGAGTACAAAGTTCAGTTTAAGAGAAACCAATTACACATATAACCAATAAGCTATTCAAAACAAAGAAGAGATTTTGAATGTGAAAATGAACAAACAAGGATAAAGGGTCACCAGATTGGATGCTGATTTGGGCTTCTTCTCCTTGACAACATCGGAGACAGCAACAACAGGTGAAGACGAAAATGATGGTCGGTGCTGAGAAGCAATAGGCTTAGAGAGAGAACTGAAGCGAAGCTTGTGGTGGTTGGATCCAAAGAAAAATGATGAAGAGAGAGCCTTGTCGCCGGATCTAGTGGAAGAGGAACCCAGAGAGAGAGGGTGAACAAACTTTGTTGCAGACAACGACATTCTTTCTAGGCTGCAACAAAAAACAAAGGATAAACGAGGAAAAAAAGTTGAGGTTGTAATGCTTTTTTTCTTTTATGTGGTGAAAGTGAGAATGAACAGAAAGGGAATGAATATGAATGGAAGGAGAAGAGGAAGAGGAAAATGGGGCGTTATATTGAGGAAACAGAAAAGGGAGAAAGAAAGGAGCTGGCGGAGGAAACGATGTTGTGGGTCTTGGAAATAATCGTCTTAAGCCTTGGGGGCTATGTTGGTAATGCCATGTTTTGTTAGGGGGGGTTTGGGCTCTGTCTTGGAAACTTTTGTAGTCACTTAACTTCAAAATATAGGGAAATAAAGAGAGGACACTAAAATAGAAATTTAACCCCTTAGATAGCACTCTATGGTGGTGATCCGGTCACCAGTCAATGTTGGTCAATAGCTGATCAAATGTCTGTACTGTTCTTGTCAACTAAATACGATACATGGACAATATTTTTTATGTCTCCGTCTCTACTATTTCTGTATTTCTGTCTCTGTCTCTGTATTTATGTTTCAGAACACAAACCAAATACTACCTTAATAATGTATTGTGCAAAATTTCAATTGATGCCAAGAAATCATAAAGAGGAGGAAAAATGTGCCACCAAAATCCAACCAACTTTTCCCGCAATGACTAGGATTCACATATTAAAACCACTTCTCGACAAGGATCGAACAGGACTCATTGATAAATGTTTAAAATCAATTTAAGACAAAACTCTAAAATTGTCCCTCTTAAATACTGTGTATCATACAATTAGATTGTATTTAATTTTAATTAATCAAAACTATTTTAAGTGACTCAATGCTTATTTTGATATAATATTCAAATTTTATAAATAAAAAAAATAATAATTAAATTTTAGTTTGATCCATCCAATATATGGAGATTAAGATATTTGTTTAATTTGGTATTTAGAGTGTTCTCTCATCTAATGGGTGAGAAACTAGTTTCTTGTAGTACAATTAGATAGATTAGGTGTTTGAAGAAGAGGCTCAGAATACAAGTAATTTAGAAAAAGACAATGATAATACTAATGAAATAATGAATTTTGCAGTTGTATAGTTGAGGTTTGGTGTTAGGGTAATAAGCTAAAAAAAATTGAATTTAAGTGACATTTCCGATGCAATATGATGTCCTTTGTTATTTCTCAACTAGGAAAGGACTTTGGATGCTAGTGTATGAATCCTCTAAATTACATCAAGCCTCCAGAAACATTGGAGCAAATATTAAAGCAAGCGATTATGATATGGGATTGCTTCATATTTGGGTAATTGCCTATGGATTTTCCTTTTTGAGACACCACGTTATTCATTTATATCTAAGGCATGATTTTATATTAAATCCTTTTATATTTCACAGGCAAGGCTAAGTAAGTAATGATTGACACGTAAACATTGAGTGATTTGCACTTGCAGTTTTAAGGGGTTGCAGTGGAATGATCACATGAAATTAAGGGTAGAGGCCACGTCAGAATTTTGAAGGGTGGCCAGAACAGAAAAAATTTAACTACAATGGAATGGAATGATCATGTGAACCTCGTTACATGCCAACCTGGCGCTGCATATGGATCATTTCCAAGTCCTTGTCACATGCTCATTGGCATCCATAATACTATTTTTTATTCACGTCAGGCAAAACATCAACGGGTCCATAGCTCAGTGGTAGAGCATTTGACTGCAGATCAAGAGGTCACCGGTTCGAACCCGGTTGGGCCCTTTCAAACTGCCAATATTTTTGTGCACACGAGTTCAAAAGTTTTAAGTTGCCTAATTGATTTGATGACACTTTTTTATATTCTTTTGTTTTGCAATTTATAATTATGAACACAGAAAAAAAAGGGGGGATACGCTTTTTTTTCTTTTCTTTTATTACCTAAAAGTGCATAGGAAAGTGTGATTGGTGATGAATAATAATAAACTTATCAAAAGGAGTCAAGAGACACAGAAAGAACTTTAGAATTTTTTCTGTAAAAGTGAAAATTGAAATCCGCTTTTTTTGAAGCTTTTTTTTTTTTTTCAATTTTCGTGTAAACTTTTTTGACAGCTTTGAAAATACCTTATAAAAATATTTAAAATTTTCTAATTCTTTTAAGTATCCATACAAAGAATTGCATACTTGGTTTATAGAAATCCTCCCAAAGAAATATATTATTCCAAACACAAGGTGCATGATTTGATTATACTTGTTTCTTTTTTGACTTTGTAATTCAATGATAATGACTTTCTTTGGACCTGAGCGATTCAATGATACGTATCAGTCTCTGAACATTTTAATTAGTATACTTACTCCCAACATTGAAAGTTTTACATAGATGTGCAAAGATAAGGAATGATCCTTTTGTTTTCAAACAAAAGGAGCAAGGAAAAAAGAAAAATGAAAGATAAAAAGAGAGGAGTAAATGGTTTCCATCACATTATCAGAATATCTTAAACTCACTACAATGGCCTTTCTATTGTACACACATAAAACCTTGCGTATAACTTACAACAGTCAGTAGCATGTACACAAAGTAGAATAAGATACAAAAGAATAACAATGGGTTGAGAGACATCAAATCCCAAGCTATATATAGACACAACCTACTAGGGAAAATTTCTGTTAGCCTGTACAGTTAGTTGGTTAGTGCTTGATCTCTCTAGCTTACAATGTTCTTTTGTCCTTCAAAAAAAATTTGTCACCTCTTATTTGTCTTGTCCTTGCCTGCAGAACAAGTTCCCTAGTGTCAGAATCAAACACTACTGAAAACCATAACTTTCGTAAATAACATTACTCACCAAATATACTTGATTTCAAAGGAAACCGAATTGATGAACTCTTAGCTCTAAGCTCCCGGTTTTGCTTGTTTCTACTTTGTTTCTCCACAACTGCAGAACCGTTGCTACTTTCCCCAGCCAGAAAATCTGTCACTTTATTTACCTTTTCATGGTACACAGCAGGCGGGGCAAGCCTCAACTGAGGCAAGTTTTCTATTTGAATAAATCTCTCATTTTTCTGCAAGCTGTTCAAGATCTCAAACTGCAAAACCAAGGCTGACTTTAATTAAATGTCTAGAAAGTTTGTTTATGCCTTTTTCATAAGAAGAAATACTTCATTTTTTTGACAAGAATTTACTTCTTAAGTTTGTATAGCATGTTTGAATTAGCATCTAAAAAATAATAAAAAATAACAGAATCAGAAGATAGTGAGTTTTCTACTTTTCTTGTAAGAAGCATGTTAAACGTTGCTTATGTTTCTGCTTTTTGCCTAAAAGGTTCTTTTTGAAAAATTTATCTTTAGACACCACCAGCCATTATATTGTAGGGACGATATATTTAGGTTTGTGTGTTTACCCGTGATATCTGTTGATGTCCATAAATATTCTCTGATAAATCACTTTCATGCAGATGAATGGTGCTTCCATGAGGGTGTTGGCGTCTTGATGAGAATTTGTTAACCAAGCCATTGTCTGCAATGACTGATTTGTTTCTAGACTGCTTGGATTTCTTGTCAGGCATGCACACAGGGCATCCAGATGAAGTTCCTTTGCTTGATGACTCAATTTCAAGACCTTCACAATGTAGATGACTTGCATGGCCACAATTGAAAATTCGAATTCCAGAGCTAACAGAGTTCTTTGTAAGAAGGCCATTACAAATACAACAGACAAGACTCCTGGGAGCATACCCATGAGAGGCCCCTTTCTTAAGTAAACTCATAGTATAAAACGTATCATCCTCTATCAAGGATTTTGCGGCATCCTGAGTGCAGAAAGAAGTGGAAAGAGAAGAGGATCAGGAAAAAAATCAAAAGATCCCTTGAAGATGAAAAGAAGAAAATTCAAATACTGTTACTTATAAGATCTTGAAAGAAGAGAACGTAATGTTTTTACAAAAAGTCTAAATATTCCATGCAATGTGGAAACTATAGCAAGCAATAGTTACAGGTCCTGCATAGTTTTCCAAAGGAAGTCATATGTACATCAAGTTAAGGAAAATAATAAAATTCATTTTGTTCTCAGAAAACCATCTAAGTTTACAAGTATCTAGAAACCAGAATTGAACAAAATACAGCAAAGTAAAATAAATAAATAAATACATAACTATTTGTCAACAATTGTATGAAAATGTAAGGCAATATTGTCATAATGCAAGTCACAGACTATTTTGAATCTGATAAAATGCACCAAGTGACTATTTGCGGCATTCTTCAAACCAGCACACTATTGTAATTTTTTTCATTTTACATGATTATTTTAATACCAGTCAATTGCCAAAAAGAATATGATGAGCATGAATAAAAAGTACGAAAATTCAGATTTAACACAAGTTGTTCTGAAAAATTCTATTTGAAGCTTCAATTGATCGATTTCTAATGAAAATATATGAAGAAAATATACTATGTAAAGCTTGATAAGAGGATCCAGTTAAAAATATAAACAAAGATGAACAGATTAACCATACCAGTATTCTTTTTTCAAAGCCATATGTTCCCAGCATGCCCAATATGGTAAGTTTGAAATCCCCAAATTCTTGACTACCATTATCAGACAGGAGTTTGGACATGATAGTTGGAAGGTGAACAAAACCTATCATTCCCTCAACAATCTCTTTAATGAACTGGCTTAGCAATTTTCTCAAAATATGAGCATTACAAGAATTCGAGATCTTCCAACTGCTTTTATAGCTGCCTTCGTCCAGTTGTGAATCTGCTGATCCAGCTAGCATTCCAAAATAATTTTTTCTTTCATATGGTCTCTCTTCAACGTATGACTCCATCAATGGGTCACAAAACCTGAATGAAAACCAAAGTGTAGTTACTACTTAGAGTGATTGGCGATTATTCAGAGTTAGTAGAAAGTTGTTTGTCATTTATCTAAATAATAAATAATTACCCATTATATTGTGTATCTTAATGATACTTCTACTATTTCATTTCTGTAGGTTAAACATACCACACAATGGTCACATTCTTATTTATTACAGTACAGTACACGACACTTCAATTGAAAATGTTTTGGGCACTGGTCCCCTTTACAGAAGATAATCAATGCCTAGATAAAGGGTGCAGACTAGAGCACAGCAATCGGGAATACTTTGGAACCCCTCAAACCAATAAATTGACCTTTTCACTTTTTTTTTTTATCACATTTATGTTTTTCACAGGACAGAAAGCAGGAACTTGAACTTGTATCTTCTTTATCTATCTTAGCATGGATATTATGCACTTATATACCATACAATTATGATTATTAAAAATTGAAAAACAATGCAACTAAGCTACAGATTGATTAATAAATAAAAATGCAAGCAAGAAAGGACATGTATTGATATTAAACTTACGAGTCAAGTAATTTAAACCAATGAGCCTCTGCCTCTGCAGGGTTTAGACGAGGGGTGTTCCGCTGGCACAGACCAATACAGGCATGCAATAAATTGTTCATGTCATTCACCTGTTGAATTAGTAACCGCTGAAAATGTTAGGTTACCTAAACTTAGGAACACACAAGCACATCCGTCAAAGCATACTTGCATCTTTAGAGCATCATTAAAATGTTATCATTCCAGGAACAAATATACAAACCTCCTTCATTCTTAAAACTGTGTTGAAAACTTTCATATGGGAAGAACCACGCAAGATGCGACTTGAGACTAAAGCTTCTACAGCAGTATCAAGTTTGACAAATTTATCATTCAGATCAGAAAGTGTAAGTGAAAGAGCACTACCAACATCACCAACCCTTTCCAGTAAGAAAGCAGCAGCATCTATAATGCCATATTGTTGGCACAAGCGTAAACAATGTTCCACACGATAGCTATCAAACATTTCGAGAAACTTGAGAACTGAATCACCTTCAAACTGGCATAGTAACTGCAAAATCAAAACATGAAAATATCAAACTAAGTTCTTGCCACAACTACAGCAGCAAAATCACTGACCAAAAAAGCCATTTTACCATATGTGAGAAGATAGAGATGTGTATATACATGAAAAAAGAAGAAGAAGAAGAAGCAAGGTCTATATATCTCCTACTCCAATCCTCAAGACATGAAAGTTTGGAAGAGACAAAAAGCAATAACCACATAAATCAGTGCATGACGTATCTCAAGAACAACAATGCAGATATAAAAACACTAAGCGTTAACAATCAAGTTAGCTTAACAAAATTTAAAATCAAACTAATCTTGTCCGATTAAAAACATTGGTACAAGAACTCACCTCTAGATAAAGCTCAATAAGATCATCAGGCACATGAATAGGATTTTCACGAATGTACTTGGGGAAATTAGATATATTCTCTAAGTAATCAGCGAGTCCTTGGGTGTGATCCTTAACCTGCTTTCCATTAGGAAGATTCACGGTATAATCCTTTCTCAAATTAGACAAGTCTAGGGTGCCAAACAAGTGAAGCTCAATGAGTGTCTTTAAATAAAGGAACAAACTTCTTGGATGAGAGTGAAGTTCAGTGATGATTCGAGAATTTTCATCACTAAAATGACTGATAACCATATGGAACGTGCCCTCCCTACATGTGGTTCAAAAAGAGAAAATGTAAACAAGGAGTATTAAGGCCAAATTATTAGAAATAAAGAAACCATAAAGGTTGTATAACCTGTAAAAAGAATCCAACTTAAGTAAAGCTAATAAGGAGGATTACCTGCTTAGTTCAACCAACTCAGGAATTCGAGATATGACAGCTGATTGAATAGCAGCATGGCCGTTGTCAGTCAACTGTAAGAACATTTTGTTGATAAAGGAGAACGCATGAACAGGCTCATCTACATCTTTCATGTAACTTTCCAATGCAACCACATACTTATGTTGGATGGTATGAATGAATCCACAAACCTAAAACCCAACAAAGAAACTGGTAAAATCACTTGACCCAATAAAAGTTATTATTTGGTACTCCTATACTTCTGAAGACAGTATCATCAAAATGATCAATCTACTTGCCTGATAGTATTGGGCTCTCTCACAGAGTTCTAGGACATATGATGCATCCCACTCTGATTCAGGCAGTACTTCCAAAAGTGCAAGCACTTGCCTCTCCCCTTTTTTTGGAGTTGAACTGTGAACAGAAACATTAGTTGCATAGTACCTATCCGATGTCAAATATTCCAATATTTGACACAGTACACCCTTGGAGACTTTAGCTCTTCGGAGAGCAACATAATATGCAATGAACTCAAACAGATAACCTATGTCCTTCAAAGGCCACTCTTTTATCAACCCATCATCAGTACTGCTAGAGGTTGTATCCATTGAAACAACTTTCATATCAATTAATTGAGTAAGAGCATCTACTGTGTTCTGAACCAAAGTATTTTGAGGTTCAGTGCTCTTGTTATTTTCCTTTTTTGCTTCCTCAACCGATTGATCGACTGAATTCAGTGAAGATGAGCAGGCAATTGAATTTTCATCTTCGACAAATGCACATCTGAGGACATCTAATGTTGCCTCGGTGTCTAACTCTAAGAGAAGATATAGATTCAGGTAGGGTCCTCTGGACACATTTAAATTTGTCTGTGGTTTCAGAGCACTAGATTTCTCTAACAAGAACTCTACAAGTTCTTTTCTAAGAGATTGCAAGCGTGTAGGAGGAATAGTTCCACGACCTGCAAATATATGCAACCAAGGGACTATCTTTAACTAGTACTACTGCAAAACCTTTAAAGCATGAAATAAATAAAAAGAAATTGAAAAAAAAAAGAACAGGAAAATAATTACCTGGTGGAAAAGCAAGGCCTGTAAAGCAGTACTTGAGATAAACCAGCATTCTATACCTGTTAAAAGGACAGGAAAAAGAAGAAAAATATAGATTTAACCGTTTCTTATGAGCAGAAGCAAAACTAACAATTTTCAATGAGAAGAAATGTAGTACATAAGTTGCTGTCAGTTTACTTGTACACACACTTGAGAGACAGCCACTAGTAATTGTAGCTCACTTTCCAATTCAATTTTGTTGTTAGCATAAATGTCTAAAATAAGAAAGGCATATGTTCCACGGAAGATCAGAATTGGGATCAAATAGAAAACGCACATTTTCAACATACGATTTTTTTTTATTTAGTGGTGGCCAATGAATATGAACTAGTCACTTTGCTTTTTCCATGGGAAGTTGGAGGACAGGGAGGGACATAGTAAATAGTAATGTTTAAGGGAGATTACCATGATTAATTACGTTGCTGGCAGTGCCATCAACTCAGTTAGTTCTCTTACTATACTTCTCATGCTTACATTTCTCAAAAAAAAAAAAAAAGAATTTATACTTTTTTGTTTTATTCATAGGGCTACAGGCAAGATCATAAATTGCACAAGCCCACAATTGCTAACTTTCCCAAGCCCACAAAATGATCTGCAGTGACTAGTTGTACATGGGCATAGAGAAAGGCAAATTCAAAGAGTAGATGAAAAAGGAGAAAGGAAACATACCCAAGTGCACTAGCACTTTCCTTTTGGCTATTTTGTAAGACTGCAAACAGCTCCTCAAGAGGTGCCCTAAAGTCGTCTAATCCTTTATTAAATAGATACACCAAAGCACTATATAGTCCATGCTCTTGGCATAATCTGACAACCTACAAAATGTATAAAATATAACCATTTGACAGTTAGGCCAATAAAAGAAATTAATGGAAAGGGAAAAAGACTTCAGAAGATCTAACAAGAACCTGATTAAAATCCAAGGATGAAATATCCATGTGAAGTACACACTGCTCAACCCGCTGTAACCACCCTTTGGCGCTATAATATTCTACCAGTTCTTGCATAATCTTGAGAAAGAGGGACAAAAATACAAAGAAGATTAAAGATATGTAACAATCGAGAATATAAATTTAAAATCCAAAACTTAGTTTTAAGAACGTATCATCAATTTGGGCCAAAAGCTAGACATGAGCCAATACCTCGGGTGGTAGAGATCCAAGCATGTCCTTCAGAATATATGGCTCCAGAAGCTCCAAAAATGTTTCTAGAAAAAATTATTAAATATTTGCAGTGTTATCCATTTGAAGCAGGTAAAAACTGGATTCATAATGTGAGAGCACTCCCCCAAACTATTCATCTTTCCTAGCCAAAAGAAATTATAGAGGCATGTACTGACAATGATCGAAATGAGAAATGAGAACAGAAGCCCTCTTATATATATCCTACGAGGCAAGGCTAAGACAAGTTACCTCTCTGTTGAACATTAGAATCTATGAACTTGGAGAAAATTTTGTCAAAAAGGATATCTGTCCGTTTGATATGACAACAGAATTCAACAGCTACTCCACCAACACGGGTGTACTGCTCCTTTATCTCAGAATGCACTGAATTGTTTCTGCTATTTGAATCACTGGATTGATCCAGTTTTCCAATTTGATTGCAGAATGCCACTGATATATAGGAGAACACTTCATCAACATATGATGTAAGCAACTCCACCAAGAAGGGCATTATGGCCTCATGTACAGCATCCAAGGTTCTAGGAAGGTCAACAACCCCATGAGCATGGCCATCATAAAGAGTCATTGCCATGTTCAAGGCACCCATCCAGTCACCCCCTTTCCGCAAAACCAGAATGCGTTCTTTCCAAGGAAGAAGTCGGGAAACAACAAGATGTGTTGGACCAAGTATATAGATAGAAGCTCCTCTTACAGCAACAGAGTTATGATATGCTTTCTCAGGGTTTCCATATACATTGATGAAGTGAGTATGATAAGAAATCAGATCATCTCCTCCAATACCATCTACCGCAAAACTTGTTTGGTGAATCACAGTTCCATCCTTAGCAAATAAATACAGCTGTCCAGCGGAAGTGAGAACTACCAGCATCTGAGCAAAGATCAAAATCCTTTTAACTACCCTTATGACTATGAAGCAAAGAGATAAAAGAAGGACAAAAGGGAAGGAAATGGTAAACAAAACAAAAAGTGGCCATACTTGAAGCTAATCTAGGGAGACAGAAGATTTTTCAATACCTGGTCATCCAACCAAGCCAGACCTATGGCTGCACTGTCAAGAGACCATTTTCCATATACTTTTAGTTCAGATTTGACCAACTTTGCAACCTGAACTTTCCGTTCCCAGGCAATTGCAAGCAATGAAACTCTTTCAACAGTTTCTGCAGATGTATTTTCTACAAGAGAGGAATATTTAGAAACAAGTCAACATTAAGTATAACAAAATGAATCCATACCAGCAGAACTACATGCTTGTGCCGCCATGTATTTCCATGCAGTATATGGCATGGAACCCTCCCGAATTCCATCTGGCCTGGAAAGTTGAGCATAAACTTGCAATGTAGGACTCAGCCGTACCTATAACAAAGATTTAGTATATTCAGCAAACGATGCACAAAATGTCTCCACAAAGCTGAAGGAAAAATTACAGGACAAAAAGTACATGGAATCAGGCACAAACATCTGAGCTTCATACCACCAAAGCAGTCTGATGGGTGACAAATACGACAACACCTTCTTCAACCAAAGAAAATCCTTCATTGAAGAGTTTCCAACCTGTATCTCCGCCAACAACACCACCCACCATGCTACTTATACTGCTGGCTGAGACCATGGTGTTCCCCTGGGAATAAGGTGAAGCACTTCCACTAAATTCATCAGGAAGGAGAGGTGAAGCTGACAGCACTAAGCCCGTTTTTTGCCCATCAAGAAGACACTAAGGAATTAATACAAGTTCCACAAAGAAGAGAAACATGAGATCAATATTAAATCTACTCACAAATTAACTGTATAAAACCATGTTAAATCCATTGTGCATTAATGCCAAATATCATTTACCTGTGTTTTGATGGAGAACCTATTAAGCAAAGGGACCACTGAGATAGTGTGTAAGAGAACCAGACCCTTACAATCACCAGTAACTGCTTTAAATTGACGAGTATTCTGCGGATCCTGTCCTAGAAAGAATGCATGCACTACTGGTGATGTATGCTCTCCACTAATAACTTTTGCCACTACACCTTTCTGTACATCCCAAAGGGTAACATGACCATCACCGTAACCAGCTAAAAGAAGGTCCCCTTGCAGATTGAAAGACACAGATGTTACTGGAGCATGTGTTCGATCGCCTTGTATACTAAGCAGCAACATCTAACAAGTAAATGGCATAAATTAATAAATGAAGCTTCATCTAATATCAAATCTCACAATGAAACAAATGCTGGAAATTATTAGGATCAGCATTACCAATTTACAATTACAAATAACAACCAAGTTAGTGTTCCTCACGCAACTTTATGCTACACCACTGTGTATAGGGGATAATGACGTTCTTTTTTTTTTCTTCCTTCTGAAATCTTTTTATCAGAAGGTTATTTTTATATGTTTAGATTCTTACCTTCAAATCTTAAACAGAAAACCTTTTGCATTGCTATATTGATTTCCTCATTCATCATGGGAAGCAATGCTGACATTTTCAGTACAAAGTCTGATAGAATCGATTTTCATGTTAAATGTAATACAGAATCAGCTTTCATGTAACATCTAATTTAGACCATTTTGCATATCATATTATAACGTTGCAGGCAAAGATGTAAATTCCCATGATTCATTGAACCATTGAACATGAAGTAACCTAAAAAAAAGCATAACAGAACCAGAAAACAACCTTTCCATCAGTGCTGTCGGCATGATAAATGGAATACTTGCTTGGCACTACAAAAATGAGCCCCTTGGCCATTCCTACTGCAATGTAATTAGCATGAACTGCTAACACTTGTGCAGAACCATGCTCGCGCCTGAATGCTTGTGATGTGATACCCCTTGTGACAGCATTATCAGCATCAACATCGAAATATCCCAATGTCGTTGACCCCCTCCGAACACCCTCCAACCGCATCGGCTGCGCAGCAGCGCCCTCCTCCAAATGCAAGCCAGTAGAAGCATGCTTCTTCTCCAATTCTTCAGCCAATTCAAGTGGCTTCTTCGAAGACTTCACTTTCTTCTTCTCTGCTCTCCTAGCAGCCCTTTTACTTTCAAGCTCCTCTAGCCTCTCTTCCACTAGTAGCTCACTAATTTCATCACTCATCAAACTACCACCATCATCACCATCAAAATCAAAATTCACCTCACTCTTCTTACTCTCTTCTTCCACAAAAGAACCACCACCATCTCCATTCACCACTCCTTCTCTCTCCATAGCTTCTTCACTCATCAAATCATCATCCTCATTGATCCTCTTATTATCACCAGCATCAATATCAAGATCATCATCATCATCATCAACAACAACAACACTACCAGTAGTAGCATCAGTAGTAAACCTCTTCTTCTCATTATCATCATCATCATCATCATCATCATCTAAAGGTGCAGAATTCACTACATTCTTCTCAGAATCATTCCCAACCTCATCAAAACCCTTCTTTTCCTCATTCTGCACACCAATTCCACCACGACCACCATGCAATTCAGTTGCCACTTCATCAACACCAACACTATCATTATCAATATCCCGAAATTCCTCAACTTTCCTTTCCAACTCACCCATTTCATCATCAACCCTAGAACTTCCAAAACCTTCCGATTTCTCACCAGGCTCACCCAATTCCAATTCACTCCTAGAAGAAACATCATCAGAGTCAGCGACCGAACCCGAGCTCAGTTTCTGCAAGCTCCGGCGGGACTTGATCGCCGCCGCGTGAGGCGTCGGGACGGATCTGGAAGCGGCGGCCGCTGCGGCGAGCGCGGCGCCGGGTTTCGCGTTGGACCTGACACCGGCAAGTAAGGACGAGAAGGGACGAGAAACTCGGGTTCGGGTCGGGTCATCGGGTTTGGCCCGAGAAAATGAAGCGGGTCTGGAATGTTGGGTTTGGGGGTTATGGACGGTAGTTTGGGGAACTTGGTGGGTTGGGAGGGAGTGTTTGAGGGGTGAGGAAGGAGGAGACGGAGAAGAGGAAGAGTGGCAGTCGTTGAGGATGTCGTCGACGGTGCGGTGGTGGTGCTGACTGTCGTCGCCGTCGTCGTCGTCGGAGTGAGGGAGGAAGGAGTGGATGTCGAGCTCCATGTTTGGCGGTTGGACTCGGTGCTGGTTGATTCAGCTGTGAGCGGCGAGTAGTGAATAGTAATGATTGATCATTCGCTTCAATTTGGTCTTCCCCTCGTTACCGTCGGAGCATAACAATTAATAGATGAACAAAAATTGAATCGCTGTGTTGAAATAAATATTCACTTTAATCTATGATTCACTTTAATTTTTAAAATTAATAAAATATTATTTTAATTTTTAAAATTTTAAAAAATAATTTAAATTAATTATTTATTATTATTTTGAAAAATAAATTAAATTATTAAAAAAGATGAATTGAATCCCTTTTCAAAATTTTAAAAATTAAAATAATAATTTTTTAATTTTAAAAGTTAAAATGAATTATTTACTCAATATAAATTTTAAGCATTAAGCAAAGTTTATTAAAAAATCAATTTTACTCTATCATGATTTCGTTAACTCAAGTAAATTAATTGAGTTGGGTTTATTTTTCAATTTAATAAATCTATCAAAAAACAAAGAGTATTTCATATTTTTTTTTACAAAAAATTATCATTTTTTTAATTTTAATATTTTTAAATTGATATTAGTTTGATCTTAAAAAAGATAACATGAGTTTAACTCTTAATATTTTAAAATTTGAAAATAAATACATAATTTTATTAACAATTATCAATAACTTTTAATGCGATTCATCTAATTAGCCATATTGTTAATATAAAGTATAAATTAATCTTTTTCTGGTAACAATAACAATATATGTTTTTGGTAATTAATCTAAACTAACTCCACCCTTATTTGTTGTTTCTTTATGCCCCCGCCGTCGGCCCGGAGAAGAGGGGGGGGGGGGTTTATAGTTCAGATTGGGCACTAGTCCACTATCATTCTTACAAGTTGTATGATCTCGACCATTGACCAAAAAAGTTGTGAACTTGATCCAATATATTGTGCTTAATTTTGGGTTCTCTTGGTCCAAAGTAGATGGGTTGGTCCATTTTGTGGCTTAGATGTATAAGAGCTGAACTCTGACTCATAAAGAACAGGGAAAGTAGAACTTGTGTATGTCGCAACAAAAATTCCTATCAGTGAAGGGAATCTCACGTGGAAAGCAAGGAAGGTTTGATTACTAAATGGGACATTTCTCGAGACTTTGTAAACGAGACTATACACAACTGATGTTAATTAAATTGCATCTAAGTGATAATCTAGGAATAATTTCTTTTTTCAATGCACCGCTTCCTATGCTTTTAAAAACACATCAAATTTGTTTAACTTTTGTTAATTAACTCTCATAATCGTTATGACTTATGAGCAATCATTCAAAACATATCTTTCAAAAAAACAAAAAAAAAAACTTGATTTTTCCTTTTCTCTTAAAAATGACACACACACAATTGAGCATTGGCACTTAGCAATTGCTCCAAACTGGTGTAGCCAACTTGGCCCATTTTGTTTCCATTCTTTTCTCACCGCCCATTTGTTGTCGGCTTTGACAACTTGTCTCCCGTTTCTGCAATTAAGCTTAGCTATATAATCCCGCTGACTACTATTAAAATTGAATGAATCAAGTCCCAGAAAAGTATTTTTGTCTGACATTTAAAAGGAGACAGATTGTGGTAGTAGTAGTAATAATAATAATATATTAAAGGGTTACTTTAGTGTATGATATTGGATTTGTATTTTACTTTAATCTCTAAAATTATAAAAATGATTTAATTTAGATCTTTTAATAATTTAAATTAACCTTCACATATTTTACCATAAAGAATAACTTAAAAATTTATTTATAATTTAATAATTAAATTGATATTTTATTAATTTTAAAAATTAAAATGAAACATGTATTTAATCAATAATGATAATAATAATAATAATAATAAAAAAGAAAGATAGCTTTTCTGCAAAACGTCACTGTCAAAACAAAGAAAAGAGCCAAGAAAATGGACTTACCCTACATGAGCGCATTTTTCAATTGAGCAATAATATTTTCATAATTAAAAAATAAATATTTATTTAGATATTTATTTTATAATTATTGGATATGATTTCCTATTATTTACAGCAGCAGGCAACTTCTCAATTTTCAAAAATGTTGCAAGCCTCTAATAATGTTTGTGGTGTCAAGGCAATGCTGGACACGAGAATCATTCTATGGTTGCCACGTGGAATGTAGAAGTGTGTCACTTTACTAGCTAGGACCACACTCCAAATGTTACGGCCTCCATTTGCATAGGTTAGAAGCATTACAGTATAATAAGAATTGTTCAAGTTAATGCTTGAAAACCTTTCTGGGTAGTCCTTGGAAAGTGTTCAACTTCCAGACACTTCAACCACTTCTCTCTCTCTCCTTCTCTTTCAAAATCTCTGTGTGCTTCATTGGCTGGTTAGTTCCAACTTCCATGAAGTCCATGCTATTGTTATTGTTATTGTGTTATTATTATTAGTGGTGCTTATTTAAAGTCCCATTTAATTTGGCTTTAAAGTGCTGTTAATGAGCAATGTTCATTCCATTCAACCCAGTTTTATGAGAAGCAACGCTTCTTAAGCTTCAATTCTTGAGCATCTGCTAGCTAAGAACTTTGAACTAATGAAACCTTAGTACAAATGTAGTAGTAGACAACAATTTAATTATTTTAGAAATAATGGAAGTAATGTTTGGAATGGTTCAGTTTTCAGAAAGATGCGTAGCATTGTCTGCATGTGCTTGTTGATCAGGCTAATGTGTGTCTTTGATGTAAGCATAGAAGATGGCAACAGTGACTGCTTCAAGCAACTTGGTCTCCAGAAGTTCCCATGTTCATTATGGGCCAATTGTCTCGTGTGAGTCTAAAGGGGCGCCAATGAGACTTAGATCTCTAAAGCAGGCTAATACTCATAATGGGATAAGAATACTGAACCAAGTGGATGAGCTTCTGAACAGAACCCCAATTAGAGTTAATGCAGTGCAAGCTAGGAGGAAGGGACTTCAACGCAAGAGAGTCAAAGGTATCATCATATGTGGCATGAATTTGATCTTTGTAGGAACTGAGGTTGCTCCATGGAGCAAAACTGGTGGGTTGGGAGATGTACTTGGAGGTCTGCCACCAGCATTGGCAGTAAGCTTATTGTTATTTGTTTTTACCTTGTTCTATTGTTATTGGTTATATACACTGATTGGCACATTTGGGGTTCAGTGAGTCCAAGGCTCCCTCTAATTAATCCTTCTCTAGGCTAATGGACATCGAGTCATGACCATCGCACCACGATATGATCAGTACAAAGATGCATGGGATACAAGTGTTGTAATTGAGGTATATGGTTGACATTATGAGAAATCAGGTTTCCATTGTTTTCTTATGCGTTTAAATGCATAATGATTTGCTTATTACAGGTAAAAGTAGGAGAAAGAACAGAAAAAGTTCGGTTCTTCCATTGCTATAAAAGAGGAGTCGATCGTGTCTTTGTGGATCACCCTATGTTTCTTGAGAAGGTTGGAATATGTCTGGAATTTTTTTTAGCTATACTCTCATTGCTTTGCTTTCCGGAAATTATTAATGGCTGAATTTCAAGGTCTGGGGGAAAACCGGGACCAAAGTTTATGGGCCTACCACGGGGGAGGATTACCAAGACAATGAACTACGTTTCAGCCTGTTCTGCCAGGTTCTATATCTGTATCCGTGTGGCTGCAAGAGTTCTGTTCAGTGTTCACAGATATTGTAGTTTTTGGTTGAATCGTGTTTCCCATGATACATTTTAAATTATTATAAGAAAAAAACACCATTTGCCACCAGAAATCTACTCTCTGCTAAGTTTGGATTAGTTTTAGGTAATTCTGAGTGCAACAAGGCTACATGTTACTGAGTTATGTGATGGATTAAGTAATATAATGTGTCTGCATGTACATCTGAGTTCATCTCTCTTATTTCAGCAGTCCTACTTTTCCCGTTATCTTTTGTCTTTGAATCATTCTTGTAGGCAGCTTTGGAAGCACCAAGGGTTCTGAATCTTGAGAGCAGTGAATATTTTTCAGGACCATATGGTAAGGACTAAGGTCTCAGATGAAGTTCTTCAAAGCCAACACTCATCATAAAATCTTCTAAGCATGATGTTATAACTTTCGTCATGCAGGCGAAGATGTCATCTTCATCGCCAACGATTGGCACACTGCCCTTCTCCCTTGCTACTTGAAATGCATGTATCAACCATTAGGCATCTATAAGAATGCCCGAGTAGGTCTAAATCGTACTAGACTAGTATAAAGCAGTGCTGTTATATGTTTAGTTATGTACTTAAATAAACATTCATAATCAAACTCCCCTTCAAAATTTTCATTCTGGTTGCTGCCATTTATCAGGTCATTTTTTGCATCCACAACATTGCTTACCAAGGCAGATTCCCATTCGCAGACTTCTCACTTCTCAATCTCCCTGACCAATTTCGGAGCTCCTTTGACTTCATTGATGGGTATGTTTTTTCATTAGTTGTGATTTGTGACCATCAAACACAATCAGATACTTTAACTTCTTTATATTGATCTAATCTTGCAGGCATGTTAAACCAGTTATAGGAAGGAAAATCAATTGGATGAAAGCTGCAATTATAGAATCACAACTGGTATTAACTGTTAGTCCATACTATGCTCAAGAACTAGTATCAGGCCCTGATAAGGGAGTAGAGTTAGACAACATCCTTCGCAAAACCGGTATTATTGGAATTGTTAATGGCATGGACATTCAGGAGTGGAATCCATCCACTGACAAATATATTACTGTCCGATACACTGCTTCAACCGTAAGAATCATTTCTGAGTTAAAAGTATCACTAAACTGTGTCATGGCTCATAACGAAATTACCTAAATGAGAATCTTTTAACAAATCCCCCTACTTAGGTATTGGAAGGAAAGGCTCTTCTGAAAGAAGCCCTCCAAGCAGAAGTTGGGTTGCCAGTTGACAGAAATGTTCCTCTCATAGGTTTCATTGGTAGGCTTGAGGAGCAAAAAGGTTCTGATATTCTTGTGGCATCCATTCCCCAATTTATCAGGGAGAATGTTCAGATAGTAGCCCTTGTAAGTATGAAAAGAATGCAAACATAGTTTCTTGAACCCTTTTTAGATCACAGAAGGAACAAGAAATCTCATTGAAAGCTGTCATGCTATTTGTCTCAGGGAACAGGAAAAAAACAAATGGAAAAACAGCTTCAGCAGCTAGAAGTATCGTACCCTGACAAGGCCAGAGGAGTGGCAAAATTCAATGTTCCCTTAGCCCATATGATAATTGCTGGAGCTGATTTTATACTGGTTCCTAGCAGATTTGAGCCTTGTGGTCTCATTCAGCTACAAGCTATGCGCTACGGAACTGTATGATTCCTGCTCAGCACAATCCTTCATTCCTTGTGATTATTCCTGCCATAAGATTTCCTTTGCTTGCTAAGCTTATGCTTTTCTTCAACTTCTATTCTTCACTATGTTAGGTACCAATTGTTGCCTCAACTGGTGGATTAGTTGACACAGTTAAAGAAGGCTTCACAGGATTTCAGCTGGGTTCCTTCAATGTTGAAGTAACACCTGCCATCATCAATTCATAATTGGGAAAGTGTTTTCTTAGTGGCTTAAGCAATAGCACTAACCATTTTTCAATTTTTGAATGTTTTGCTTTAGTGTGATGCTGTGGATCCTGCGGATGTAGATGCTGTAGCTAAGACTGTCAAAAGGGCCCTTGCTGTCTATGGAACTCTAGCTTTTACAGAAATGATCAAGAATTGCATGGCTCAAGATCTTTCATGGAAGGTGAGTTATAGCAGATACGTAGCAAGCAAAAGCGACGAGAAATTTTACACATATACAAGTCTAATACCTTATATTTAAGCACACTCACAATGAGACTAGACCCCCAATAGTATTATTCAAGATACACTAACATGTTTATGAACTCCACCAACTTTACTGCAATTATGTTTAAGCATGAAGTGTTAAATTTGTATCTATACGATAGCTTTTACATTTTTATTATAGTAGTAGTTGTTGTTGTTGTTTACTATTGTGAAGTTACAAATCCATACTAAATCTCTTTCTTAAGCCTGTGTAACCGGATTTTGTTTTGGCTTAGGGACCTGCTAAGAAGTGGGAGGAAGTGCTGCTAAGCTTGGGGGTTCCTGGCAGTGAACCCGGCATTGATGGTGAAGAAATTGCTCCACAGGCAAAGGAAAACGTGGCAACACCATAAAATAAGAACAAGGATGTGATGTCAGCAAGATTCTGCTAGCCCGCGTTTGATTAATTTTCTTGCTTGGTGCTTCTCATTATGTTTTTATCATGCTTCCATTTTTCCCTTTTTTGGTATTCTTTATAACAATAGAATGACAGAAATTAGCATAGAAAAGATTATATACTATCCAAATCAATCAGGGTGATAACTGATAACATCACAGTAAAGGAGTGATGTTCTACACTGCAGCGGCGTATTCACCAGTGCATGTTTTCAATGTTAGTTAAAGCGGTTTAAGCGAAGATATAAAATTATGAAAGACATGGGTAACTCGTGTATCTAATTTTGCAGAGTTAAAATTGAATATACTTGTAATGAATTTGACTGAATTTGTATGCATTCCTCTCCAAGAGTGAGTTGATGAGTAATTTTGTAAAATGAAGATACACAAAACACTTTTCTTGCTTAAATTCTCAGAATGGATACAAACCAAAATTCTCGAGTTCCGAGAACTACTAAATCATGATCTAATACAAATAGCAATAAATGAATGAAAAATTGAGACCTTCAAAATTCTCAAGAGTAACTTTCCATTACTGTTAATACCCAAAGAAAAAAGATCACATTAGAATTGCTCCTAATCAAACAAGTTGAATCCTATATCATTATCACTTTCTTCCTGTGGTTCTTCCTGCAAAATTACGACAAAATGCAAATTATATAGCCGACACCAATATGACACGGTACAACAACAATGATCAAGCCTTGTCCTACCAAATGGGATCAGCCATATGTGCCTTGTTCTACCAAGTGGCATTGGCAATATCTATCATATGACACCGATGTTCACCAAAAATTGAAACAAAATTTTCAACATAAATCTACCTTCTTCTCCTCGACAGGGGGAGCAGCAGTGGCGGCACTACCACCACTTGTAGCAGTGGCGGCTGGGCTGCAACCGCGACCAGAGCCCCACCTCCGCCGGCGCTCAATATCAAATCCCCACTGCTTTGCTTCTCGGCAAGTTTAGCAAACAAGCTTCACCAGTAAGATTCAACTTCAATCTTTGCAGCTTTCAACGAGGTTGAGATCTTCTCATTATATCAAACATTATATTAAGGATAAAAGAAAGCCATCTTCAACAAAACAAATCATATTCATAGACCCCGTTTTCTTAATTAACAAAATAAATTAGAATCCCACTTCAACATTATATAAAATTGTTCCTTTTTTCTCTCTTTCCAATTCAATGCCAATAAGGGAAAATGGAATATGCCCACTTTCTTCTTCCCAATAAATAAATAAATAACAAAAAATAAAAATTTTGTCCTTTTCCAAACCCAGTTTCCAACTCTGATTGAAAATCTATGCTAACATATAAAAATGCAAAATTGACCCGAAAGAAATCATTTAAATTCAAATATATATATATATATATATATATATATAACCATTATTATTGAATGATCATAATCCAAAATTCCATTTAACAAGGATATAGCGACAGTGATGTTATCATCGTGAAGGATCATGAGTAGTAGCTGCAACCAACCTCTCCTAGCGACATTTTTCTCATTACCCATAAATAAAAAAATTAGAAAAAAGAAAAAGAAAATTAATAACATTAATTTTCTTGCTAGAAAACTTCAATTTTTAGTTAATAAATTATCATAATGGTTTGGAAACAACCAATGGGGAAGTGAATTACCCCAAAGGAAAATAAGGGGGTTCCCTGCGCTGCAGCAAAATGTAAGTTCGATTTGCAATGCAATTCAAGGGTTTTAGGGTTTATGGAAGAAGATTTCTTTTTTTTTTATTATTTTTGGGTCTGAGTAGACAAGTATTATTATTGCTATTTTTTTGGAATGTAGAGAAAGCAATGGACCTCATGTAATTAGGCCCATTTTAAAGCATGATCCTACTTAGCATTAAACTCAAAAAACATGGTGAAAATAATAAATTTCGCCCGATTTATAATAATACTAATAATAATAATTTATTCTTGATGCACTATTGATAAAAAAGTATTATAAAAAAAATTCAATTATATATTAGCATATTAACAAAAATAATTAACCTAATCACTCGATACTTTTAAGGTCTTATTAATAGAAAGATATGATTGAATTAGATAGTCAAAATGTACAGCTTTTTTTCCCTTCTTCTTCACACCCATCCCAGAAGTTATTATAGAAATTACTCTAATTTTTTTTCCCTCTTTTTTACCAAATTCATAATGTTCTTCCATTTTGTTTACCCACGCCACTTTGGTGAATGAGAAGTGCTAGAAAGCCCAAACCAAACTGGCAGAAACGTGTTAAGTACTCATTAGATAGATAGAGGGAAGCAAACCAAATCATTTATAGTTATGAGAAGTTAATAATTATATTATGCCAAATCAATCGGGTTGAGTTGTTTCTCGAGATGCTAAGCGTTTTCCTTGGTGAATTGATCATCTCATTCTTTTCTTCCTAAATGACCAATCACGAAAGTGTTCAAGGGTTTAAAAATGATAAAATCAATGTTATGAACTCATTTACTGTCCCTACAAGCAAGAGGATTGTGTCATTGGATACTACTTACCCTTTTTAACTTCTAGTAAAGTTAGCCTATATAAGGAGGAATCTAAGGCTGCAATATTTTTAACATAAATTTGGGATTATTGGTTATAAGGTCAATTAGTGGCACAACATTTTATACGAATGAACATCATTCTCCCATTCCTTGAATGAACTACTCCATGTTGAGTTCTAGTTGGATTCCTTCCCTTGATATGTCTTGTATTCACTCTGTCATCCTTTCTTTGTCCTTGACCCTTTCCATCATCTTTTTCATATATTTAACATTTACGTAGACAACACAATTTCTTTATCCCTATATAGATTAACTTGAAGAATTTTGTTCAGAAGTTGTTCCAACAGCTTGTGAAGCATCTGCACTTGTTGCTGTAGTAGTTGCTGTTGTTGTAACTGTCACATTATTTTTAGTCCCTCAATAAAGTCTAATTTGAATTGGATAGTTAAAGAGACAATAACTATATATATATATATATATATATATATATATATATATATATATATATATTACAAGTTTTTGCACTATACTTTTCACCTGCAGTAGTATTTGGCATTGCCATTGAAGAAGGAAATGTTATACCGGCTAAGCCATATGGTTTGGGGAGAATTGTTGGATACTGCATCATTTGGGGATATTGAACTCCAAGACCATGACCATGGCTATTATGTGCATATTGGACACTGAAAGGGTAAATATTATGGACAAACCCCACTGGCCTTGATGCCTAGTGGAAGGGTAGTAAGGTGACAATTGCCACCCTCCATAGACAACATAACAATTCTGCAGCAATGCCTACACATAAGTATAGCACAGTCAATGAGGACCATGCATTGCATGCGTAATTTATTCAGATTAACATTTTTTGTACATATAAAATGGACATCAAAAGTAGACACTATAAAATCAGGCATAAGGCAGTAACTTGTGATAGCAAGTGGGACCAAAATTGTGTTTCTTTCAGTAGATTCCACTCTTTTTAGATGTACGGCATCTGATTGTTTTTAAGCATCCATTGCATAAATACCAACCATAGGGTATATTGTGTCTAGTGAATGTCCATTATATCTGCTAATAACAACAAAGAAATTGGATTAAAGAAAAGATAGATAATTAATGTAGGAAAGAAGGCACAAAGTTAACTTGCAATAATAGAAAAAAAAAATTGACTAAAGCCACACATGGTACTTCAATGTTACCCATAAGTTGGATAAGGAAATGTGAATTGGTCAATAGTTTGATGGACAAATATTGATAAAGGACCATGATATAAAGGTGAAGCTAACATTCCAGGAGCTAGTCTAAACCACCCTTCACCCACAATGTGAAGTTGCATTTTAATTTTTCTCAGTTATAGATCACATATAATATTCTAATGCTTAACATTTAATTGATATATAGAATAATGTTAAAGGTAGAATGTATCTTGTTGATTAAAAGGAAATAAATAAAACTAATTTAGTTGATAAGTGATTTTTTTTCAATAATTAAAAGAGCTTGACTTTTAATAAAAGAAGCATAAGGGAACAATAAGTGTTCAACAATATGAAACAAAAAAAAGGGAAAAAACCAAAACGAAACACAAGGGTGGAGGAATGAGAATGGAAGGATTGAGACCGTGTTGAGGAGTTTGTGTATGAGTCATGTTGGCACCAATAGATGCCAAAAAACAATTTGCCCTCTTTCCATCAATTATTGGAGATGGATTCTGACATGCTTTCATTGCTGCCTCTGAATCCTTGAATGTGACCTTGAATTGGAAAAACATCAAAAACTCATTGCTTAAGACCATATGCCAAAGAAATGGATAGGCTAAGAAAATATATAATAAAGCAGAGGACATGTGAGGATTGAAAAAAAATTTAAAAAAAGGCTTACAAAGCCATAACCCTTGGATCTCCCAGTGTTTTTGTCTGTTATAACAACAGCCTCTAAGATCTCTCCAAACTGCTCAAAATACCTTCTCATTGTGTCCCTTTGAGTCTCCCAAGCTAACCTTCCAACAAATATTTTGGTAGAAATCGTATTATTGTGCTGCCTTGAATTGTTGTTACCACCCATCATTTAGAATTGCTTTGTGTAGATGTTACATCATTAGATACACACCAAAAACTGAAGAGAAAAAGGCCAAAAAATTCAAATGAATAATAGCATAATTGGGTTCGATGGGAAAAACCCAGAAAAAACAAAAGTAATAATTAATAAAAGATGAAAATAAGGATATCTTTTCATGAACATTGACTTCAATGAAGACATTAATGCATTTGTGATTCTGTTTGCTTTCTCTTACTTTCATTGATAAATAATAATTCTAATGTCATTACTGTCATTTTATTCATATTCATGCCCAACAACTCCTTAAGTTCCTCAACATTGATGACTCTAACTAAAAAATCATACACTTTTTAGATTAGAAATGAAGAAATTAAAGGAAAGAAGGTAAAGACAAAGCACATAAGAAAATCTAACGCATCAAGAACCATTGAAACACAAAGGAGAAGGGAGAATATTAATAGTATTAGTAAAAATTGAAAAGACCAACCTTTTCTTTTTTTGGCTAAATCACCACTTTTTATGTGTTATGTCATACACAATAATGAAAATATTTTTAGGATCACAAAACATCTGCTTCTTCAGCTTTCATATTAGTGGTGTACAAGGGACGGATTTGGTCGGGTTAAACGAAACCCAAATCCAGCCCGATTTTTAGGCCTGGTCAATTTTTGAAACCCGAACCCGACCCGATAATGACCCAATTATGTCTCGGGTCGTACCGGGTCAACCTGATATTCGAGCAATATAAGGAAATTTGGATACTGTACATAGCAAAGTTATAAAATTTTACAAGTAAGAAAAAAATTTAGAGATATTTTACAATATAGGTTTCAAAATAAAACATATCAAAGTAGAAATAACATCACTTATATAAAATATATTAATTGAACTTTAAAATCTTATAATTTTTCATAAATTATTATAAAAATATATATCTATTAAGGAATTATTTGACTTCAGGCTGGGTGGGCCAACCCGACATATGACTTGAACTAGGCCTAAAAAGTGTACCTGGTCAAATTTCAAGACCCAAACCCCTCCTAATTAGCTTCCCGCCGGGCCGGATTGGCAGGACAAGACAAGTTATGAACACCCCTACTTCATATTGCTTGCACTATTTAAGGTTGTTGTGGGGCTTATGGATATGATAATTGACATGTACATAAGATCCTTTTTCCACAAGAAAATAATATCCTTAATTAATATCTCTTTGTTTCTCTCTTCTTTTCTTTAAATTTCTTTCTCTTTGTATATGCATGTTGATGCGTGTATAATTTGGTAATTGTAGAGAATAGAGATGATAGAGAGAATAACCAAGAGAGAAGATGACTTTTACTTAACAATTTACTTCTATGATTTACAAAATGACATTACCCCTATTTATACTAGAATTATCTTCTATCATATGTTTTGTACATTATTGTGTTCAATCTCCTTCCCTACAGCTGCTGCAATTCAATTCTATGTTAAACCATAGAAGGTGGAGAAAATGGAGTGATTGTCCTTTACGGGCTAAATTTTTATTTGGGAGAATAATAGAAGAGGAATTCATCATAAATTTAATATTACAAACTAGGTACTTTTTTCGCTGATCAATCTAGTCACTTTCACTTTTGATAAAATATCAGAGAGTTTATTCTCCCCACCATGTCAATAGTACATTTTCTCATAATTCACTTTGAGCTAGTTGGTCATTAATTAATCCATACTCTTAATACATAAGTTGAAAAATTTACATTTAGCTAAAAATATGGGCAAATTGAATCTAGATATTGTACCTAAATCTTTTACTTGATAAGTTCCATTCATGTAAACATTCTTAACAAAACCAAAAGATTACGCTTTATTTAACAAAACAAAAAAAAGAGGAAAGAGAAAAATTGATGCTTTAACCATAGCACCAAAATGCTCCACTTCTTTAACTTTGGATAATTGGATTCTTCTACCCATATCACGAACATGTTTGATAGAGGGTGTGAGTGATGAGTGGTTTTGGACACATACCACTTTGGGTTCTTTTTCTGTCTCTTCTTTTTCTTTACAGGTATTCAAGGATAATGTATCTTCCTCTTTTGAATGGCTCGTTGGGAAAAACGTGTAGAAAGGCCTAATTCCTCCAAAAGCTGAATTTCTTATATGGTTTATTATTCAGAAAAGGATTAACACGAAGGAAAGGCTTCGTAGATTTAATTGTCTTCCATTGGATGATACATCTTGTTCTCTTTGTGGTGAAAGTGTGGAAACACTAGAACATATTTTCTTCTCTTGTCAAAGATCGGTTTATATCTGGAATTGCTGTGCTCAGTGGTGGCATATTACTTGGTGCTTGCCAAATGATTCGATTTTATTCTTCGATATGTGGTTTGGTACCCCCTTCTGGGACTTTGATAAAAAAAGCTATAGATCTCACTTCTATACGTTGTTTTCTGGTCTATTTGGTGGATTCGTCACCGTATGGTCTTTGAAAACTTTAAGCCGAATTAGGAGTTGGAAATCAAGAACATATTACGTAGATTGGGTTTCTGGGCACAAGTTTAGTATAATAAGTTACCTTTTTGCCCAAATTTTTTTCACTGCAAAAATTGAGCAGGTACGCTCTTGAAAAATGTGATATTGATGTCTTTTTATTTTGTTCGCAAAGATAATTTTGTTGTTTTCCATCTTAATTGGATTGCGAGAGCAGGGTATACGGTTACTCACATGGCTATATTCCTAACGTAGAGCCATTCGAGGAATTTATTGCTGATATGCTAGTTGTTGATTAAGTTCTCTAATAGAAGGACATCACACATCCCAATGTGATTGTTGCTATATGCATGTTCTACAGTTAGGGGCTCTTTATGTTTTGTTTTATTTTCTTTCTATGGATGTGTTAGAATGTGATTCTGATATAGACATCTAGTATTGGGGTTTTTTTTACTTTTGGTGCATAACTGATCTTTATGTATGTTTATTTATTGCTCCCCTCCATCATGGGATGGTTGAGCTACTATCATTTATAAAAAAAATACCACGAACATATTAAAGTAAACCAAGCAAAACCTTTTTTCTTTTAACACCTTTAATTTAGCATTTTAACTCATTCTAATATGTCAGGGTGGTAGTAGTAATAATAATAATAATAGAGATAAATGGGGTAAACATGTATGACCCTTTTTTTTATAAATGACAATAGCTCAACCTTCCCAAGGGGGGAGCATGAAAATAATACAAAAGGATCAGTTATGCACCAAAAGCAAAAAAACACCCCTATGCTAGAAGACTAAAACAGAATCACAAATAAACACAAACATGAAAAGAAAATAAAACAAAACAAAAGAAATCACCAAGTGAGAAATAAGCAGACAAGAATATCGATGTCACCCTTTACAATAGCGGACCCGCTCAATGTTTGTAGTGAAAATATCTGGGCAAAAAGGTAACTTGTCACACCAAGCTTGTGCCCAAAAACCCAATTTACGCAACATGTTTCTAATTTTTAGCTCCCAATTCGGCTTAAAGTTTTCAAAGATCATATGGTTATGAATCGACCAAATAAACTAACAAAATATATAGAAATGAAACCCAAAGCTTTTTATCAAAGCCCTGGAAGGGGGTACCAAACCATGTATCAAAAAATAAGACCGAGTCATTTGGTAAGCACCAAGTAATATGCCACCACCGAGAACAACAATTCCAGATATAAATCGATCTCTAACAAGAGAAGAAAAGATGTTCTAGTGTTTCCATACCTTCACTACAAAGAGAGTAAGAAGCATCATCCAATGGAATACAATTAATTCTACAAGGTCTTTCCTTCATGCTGAGTCTTTCTTGAAGAATAAACTACATAAGCAGTTCAACTTTAGGAGGAGCTAGACATTTTCAAGATTTCTTCCAAACTAACCATTCAGAAAAGGAAGAAATACCATCCTTGAACCTGTAAAGAAAAAGACAAAACAGAAAAAAAAAGTCCAAAAAGGTATGTGCCCAAAAACACTTATCAGGCACACCCTCTACCAAGCAATGTTGATTCAAGGGTAGAAAAAGATCAATAAGCAATGGTTCTTACTGAGAAAATAAACTTCTCCTCCAATCTAAGTACCACCTCCAACAACCATTTTCCCATCTACCCATTTCCAAAACCATACAATTTTGTTGGTTTGAGATCAAAAACAATCTAAGAAATTTATTCTTCAAACAAACATTCCCTAGCCAAATATCAATCCAAAAGCTCGTTGTTGTTCCCAAACATATATGGCCCTATTGTTTGTGTTTGTACTGAGTCTGATATTACTTCCTTCTGTTCCAGGGTTGAGCCTCTTTTCTTTTTTTGATGAAAAAAAATATGACCCTATTGGAGGAAAAATTTGGCTTTTAGTGAATGAAACATGAAAGGAAAAACAAATGCAAATAAAAAACAAAAATAAAACAAGTATTCAACTTTTTTTTGATAGATAAACAAGTGGTCAACTTGGATGGATGGAAGGGAACTTAGGAGAAAGTATTGGTATCCTTTAGTCCACCCTTAACCACCATTATTCACCACTAAATCAAAGCATTACTAATAATTTCTATTATCACTATATATTACATAACCTAATGACCAACCCAATTTTAATTTCCTAATTAAGGTAAACACTAAATAGGATTGGACACTCAAAGATATTGGTCAAACCTCTATTTGTAAATACGACGAAACATACAAATGAGAATCCATTAGTCGCACTTTCACTTACAAAGATCAAAGTGCTTATGTTATGTGTTTCACATCCACCAAATAAGCAAGTTTAACGAGTGTTTATTTGTTTGTTTAAGCTGCTCTGCATAGTCATCCAACTTGCACCTAGAGCCCAGCTAATGAATCTAGAAAATTTTGATACTGGGATAAAGATAATATATCAGTATAGAAATGAGTGGAATGCATTGTATCTTATTAATTATTTTGTCCCATTTAAAACTAATATAGGGACAAATATAACAAGACAATGAGGATAAAAATATAATAAAATCATATAATTATTATAAAATTTTAAAATTTTTGTGGGGCACCTGTCCCCACTCCTCAATATATAGATCCGCCCATGCTAGAGCCACATGCTAGAGCCACACACAATATATAGTCCACTAATTAAGTGCTCATTCACCAAAGTGTTTTTTTTTTTTTTTTGAGTGGGATCGGAGCATAGAAAAAAATAATAACTTTGAGTTTTGAAAAGAGTGAAAAAAGGGAGAAATAAAAGGAATTAGAGCTGTTTCTCACTTTGACAACAATTGTAACCGCTATAATAATAATAATAATGTATACGTGAAGCTTATTATGAATATAAAGCTAGCCCGTGAGGTAACGTTGTGCAATAGAAACTAAGGAATTCGAGTTCTTTCAATTCTCCGTCATCATTATAATGCCGTTATTGGCCATTATTTCAATTAAACCTTAGATTAGACAAGCTAAGCATCACGTGCCATGAATAAATCTCAAGATTTCTAAGACTAGACCGCCTCGCCGATCCATTGGTTAAAATATAAAAAATGTTAGACAATCAGATTTTTTGTGTTGAGAATTATATGTCATCATTATAATCTTCAGATAAATAAATGAATCATATTACATTATCCTATTCAATAATTATCATGATTTCTGTAAGGAATTATGTGAATATTTTTTTTAATGTATAACACTACCCTTAAATTATTAATTGATTAGTTTTTGAATACACCAAAATGTCCAAAAGCCATAGGATTCACACCTTTAAATTTGTTGAAGTGTGTTATAATTGCGGTATATTCATTTAACCTTGTGATTCATTTCATCCTTTATAGAAAAAGTTTATCCTAATGTTGTTAATCAAAACATTACCTCACCAATATGGGTTAGCTAAGCCGGTCAATTTTCCACTAATGCATCACAATGACTTGGGTTCAATTTACAAATTTTTTTTATTAATGGTGGATGATCTGTAGGTATCTTATTGATGGTAAATGATATGTAAGCAATTTTAGTATGGAGACATGTCCTGATTGGAGATTGGAGTGAGTTTTTCTCTCAACTTAAACTTTTAATTACCAAAAAGAAAAAAAATCTAAAAGTACCTCAATTCCTGTTTTGCTAGGGCTAAAGAATAGAGGCATTCGAAATGGTTCTAAGCATTGTTTTTGGAATACCAGACTGCATCATTATAAGTCCTGTTTCAAAATGTAATAAAGTATCACCGAAAGTTGTAGGGTTGTCACGGTGATAGACGGGGAAAAGAGAAAGAGACAAGGAGGACTTCCTACAAATTATGGCTAACTCTTGTTTCAAATTATACCCACTTATTAAGCTCATGAGCTCATGGATCGGACATGGTTTTTTTTTCCTCTTTCTTTCTTTCTTTCTTTTTAGTTTCTGGTACATGATGGACATAGGTCTTAAAATATTAATTAGACAATAGAAAAAGAGTACAGATTATATTACTGAAAATCAATATGAAAAGTCTTTGATGATAGATCATGTCTTAAAACTGAGAGTGATTATTGTAATTTTTCCAATCAGAGTCACAAATATTGATCCAACATAGTATGACCCCTTATT
The DNA here is from genome assembly GCA_031216125.1 of Dalbergia cochinchinensis. Taxonomy (NCBI): domain Eukaryota; kingdom Viridiplantae; phylum Streptophyta; class Magnoliopsida; order Fabales; family Fabaceae; genus Dalbergia; species Dalbergia cochinchinensis. The sequence goes on along the minus strand of CM062375.1, from coordinate 68,406,272 downwards.
AAGCTCAAGAGCTATGGACATGCATGGTTCTTCTTTTCTATTTTAGTGTTTCGTACATGATGGACAAAGGTCTTAATTTATCAAGCGGATAATAGAAAAGAGAACAGATTACATTATTGAACATTAATATATATAAAAGTCTTTTGTATTTGAACATATCTTAGACGACTGAGATTATTGTGATTGTTCCAATCAAAGAGTCATAATTATTGATCCAACATAGCATGACCCCTTATGACACCCCCTGAATTTTCTGTTAAGAAATTGGTGCGTGTGTATTATCATATCTATGATGGAAAACCCAAAATATCTATTGTATTAGAGAGTGGGGCTGAAGCAGTTGTCAAACCAATACACTGGAAGCAAACATGTCTACTTCAAGGTGCTGGTACCATATACGAAAATGTTTTTTAAAACCATGAAATAAAAACATCACATGAATATATATCATATATTCATATATTATTATAAAAGTGTGCGAGTATATAAAATTCACATGTAGTGAGATAAGATGAATTTCTATATAAGAATTGTGTAACACTATTGATAACGAAGAAGAAAAAAAAATACTATTGATATTAGAAGTGTGTTATTTGTTCTCATTGTTTATGAATATCGTGTCGACTCACCATCCATTCACTATTGGATGAGGTGTGAATTCTATTCAAATAAGATTTATATCTCATCTAATGATAAATAAGATGTGAATCAATATAATATTCTAAATACTATGATTACAAAACAAAACATTTCTTCATATTATATGTCACCAGTCACCACCACCGACACATGCTATCTATTTCATAGCAGAATGAAAGCCAACCTGAGTCTGGTTGCCACAAGGATTCTGATTTTGACTCCCCCAGGGAGCCAATGTTGTTCATCTCTCATTATCATCTAGATCACTTAGAATCCCTTATCCTACCACCTCCATGGCCCCATCTCTCATCCATCGCCAACCTTCCGCCTTGCAAGCCACCATGAAATCAACTATTTACTAATTTATCATAGCTCATTTTAATATTACTGAAATTTGAAACCTTTACAGCACCCACTAATCATCTTTTTATGTCAGTCGGTGAAAAGTGGGACCTCTTTCTAAAGCAAAGGTAAATGGATAACAACCCCATGAATCAAAATTGAGTCCAACATTGACCATCAATCATGACCCCCCTATGGTTGACCAAAATATATTTGTCTCCTATGCATCATGGCAAGGTTTACAATGAATGATCATAATAACCTCGGTACATGACAAATCGGATGCTCCAAAGTAAGAAAAAGGTATCTCTTATATGATTCATAGCTAAACACCTCAATTATTATATTAAGAATATAATAAAAGCTATAAAGATAATAATAATTAAATCATATAAAACTTTTATCTTTTTCATATACATAAAGTCACAAATTAAGTTCCTAATTAAATATTTATAAAACCCAACTATCCAACAACTGTGTTAGCTATCATGATTTATTAAAAAAATTTATATCACTGTAATAACATGAAAAGCTATAAAAAGGACAAAATTCAGTTTTTTCTTAACAATCGAAAAAAAATATAAATGATTGAGGATGTAAAATGTTTTATGCTAATAGTATCAAAACGAATCTCTAACAACTAAGAAAAAAAATATATTAAATTGTTACTACTAAATAGTATTACATAATAATTTAACATTTTTCTTAATTACTCTAAAATCATTTGAAAAAATTTGAGTCCTGGCCCTTATTTCAATTCATATTCTAAAATACATACAAAAAGATACCACATTCAAAGATAATTTGGGTTAGGATTCAAAAAAATTTTAATTCTCTCTTTTTATTAACTTTTAATTCTCTTTCAATCTCCACTTTTCAATGTAATAAAAGTCCAAATTAACTATTATAGCTCATAAGTTCCTTCCTTTTATAATTGATAATACGATTTAAGTGGGGCCACCCCACTATAAAAGCCAACTTAATCGGTGTCATATACCCAATAACCCCCCACAGGCAATCTCGTTCCTGATCACAAAGAAGGAAAGGATTTGATGCCTTTTTGTGTCGGCTAGTCCAACAAGAAACCCGCAAGAAACCTCCTCCTCCCTCCACCACCCTAAACCCAAAACCAAACCCTTTTAATCAACCACACCACAACCTCAAATCAAGTGCCACACACAATCCATCCTCATAGCATCGAAAAAATCTATCATCTCAAAAACAACATTGTTATTAAATGGGGAATTGTGTGTTCAAAGGGGGTTTGCACAATGGGGTCTTGGAGGACATGATGGTGAAGGTGGTAACCTCAAACGGTGGCATCATGGAGCTCTACTCCCCCATCACCGTGGAATGCATAACCAATGAGTTCCCCGGCCACGGCATCTTCCGTAACTGCCGTGACATACTATCAGAGCCTCTGCCACACAACGAAGAACTCCAAGGTGGCGAAATCTACTACCTCCTCCCTCTAAACAACCCTACTTCATCATCTTCATCGAGCAAGAGAGCACAACAAATAATACCCGAAGCTTCTACAACCTTAACACCCTACAGAATGTCCACGTGCGAAAAGAACATCAACAGCAACAACAACCACCATAATAACAAGATGTGGTGGGAACCACATGAAGTGTTTCCGAGGTACAACAACACGGGGGTGTGGAAGGTGAAGCTGGTGATAAGCCCCGAGAAGCTCTCGGAGATCTTGTCGCAGGAGTCGAGGACGGAGGCACTGATAGAGAGCGTCAGGACGGTGGCGAAGTGCGGCAACGGCGTGCCGCCGCCATCTTCCTTGGCGAACTCCGATCAGTGCAGTGTGTGCAGCAGCAGTTGGAAGGGTTCTATGTTGGGTGTAGATTGAAATTAATTTTCTTTGTTTCTTTCTTAAAGTTATATATTATTGTTTAATAACACTGATTATCATCTACTTCATTTGTTCAAGTAGATGATGAACACTAGCTTTGTTTCTTTATTTTTTTATTGTATTTTGTTTCATCTGTAGTTAAGAAATTTTTAGGCATTGGTGTGGTTAGCTAAGGAATACAAATTAGAAGAAAAATTGCATGAATAAATTTTATGCCTTAAATTACACATAATTTATCCAATAAAATTTCTTCTCACTTTTTAAACTCGTAACTAAACATGCTATTGGAGTAAGCAAAATGATGTCTCTATTTATAGTAAGAAACTTTAGTTTTGTAGGATATTTTGTTCCATAATTATATTACATTTTTAATATAATAATTAAAGTGTTGAATTGTAAATAAAATTGCATTTACTTTTTATTTATTGTTTCAAGTAGAGCACTACATAATGATTTTTACTTCTAGTTTTTTTTTTTGTTTGTTTGATGAATTACTTTTCTTCTAGTTATCCTATATGTATGCGCACATGAAGTGATTGTATATCTCATTTAACTAGTTCTATATTCCATTTCACTAGTATATATAACAAGCGGTGCACAATATACGAGATATAAATAATGTGTGATCTATTTATACAAAGAAGCATAATGATTAATTGTTATAATAAAATATTGACTTTTTATTTCATCAGCCCCTTTTTGTATTAGCAAATGTTTTTAGTTTTTCCTTTTGGTCTTTTCCTTTAATTTGTTTGATGAATCCACGATTAGACTATGACTAACTCTCCAATTTGGTCTTCTATAAAAATAATGTTTGATAAATTAGTCCCTAATAAAATTAAAAATTAAACAATTAAATCCATTGAAATATTGAGAAGAAACTAATTTATCTAATTTTTTAAATTATGAGGGATTGGAAATGGTATTTCTTTTTTTAAGAGAGTAATTTGTCTTATATTACTCATTGATGACCAGATTGGTGATTTACTCTTTAGAGTTTTGGGAGCATCAAAGTAATCGAGTAATCTCCTTTCTCTTTTTTATTCTGCCGAGTAATCCCAGTTTTTGTGGTTTTTTACTTTTTGGTCTTGCCTTTTTTTTGGGTTGAAATCGAGTAATCGGTATTCCCTTTCAAGAATGGAAGCAATGAGATAAAATGTGAATTTCATACTCTCAAGCCCAAAACCTTCTGGTTTTGGTAGATAGCCCAAAATTAGTTTTGGTATATATTATGATGGGACTAACCCCAGACCAAAAGCTTCATTTTTTGGTCATGTCAAATGGGGTCATGGTTCAACCAAAGACCAAAAATGGATGGGACCCTGCAAGAGACAAAAACTGAAAAAGAATTAATGTGGTCAAACTAAAATAAATCCCTTTTTCTGTAGCCCATGATCAAAAAGTATTTCTTCCTTCGATGGCCCAAAACAATGGTATTAGACATAAAATTCAGGGTGAAAACCCAAATTGATCATTCAAAATAATAGTGCAGAAGGGCAAGACATAATATAAAATTTTTAAAGTGATATTCTTTAAAAATAAAATTTTAAATTTGTAGCTCAGAGAAATATATCCAGTGTTCCTCCATTTTAGAGGGCGGAAGTTGTCTTAAAAATTACAATTTTGGGATTTTTATCTTTGCTTTATTCTTTAAACACATTTTCGTTCTCAATATCTCTATATTTTCTATCCCAAAATATTTATCAAATATCTCCAAGACATACAAGAGTTTATCACCAAATTGTGAATTTACTTACTAATATAATTAAATAGTTAAGATTTACTATCATATGACAAAATTTAAGGAAAGATCATATAATAGATGTGACGCTACACCTATCCTCTTAAATTTTGGGTCAGTTCATTGGGAGAGATTATCACACCAGTTGGAAATAGATTATATCAAGTCAAGATTATCATATAATAAATAGCATAATTTCTTAGACCTATTATATGTAGTGATCATTTTATCGCTCAGTCTATTGTCAGAGATTTTTTTCAAAAATTTTGGCAGTCCTAATCGCTCTTATAGGTAGCATATCTTCGTTAAAGATTCATGTATGCTGGCATGGGGTCATGATATGTACCAATGTACCATATGATTAACCGACCCAATTGACCCCACAAAGTATTTGTTCATTAGGGAAGACACCAAATCTTTAATTTGTTTGGGATTGTATCAATTATTTTTGTCACGGCCAGTGACCACAAACTAAGGAAGGAACCTGCCTGAAAGTTAAAAGGCGCATTCCCTTCTTTTCGATGCTCTCATCTCAACGATTCATATACATTATACTCTTCACGCGTGGTGGTGACCCTTTCAAGTAATTAAGCTCAGAGCAACATTGTCATATATGAATATTTTGTGCGATTGTGGGCACATGCATTGTTCTGGGGCTGGGGCTTGGATGTTGATGGAGATTTTTTTCTTACCACGAGTACGAGAGACAATTTTGTTTGAGATCACTGTCAGACGTTCAATGAGAGCTAGCACTTTTTAAAATTTGAACCGTCATTCTGTCATTTGTTGGAGGTTGGGTTTTCTTTTTTTTTTTTAACTAAATCCAAAACTTTCATAATTCATGGAATGGTAGGGGTAGCGGATATCCTAATGAAGGTTGGGTTGAGTTTGCATGATGAGTGTGATTTGAAATAGAGTTTATTAATTGTAAAGTTTAATAAATGAAATCAATCATCATCATCATTATTGTGTTATAAAATATAGTCCTCTACTACTTGTAAAGTTTATAAGTGAGTTCACATTATAGTATATTGCAATAAATTATAAGGGTCGTGAATTTAACTCTTATCCTTACCTTATATTCCTTAGCATCTTAGTTAAAAAAAATATTGTTATTTCATAATTGATTCATATTTAATATTTTTTCAATTTTTTTGTATATGTAATCTTTTTATTTTAATTTATGAAAACCACCATTTCATTTTTTACTCATTTTTCTGATGAAATATATATATATATAACTCATTTTCACATAAAGACAAAAAAAATTGCGTAATAAATTTATTTTCTTACTCATAAATAGTGTTCAAATTGAATTAAGTGTTTTACTTCAAATAACTTTATTTTAGCATAATAATATTGAGTGATAATAGATAATAGAGTGTCAGATGGGAGGTTTTTGTTTTCAAAAAATAGCTATCCATTTTTGTTTCTTATTTTCAGGTTGTTTGCTATCATTTGGATTTTATAAAGTAAATAGTAAAAAAATGAATAATAAGTTTTTATTTTTGTTTTTATTATTTTATTTGAAAAATATTAAAAAGTAAATTAAAAAAAAAACCAAACAGGCCTTTAGAATGTATGTGTGGAAGGCTTTTTTTTTTTCCTTTTGTGATAATAGAGGGCCTAGCGTTTTTATTTTTTAATTTTGTTTTTAATAAGACATGTTCCTTCTTTTTTATCGCAATAACAAATCCAATTTAATGTATTGAAGCAATTTGTGAAAAGATTTTTAAAAACTTATTGAATAGATAAGGTTAGAAGGAGGAGGACAACGGATGCCAAGAGGGACCAAGAAAACTATATTTAATGCTCACAAATGATGTAAAAGACTTCATAAAACGATGTTGTTTGTTTTCTTTAACTGTTTTAAAAACAACAGAAAACTAATAATTAGAAATAGTTTCAAGCACGTACGTTCTTAAATTTGTTTATACGTTTAGCTTGCTGAAAATTCAACTGGTGAAATATAATTATTGAGAACTGTTCCTGCATTAAATTAAGAAATGCATTGCCATGTTTCTTTATGAGGCGCTAATTACGTTTAGCTGGGCTGAAAACTCAACTGGTGAATTATCAAGTGTTATTTGTATCAAATCATATAATGTATTGGCATGTTTCTCTTGAGGCGTTAGTTTCGTTTCCCACTCTAACTTTTCATTATAATCCTACCATGTTGTACACACTACTTCATTAGTTAGTTTAAAGAATTACAAATTATATAATGCATATCTGGGTCTAAAAGTTAGAACCATAAATAAGTGCATGACTCAAATTTTGTCACTTGCACGTAATTTAAAACCTATAGATGGATGCGAACAAAACTCTGGTTATTCATATACATATACATGGATGCTAGCATGGTAAGTCACTAAATTGTGAATATTATCAAATTTTAGGTCCTTCTTTCTTCTTCTTCTTTTTTTTTTTTGTTTTGACCTTTTTCTAACTTCTAGACGGGAAAGGAATCAAGCACCATACATTATATCTCTAGAAAGGATGGACCAACCAAGCAATAACGTCAACATTTGGATTTCTTGACGAACAAGCCTTTCAATCGAAGGTGTCCGAAATGGGATGGAAAATCGTCCACCCCATGTTCATCCATATAGCTTATTAATCATATCGGGTCCCTAGGAAGATTCCTTTGGGACACAACTCGTAAAATAGTATTGAGAAAAATCTTCTTTTGGGGGGGTTAGTTTAGGAATGTCCCTATAGCAGGAATAAGCTCTTCTATTTAAATCCTCCACTTACACATTTGTATAGTACTATAGCCATAACTCCTCAAACCATGGCTACACAAATGTGTCTCCGTTTGTGGTTCTTGATCTCTACAATCCTTTACACATTGGCTCATTCTGAGAATTACATCATCCACATGGATTTATCAGCCATGCCTAAGGCCTTCTCTAGCCATCACAATTGGTACAAGGCTACCCTTTCTTCTGCACTGGACAATTCCAAAGTTACCACCAATAACAACCTTAACTCAATTTCCTCTAAGCTAATCTACTCCTATAACCATGTCATGAATGGTTTCAGTGCAAATTTGTCACCTACTGAACTTGAAACTCTCAAATTTTCTTCAGGTTACATTTCTGCCATACCTGATTTGCCTGTCAAACTCCACACAACACACTCTCCTCAATTCCTTCGCCTAAATCCCCACATAGGGGCATGGCCTAGTTCTCAATATGGCAAAGGTGTAATCATTGGTGTGGTGGACACTGGCGTTTGGCCAGAGAGTGAGAGCTTCAAAGATGATGGCATGACAAGTGTCCCTTCAAGATGGAAAGGCAAATGTGAAAACAGCAAACTATTCAACTCATCACATTGCAACAAGAAACTCATTGGTGCCAAGTTCTTTAACAAAGGGTTGCTTGCGAAAAACCCAAAGATCAAAATAAAAGTTAACTCCACACGTGACATAGAAGGCCATGGCACACACACTTCATCAACTGCAGCAGGTAACCAAGTTTATGGTGCATCATACTTTGGCTATGCAAATGGAACAGCCACAGGAATGGCTCCAAAGGCTCATGTAGCTGTGTACAAGGCCTTATGGGAAGATGGTGCATATTCAACTGATATAATTGCTGCAATTGATAGTGCAATAGAAGATGGGGTTGATGTCCTTTCATTGTCATTTGGCTTTGATGAGAGGCCTTTGTACTCAGATCCTGTTGCAATAGCCACATTTGCAGCTATGGAGAAAGGCATTTTTGTGTCAACATCATCAGGGAATGAGGGTCCTTCACTTCGAACTCTTCACAATGGAACCCCTTGGGTTATAACTGTGGCTGCTAGCAAAATGGACCGTGAGTTCCACGGGACACTTACCCTTGGAAATGGTGTCAAAATCACTGGCTTGTCCCTTTATCCAGGGGACTCATTCCCTCCTTCAAACCACACCCCAATTGTCTTCATGGGCTTGTGTAACGACACAAAGGAACTTGCCAAAGTTAAGGACAAGATTGTGGTGTGTGAAGACAAAAGCAGAATCATTCCTGATCAAGTATTTAAAGTTGACACAGCAAAGGTCTTCGGTGCTGTGTTCATAACAAGCAGCACTGAAAGCTTGTTCTTCTTACAGAACAGGTTCCCTTCAATTGTTGTCAACCCTTTGAACGGTGAAATTGTCAAAGGTTACATTAAGGGTCACTCTGATCCAAGAGCAAGAATGTCCTTTAAGGTAACTGTTTTTGGTACAAAACCAGCACCTAGTGTTGATAGCTACAGTGCTAGAGGGCCATCATATAGTTGTCCATTTGTGTTGAAACCAGACATAACAGCTCCTGGAACGTTGATCCTAGCTGCATGGCCTCATAAGACACCTGTGGGGCTATTGGGGTCAGAAAAACTCTTGAGCAAATTCAATGTGATAAGTGGAACATCCATGGCATGCCCTCATATTGCAGGGTTAGCTGCCCTTATTAAGGGAGCATACCCTCATTGGAGCCCTGCAACAATAAGGTCAGCAATGATGACAACATCAGATGTATTGGACAACACATTGAGCCTAATCAAGGACATTGGTGATGGTTATAAACCAGCCACTCCTCTAGCCTTAGGAGCTGGCCAAGTTAACCCCAATAAAGCCCTTGACCCTGGACTTGTTTACAATGTTGAGGTACAAGATTATGTGAACCTTCTGTGTGCATTGAACTTCACACAAACGGAAATCACAACCATCACTAGATCATCATCCAAAAAATGCTCTAACCCTTCTTTGGATCTCAACTACCCTTCTTTCATTGCTTTCATCAATGAAAATGAAAAATCTTCTGGTGGGTCGATGACAACACATGAATTTCATAGAACAGTGACCAATATTGGAGATGGACATGCAATCTATGTTGCTAGTGTCACACATATTAAAGGGTTCAACATCAGTGTGATCCCAAACAAATTGGTTTTCAAGAATAAGTATGAGAAGCTAAGCTACAAGTTGAGGATTGAAGGTCCAAAATCAATGCAGAAGAAAATAGAGTTTGGATATCTCACTTGGAAGGATGTAAAACATGTGGTGAGGAGCCCCATTGTGATCACCAGCCTCAGAATTCCAGAATATTATTATTAACTGTGGTAGAAAAGTGCTTACTAGCCATATGAATCAAGTGAAAAATATATATAAAGAAGGAAAAAAGAATCTTCTTTGATAAATAATAAGCATTTCTCAGTTCTCACTTGACTACTTTACATTGTTTAGTATGCATGTAGTGCCGGTTTTGTACGTATTTATTATTCTGATAACATTAATTTTCAGTCATTTTAGTACATTGGTTTCAAGAATAATTGATACTTACAAAATATCTTACTCTATTCTTTTCACTCCATCTGCCTAAAAATAATTAAAAAAAATACATAGATTAAGAAAATAATAAATATATCTTGATAATAGTAAAAAATTATATGATTGGACTATGTTACCCTTATTAAAAGTATAAAAATATACAAGTAATTACATTGAGGATAGTATTGAAAAGAAAAAATTTAATGCTTTTTTATACAAGAAATTGATAAATGTTTTGCAACAAAAAAAATTGAGAAGAATGTATAGATGGATTGAAAAGGACTGAGTATCAAAATGGAGTTCATTAGGACACACAAATTAAACATCATAACTCGGAAAAAAAAAGGAATAAAAGGCACAAATGTGAAAAGGGAAGACAATTTTGTGTTAAAATTGTGTTACTATCCAAATTACGAAAGGAAAATTAATCTAATATAAGATTTGATAAAATTCATCTAACTCTTTTATATTTATAAAATTTATTTAAATTTTTTTTAAGTTTGTGAAATTATTATATTATTCTCCTCATATGATACATTACACAGTATATTCATGAAAAGTTAATGTCACTGGAACGAAGAGAGAAGAGCTAATGTAACTTATCAAATTCCAAATGCAATACATGGTTGCCTAATAATGTTGGAATAGGCCAGATATTCTTCATTGAAGCATGTGCCGAGGGAATCCACATCCACATATCTATCTACAGTCGATAGATCAATTTTATGATTGATCCGTGGCCCTGACTAGATAATTCATTTGATATTCTGTGGGGTGACCCTTCTTTTCATTTTCTTGTTTCGGCTTTTATCCTCGTAACGTGGCAAGATATTATTGTATGGAATAATAATAATAATATGCAGTAACTTCATAATTTGAAAATGCGTCAATGGTCCTCGCCTATCCCATTTGTTAGCAACTTTTCTTTTTTGGTCAAAATTTTATCAGCAACTTTGTTAAGTGAATCCGTCAAAAGAAGGAGTAACAAAAAAAAAAACGAAAAACTTTGTCAAGTGAATGCGGGTTTAATGGACCTTTAAGTCTTGCATAAGAGAAGTCCATAAAAATTATCTTTTTAGCGCCCGTATTCTTTTGTTTTTGATATTTTTGTATGTTTTTGGTCTTGAGTTTCCATGTAAATTCAGAGTTGTCCAGCTTTTGAAAAAGAGAAGAGTATTTGTTTTGGATCTTTAACATGGCTGGGCCTCTGGCTTTTTGTTTTTATTTTGGTAATGGGATGAAGGGGCCATTCGCTAAGTCGAAGCATGTAAAGATTCCAACCTAGCACACCAAAAAAAAGATTTCAACCTAAAAAAAAAGAAGCATGAAAAGCTAAAACCATTCGTGCATTTTTTTCTTTTAGTGTGGCTTGATCCTTAACCCTAACTGAGAACGTGGCAGTAGCCAGACCCAAAAAAGGGTAACCTGTTGCAATATGAGCTAGGTGGAAAAAATATATATTTTCTGTCCCCAATTATCTATTAACACATAAAAAATATATATAGTATATTTAATAATTTATATATTTTTAAATTAGCTTTATTTTTATTTTTCTATGTGACAATAAATGATTGAAGGAATATAAAAGGAAACACCATATAGAGAAAGAAGAAACAGTAAAAATTTAGTTACATATAACTTGACCAAAAAAAAAAAAAAGAAGAAAAAACATAAAAAATGTTCAGTTAGATATCAACTGTAGTCATATGTAAACTAGTAGTTTATTTTACAACCATATGAATTTCATTTTGTTAAAAGAGGTATATTTAATTTAAGTTTTGCTGTTGGAATTACATTTATTTGGAATCATAATAATATTATATTCTTTAACTAACATAATAGTGTCATGTTATTATAAGATAAAATAAAAACACACACACATTTTTATGGTAAAATCGTTGTTATTTATATTAATTTATTAATTTTATTTTTATGTCTTTTCCTCTCACGAGACTTTCATATTCGTCGTGTATAATATTAGAACATCTTAATCTAGTTATGTTTTACACCTCAAAAGATAAAATCAATTATTTTGTTTAGCCAGAATTTTATTTTCACCCTCTTGAATGCGTAATTTTGAAGGTCATTATCGGCTTATTACACTAGTTTTTTTTTTTTCCTCTGATGATTCATTTTCATAAACGTCATAACTTTCACCAAAATTTTCAATCAATCATTGGCGACATAGTAAAAAGAAAATAAATCACTGTATTGTTAACGTTATGTCATCTTTACTTTTCATACTATGTTGTCATTTATTTCCAACCTTCAGATTGAAAAAGCAACATATATGTAAACGATCATACATCATAAATAGTTTTTTTTTCCTTCCTGTCATCACTTTTATTTGACGAAAGTGATTGTTGCTTTGCCAATGATGAAGACCTGGTGAACAGACAACGATTATGAAAAATAGGGATGATTGGGGAAAAAATAATAGTATTCCTATTTATACAAAACCATAATTTGTAGGTTTTATGTATGAATAGCCCTTACCACTCATTTTCTTTCTTTCTTTCTTTTTGCAAATTCTTTCCCTATGTTTAGATGCACCTCTCATTAATTGACACTTTGAACAAGTTTAATTAATTCTAGAGAAGATTGCAAGCAAGGCGTTGAACCAAATGAAAGAGGTTTAAATTTCTTCAGTACGAGAAATTTTTGTATACTCCTTAAATATGTTTATAAGTATTGTAATGTTTAAAAGTTATATAAAAAATCTAAAATTAGTGGTTACACATGTTTCTAGAATATGCATTAAGTACATAAGGAGCACACAAAAATTTTCCCAGCCTTGAATTTAATTAGAAAAACTATCCTCAAACACCGGGGAAACCAAAACTAAAGAATGAAAAACTGTGTGCTCAAACAAACTAAATTGCGTTGGATAGATTTTAAAGTAATAAAAAGGGGCTATTATTTATTTTAAAATTAATCAATAATATACGTAAGATTTTAATGAATAATTCTGTTAATAGGTTATCAATAATTTAATTTTAAGGGAAGATTCCACTTTACTTCTCTGAATTATAAATCATTTGCACTTTAGTTGGAGTCAAGAATTTTGGAGGAGCAGGCTAAATTAGTTAACATAAATAATATAATATGACATAAAATAAAATAAAATAAATTTTTATATAAAAATATAAATGGGTCATTATATAGATTTTTCATTTAAATTATTGATAAATTAGAGTTTATTTTATCATTTATTATCTCTTTTCTATTAATAAATAAGTAAATAGTTTTCTTCTTAAACATTTTTTAGGCTCAATAAAAAAAATAATAAAAGAAAAATCTTGAAAAAGATATTCTAGAGATATTTATATGTTTCATATTTCTAAACCATATATTCTACTATATCAAGAGATTTTTATTATTTGTTATGTATGCTATTACCTCTATTCCATAATAATAGTCATCAAATAAAGGGAATATGTATAAAGGTAATTGAATTTTCTAAAAGAGCCATAATATAAATATATATTTATATAATAAAAGTATAAAGTTTGGGGACCGAGGCGCCCAGTGGTCCTCCCATTACATAGAGAGAGTGGCCGTCAATTATACGGGTCTTGAATTAAAGCCCACTGTATTATTGGTGTCTTGTAAATATCACGAAGATAAATTATTTCTTCCATGTTTTTGTCATCTACTTTGCTTCTTTGTGTTGATATGAACACATCAGGAAGGGAAAAACACTTCATCCATGTTTTTGTCATTTACTCGGTTTCTTAGTGTCAATATAACACATCGATCGGTTGGTAGATTCCTAATTATTCATATGGCGATGGAGAAGTAATACTTGAAACATATATATATATATATATATATATATATATATATATATAGAGAGAGAGAGAGAGAGAGAGAGAGAGAGAGAGAGAGAGAGAGAGAGAGAGATTTCTTTTCATATTTCTTTCTTAAAAGATTTCTTTCTAAAATGATTGCTTACAAAATTTCAAACTGGCTAGGAGTCTCAGGTTACTTGAATATTGTTTGAATTTTGTCTTACGTGAAAATTGTTAGAACTCTTAGCATGAGAAGTGAATATAATTTATAAAATGGAAAAAATCATATATTATTTTCTTAGGGTATGTTTGGTTGGAGGATAAAATTAAAATAGAGGTAAATTTTTTATAATTGAGTTTTATATATGAAATTATACAAAAAATTTAATTATAAAAAATTTATTTTCATTTTTACCCTCTAATCAAACATAACCTTAAAGTTTTAAGTGTCTTTTTCTTTTTGTTCAATCCAACCTTAAAGTTTGAAGTCAAAATATCATGTTCAACTAAAGATGTTAAATAGGTTAGTCACCCCCATGAAACCTTCACTCACGTAAAATTTGACATGGATCACTTGGGTCAAAGCTAGACCTGGGCCAGTTCTCTTATAAAATTTTTAAATTTTCTAAACTTTTTAATGTACTGGCACTAGCTCAATTAATTTGAGTTTCACCGACCTTTCATTCAAACATCCTGATAAGTGTTAGCTGTTTTTTTCGATCTTCTGATTCCTTACCATCACCGAGTAATAATTCCAATTTCTGTCTCTAATTTTGATTTTTTTTTTCAAATGTGAATGAATTGCTTGCAAAATACTCACTTTCGTAATTGAACTAATTAAGGGGCTAGGTGCTCTGTAATGACAACTTTCAAATATACATCAATTAAAAACAAGAACAAATCTTAATGAGATGCATTCAAAGATTCTGCATGCATGCGTGGATAAATAAAATAGAACTTTATATTAATTGTCGTGATCAGCAGTATTTTGCTGTCTACAGCAGCTCCTAGCATTTGATATATAAAAATATTGTTATTTACACATCAGCAGAATGAACTACAAGTATTTGGAATGTTGGATCATCTCTTTACAGATTTGGCAGCTCATGATTTATATATGGTTTTGAGTGTGGTGATAAACTAGGGGGAAGTAGATATGTTAGGTGTGGTTTGGCATTTAAACATAAATAAGAAATAAAGAAAATCAAGAGATTTATTCTTCCTATTTTTCTTCAAAGACTCTTTTTTTTCTCTCTCCAAATCTGTGGGAAATAGGAAGAACACCAAATTAATTAGAACTGCTAAATAATATAATTATTTCATTCTATTCTTTTACAATGTAACTTTCAAACAAACTTAATAAAGTTCCATTGTGTATAATTTTTTGAATAAAGAAGAAGATAATTTTATTGCCTTTATTTCTTCCCCTTGCTTGTCCATTATTCCTACATTTATTAGGTTGCATCAATTAAAAAAAGAAAAAAAACCGAATACAGTGTAAAGGACATATAAAAAAATGAAAAATTAATTGCTCTCATGAATTTATTAATGAATTAAAACACTTTTCTTACTCTAAAAGCATATGAAAATCTCCCCTTATAAAGTTTTTAAAAACTAAGTACAATTATCAATCATGTGTATATTATCTTTCACGTAATAAAACATTATAAATGGAACAGAAAATGTCATAGAGTTTGCTAAATTGATTTCTTTCCCTATGTTGTCTCTTTTCTTTTCTTAAATGTTACATGTAAAATCAATCTAAGGGTTTCTCTACTTCCAGCATTCTAGGAAAACTATCAATACTATACCTTATGTTGATTTATGGCAATTAATCTCTTCATTTATTGCTTTTATGTTCCTCTTGAAATCGACTCCGGAAAAACAAACCAAACAAAATCGCAAAGCATCTTAGCTAACATTGAAAAACAAAAACGCCAAGAGGAAAACTTCAAGATCTTATACACATCTGTTTATGTTATTTTTCCAAAATTTTACTTAATTTGAATCCTTAACAAGAAAATAATTTGGCTGCCAAAATAGCATTTCTCAAGCATTATCAATGAGATAACATATAACTACGCATAAACATGTTAGATCAATCGTCATATCTCGTAAAAGCTGTAGCCTGTAGGTAGAAGAAATGTAACAATTAAACGAGGTGAATATTATTCAACAAATAAAGTTTTAAATAGTTAACAAAAAGATTATGAAGAAAACATAATCAGTTGTTCTTATGAAGAAAACATAATTAATTAATAACAAGTAAGTTAATTAAAATCTTAAAAAAGATCGAGGTTTAAATTATGAAGAAAACAATTGTTGCAAAGGCATCTCAATTCATTACAAGAAAAATGTGTATTTCAAAAATTTAAACATTAAAACCATTGATAAAAGTATTATCCAGAAAAATAATTTTGATATTAAGTTACTGTTAAAAATAGTTATAGCATTATTTTGATATTTATTATATTTAATAAATGTCAATAAAAATTTATAAATATTTTTAATAGTTACTTAATATCAAAATTATTTTTTTTAATAATATTTTTATTGATACTTAATTATTGAAAATATTTATTTTTCTTACAGTCATCATGTGTAACTGTAATCAAAGATTTAGTCTCACAAAAAAGTCTATTTGAATATCCTAATTAATTAAAGACTAAAAAGTTTTAAATTATTTATAATTTGTATAATGTTTCTGTGGGTCGAAGTAAAATATTTATAATATGTGGTCCAAAATGCTTAGATAAGTCCACACTAAAGGGAGTGTGAAACACGTGCCTAATGATCAATGTATCGTAGATAAGGATAAGAGTGGAGTACGCTAGCATTCTGTTGTTAGTTATTAGTCAGTGCTGATTGTAATTAATTCCGATATAAAACTCCACCCTTAGCTTACAATAATTTTCGTTAAATCAATACACAAAGCAATACACTGCAGTTCTTCTCTCAGAGCTCCAAAGCTCTTACTCATCATTCACCGTCATTTACCTTCAGCTTTATCCCTTCTCTGATATATACCATTCATGGTATCAGAGCAAGAGGATCCATGGAGCTTGTGAATGTTTCACTCACTACTTTCGCAACAACTCAAATGAGTCAGAACTAGAAGTTTGTTCTCAAGACTTTTTCGAATCTAGTATCGTTTAAGTTGGACGAAGACAACTTCAACACACGGAGACATCAAACCCATTCAACCATTTGTTCTCATAAGCTTCTACATCACTTTTCAAGCGAAAAGATGCCCAAGAAGTTTGCAACACCTCAAGATAAACAAGAAAAGATCGGAAGTGAAGAATATCTTAACTCAGAAGAGCAAGATCAACATGTAACTACTTGGCTATTGGTATTAACGAGTGAGTCATTTGCAAATAGGATAGTTGACTGTGAGTATGCTTTTCAGATTTGGGCAAAGATTGAGAATCACTTTGCCACTCATACGAGGGAAAAAGTGAAGTAACTCAGAACCCAGTTGAAGGCTACCAAGAAGCTAGAATCCGCCTTAGCCTATTTGTTAAAGATCAAGAAACTAGTTGATACATTAGCAACTGTTGGAGCACCAGTCAGCACAGAGGAGCACATAGAGGTAATTAGTCTTCATGGTTTGAGCTGTTGGCATCCTCACCCAGTCTGTTAATCATGCTATTCCAAAGGAATCTTAACAACTCTAGCATTATCCTTGTATTTGGCATTCTGTTAAGATCCTCCAGCTTACCATTTGAATTTCAAACATTTTGTAAACAATATATATTCTGGTACATGTAACCATTCAGATTAATGCAATACACTACAATTCATTCCAATTCTTTACATGAGCAAGGATGACAATGCCCTCATAACTGCAATTTTATCAAGACCAGATGCTGTTTCAGTAGATGAAGTTAAGGCACAACTGCTGGTGCAAGAAGAAAGGATTCAGACTCAAATTTAGTCTAAGAAAGCTTGAAAGTTATGATTCAGACCCGAATTTGGTCCAAGCTCACCTAGCAAATATTTCCCTATATGATAACAAAAGGGGTTTCAATGAAAATGGAGAACGTTTTGGCTCCGGAAAAGGAAGAAGGGGCCGAGGCAAAGGCTATAGAGGAGGAAGATCATGGCAATCCAACAATAAGGCACAATGTCAACTCTATAGAAAAGCAGGCCATATGGTTTGACAGTGTTATCATAGGTTTCACTGCACCAAAAAGGATGTTTTGCGGCGGTCGATTTGCGGTGGTTCCTGGAAACCGCCACCAATAAACACTTAGTGGTAATATTTGCGGCGGTTATCCAACCGCCACCAATTACATGCATTCTGTGGTAATTTTATTGTAACTGCCACAGCATTACTGTGCATAGCGGCGGTTATATTCATCAACATATGGCGGCAGTTTGGCACAATCGCCGCAAAAACTTGTTTGTCGCTGCAATTTAGGCAGCAGTTTTAGATGAATTTAGCATATAGCGGCGGTTTTGTAACCGCCACAAAAGACAAAGTTTAATTTTTTTCTCCTTATTTGATCTAAAAACAATAAAAAAAAGATTTAATTAACAAAAATGAGATTCAATTTTTCATTTGTTTATTTTTTTTAAATAATGCATTAAGACAAATAATGAATCACGGACTATAAATTTTTTTTTTTTAATTCAAACAAGGAAATGAACTTTTTTCTTAGACTTGATAAAAAATTGGATGCTCACATATATATTTTCATATTTTGTTAGTATTACATTCCGCATAGCGTTTGAAATTAAGTATAGAATTAAAATTGGATATAGAATTTAAATTTAGAGTTGATATTTTACGACTCAATTCCAAATTTTATATTTGGCGAATTTTTTTTTTAAAAAAATTTGAACTATAATTACATGGGAAAATTACATTTACTAATATTATTGAATAATGATTAATATTTACTTAAGTTACTAAATTACTTAACTAAAATAATTTGCTATATATAGCATAAAAAAATAAATGATTTATACAAAAAAATGTTTTATAAATAATTCTAAATTTATATTAAAAATAAATTTAGTTATATTTAACAGAACCTGAATGCATTGGAACAAGAACCCTATTTCCAAATCGCTTAACAACGTCGTGGCCTTCCAAGTTCCAAGACAGACCGAGGAGTAATAACAAAAGCCGAATTGGCACTAGCATCACCGCCGGCGCGGTCGTGGTCGGGGCTATCGGCGGGGACGGTGGAGAGGGCCTAGAGCTGGCTGTGGGAGACATTCTCCAGAAAGGGGGTAGTTGACAGAGCGCTTGACGATGGCGACAGTGATAGTTTTGATTTTCCAAGTGAGTTCAGTTTCTTTCGAATTGCTCTTCTTATTTTTGAATTTATGGAATTTGTCGATAGAGTGTTCATTTTGGGCTTCGAGCGTTTGCAAATTTGAAGGTGTTTTCGTGAAATTCGAGTTCACTTTGTTGGCTGACATGTGCTAGATCTGTGTTAAGTTTGTGTTGATGTGGCTACTAGGGTTTCTCTATTTGTTTCATTAATTAATAGTTGATGATAATGGTGCGAGGGCCATGGTACAACTCTATTATGGATGCCGCTTCAGAGATGCAAGGGTGCCACTGAACACTTTTCTTCTATGACTTTCCACTGCTAAAACTTGCAATCTCAATTACCATTCCTCTCCCGTTTCTACTTTTTTTTTTGTTTTTTATTTCTGTTATTTATGCTATTTATTTTCTCCATTTGATTGCAGATTCCATTGTCCTCAGAATGCGAGTTACTGAGAAGTAACCCAGCTCCGCCGAGGCAAATCATAGCACTGAACAAAAAGGATCTTGCTGGTTGATCGGGTTTGCAAGTAGGTGATTTTCTGCTTTGTTATATTTTGGAATTTGCATTTTTGATATGACGAGATTTATAAGTACACTAGGAGTACCAAATACTACACCACTCTACTAAAAATATAACATATGGCACTGGATAAATAGGGATATTGATTTTTAATCCAAGGGTTTTCATAATTAATGAGAGTACTGTTAGAGTGTACAATTATTGTCTATTTTTTTCTCCAATGTGATTCTCAGTCACTTGTTGAAAAGCATCGTAAAGAGGCGAAAAGAATTCAATTTTCTGTGAGAGAAATTTTGTTTACGCAATGAAGAAGTTATGAGCACATATTGAGAAGCTTTCGAGGAATTAAGCTGACTGGAGTAACCAGTAGTCCCACATGGGCTAGCTTCCTAATGAAGCTAGTAATTAACTAATGAACCAATCTAAGACAAACTACTAACAAATGGAGTTTACCAAATTGAACCAAATAAGCACATGTTGTAATGAGTGAAATTATGAATTAGAGAAAGTTGGGATAGGACGTATTGCTAGAGGGTATTCCAATAGCCAATGGCAGAAGAAGACTTCATAAAAAAAATATATAATCATTAAGAAAGACTTGTATTTAAATGGCTTGTCTCCACGCATGGTTTATCATATGAAAAATGGTGTCATTTGATCCATATGACTCCACCTAGTGGGAAGAAGGACTTTGTTATTGTTGTTGTTAGCAATGAGTGAAATTGTAATTGTTTTAGGTGTATTAATTTATGATTGCCTTTTGTTTTATTTAATAAATTTTATTTTCTATCCTTTTTTGCCAATAGGCATGGGCGGAATATTTTAGGACAAGGAACTGCACATCTTGTCGAGTCGATGCTCATAACAAGGAGAGCATCAAAGAATTAATGACTTCGTTTTCTTGCCAGGTAATTATAGGTGATTCACATTGAGTGTGCTGTTATTTGGCTCTGAATGTGCTGTTTGCTTTGATGTGTCCTGTAGTAGTTATCGATATGAGGGATTCTGTTTGGTGATTGAATAGGTTTTCCTGTTTGCTAGCTCAAAATGCAAAAGGGATTTCCATAATCGTTACATTAGACAGTGGTTGTTGATTATTACTACTACTACTGCTACTACTATAATTGTTTGTAGGTACTCTAATATTCTTTGTGCCATATGTTAACTTAAAGCTTATGGATCATAGGTCTAATATTGAGCATTCTAATTTCAGGCAACAGACTTAGGCTCACCATTGGAAGCAAGACGCTCTTTGGAGCTATTCATGAACCCCAGAATGAAGGACCATCACCGCCTTTTAATCCTTAGTATTTTTTATTTAGATTATAAGTCTGCTGATGTTTAAGAATTTTTTTTGATATTAAGGATTTATGTTTACTTAGCACCTTTAGCAAAATAGACTTGCATTTTATGCATTAGTTTGTACTTAATTTTTTTTGGATTATATACTCGGAACAATTTGTTTGAATATTTTCTATGTATATTAATGAATTTGATTTTTAATTATATAAATAGATTCAAAGAAAGATTACACAAGTAGAAGTAGTTTAAAAAATGTTACTGAGATAAAAAAAATGGATTGGTATAATATATAGGTGTAATTCAAATATACGGTTCCAAACTGCCGCAACATTAGTTTAGTATACTGTCAGCCCATAGCAGCGGTTTCACAAACTGCTGCAAAAACCTTAGTAAGATTTTATGAATAGAACTCATGGCAACTACAACTATTGTAAAATAAAAGCCAAAATGATCTGCGGCGGTGTTTAAATCGCCGCTAAATTTTTAACTAGTCTTTTCAAAAAGAAATTTATGGCAGTTTAATCGCTGCTGAAACCGCCGCAAAATAACTTGCAGCGATTGTTCCAGCAGTTGCTCAAAACCGCAGCAAGATGGCTAGTAACGCTCGAGATACCAGCGGTTTCCGAACCGCCACAAATTGTTAATAGCGGTGGTTTTAACTGCCATAGAAGCTAAAATGAACAACCGCAAAACACTGTTTTTGGTGTAGTGTTTAATCTAAATTTTTCGAGTCCAAATAAACTTGCCAATCACCATCCTCCTCCCCCTTAATCTTTTCATAGCTCCTCCTCTACTGTGACAACATCAAAAGCCTACTTGGCAACCCCTACAACCTTAATTAATCTAACATGATATTCAGATTTGGGTGCATTTCACCATTTGACATATGATCAGGAGAATCTGATATCTTGCTCAAAATATGAGGATGTTGATCAAGTGATGGTGAGAAATGGCCAAGGTATGAAAATAAAGCAATTAGGAAATTCTGTTCTCAAAGTTCCAAAGTGTCCTAATACTTTCACTGCTTTTCACTTGCGCAACTCGATGCATGTCCCTGGCATAAAGAAAAATTTAATCAGTGTATCAAAATTTACTAGAGACAATAATTGTTTCTTTGAATTTTACCTTGACTTCTTCTTCATAAAATATCAGGGCACAAGAGCATTACTTCACCAATGGCGCATTAAAGATGGCCTCTATGCCTTCAATAATGTAGTTATTTGAAGGAATATTGGATCTAAGTTATCTATTTCTTGTAATCATACTACTGTTTTGTCTGATTTTCAAGTATGGCATCAAAGAGTAGGCCATGCTACACATAAAATTGTAAATTCAATATTCAATAATTGTAATCTTTCATTACCAATCAATAAAACCTTTCAGTTTGTCAATTCTATTGTATAGGAAAAATGCATAGACTACCTCACTTTGCTTCTCCTAATGTTTATCAATCTCCATTAGAACTGGTTTATGCTGACATTTGGGGTCCTGCTCTTATAGCAGCCTTAGATAGTAGCAGATTTTACATTAGTTTTGTGGTTGCTCATTCTAGATATACTTGTATTTTTCTAGTGGTGCACAAGTGTCAGGCTCTTCAAGCCTTCATTTAATACAAAACCTATATGGAAACACAAACTAATCACAAACTCAAGGCATTTCAAACAGATAATAGGGGAGAATTTACCCCTCTTGCATTCCCAAAATTTCTAAAATAAAGTGGCATAAATCATAAACTCATATGTCCATACACATACCCTCAAAATGGTTGTGTGGAAAGGAAACACAAACACATCATGGAAATTAGGTTAACAGTACTACCCATAGCCTAATTACCACTTAAGTTTTGGAACCATGCTTTCACCTTTGCTGTTTACATCATTAATAGATTACCTTCACAAAACACCAACTGCATTTCCCTTTTCCAAATCCTTTTTCATAACAAACCTGACTACTCATTTTTTAAGGTGTTTGGTTGTACTTTTTACCCTCATCTCACCCCTATAACAAACACAAACTAGCCTTCAAATCCCAAAAATGCTTGTTCTTTGGTTATGCTCCTTAGCACAAGGGGTATAAATGCTTAGCACTAATTGGAAAAATGTATGTATCTAGAAATGTTCAATTCGATTAAACTAATTTCCATACAAATCCAACTAGTTTGATACATATAACAGCCTAAACTACTTTATGGGTTGATGACTGTCCCTATAAACCAACATAGAATCTTTTCAGCATGCTTTGTCCTCACTCGAACACTTCTTGGGAAAACTTTTCAGGAGGTCACCCTTCCTAAAATTTCTCCAAGTCAAGCACGCTTAATCTTGGAGTTCTTTAGTAATGGGCTACCGAAAAGAAGATGAACCTTGTTAGTATAGATAATACCAATCAATTCATATATGTCATCCTCAACTGTATAGTCTCATATCTACATAGTCTTAGGATCCCTTTTATTTTGGTGTGTAATTGGTTCATTCATGCACCCCTCAGCTTATTAAAAGCCTGCCAGGAGCCGTTCCTTGTCCATGCCTTCTTGCATTGGCCATCATTGCCAGCCCTCGTCAACCCTAAGCATTAATATTCTTACCAGCTTCCGCTTGGTTTGTCCCCAAACCACACTGTATCGGGAGAAGTGCTGCTCTGATACCATTTGTAATAGCTTTGGCTACTTTATGGATTGATGACTATCCCCACAAACCAATGTGGGGTCTTTTCAGCATGCTTTATCCTTACTCATATGCTTCTTGGGAAAACTTCCTAAGAGGTCACCCATCCCAAAATTTCTTCAAGTCAAGCATGCTTAATCATGGAGTTCTTTGGTGATAGACTACTGAAAAGAAAATGTATCTTGTTAATATAGATAGTACCAATCAATTCATATAAAACATCCTCAACTTTATAGTCCCATACTTACACAATTTTAGGATCCCTCTCATTCTAGTGTGTAATCAGTTCATTCATGTACCCCTTCGCTTAGAAGCTTACTAGGAGCCGGTTCTCATTTGTGTTTTCTTGCACTGACGATCACTCCATGCCCTCGTCAGTTTCAGACGTTACAATACACCTCAGTCATCTATTTCCATTGTTAATTCACTCCTATGCATTCCCATTATGTTCTATAATCATAGAGAACAGAATCATATTGCTGATGTTTCAACCAAGACTACTACTGCTAACACTTACTTCACTTCTATTGTTGATGTTTCAACCCCTAACACATTGCCCTTGTCTTCTAGTTCATGTTATGCACAACTAGAAAATTCATCCTCAGCATTAGAACTTGCCTCAAACTCACAGTGGTGAAAGATGCAGAGGCAACAATTGAAATTCAACTGCCAATAGCTACAGTTGCAAAATGCATACTTGAAAATAATCATTCTATGGTTACGAGAATGCAAAATGCGCTTATGACCCCTACTGTGGATCTTATTAACCATAAGCCTAAGAATGTTGCTCAAGCACTGTAATATCCATATTGGAAGAAGGCTATGAATGAATAATTTTTGCTCTGATGAAGAATATGTCACGACCCGACTTGGGCACATGACCGACACATGAGGAATCCTCATTCCCACGTAAGCCTCGTGATCTCTGAGTCTTTCTATATGCATAATTCAATATAAAATCCTTTTCCAAAACATAAATTCATCTCTGATACCAAACACATGAGTTGCTCTTAATACAAAATAAACCATAGAATCCGTAATCATAAAAATACAAAATATTCATGACAAAAATATGTTAGTCTATCTCTATGGTCCGGGATCCTGCCCTTCATGAACACTGGAGTACTCTATCTCTAAACAAAATACCAAAAGTACTTCACTCACGAAGTGAAGCTCACCAACTGGGAAATCTCTACTGCGGGGGAGGAGATGGAAGAGAAGAACCTGCAGCGTCTACTGCACCTGTAATGGAAGAAGAGAAAGGGGTGAGTTTCATGCAAAACTCAGTGAGTAAGTCCTCAAGCATAACCCTCCCATGGGACAATCAAAGGAAATAAATAATAATATATATATCAAACCAGATAATGCAATAGTTCTAAAGTTCATATTCATAGGAATAACAAATAGTTCTGAAATCAATATTCTGTAGAAATCATAAACAACAGTATGCTAACAAAGAAACAAAAATCTCTGGTTATGCCCAATTCATGTGACATAACAAATCTCTGGTTATGCATAACATAACAAAGTCTCTAATCTCTGGGGCACCTAAATAGGTCTCGTTTTTTATTTCTCTGGCCCTAAGGCAGTTTGGTATACCAAGGTTAATGGAATAACTGCCGTTAACTCATAGTCTGTTTCTCTATAGCTACTGTCCAGTTCAATCAGAAATCTAAATCTTTTCTCTACATCTCATAAGTCTTCTACCCTAGAGTTCATAAACTCCAGCATATGCATATTTTCTACTCTGAAAATCATCACAATGTTTAACAAATCTCTAAATATAATTATATTCATACTCTAGCTCTTTGATAAAAAAAATCACTTTAACAATAATGGTCCCATGAGTTTTCAGAAAAAATATATTTTATGCTATAATTTACTGAAATTAACTCTAATGATCAACATAAGGATCATAGGATCTGAACACACTCACCGTTTAAAGCTGGGAGTATGTGGGCCCCACCAACTTGACCTGGAGAGCTTGGAATGGCACCAACAACTGCCATGGAGCAATCATAACTCTAGATTAACATCTAAAAATCTCTATAGAGCTCTATTCTAACTCTAAGAAAATTGGAGAAACATCCTCACTTGACAAAAATGAGAAAAACAATCGGTCCAAATCCAAGATTATGAAGAATAAAGATATAATCTAATAACATGAACTTACCTTGAAGCTTAGAATGATGGATTGGAGTGAATTTGAGAGAAAGAGAGAAAAATGGAGGGGGAAGGGTTTCTGATCTTCGAAATTAGGGGAGGAAGAGAGTGGGGAAGGATTTATACTCTCAGTAAGTGAAACGACGCTGCTCGCATCTTGTTTACGTTCTCATCGACACCACTATAGCGGTATATGACAGCTATAGCGGTATATGACAGCTATAGCGGTACCCAGACCCCAAAATTACCCTGCTGCACAAATTGTGACCGCTATAGCGGTCTTGGACCACTGTAGCGATACCTCAGACCGCTGCACCACTTGAACATTTTCTGGTGACCGCTATAGCGGTCTTGGACCGCTATGGCGGTGACAGCAATCCCCAACTTCTGTGTTTTTTAATCATTCCAGCATCTGGGTTCTTCAGTCATTCCATTAACTTTAAAACATAAATATGAATAAGGAAATACCCCCCATTTGGATTCAAATAAAATATTAAAAAAATCAAAACTCCATCAAATCAGAATCCAAATTTTGGGTTTTAGTTCAAATCCGGGAATTTCTGAGATTTTCTAAATTTGTGGGTTAACAATGAAACATTTACAGGTTTCATAAAATTCATTAAAAATCACTCTTCAACTTGTTTTCCCTCAAGGAACAATTACCGGGACTTTTGATCCCAAGAATATGGTTCTATCATATAGCCCTCCAAGGAGGTGTAAGATCCAGACTTAGTGAAATTCAGGACCCGAAAGTGGTTCCCAGGGAATCCTTGAGGCTATATAGAACCTTACTGCTGACCCGTATACCAAGGGTATCACAGAATAACACCTGGCAACTCCAATATCTTCTATCTAATAAACAATACATTAGTTCCAAATGGGTATTTTGAGTCAAAAAAAACCCTGATGGCAACATTCAAAAGTACAAAGCTAGACTTGTTGCAAAGGGATTCCATCAAAGAGAAGGCCTTGATTTTGATGAAGTTTTCAGTCCAGTGGTGAAGCCTTGAATAGTCAGACTTATGCTTTTTGTGGCTCTAACAAAAGGATGGAAAATTTGTCAATTTGACTTCAACAGTGCATTTCTCAATAGGGACTTAGCTGAAGAAGTGTTCATGACACAACCTGAAGGCTATCACTCCACCTCTCAACCTTAAATGGTTTGTAAACTAACCAAGGCATGCTATGGCTTGAAACAAGCACCAAGAGCCTAGTTCACTAAGCTCAGCCACATTTTTTACTCATTTTGGATTCTTATCCATAAGGCATGATCCTTCTCTATTTATTAAATTCACCACTATGTCTACCATCTACCTCCTAGTCTATGTAAATGATGTCCTTGTTATAGGATCAGATCCAGCAAAAATCAATACTCTTATCTCTCAGTTGCATAAGGTTTTCACGCTAAAAGACTTGGGGGAAATGAATTTTTCCTTGGAATAGAAGCCAAGTAGGTGTCTTTAAGGGGAATATTACTCTATCAATCCAAATATGTAGGAGATCTTCTTAAGAAAGCAAGCATGGACCTAGACTCCAATGGTGAGTAGTCTAAAACTGTCAGCAACTGGAGATGTAGCATTTGATAAACCCTTTCTTTATAGATATATTGTAGGTAGCTTACAATTTGTGACAATTACCAGGCCTGATGTGTCATTTGCTGTGAACAAAGAGTCTCAGTTTATGCATCAACCTCTGGACTATCACTAGAAAGCAGTGAAGAGGATCCTAAGGTAGCAAGGACAATTGAGCATGGTTTCCATTTTAAACCTTTATAGGAGTTTAGATTGTTGGCCTTTTGTGACTTGGACTGGGGGTTTGATGTGTATGATTGAAAATCCACCACAGGCTACTATGTTTTTCTTGGCAACAATCTTTTCACTTGGTCCAGCCTCAAGCAGCATGTAGTGTCACGATCAAGTACAGAAGCAGAATTCAAAAGTTTAGTAGTAGTTGTGGCTAAGCTAACCTGGTTAAAGTCCTTCATGACTGAACTTTGCATTGACTGCTCTATTCCTCTATCCATTTATTGTGATAATCAAAGTGCATTATTATTGGTTGCCAACCCTATACTTCACAATAGAACCAAACATTTTGAATTGGACCTATATTATGCTCATGATCAAGTGGTCTCCAAATAGGTCTACATCAATCATATTCCCTGCACTTCTCAAACAGCAGATGCCTTCACCAAAAGTCTGTTAACACCCTTGTTCCTCAAGTTCCGTTCCAACCTCAGGGTGTCAGATCCTATTCCTCCCTGAGTTTGAGGGGGGCTAAAAGGAGTATGAAACACGAGTGTGATAAGAGTGGAGTTAGTTAGCATTCTATTTTAGTTGTAAGTCAGTGATGATTGTAACTGATTCTAATATAAAACTCCACCCTTAGCTTACTGTAATATTCATTAAATCAATACACAAAGCAATAAATTGCAGTTCTTCTCTCAGAGCTCCAAAGCTCTTACTCATTGTTCATTCTCCTTCACCTTCGTCTTTATCCCTTCTTTGGTACCTTTCACACACAAAGCTTAAAATCATGGCCCAACTTACTAATTAAGAGGTGCGTTTTAGCTAATATGTATATCTTGAAGCTTGTCAAAGAAAAGGTTTCATATAAATAATTAGATAGCTATTTTCTTGGTTTTTCTTTCTACATGATGTAAGCCTCTAAGTCTTAATTGCCTCTTTCCACGTATTTATTATATATATATTGACTATGGAATTACTTTCAAGTATTATTTAAATGGTTTATCGGACAGTAATATGAAATTTTATGTTTTGTCTCAGGGGCTAGTAGATGCTTTATATATTCATTAAATTGTCAAACTTACTCTATTATCTTTCCTCTTTTTTAAATACATGTGTTGATCCTAATATCACACCCTCTCCAGCCCAATAGATTATGGAGTCTTGTTTGGTGAGCCCATTTTTGCATCGTGGCCCCCCATGTTTAGAAATATATAGCTCCAATATATGTCACAAGCAGGATTGGGGAAATAGTTATCATGCTTGGAACACATTTTGAATTTAAGGTTTGTAGCTAAATTTAAATTAGTATGTTTTATATTGTGAAACTTTGGATTGAGTATGACTTGCTGCTGGACCTGTAAACATATTTGATATGTTGTCATGACTTACTTCGGGCTATTACGAAACATATGCTTTGTTTATAACAAGTGAAAATGTAATTTGGGAAAAGCCTGACTGTTTAGGGGGACTTATGTCCATTTCCTCGCTTGGCATTCTCGTAAGCTTGCTAGAGAGTGGATATTCTTTATGAATTGGTCATGACCCAGGTTAGGTTAGGTGGTGACATATACGTAGATTGAACTTTAGTTACACCACAAAAGAACTTGAATTGATGATGCGTGCTAGGAAATAAAATGAAATCAAATTATTAGGTCCTCAATTGGTAAAGTATTTTTTTTCCTTTGCTTCAACAAAATAATGAAAAAACTAGGGAAATGGAAAATGTAATACCTCACTTAGCATATGGTGGGATATCACGGCCAATGGGATCTTTAACCTTTGAAATTTTGAAAGTTTCTTAGCAGAGAATGAATGTCTGCAAATATGATGTCATGTATAGGGAGGCTAGAAGTTATGGTTCACGACAGAGAAAATAAAATGCAAGTTGTGAGTTTTTTATGTATAGTTCGATACATAGTTGCCCGAAATAGAAAATTTTTCCGAACATTAATCGTGCCTTTTCACCGGCTTCTACCTAAGGAAGACATGTCAGAATACTTGTTTATTTGACGACTAAGCCTATGTTTGCCTTTGCATTTGGGAATCTCAAAAGTGGAACTATAAAGTATTGATATCTCAACATCTAAAAAGTGGGTATTCAATTAAGACACTTACTCTATCACTATTAGATATGATAGATTGATAGAAAAATTGAGAGCTATCATCATATTCAATGATAATAGAATACGTGTCCCAATTTAACACCTATTTTTAGATGTCAAAATATTATTTTTCGGGTCTACCGCACCAAAATTGATTTTGTTCAAATTGTGCACTCGTTTCGATTTTAACGGCATCTTTTTTTTTTTCCAGGAAAAAAAAAGGTTTTGGGTCTAAAATTGATTTGCATTATTTTCTTATTTACTTTGACGGCCGGTTCAAAATTAATATCCTGTTTTACAACAATTATATAACACTAAATTCTCAAAGAAAATAGTACAAAGGTACAAACCAAATTTTTTTTTAAAAATGACATGGGTACATTAACACTAACCCAAAAATACAAGAGAAAAGTATAGGAACTATAGTAGCAATATATCAAAACAAGAAAATATTCCTTCAATATCAGATATGTCAGCTAACTCATCCTCAACCGATCAAGAAACAAACTGGGGAGGATTTTTCAATGCAGCATGCTTCTAAAGAGTAGATGCAATATTTTCTTGTTTCAAAGACGAAGCGTAACAATGCATGCTTCCCATTCTTCAAATCCAATCCCATTTATTAAAAACAAAACTTTCTCAATGACAAAATTACTTTTTAAATCAAACAACCAAATATAAATTATTTTATTTAAAATTATTTTTAATTAAAATCAATTATAACAAGATCAATCATGAAAACCAATTCTACCAAACACATTCAGAGAATCGAACACAGAATAAGTTAGAGTGACTTCTTTAGACGAGCAATAGTAGTTTTAGTAGAGCAGTGACACGATTCACATTGATCTCATGTTTCTTGAGTCACGATAAATAAATGATTGGAATTAATGTCAAAATTTGCGAGCGGGGTGTATGTGTATCATTTCCGCAACCTCTAGCTTTAATGATCAAGATCCTCTTACGTTCGGTTGTCTTTGTTGTGCTATACTTTTAAGTCTTAACATATTTGAAGGTTTTCAAATGAAAGAAAAGAAAAAGGACAAATAAAATTGGGACTAACGAGCCATACGAAATTATGAGTTTTTGTTTTTGTTATATAATACACCTTGGCCCGCTCTCATGCATGCATGATAAGCTTTTGTTTTTTACGAATATATTTAGTTTGTCGTCATGCAGCAGCGTTTCACATGAAGGGACAGTTTGGTTTATTTTATATTAAGGAATCACTTTGTCACATATATGTTTCGATTCCTGGGACTTGATTTTCAAGTGAAAGAATGTTAAATCGGGGGGAGGGGGGCACCTCTCACATATATACGTTTATCAATATATATGATTTGATTTAGTCAACTATACATTTATATCTATTTGATGCTGTTTTCTGCATCATGTTGTGTCGTAGTAGTTCGGCTTTCGTTCAATAATTGAAGGTTGTCGATCATATCTCTTGAGCATTTTCGTGAAGCATTTTACCTAAAAATTTAAATTGTTAAGTTGTGATCAAACAGAATCTCCCAGAAGCTTAAACTAATAGATATAGATATAATACATAACTTTATACTATAACACACTCCCTCTTGATTTTTTATTCATGATAACTCTGATACCATATTATGAAATTATATCTTCCAAAAACTTAAGTTCATAGGTAAAAACATATAAATGATTTTATATTTAACACATCTTTCATATAAATGGCTTTAATTTAAAGCACTTAGTCAAGGAAACCTTGAAACTATATTATGAACCATCTCTCTAAAAAAACTTAAGTATGAAGGCTCTTATATTATATTATGAATCATCTGTCATAAAAATTTAAGCTAATAAATAGAGACAGATGAATAATTGTATATCTAATTCAACCTATTATCATTGAGATTAATTATTGTTATTAATCAATAAATTGGGTAACTTATTAGAGTAAAAAATCATTCATGTGCCTCTACCCATTAGCTTAAACTTTTGGAAGAAATAATTTCATAACATAGTATCAGAGCCATCATGACTAAAAGGATAGGGATTTGATCATTAATTGTTATCTCCTATTATGATAAATTGTTTATGCTTTAAGCCCAAGAGAGACATTCACATGAATGAGAGTGATATGGTATAAAATCATTCATGTATCTCTACCTATTAGTTTAAGCTTTTGGGAGAGATGATTTTATGATATAGCTCCTTTGTTGTGGTTTAATTTTTGTTTTATATTTCAATGCTAGCAAGCTTGGTTTTTTGTTTTGATTCGATTATCATTTTTATTTTGAAGCATGTCCTTGGACTCCTTTTGTACTCGTTTGCTTCTCTCTAGATAGTTAAGCATATTATAATCACCGAAAAAATATAAATTATAAGGAAGAATCAAAATAGAAGGAGATCTTCGTATCTTTTTTTTTTCCGATAATTGAAGAAAGCTTGGCTCACAAAGAAAGAAGCAAGACAAATTACAAGAGTTCAGTATAAAACCTAACCGGTGCAATGAAAGCTCAAACAAAAACAAATCATTAATTATGTAGTAGTGCTATTAGCAAAACACTAACAGAAAACCAGCTCACAAAACCGAAAGCAAGATTACACAACCGCCTTTTAACAATACGAAAAGACAAGGTCACAACACCAACATATGAAGAATGGAGGAGAACTCTCGTTAGGAAAAATGAGAAACATTTGAAGAAACTTAGGTCAACCCAATGTAAAGCAGTTGCTCATTAGAATAAGGGTGTGTTTGGCATGCCGTATTAGGTATGATAGGATAAACTAATGCCATACACTGTACTCTTATCTATTATTTGGTACAGACAACGTATGATATAAGCTTATTTATCATCACCCCCTTATACGTTAAAATGACGTATAACTTAATCATATCTAGAGAGGCCTAGCCGTCAACGTATAAGGGCTCTTTTATTTTTTAAATTTAAATAATAATAATAATAACAAATAATATAATGAAAAAGAATTATTTAACAAAATAATAATAAATAAAATAAAATTATGAATATTTAAATTAATAATTATTATTAATAAATCTAAATATCTGAATAAATAATAATAAATCAAAGAATAAATATTTAATAACAATTAAATATTTTAAATAAATAATATATAGTATAAAAGTCAACTATAAATTATTAACTAGTAAACTAAAGTATAAATAAGTAATAAATAATATGTAATATGTAAAAATAAGTATTAGTAATTAAGATATTTTAATTTAATATCAATTTTAAATTAAGAGAAAAATAATATAATTAGAAATTTAAAAATATCACTAAAATATATAAAGGAGAGTATTTTATATTTTATACTTAATGAAATAATAAATAGTTATAAAATATTGAAATAGATAATAACATTTAATATAAATTAAAATTTTAAGAATTAATAAAAAATTTACAACATCTTATGTAGTGATACATCAAACACAGTATACTATTAAAAGTTTTCATGCCTTATATTATAGGCCTTATTTTATCCTATCAGATTTTATATTATCAGTCCTTATCTTATTAGGCGTGTCAAATAGGCTCTAAAAGTATAAGAGTAACTTTGGAAAGATGGAAAATTGAGGACCCTTTAAAACTTTGAGTTAACTAAACTACTATAAGAGTGGGTAAGTGTTGATTGACTTGGGTAATTTATTTATATAATAAGGTCATTTTTTTATTCAATTTATTTAAGTTCATAGATATAATATAATCAAGGACTTCATGCCAGCGAGGGAAAATTCTAGAGCAAAAAACAAGATCTGCATAGGTACAAGAGCTAGCAACATAAACTAAGCAAAAGAAAATACACCATATATCTACTAAAACTCCTATTCCCTATATCGGTTACATAATAATTGCTTTCCATTAAGCGTTTCATCCACACCCCATAAAGCATAATTAAATCCCCATAATTATCGACCCCTCAATGGTAACTACATAGCTCTGCAGTAATGCACTTCACCCAGCAATAATCCACACAATAAACAAGCCAACAAGGGTTTTTTTTTTTTGTCAATAAGTAGAAAACGCTCAACACAATGATATGAGAAATAAAACAAACGGTAACAATACGAAGAAAACAAATAAAACATTGAAGCCAACAAGGGATGTAGAACTACAAGAGAAACATCAAGTAGCCAGCCAAGACAATCATAAAACCGAAAAAAAAGTTTAGATCGTGTTGCCAATGTTTTATTAATTAAAAAAAAATCAGATAAAAGCCTATAAATTTTGGGGGGGGGGGGGGTGGAAAGTCTTTATTGTTGTCTCAGAGCCTTATTTTTTTGTTTAGGGGATACATGACAAGCGTAATTGATCACATGTTAGATTGAAAACACACAGGAATTGGTGCATAATAATCAGATGGTCATGAATGATCGGCTAAGTCAAGCAGATGTGGGATTGATAGAAACAAAATTAGGGGAAATTTGTCTACAAGATGTGATCTGTCGCAGTGCATAATTGAGAAGGAATCTCGAGGCCTTCATGCGCTTCCTTTTAATTTGTCCATGTTGCATTTCTTTGAGAAAAAGCAACTATCGTAAATGTCCACACAAAAGATTCTGTAATAATTTAGTGCAGGATGTTCAAAGCCAATTGAAACTGAATGAAAGTTTAAAATCAATTTAAAATAAATGGAAATTCGATTAAAAATAAACAATTGTTCTTGTTTTACAAAATAATCCATTCATTCATCATGAATTTGATTCTCAGTTACGTCCCATTTAATTAAGGTCAGGAATTGAACATGGAATGGCAATTCGAAAATGAAATTAGACAGCTCAATTTTAATCTTCATGTTTATAATAACATATAGACTTGGTTTAATATTGTTATAGTTTTTTGAGAGCTGTTAAGCTCCTTGGCTTCCAAAACGTGTCTCTTGAAAAGTCATAGTTGTATTGGTTGGTAAAATAATATAAAAGTTGTTTTTGATGAGCAGAAGTCACAATAATAGTATTTGATAAATATACTCCAAAATTTAAAATGACAATACTACCCCTCCTTTCCTTAATATAGATTGCTATTTTATTTTTGGTTTTAAATAATAAGTAATTTTCAAATTTTAGTGACGCATTAATTATTTTGTACACGTTTTAACCCTCTATTTAATTGGAGAGACAATTAGTAGATATTAGTTTATTAAAGTATGTAGTTGGAAAGAGAATGGGTATAGGTTAATTGATAGAAAGGTATCTATGTCTTTTACTTTCATTTTTCAAAAGATGAATAAGATCCAATTATTATCGTAATTTCTGTACATAACCAAAAAATGACCTATATTAAAGAATAGAGGGGTATATGGATATAGATATTAAAAAGTATAATTTTTATATTTATTATCATTAAATATATCAATGTCATATTGTTCTTTTAAATTTCAAAAACGAGAGCATGAGAACATGCATCAATTTAAGTGTGGGGAAGGAGCAATGTATACAAAAATAAATTCAGCAAGTAGCATACCAAAAAGAAAAAAAAAATTTGATTGAAAAAAGAAAAAAAAAGAGTTTGGTTGAAGGTGTGCTACATTGCAAAAGAAAGGTATGTAATTGTGTTGAGTTGGACAAAGTGTACCCTTAGGCACTTGTGCTCTTAGTGTATGCATTTGCTCTCCTTTGACTTGAGATTTAACCCATTGGCCTACATTTTTATCCACGTTCACCCAAGCCCCATTACAACCAAAGGTAATTCCTCTTGATTCAGTATGTATATGTGTATGACAAAATGGAGAATGAGACCTGTAGCAAGCTTATAGTAATGCATTTTCATTTGAGGTGATTGAGTGTGCATCATAACGCAAAACACTTGAGTGAATGAGGGATAAACACTGACATTGGGAGGATTTTTGTACTTGATTCATACATCATATATGGATTCTACCTTGTGTGCTATGTTGTTGATCATGCCTTACTTGTAATTCTCTTGATTGTTAGTGTGAAAGCTTACTATTGTGCCTCTAGGTTCATTGGATTGTGTATTATCATTTAATTTCATGCATCATGCATTTTAGGTTAGGAGTCTATTGTAGTCCTTGTTTACTGCTTCTTATCCATGCCTTGGTTTGATCTTAGTTCCACATGAGGACATGTGAAGGCTTAAGTATGGAGGAGTTTGATAAGGAGCATTTGTGCCACTTATTTTACTTCTAAACATTAGCCTTTTAAATGAGTTTTAATGTGTTGTTGACATAATTAATAAGGATTTTGATTTATTCCTCATTATATGATTTTGATAGAATTGATGACTTTTGCATTGATTATGGGATAATTTGTAATTACATCCTATTGCGTTTGACTTGTCTCTTTGAGTATGGTCTTGAGTACAGGAGCTTTGGATCAAATGCAATTGTCAAGAACAAGGGATCAGATTAAGACAAATAAAGATATTTTGGAAAGCTTAAGAAGTCTTCTACAACTTTCATGTTCAGCTCAAAACCCAGTTCTAAGAGTATCTTGGTGAAAATCGAGTTGCAAGATTAAAGGTTGCTGATATTCTGATGCTGTCCAACTTGACCTCTAGTTAGTATTTTCGCAATATCTGGAGTTATAGATGTCCGATTTAGGTTATTTTTGTGGCATTGAAAAGCTTATTTACAGGGTTACAATCTCTATTTCTAGTGCCAAGAACAGATCCAGATGTTTAAGGGGTCAAAATGACCAAATACGTGAATAGATCAATTCTGTCCAACGCTACAGCTTGTGAGATGATGGGATTGCAGCCCACTTATTTGTTTTTGGGGGCCACTTTGGCCCATTATTAGAGAGCAGTATTTAAGGAATTGTTATAGAATTTTACCTATTTTTTTACTCAGTTTTAAGCCTCCACTTTCAGTTGCTATTATTTTCTTTCTAGATCTCTCTCTTCTCCTTTTCTATTTTTCTTTTTCTAAGGGTTCCATTGGTGAACGTGCTTTGTCTTGGAGATTATAGCAAGGATCATTACTATTATTTTCAAGTTCTTTTATCTTCATTGTTGTAATCCTCCAGAGATGGAGGAATAGATTTCTTTACTAGTGAAGAGATGTCTGGATCGATTGGGATGACATTTGAAACCCTTTGTTTATATTGAATGCATTGGTTTTCTTAATGTTCTGCTGTTTTTATTCTTTAATTATTGTGGCGATTGCTATAATCTTTATTGGAATAAGTAAATTGGCGATTGTCATTTAGGGAAACTCTTTGGGCATAAATTGATAGATCTATAAGTTTATGTTTGAAGGAGAACATTAGAATTAACTTTTCAATTGGCAGTTAAGCTATAGCAATTAGTTCATTAAACTAATGTGATTTCTAAATAAATTGGCAATTGTCGTTTATTAGTTATTTGCATTGGTCAAATTCTAGAGGTCGATTGATCACTAGTAGAATTGTCAATAATTTATTACTAATAATCATCAATGTGTTTAATATTTGGTCAATAATAATTGATTTCCAATCCTATGAATACTTTGCACTAGTGCTTTCTTCACTGTTGCTATTATCTCATTGTTATTAACTTCTAATTTTAATTGTTTTAATTTTCATTCTTCCAAATCCCCAATTTTCCAACTAAGTGTTAAAGCCTCCTTGAGAGACGATCTAGATTGTGCCATTTATTACATTTTTTATGCCACTTAACACCTTACAAATTCTAATTTGTTGTGAGTTGCAATAGCTCGCATCAAATTTTGGCGCCATTGCCGGTGAGACATTAAAACTTAGCTGTTTGTTTTTTCTTTATTTTTTTCACCAGTTTTTATTTATTTATTTATTTATTTATTTACTATTTTTATTTTCTACAATTTATTTTATTTTGTGAAAAAAAAGAAAAAAAATTTGTTCCCTTGTATGAGGCGTTCCTTGTCTGTTGGAAATTAAATACCTCTTGATTCTGAAATTGACAAAACTTTGAGAAAAATCAGACAGGCAAAGCGTCAACAAGCGGAACCATCTAATTATTCTGATCCTCTGTTCAATGTTACAGGTAATACAAGTGACATGGGAGATAGGAACAGGACACTTAAGGAGCTCACTGCTCCTAATTTCACCCAGCAGCCTTTGGCCATTACATATCCAGGCTAGACAATGATTTGAGCCTAAAGGATACATGGTTCATGCTTTGCCTAAGTTCCATAGGCTGTCTGGAGAAGACCCTCATCAACATTCGAAGAAGCTTCATATGGTGTGTTCTAGCATGAGACCTAACGAGGTAGAGGTAGATGATGTTAAACTGAGAGCATTCCACTTTTCCCTTGAGGGTGCAGCAGAAAATTGGTTCTTCAACCTTCCTGATGGGGTTGTCAATAACTAGACTAGAATGAAAAGACTTTTCTTGGAAAGGTATTTTCCTGCCTCAAAAGTAACTTCTATCAGAAAAAAGATCTCTAAAATCTGCCAGTTAGATGAGATTCTCCATGAGTATTGGGAGCGTTTCAAGCTCCTTTGTGCCAGCTACCCCAACCATCAAATTCCAGAGCAACTCCTTCTCTAATACTTTTATGAAGGTCTTGTACTTGCTAATAGGTGCATGATTGATGCTGCAAATGGAGGGGCGCTCTTGGATAAGACACTAGAAGAGGCCCGTGTTTTGATTGAGAATATGGCTGCCAATTTTCAGCAATTTGGTTCCAGAGCAGCCACAACTACTAGAGGTCTTCATAGAGTGAACCAGCTAGGGAATCCATTGTTAGCCCAGACTTTCCAGCAACTTTCTGGCCTTATGCAACAACTAATGGTGAGCCAGGCAGCAACTTCAGTGGTTTCTAAGGTCTATGACATATGTACTACAAATGACCACCATACTGATATGTGCCTAGCATTGTAAGATGACTCAACCATTGGGGTAGCAGCAACATACCACTTCTAGAGTCAATCTTAGAATCAGGCAGGCCAGTTCCCATTTGGGAATACTTATAACTCCAGCTGGAAGAATCACCCCAATTTGAAATGGGGAAATAAATCTCAACAACAAGGCCAACTTTCACAGCAAAAGTACCAAGCACCTCATCAGAGGCAACCGGCCCTTCCTGCATCTCCTTTATTAGATCCTACTATGACTGAGATAAGAAAATGATGATGGAGCAAATGCAGGAAATTAGAAGAGAAAATGCCTAGCAAATGCAACTTAGCACTTTATAAATTGTAATTTGTTGTGAGTTGCAACAGCTCACATCAGGCACATGAACCGCTCGTGACCGAGTGATGCCCCCCTCAGCGAGTTGCAGCACCATTAGACCTCCGACCTGACCTTCAAGGACAGGTAGGATAAAGGAAGGACTAACCGGGCCTCCTAAAAAGGTGGGTCGTTGCATACTAGTAGGTTGACCACCTAGGAGGGCACTCGAAAGCATTTGGTAAGTCTTTAACCTTTCTACATTTAATATATTATTAAATTTTAGTTTACTACATTTGAATTGTGGAATACACTATGTTTTTATTACTTTCTTGTGTATATCTATGCAGTAGAAGGAGCTAAACTGCCTTCCAACCCAGTGAGAACTCTTTCGGGAAACCACACCTGAAAGGATACGATGCAAGCGGAGTCAGGAGAGGTCTGGGTAGATCCTTGCTCCAAGGCCACTTACGTAAGTTTTAATTTAGACATCCTTTTACTTAATTTTTATTACTCTTTTCATTTATGTCATAATCATTGCTTACAATGTGTTTCATCTTTTTTCTTTTGCAGCGCAAGTCACAGTCTTGTGGGAGCAGGCGCAGACCCAGTACCAAACCTAGGTGGCCAATGCTGGACCCAATGATGATGTCCTTCCTCTTCCAAATAAGGAAGATGTCTAGGCCAGGATGGTCGACGACCCATATAAAGGTCGCATATATGGGATGGGGTACTATCCTGACAATAGATCCTCATCCTCCACAACCAGGTCTGCTACTGGGGATGACACTCTAAGGGAGCGTGTGCATGCCCTAAACAAGAGCTATGGCAGCAGGCACAACTTCTTTAGCAGCTCTAGGAGCAGACAATAGGCTGAGCAGCAGTGGAACAGGAGCACAGAGAGATCTAACAGCTTAAGCTATCCATGGAGCAGCAACAAGAGAAAGCCAAGAAAGAGAAGATTAAGTTCAAGAAGATACAGCATAAGATACAACAGAAGGTCACTGCTGATGTTAAGGCCTTCTTCAAAGTTATGTAGGCTTCAGGATCCTCTAGCTCCAGCAAGATGCTCCCCCAAATACCTCTCCCCTCCATTTCTGAGGGTTCTTTACCCTCTGATGCCACATATCACTTCGCTGGGTCCGATGATGATGATAGCGCTAACAATGCTGATGACCAGCAGGACTTTAGCTAGGTTTTGATTTTTGATATTTTATTCATTTATCACATTTGTATATATTTTTGATATTTTATTCATTTTTTATATTTTATTGCGAT
Organism: Dalbergia cochinchinensis; assembly: GCA_031216125.1. Taxonomy (NCBI): domain Eukaryota; kingdom Viridiplantae; phylum Streptophyta; class Magnoliopsida; order Fabales; family Fabaceae; genus Dalbergia; species Dalbergia cochinchinensis. The sequence continues at coordinate 68,366,453 of CM062375.1, read as the reverse complement.
ACTTTGTTTAGTTATTATAACAATTTCTTTTATATTATTATTTTTTTTTTCATTTAACATGACTTCAATTGGTAATTGGCTTATCATATAAAAAAATAATTAAATACGATCCATAGTTTATATAGGTGACTTATAAAAGTGTAATGGTATCAGCAAAAATAATATATTGAAATCATTACTGACGAGTGCACCCATTAGTAAATAATTTGTTAAATAAGTTAATTATTATTAATAAAAATTTTACCAACAGGTACACCGATTAGTAAGTATTAATAAAAAATTATTATTATTTTAAATTGACCGCTGATAAAATTAGAAATATCTGTCGGTAATATTAATTACCCGACACCATCCGTGACGCCTTAAATCTAATTGTATCGACTTATTTTCTTTTTTTAATACCCATCAATTAATACGTTGAAAATTACTAACTCGTGTTATAACCCATCTAATTGTACCGAATAATATTCCATCAATGGCCAAAAAATCAATGGCTCATACTTATCAGTAAACCCGTTGATATAATTGCATATATACCTTCAAAAGACATGTAGATTTCTCATGCTTTTCTAATAGTGTATTAGAAAATAAGACTGGATGTAATACCTCAGGTACACGTGTCAGTAGATGAGTTTCGTATGGCCTTAGAATCCGCTAGGACCTACCCATGTCGTCGGGTTCTGGATTTCGCTAAGTCTGGACCCTACACCTTCTTGGAGGGCTATATGTTAGAGCCATATTCTTGGGATCAAAAGTCCCGCTAGTTGTTCCCCAAAGGAAAATAAGTTAAAGAGTGATTTTTAATTAATTTTATGAAACCTTTAAACGTTTCGTTAGCCCACAAGTTTAGAAAATCTTGAAGATTTTCGGATTTGAACTAAAACCTAAACATTTGGATTTTGATTTGTTGGGATTTTGATTTTTATGATATTTTATTTGAATATAAATGGGTGTATTTCCTTATTTATATTTATGTTTTAAAGTTAATGGAGAGTAAAATAAATGAGGACATTAACTTATTTACATTTATGTTGTAAATAAGTGAGTGTTTAGATAACCCAGATGCCAAGATGATAGAAAGATGTTGAGACTAGGTGAACTATCACCGCTATAGCGGTCCTGGACTACTCACAGTGGGTGAGATAACATGATTTTGTGGTCTGAGGACCACTATAGCAGGCCAGGATCGCTATAGCGATCGTAGTAGGTGATGGATAGACCGCTATAGCGGTCTTAGTACAGCAGAAACAGTATAAAACAACATAGTTCACTTAACAGACCCCTTTCCTCTATTTAAACACCCCAACTCGGATTCTTCCCCTATGTTTCGTAATCAGAAACCCTATCTTCCCCATTTTCATCCTTTTTCTCTCATTATCTTCAATCTAGCTTCCCTAAATCAAGGTATGTATATATTGTTAGTTTATGTCTCCACTCTCTCTATTCTTTCATAATCTTGAGTTAGGTCTTGTTATTTCTCTCATTGTTATCAAGTGAGGGTGCTCCCCCAATATTGTTAGGGTTATATTAGAGTTATCTAGAGGTTATTAGAAATTAATCTAGAGTTATAGTTGCTCTGTGATAGTTGTTGGGGCCATTTCAAACTCTCCAAGTCAAGTTGATGGTGCCCACACACTCCCAGCTTCAAACGGTGAGTGGGTTTAAACTCATGACCTTAGTTTCATCATTATAACTATGTTTTATGCATTATGTTTGTTATATATATGAAGTTAGAGATGAGATTATATATGGACTATGATTTTACAAGTTATGATAAAGCTAGTAAATATTATAATTTTGACTATAGCATGAAAAATGTATTTCAAGAAAAACCACGGGACCATAAATTGGACTAATGTATATTATGAAAATACTTTATATGTTCTTAGAAGGATTATTGAGAAAAATGTATGATTTAATGATGTTTATGAAAATGTCAAATATGTATTTATTGATTTCTTGATATCCCTACGTATTCAAGTTTTAAGGTTTCAAGTTATGCTTTAGAATGTTCAAAATTAGATATTTATATAAGTGGAGCTATGTTGAGTAAAGTATGATTTATCCTTATAAAGAAATATGATTATGACGATTTTAGAACTTTCATGATTTAGAACCCTAATGCTTTGGACTATGATCTTAGATTTATCAAGTATATAGAAAGTTATGATAGTTTAAGATTTGAATTTAGAACTTCAGTTTTTATAGTACCAAGAGATACGGAATTCCGTATGATTCTCAGCAACTGCCAGATACATATTCTGTAGGCTAGAGATTGGGTTGCCTACAAATGGGTGATCTCTTGGGCACAATTTTCTCAGCCACAGTTATGTTAAAGTCAGATTATTAAAGTTATATGAATCTAGAACTCCCAGTATACTAGGAATTTAGGGGCTTTATTTGCCAGGGGCAGAATACCCATTTTTCAGCTATGGGTTTTCATCAAACTAGTTTAGACAATAGAGATAAGGAAATAGATAGTTAGTTAACGGCTGTATGAGATCGTTAACCTTGGTACCAAGTTGTCCATTAGAGGATAATATCGCCCCACAACAGATATAGAAAACGGGACCTAGTTAGGTACCCACAGCTTGTCTGCTAGGGACTATTTGATTTTATAGTTTTGGTTATTATATAAGTATATATTTAGCTCAGCAGATACTATTTCTCTAAGCTCTGCTGCACTTTAGTTACAATGATTTCATGTTGCTTGTCAGTTTGCAATTGTTTATTTATGAATTTATGAAATGAGAAATGCATTTGTATATAGTTATGTATTTAAATATCAAATGATTATGATTGTTGCATGTATATTGCATTATGGTATTATATGTATGTTTCTTGGTTGTCCCATGTGGGTGCTGGATGAGAGCTCACTCATTGAGTCTGTTGACTCACCTCTCTCTCTCCCTCTCATAGTTGCAGGTACATGTTCAGTTTCAGCTCAGTTCAGTTGACTCAGCTTTTCCCAGTGGTGAGCCTTATTTTGGAGTAAGGCTTAGTATAGGTTTATGTAAATATTAGAGAGCTCCAGTAGATGTGCAGGCAGGATCCAAGCCATGTATTATTTTCAAATGTTGTATATTATTTCAGTATTTGAAATAATTATGTATATATTTTCAGTTTACAAGTATAGATTTAAAATGGTAGAGTTGGTTTAAGTTTATATAACAAGCCAAAGATGTACTTATAGTTCAGTTTCCAAGTATTAAGTTAATTTTCAAATTTAAAATTTAGATCAAGTGATGAAACAATTTATGTTTTCATGATTAACATGTTTAATGGAGATATTATATAGTTTTCTATATTAAGATGTCTCAATCTTATGAAATTGGATATCAGATTTTAAATAAATATTTGGATAAAGATTTGGAGAAAATTATGCTTTCAGAAAATAAATTAAGTATGATATTATTATATTTCATGCATTTAAGGACACATCACCAAGGAGACTTACGTAGAGATGAGATTTCTCATGTATCGGTCGCGTTTTCCAAGTCAGTCGTGACACTGGAGCTTCAAAAAGTGTTTGGCATGCTTAGAAAGTGGATATCTTGTTGAGAGAAGGACTTCTCAGGATTATATCATCATCATCATCATTATCATCATCAATCACTTTGATTATTATCTTTAGAAAATATCCACAAGTTGAGAAGATCACTATCAAGCCCAAAGTTAAGTTCAGAACTACAATACGAAGCTCAAAAAGTGTGGCACCGCACCATAAATGTGATGTCTCAAGGACATATGTCCTTAAGCGAGTCCAGTATAGCCTTAGGATCCCCCGAGACCCGATACCTTTATCGAAAAACCCCTGATGAAAGAAACCATGTTGTAGTTCAAGTTCTGTATAATTAGGCTCAATAGGCTAGGTGCAACGAGCTTTGCTCGCTGCAGCGAGCAGGCCCAATGTCAACACAGTACAAAATGATGCAATTTCACTTACTGATACTTCCACCCTTATATATATGCCCTTCCACTCAGGGAAAACACCCCTAAACCCAAAACCCTACCCCTAAAATCTCTCTTTCTTCTTCCTCATTCTCAACCCTCATCAATCTTACCTCCCCCAAGTTTTAAGGTAAGAGTTTATCTATGGTTTATGCTTCCTTTCTCTCTTTCCTTCCATGTTCTAGAGTTTGGGTGTTATAGTTTATCATTGTTGTCAAGTGAGGGCTCTCTTCCAATATTGTTAGAGTTGTTTTAGAGTTATCTAGATGTAATTAGAGTTTGATCATGAGTCTATATTGCTCTATGGCCATTTTTGGTGTTATTCCAAGCTTTCCAGGTTAAGTTGGTGCTGCTTCTAACAGTAAGTGAGTTCAAACTCATGACCTTAGTTTCATCATTATAACTATGTTTTATACATTATGTTTGTTATCTATATGAAGTTGGAGACGAGATTATGTATAGATTATGATTTTATGAGTTATGGTAAAGTTAGTAAATATTATGATTTTGACTATAGCATGAAAAATGTATGTTAGAAAATCATGGCACCTTGATTTGGATGAATTCATGTTATATAAAAAAAAATGTCCCATGTGCTCATGGAATGATTGTTGGAAGAATATATGATTTGTGAAGTTGCTATTTTATCAAATATGTTTCTAAGAGTTTATGATAGCACTATGCTTTCAAAACTTTAGATTTTAGTATATGATTTAGAGTATGATTCCAGAGTTTTCATGATTTTGAAGTATGACATTAGAGTTATCTAGATTATGAAAATATATTAGCTTAAGATATAAATTTAGAAATTCAACTTTACGATACTAAGAGGTACATAATTCAGTATGATTCATAGCAAATGCTAGATACATATTCTGTAGACTTGAAATCGGAATACTTACAAGCCGGTGATTCCTTGGGCACAATTTTCAAAGTCACAGTTATGCTAAAGTCAGATTGTTAAAGTTATATGAGTCCAAAACTCTCAATGTACTAGGAATGTAATGTGGCTCTTGTTCTCGAAGGACTGAGCACCCACCCTTCTGTTATGGATTTTATCAAACTAGTTTAGCTAGTAGAGATAAGGAAACAAACGGTTGGTTAATGACTGTGATGAGATCGTTAATCTTGGTATCAAATTGTCCGCTAGTAAACAATATTACTCCCAATATATTTAGAAAACAAGACCTAATTAGGTACCCATAGTTTGTCGGCCAAGAACCGTTACGATTTTATAGCTTTTATTATTATGCATGTATTTATCATGTTTACCAAATATTATTTCTCGATGCTCTACCGCACCATCAGTAAAATGATTTCATGATCGATTATGAATTTATAAATGCTTGTTTATAGAACTATGAAATGAAAAGTGTTTTCTTAAATAGCCATGTATGTAAATATTATATGGTTTATGATTGCTGCATGTATATTGCATTATGCATATTTCTTGGTTGTCTCATATGGGTGATGGGTGAAAATCCATTTATTGATTCCGTTGACTCACCTCTCTTCGTTCCTTTCATAGTTGCAGGTACATATATTGTTCAATTACCGGTCTAGTAGCTGCAGCTATCCTTTGGTGAGTTTTATATTGCTTTGAGGCTCATTTTAGGCTTATGTCAGTTTTAGAGGACTCTAATAGTCTTGCAGGCAGAATCCGAGCCATACATGTATTTTGAGATACTGTAGTTGTATTTAAAGTTTATATATTTCACTTTATGTTTCCTGAGTTTAAGTATGTATTTGGGATATGGACTATGGTTAATAGGCTTATGTAATGGGGTAGATATGCATTTATGACTCCATCTTTAAGTCTTAAACTGATTTTTCGAGAATGAGTAAAATGTTTTCAAGTTTATATGTGTGAATGTTTCAGTTTTCATAATTTCAAATATGGTGTTTTGATTAGAGAAAATGAAAATGATCTAGAATAAAATCATATTTAAGAATGAAATTATACTATTTTATGCACTTAGAGAGATACGTCACCCGAACCGCTTACATGAGGATGAGATTCCTCATGTGCCGGTCACGTTCCCAAATTGGGTCGTGACAAGAAAGCACGTTTACATTAGAAATTGCACTGAGTCATCAGAGATTGAAGAAAATTTTTATTTTAAATTAAGTCAACAATTCATAAAAGGATTGATAGTGATTACATCACCTTTTTACTTGGAAAGAAAAAGTTCAGAAACCACATTTAGAAAGTGAAAATTGTTTCTAAAGCTTTATTTAGAAACCAAGTGTCAATGTTTCTGCACCAACAAGGACAATTTGATACAACTCAGCTATTCTTCTAGAGGATAGTTTTTAAGACACAAAAAGAAGATCAATACGTGTCAAGAGGAGATGAAATCAAGAGACAATGGTCAAATTCAAAATCTAAGTATAAAAGGATGAAGCTTTCAAATGTAACGGAACTTTCGCAAAAAAAAGCATTGATATCTTTAAATATTTTCTGAAGTTCAACATATTCTTTGAAATCGGTTTTCGAAAAGTAAATCTTATTTCTTGTATTCATTGGCAAATACTTTCTTCATAGGAAGAATTAGAAAGAATTATCTTAAGTCATTCATTCAAACACTGTTTTATTCTTAGAAAGACTAGAGTGCCATTTGTTGCTACACTTATCGTTGTGCCTTAATCCAGCAGTAATCAAGTGATATTAGCTTGAAGAAGCTAAGACAAAACTACATATGAGTTAAGAGTAAATTAGAACTATTGGTCACTGGAGATAGCTTGAGAAGGCTATTCAAAAAATGTCTTGCTTTCTTATATTGAGAAAATGGCTGATTAGTGGAACTTAATAAGTCGTTGAGAATTGGATGTAGGTATTGTTTGACCAAACCAGTATAAAAATCCTTGAATAACATTTCTCTCTCTCTCTCTTTCTTTTTCTTTCTCTCTCTTTCTCTATATATATATATATATATTTATCTTTTAGTACTTAATTTATTTTGTTGTGTCGGTTTCAAAAATCACCTTTAAAATAGTTTCGAAAGCTTTCCCAATTTAAGTTACTTCAAAAAGTAACTTTCTGAAGCTTCTCATAATAGTTTCCACTGCCTTGAAACGAAAATCACTTGATAATCTTTGTTTAAGCTTATAGAAAACAAAAGAATCTAAAAATACGATTCAACCCCTCTTCTCGTGCTGCCTTTTTACCTACATGTATTGTTTCTAACATAAATAATTTGTATTGATATTGTAACGATATTTCTATGCGACAAATGCAATGAAAGAAATATAACTATTTTATCAATAATGCTATGAATTCTGTTTACATTATCCTGAAGTTTATCCATTGCCCACTCATTATTCTTCCAAAAAAGCATGATTACTAAATTTTCATTCAAAATAAAAATGATTCATAGTAATCACTTAAAGAAAAATGCAAAGGATAAATATAATCCTTTTTTGAGTAACTTCAAGCAAACTTTATGACAGATATTAATATAATTTAAAATATATGTTTTATTAGAATATATATTTATTAATCAAATTAATAAAATTTAGAACATATGACTCAAAAAATTAATAAATGATTTTTTTTACTTTAATTCTTAAATATTTCTCTCTCTTGATTCCCAATAATTACTATATTAACCATTACATAATATTTTAAATTTTTTTATACATACTTTCTATAGTATCATCTAGAGTTTATTTTAGTCAATAGTATATATTTATAAATATGATGATTATATATATATATATATAGTGGGATGAATGATTTTATATGTGAGTGAGAGAAGTAAATCGAGGCGATCGAATCTTGCATAAATGGTCAAGATTAAAACTTAAAGTCGTATAAATTTTTTAAGTGATCATCTGATCTTTTAATAATTTTTAATCTTGAATATCCATGTATAGTTATACGATAAATTTAATCCTCCCACTCTCATATAAAACTACACCTCTCACTAGATACACCCTATTATATATATATAATTAGCAACCATTTAGAACTTATAAATATAAATTAAATCTATGTTATGATCAAATTTTTTTTACAAGGATAATGCAGTTTTTATTCAATAATTAGAAACTTATTCTATGAAAAATTTAGGCACATGATGAATTATCCTTCAACAAGAATTTAATACACGATTATTTTTTAAAAAAATGAAGATCCTATCATTGCATTAAAATATTTTATCAAATCATTTTTGTGATATCATATATTTTTCAAATATATATTATTATGCTAATTAACTACATATATGATTATATTTTAATAATTTTAATGACAAATCAAATGTGATTTGCTCATTATTTTGTCCTATCATCTTATAAATATATATATTATCAATTACACTAATTATTATCGTTATACATTAAATTTATATCTTATTACATTCAAAAAATAATTAAATAGATATATTTAATTTATTTCAATATCATATTTCTTAATTTTAAATGTGTTATTTATGCTTGATATAATTTTCTTAATTTTAACAAGTATTCTTTCTAATGATTCTAAATTCAAAGGTTTTAATTGATGTACATCAAATATCAATATTTAAAATAAACATATGATTCAAAAGAAAAACTTAAAATAAATCAAATAGTGAATATTTTATCTCAAATTTCAAATTTTAATATTTAAATTAGATATTTGTTTTAAATTTTTTAAATTAATTAATTAAATGGAATACAATATACCTTAAATTAAATAGAGAAATCATTGTTACATTTATTTGTCGCACTAGTAAATTATTATTTTATAATTTCTAAATGTCTAACTTTATCTGATTTAATGTACATAATTTTAGCAAGTATTCTTTCTAATCTATAATCTATAATACTAATATTTCAGAGTCGTTTGAGAGAAAATTTTACACGTATCGCAATAAGAATATTTTAGGGCCCACATCTTTTAAGAAGTTTTTCATTAATTTTTTTGAAAAAAAATAAAATCCAATTATTACATATTATTAGCATATCATTGATAATTATCTGTATTTAATAATAGGATTACATTACATTAATTAAATATATTTTAATTTCGTAATTTTATTATTAATTTCACATAAAAAAATTTTATATTCGATGCGGGTGGTGATTTTCTTTTGAATACTATTATATTAAATACATGAAATTAAGTATATAAATTATAAGAAAGATGCAAAATATATGAGTTAGGTTATATCATTTACCTTTTTATTAACAATAAGATTATGATGAATTTAATTATTAAAATGAAGAATATTTTTTCATGTCATCAGTGATGACATTATTTGATATTATATATATATATAAACTAATTTAATGATTTGAAGATCAAGAATATGTCAATTCAATAAAAAAAAATTACATATGTATGCAAATGAAAATGAAAATCCTGGGATCACTTGGGATGGCCATAAAATTATATTTTTAATAACCTCTAAGTTCTTGTAAATAATTTTGATAATTTTATATTTTAAAATATTTGAATAAATTTTGAAAAAAAAATCAATCATTCAATTCATGATGATTTTGATAATTTTATACTTTAAAATATTTGAATGAATTTTGAAAAAAAAGTTAGTGTTGAAAAAAATTAAAAAAATTGGAGAAGATTTTAAAAAGAAAAAAATGATAAAGATTTATCATAATCTTATTTATAATTAGAAGTTATTGATAATTAAGATTCCATATAAAATTTATTAATTGTATAAATCTACTATACTAATATTTCGGACTCATTTCATAAAAACTATTACACATGTCATTAATATAGTAATTTTGGCTTCACATGTCATTCATATAGCGATTTAGGCCCCACTTTTCTCATTCTTTATGTCTAAAGATTTTTTTAAATTTAATTTATAATTTACTTATTAATTATTTTTCATATGAAATAAAATTAAATATTACAATCATTAAAAATCAAATATTATAATTTACACTAAGAGAGAACCCATATTAATATAATTATAATCTACAATAAAGAACCATTAATAGCCTCACATTATGAAGGTAATATAAAAAATTATAAAAAAAAATATTTTTAAAATAAATAAGCTTTAAAATCAACATAGTTTTTTTAAAGAAAACGGGAAGATCAAATTGTTAACGGATTGTTAATTAATTAATTTTGTTATGATAATAATTTAAAATTTAATATACACCAAATTTATTCTTAACCAAATATTTAAGACACATTATAATACTAATATAATAATATATTCTTAATCAAATATGATAATAATTTATATAATACTAATATTTAAGACTCATTACGTAAAAAGTCTTCCATGTGTTATTTATAAAAAATTATACCTCACCATTTTCATTATCTTAAAGTAAGTTTTTGAATTTAATTTATTTTCTAATTATCAATTATTTTTTCTAATCATACTTTCATATCTCTCTACCATTAACAAAATTAATATAAAAAATTCAAAATAGCATCAACAAAATTATAATTCAATATGTTATACCACAAAAATTTTATATATATAATTATAGTATTAACGATAACAAACCTATTATAATTGTATTGTATTAGTAGTATTTGTTATTATAGATATTTATACTTTGAAGTTCAAAATATTTTTAAAATTTTTCATTTTAAAATTTTGTTAATAAACTCGTATATATCAATATAGATTCAAATCTCATGTGAAATGAAAAATGGGGACCCGTGATCGAGATATGCATGAGAATGGAGATAAAATTTTAAATGAAGATGAGATTAAGAAAAATTTTCTAATTTCAAATTTAGAACTTTTAAAAATTATAATAAAAAAATTACCTATCTACATATATCACTATATTCTATTTAATTTTTTATAACTTAAACATTTCAATCTATCAATTTTATAATTTTTTTATACTAATTTTTTTTTGGAAAAAATACCTTCGATTTTTAACACTACAATATTTAAAACAATCAATTCTATAATTTACACTTCTTTGATAATGATATTAAATATTTATTAATTTTTAAAAGTAAATAATTATATTATTTTTTATTAAAAAATTATAATTGATATACTATTCTAGTAATTGGGATTATATAAATTAGAATTATAAATAATTTTTTACTAATTATTACACATTAATTATAACATATATTTTAAAATTGATATTTTAATTTATTAAAATGATGTACAAGGAAATGGTGTATAATTGAAATCATATAAATTAAATTTATGTATTATTTTTATTAATTATAAAATATATTTTTATATTTTTAAATTAAATATTTTAATTTACCAAAAAGATATAAACGGCTATGGATGATAAAAAAAATTGAAAATGAGTACACACAGGAATTACCTAATAGGGAAAGAAATTGGCACATATTTCGCCTTCATATAGATGATTTATATGGGTTAAGTCCCTATTTTTCACCTTCATAGGGATCATCTATAAGGGCTAGGTCTCCATTTGTTAAACGGAATAAGAACATGGATAATACATCTTTATTTTTAATTATTTTTATTATATTTACATTATGTATATATTTTTAATTTTAATTTGAATTATATTGCATTAATAGTATTTGTTATTATGGATATTTATGTTTCAAATTGTAAAATATTTTTAAAGTTTTTCTCTTTTTGAAATTTGTTAATAAACCCTTGAAGACCATAAGGGTTCAAAATCCTCACGAGAAACGAGAAATGGAAAATAGTGAACCATAAGGGGGTGGGGATGAGGATGGAGATGATAGACAAATTCTAAACGGTGATAAGAGACATAGGACATGTCCCCTTTTTCATAGATACTCATTGTCATCCTTATAAATGACTCATGATATAGTAAAATTATCTATTTATTTTCTTTCTTTATTCAACAAAATGTGCAAAATTTTTATAAAATAAGCTCTTTGTTGTTAGTTATAAATCATCTATCAAGATATTTTCAACCTTATAAACATGATATTCAATATAAGATATGAAATAAAATGACACATTTATATTTTATCCACTTATTTAATTATTTAACTATTAACTTACTTTTAAAATAAATTTATATGCTCAATTTTCTATAAGACATATGCAAATAAATTATCATTTATTTTTTATAATAGTCAACAAACTATTTTTAATCATCTTTCAGTGTATCGCATGGGTCAAACGGCTAGTAATAAATATTCTAATAATTTGACAACAATTCAAAATTATAAGTTATCCTACTTCAAATATAAATCATTAAATATTAAATATTGATATTATGAACATTTCTATAAAATGGAATCATTTGCAAGAATTTATATCTTTATTTAAAATTGGCATCCTATTTAATTTAATAAAATAATTAAATACATATTTTAAATTAATTTACTATTATATTTTTAAATTACGCCTATGTAAATTTTATTTAATTTGATGCACTTAACTTTAACAAGTATTCATTCTTATTGATTTTAACATGGTAAAAATGCAAAATTCTAGTTGATTCTACATCAAAAAAAATTTCCTAATGAAGTCTTGTATGGCAATAATTTCAATTTTTAATTGATTCTAATTACAATAAATAATTTTTTGATTAAGTTACCTCAAATCTTAAATTTTACAAAATCGGGTTCATTTTGCTAAAATTAATATATTTAAATTAAATTAGTATCTTATTTAGCAACAAAAAATTAGTATCTTATTTAACATTACAAAATACTTAAATAAACATATTCAATTTAATTTAATAAAATATTTTCAAATTCTAAATTTGTTATTTACGCTTGATTTGATGCACGTAATTTTAGTAAAATTTCTTTCAAATTGATTGACATAAAAAAACATTTAATTATTTCTATATTAAATATTAATCTTTAAAACAATTATCTAGTTTAAAATAAATTTTAATATTTAAGTTAATATTAGTTTTTTGAACCCGTTTAGATTAGTACTTTTTCAATAATCGAGGTACATTTGTTTTAGTTTTTAAAAAGGTGAATATCAAATTTGAATTTTATATATAACTAAAAAAAACTTTTGAAAAAAATTACTTTTTTAAGCTTCTAAAAAAAAGGAAATTTTGTTTTTGAGATTTTAGTTATTTTCAAAAAATTATACAAATATATGAAAAATGGGATTTGTCCCAAAAAAAGGTATTTTGAATTATTTTTCTGGTGTAAAAAGGGATTTTGTCCTAAAAAGACTCACCAAATGCTCCCTTAATATCTCAAAATTAAATTAATTTTCTATTTAATTTATCCAAATAATTAAATAGATATTTTTGGATGGATTTAACTTCATATTTTTAAATTCCAAATATATTATTTATGTTTGATTTGATATTCTCAAATTTAGAAATATTCTTTCGGGTCAATTCTAATATGAAAATATTAATTAAAAATTCTAATTGATTTTAATATGAATTTAATTATTTAAAACAAATATTTAGTTTTAAAAAAATAAAAAAAAAACCTTCAATTGATTTTTTATCTCATTTTCAAAATTATTTTCGTTAAATAAAAAAATCTCTATAATTTAAAAATGTCTCATGTAGGCACGGGTTCCATACTAGTATAATATATACTGAAATATTGGATTCTTATCGTATCCTAATTTAATAGTTTGAATTTGTGTTGGTTATACATTAGTTCTTTTGATTCACTTAAGAATTTGGAGTCGACGCATGATTTTTGTTCATATATTTTAGTGTATATTTAAAACGGTATTGCTATGTGTTAACACGATTTTTTATTAATTACTTTGGACTTCAAACATTTATAAGATTTTATATAAAAACGTTCAAAGTTGATTTAATTTGATGAACTCAAAAGCAATATTATTTGTATTTATAAACATCTAATTAATAACCAGATCAACCGAATTAATTAATCTTCCAAAATAATTTGAATTGATTGGATTGTTTGAGTTTTCTGAATCGTATAAAATTAGTTTAAAGTATATTTTATTGTTAAGTCTTGTTCCTAAACTGAATCAAATCACACCTGGAAACACTCCTTAGTGTAACGATATATATATATATATGCTACTATAATACTATATTGTTAGGTACAAGAAGGGATGGTGGGATACCGAGTCAAATTTTCTACTTGGGTGTCTAAAGTCTAAACAAGATAGCCATATATAGTAAGCTAATCTGTGTTCAACTTGATATTTTGTGCCAAAACGAACCTCTGTGACTATATGTTGACGTCTCACCTTGAGTACGACCTTCCCAACCATAAAAGAAGCACAAAAATGAAATGTTGCTTCCCATGCAAAATACCTAGCCTACCATCCCTTCCCCCACTTTCCAACTAGACTTGAGAAATTAAGTCACTAGACACAACATGTCTGAATTTTGAATTAAGACCACCTTTCTTTTATATATATTGCCGTTGATGAATTGGCATACATTTTCATGTAGTAAAGATTTTTTTTAAAACACTCTTATAAAAAAAATTGTGCATCTTTAGAAGTTTTACATTGACCTTGTTATGAAAATACATTTTTCCCTAAGTCATTCTCTCTCTCTCTCTCTCTCTCTCTGTATATATATATATATATATATATATATATATATATATATATATATATATATATATATATATATAGTCAGAAGTTTAGATGAATTTAATATCGGTCATCCAACCAAAGTTAAGGTGAGATCCTCAAGCTCAACCAATACTTATAAAGATCCTCACTTACATTTGGAATCAAACTAGGGAACTTATGAGAGATAAACTTATTTTTTACCAACTACATCAACCAACATTGGCAAAACCATTTTCTCTTGGTTAAACGGGTTATAATGTTTATTGCTTTTTAAGATATAGTAAAAAAAAAATTTACCATACAGTAAATATTTTCTGAAAGGTATTTTTTTCACTAAATAAATGAAACTATTTTTTTTAAAATTATCTACGAATATTATTTTCAAATTAAAAAGGAAAACGTTTTTCACAACTAAAATACCAAAACAAAATTTCAAGATAGGTAGATATTGGTTCAACTAGAATTATGAAGCAAATAAGGTAGCTTTTGGGTATTTGATATTTCTGAGGATGTTAGTGTTTTTAACTCGTCTCAGTGAAACCAATTCGACTCTAGCTGGATTGGTGCATTATACATGATAAATGAGTGGAAGAAATTAAAAACTCTAACAAACTCTCTCTCTCTCTCTCTCTCTCTCTCTCTCTCTCTCACTTTCATTTCGGCACTGTGTCACATTACTAACTACCCTAACAGCAAAGGTTTCAATTTGTCAATTGGAGTAATTATTTTTTCCAGAGTCGAAAGTGCAATTAGTGCTGGCGGCAGTCATATACACATATTCTTCCTCAAAATGATATTAGAATTACGATTACACATATCTTCACTGCAACCACTTGTGGTTGCTGTTTTTGTCGTCTAGTTTGGACTTCTAGGTTGTCGGAGATCAATGATGGCCCTTTCTTCGTTCTTTGATTAAGATCAAAAGGTAAGGTAAGAATATAGTTTGACAACTTTTCCAAAAAAAATTATTGATTTCTACCTTTGCAAATTAATTAAGAGGAAGAGTTCATTTCGTTCCTACATCACCTAAAATTGGTGCACCATATTTTTATGTTCAAATATGGTCCTGGACCACCCAAGACAGGAATGTGTTTTCTTGAATTAACTTTAGCATTGATAATGGCCAAAAAGCTTTTATCACGTTTTTTTCCCCCTTCTTTTGGATGTTTAACTTTGAATCGAAATGTAGGCTTTTGTACAAAACAAAGAAGAAGGCCTTAAATTATGGAAGGATTGTATTGTATATTGAAAAAAAAAAAAGAAAGGAAATGAAACAAAGGCAGTTGTTAAAAAATTTATGGAAAAAAAAATTACACGGAAAGACTATTATATATATAATATCTCTAAAAATTTACCATCACACGTAATTCAAAGGAAATTATATTCTAGGTTCTGTCAATATTGGTGATCTGTCATATAGTTGTTATGCAGCTGATCACTATAGTGGTTGATTCTTTTTTCTTTTTTTTTTTTATGTAATCATATCATCCTTAATGATGACAGAAGTTCAAACCCAAATACCTAGTTGGAATCACGTTTCTCTACGGTAATTCGACACGTCACTTTTAGGCTCATTTGATACATAATATAAGATATGATAGTATTAATTAATATTATAAAACTAATTTTTATCATATATTTAGTGTCATATATGATAATATAATATTAGACAGTCAAAATATTTTTATCCTATGACTATAATTTTAAGTTATTAGATTCAAAGAGACCTGATAACACCCAATAATATTATTTTTACTAACTAATTTAGAATTAATCATAGTTTACTCTTCTACGTCAACGTCACACCCCAATCCATCGCCAGTAGTAGCCCGCCCCATTGCTAGTCACCGCCCTCACTAGTCAATTGGCCCCAGAACTCACCGGGCTTCATCCCCACTCGTTGATTGTCCCTAATACTCGCTGGTCATCCCCCACCACCGATTGATCACTGCCGGTCATCCCCCGATTGCCACCTGCCTGCTAGTCCTCCTTAGTCATGTGATGTACCAAACAATAGATAATATAAAAACTTATATAATTGATAGTTTATGTTATACTATCAAACTTTGTACTATTATATTTAATACTATCAAGTCTTATTTTATACGATGCACTAAACAGGGCTTTACATTGTTCAGGAAGCTGTTGGATGGATAGAGAAAAAAATAAAAAAAGAAGAATCTAATTTTATACATATACATATATATATATATATATAGCTATATATATATATAAAAGGAGCGTACAAAATTTATATTTTAAATTTTGACCAAAATATCCTTACAAATGTTTTTTTCCTTTTGATTGACATGTCCTTACAAATATTGCACGTAAGACTAATCTAACAAGGTATGAAATATAATTATTAAATAATGTATTTATATACCATAAAGTGTTAACGTAATATTATTTTAGATCATTGATGGATACTAATTGAATTCATACACTTAATCATGAGCTCACAACTTACACCACAATAGTCACTATTTTATGGTACGTGGTTTGTTTAGTGCCGTGAGTTCGGTCTCTCTATTTTGTTTCTTTTCTGTTTTCCTGTTATCAAGTTTGCAAGACTAATTCGTATGCAACAACTAACAAATAATTAAATTATCGCAATATTAGTCCATATGTAAAAATTAATTGATGCTATAAAAGAAAGCAAATATATATATATATATATATATATATATATATATAAGAAAATGATAAGAGAGATGGACATCAAATATCATGACCAATATTAGTGCCGGTTAGTAACTAAAAGTGGTTGCTCCATCGTCTATCAGCCAAAATCAATGATTAGGGTCAGGGAATTTAGAGCAGGATGAAAATGATTAGTGCTGTGACCTGTGGACTTTTTCTAACTAAATACATTTCTTTCACAATTGATGACGTTCTGGAGAAAGTGAACTACAACTAATGCTTATATGTGTCTTTGTATGGTCGTATGCAGCTAGCATAATAATAAAACTGTTTAGACTTCAAGAAACTACTCAAATATTAATTGGGGATAAATATCGTTCACTATAGTCCTTGTTTTCATGTACTAATTGGTTAAGGGCACTCTACCGTCATGCCATTAATGCATTATTTTATTTGTTTAACGTTCCATTGCATTTTATCTTAGAGCTTAATAAATTTAATGCATTTGTAATGTAAATATTTTTAACAAATGTAACCCATATGTATGTGCGAGAAAGATGTTATCCATGTTAATTATCACATTATTTATAATCATAATGAGTTTTCTATGTTGATAACTAACAACCCCCCCCCCTTTTTCTCATCGTAATAATAGTTGTTTTAGAAAAAAAAATTAAGTATAAAAAATTTTCATTTAAAAATTCTAATAAAAAATAACTTTAGAGTTTATCTAATTAGTGCTCTTAGGATGCTGATTAAGATTTTTAATAAAAATAAATTTATAAATTTTATAGTAGATCTTATACTTAAAACTTAAAAAATCACACATTTTTAATGAAAACTTAGCATTTTAAAACTCTTAAACAGTGCATTTAAGGCACTGATTAGTAAAACTTATAACTTATACCAATATTATCCTTATGTTAATTAATTGTAACTTTTTAACTCCCTCATATCAGTACATTTGTTGGTATATTACTACCCTCATTTCAACATAATTTTGAGGGTTACATAGAAATTAAAATAATTATTGAATGATCCTGGTTTTTTTTGTTAGAAAAATTGAAATTACTTCCTCTTTTTCACTTTATCTATCCATTTTTTTTGTCTTTTTGTTGTAAAATATCTATTTATTTCTTATATCAAGAAGCATTAATTTTTTTATTTTCAGTATTATCCTTAATGTAATTAATTATGTTTATTTTCAATAACATTGTAATCGTATATATTTATATTTTAATAGAGATAATATAGTCTATCCATATATCTTTTTAACATATCAAGATACATGGATTATTTTCTTAATGCATTTTTTTTGGACAAATGAAATGTAAAGGAAGGAGTAAAAAACAAAAATATCTACTAATATTCTCTCTTTATTAACACATGGTAACTCACATCCAACAATTCTCTCTCTAAAAAATGCACAGATAAAATGAGTATAAATTAATAAATGATACATTGAAATAAAAAATAATTAAAAAAATAAAAAAACTCAAAGACAACTAATAATTATTTCCATGTAGTAATTAATTTACAATATCACTTAATTGCATATTTTTATTTGTAACACTTTCAAGATGGCAGATGCTTGTATTAAACACTTTGTTAATATAATAATATATGGTTAGACTGTGCATTATTTTAAATTAATAGTGTATATAAATTAAATTCTATTTTAAAATTGATCGGTAAACAGTGTTAAATTCATTTAATGATGTAGTACCATATACTGAATTTAAGTTCCTTATACTAAAACTACGTTTAAATTAAAATTAAGTTCTTTATTTTATTATAGTAGTTGATAATATATATATATATATATATATATATATATATATATATATATATATATATATATATATATAATATATATATATAAGGAAGAAAGAGTCAAGCGTGAAAGAATTATTAAAATGGTCTTCGTTTTATGGTATCAAGACATATATCATCAGAATTTCCAAATAGAACTGAAAGGGCGATTTTTTATGAGTTTCACGTGATCTAATTTTTGGACGAGTTTGCTAGCAAACATGATTGGACAAAAAAAAATAATACTAAAAAAAAATCCTAGTATATAATCTAGATTTTGTCTAATGTTGGTTTTTAGTCTTTCTATCCCAATCAATGGCTATAACTGACAAACATAACCTTTGTCGGAATTTGTTAGCTATCCTCGTTCCATAAATAATATTGCAAGCAATTATATATGTAGAGTAATACTACACATTAAAAATATATATACAAAAAATTTTACAAAAATTATAGTGATTTTTGAATAAAATAAAATGATATATGCAACTCATTAATTCATTCAAAGGCTAATAATTATAGTATATCAATCTACATATGAAATCCTAGATAAATTTCTGATTGTATCGCATTTTGCTATTATGCAAGCAAGATAGATTGATATAATATGTGCAATTGTGCAGTACTATCTATGTATGTTGATACACATTTTGGGTTTAAAGTGTCAACGATTTATTAGGATCAGGGAAAATAAAGATTGAGTCCCAGACTGTTTGATAGTAAATTATTAAGATAATAGTATAATACTTCCGAAATGATACAATACAAGTCAAGGGATCGAATGAGGAAAGGAAGACCTCTTGTTATTGAAAGGGCTTCTCATTACCATGCGTACATTGTTTTAGCTGAAGCTTAAATGGATAGGATGTCCCATCAACTATAAGATCTTCTATTTGCAACATCCCACTAAAAAAAAACATGTTGCAATTCGAACTATTCAAAATTATAAGCGATAGTTTGAAATTCGCATTTTGCAGCAGCATTATTTAACTAAATAATCAATAGATTTAAGATTTATCAAGTTATAGTCTTCAAATTAAATACCTTGGAAAAATAACTAGATTGCGATCGCCGACCTAATTCAATAAAACTCATGAGGTAATCATAATGACACAGGTAAGATGAAATTGCTTTTGTTATTAATGCCCTGAGATTTCGTACTTGTAGGTGCAGTTTAATCACCCATCTATAGTGATTGACAAGGTACTCATGAATCAAAGGTTCATTTCAACAAATAAAAATGGGAAACAGAGCCGAATTACTAATAGTAGACATTGGTTGGTGTGATCTTGGGTCACGATCCTTTCAATAGTTTGATTTAATAGTTTCGATTTTTCAGACTCCTGCTAAGTTTCATTTTCCTTTCTCGTTCATCTTAACACTTGATGTAATCTTTTGTTTATTTATTTTCAGAGTTATGCACCTTTTAATTATTAAAAAAAAATAGATACGAGCGTTGTAAATTAATCGATTTTAATGATCAAATAAAATTTACTCAATTTCACTATTGATTTTCACTATTTGTTATGGCTAAGGATAGCAATAATAAGAATAGTATGATTGACCTTTCTTCTCATGTTATATAATGCAGCATACGAAAGCATGGTGGTCAAGAGACACAATATAGTTATTGGCGGTTGTATTTATTGTGGGTGACATTGAAGAAAGGAGGGTGGCTGCTGATGCAACTGGTCAAGTAACGGCGATGATATATTTGTGAATTTGTGGTATAGTAGCTAGTGCGATTGATGGTGATAGTAAGATAACAATCTACGTTACGTAATAGTAAAATTCAACAGATGCTTGTAAGGGATGGAAGTTCAATGATTCTACGTAATTATGACAAGAATTTGTTATCATGGTTGATCGTAATCTCAGCTTAATTTGAGAGAAGGTTTAGGAAAGGAGAGGGAAAAAAAAATATCTGCTGTTATATTGTTTATACGGGTGCACAAACAAACTTGAACAAAGTGGGGAAAAAAAAAAGTCTTCAAGAGTTGCCTTATTTAAGTAGTTCGAGTGATAAAAAGTTTGAATCAATTAGTTGAAAGACACTCAAAAGAAAATTAGTTTTATACCCAAATATAGGAGGTGTTTGTGATCGGTCCGACCAATAACCTGACTTAGTTCAAGACTTACTGGGTCATGCTCAAATTTTAAACTTTAATTTATCCAATATACTTTTCGAATTAATTAGGTTTCAGTTATGCTTCAGCTTAGCTAGATTCGAGCTGAACTCAAATAATTATTATAAAATTATATAATAAATTATAATATTTTATACTTTAATTAATACAAATTTTATTTCTTAAAAAATTATATAATTTTATTATATACAATATCTAAATCTTTATATATTATCCAAAAGTAGAGTTGATTCGATCACAAGTTAGTTCATTATCATGTATGGTTTGAGCTTAAACAAATAACTCAGTCTAATAATCAAGCTGGGTTTGAGTCTGGTGAAATCCTAATTAACCTGTCTTTGCACACCCCACTCAAATAGTTTGAGAATATATGATTAAAGATCCAAAAATTACTTAATCAGATATTAAATTGTTTTCTTATGAACGTATATGACATCTAATTAAATCATGAAATAACAAAACAATACAAAGTTTGAATTTTCTGCTACATGCATGTCAAGTCCGGTTTGATAAACATTTTTCTTGAATGCTTAATTAGATATTCCTAGGAAAAGCATGACATACAAATATTTTAATTAGAGACTTGGAAAGACATTTAAGGGAAAAGGGAAGGTAACGCTGAAAAACTTCCTAGTTCTCATCATTGCTCCGTTCATATAAAAAACGTAGAAGAGAATTTCTCAATGGAGTTACTGTATGTGCGCAGTGACATATGGCTTTTACATATGATGACACATTAATTAAATCTACTAGGACTATTTTTTTATACTTTTTTTTAAACTTGCTTTTGATCCTTTCATACAGTTAAAATGAAAGGAGTTAAGATAGTCACAAAATCATGTCATGAGTAAACATAACTCCTTCTAGAATCTCAATTATCACTATAGGTCACAAGCAAAATAGCATAACCCCTCCCTTCTCAAGGAATTCACTGATGGACTAAACAAACACGTTATCTTTTATGATAGATGTAAATCCCTTTTACTGCATCATTTATTCAGGTTATTATGCTTTTTATTTTTTAAAGACAACTACTATATAACAAAAGAATAGTAATTAATAACCAATATATATAATTGTTTTTTTATTAGGAAAAAAAGAGAGAAAAAAGGCCGAGCAGGACAGAGGAGTACGATGTATACATGTGTATGAAAGAAAACATAAGAACCTCAAATTCAAAACTAGATATTATCACATATATGTATCAATCTTTTTTAACATAAGCAATTTGTTCCAACTTGTTACATCCATCACATTTTTCTTATTTTTGATCTAACGGGTCCTACCCCATGATTCTCCCTTTTTTTTCCCCCTTCTTGTTGCGGTGGTTGCCCAAGCCAAACATGAAAGAGAAAGGGATAAAAGGAAGATAAAGAAAGTGCTTAGGGGCACCCTCTAGTCTCTAGAGAGAAAAGAGAGATAATAGATAGGTTAATTTTTGGCCATGGTCCATGGTTGTTTGAGAGGTGCTTTTCCATGGAGATTTTAAGGTCGGGGGTCGTAGTTGTGGATGTGGGCGTGCGCCCTTACTCTTCTTAAGTTGCCCACAACGTCCATCCCTTGTGGGGCCCTTAAGTGATACCCGCATACACATGGGCCCCACAATGCAATTTCACCCCCCGCAAACAGTACACTCTCTTTCTCTCCATCCTTCTTGGTAGGTGGCACTTCTTGGAGCATAGCTAAGAACCAACCCCACATTTCATTTTATCACATATAACCCATATACCCAATTGGTTATTGGTGTCTGGTGTCCCTTCAGCTAATAGAACTAACAAATCCAGAAAAATTCTCAGCAGAGACCTAATATTTTGGACCCAAAACACACCCCATATTAAATAGGACACTTACTGCACAAGCAGGTGTAGGATAGAAATATGAGATTTGATCATATAACATTTTATGCATAAAAAAATTGATTTTTTTTCTTTATAAATATGTCATTTGATGTTCTCATTTTATGTTAAGAAAAACAAAAAAAAAATCTCTTCTTAAAATTTAGTAAAGTTAAGAAAGAAATTGTACTATTTTACATTTATAACTTTACAATGAGTAATGCTAGATTGCTAAAAAAATATTGTCATAAATTTTGACAGGAAATAAGGATAGTTATTTGATAAAATTAAGTGGTATCATCTGTTGAACCACTCAAAGGTTTCATATTATTTTGTCAATTAAATTTAGTGAAAAATTATGAATTTTTATTTTTTTCTATTTAAATACTATAGAGCAAAACATTTTTTTCTTATTTTATTTGTTAAATTCAAGGCATTCACTGCTAAAAGCAGTATCTAATATAATCTAACTTAGATGTAGAGTTTATAGACATAAATTTCATTTCTGACTATAAGACTTTCTCCATACATATCCTCTGTAATATACTCACACTAGATAAAAGAATTTGTTATAAGACCCCTTTTTTTCAACTTTTTATAATATCTTTTATCTCGGGTATCTTTTGGTCCTTTCTGTCCCACAGCACATATATATAGTCTTCCTTTACATACACATTCCAGTACACACACCGCCTCTCATTATATCATTCTTTTCTTCTTCTCCCCTGAAAGTGTACCTATATTTGAATGAGTTCTCTCTGCTCTTTGGGACCCTTGTGGTGAACCAAAGAAACCACACTATATCTAAACCTTCTCTTCATTCACAGCATCATCATCACCCTCACCACCACTCTTTGGTCACTCTGAATGCCGGAAAGCATGAGCATATCCGTGAATGGACAATCTCAAGTCCCTCCTGGCTTCAGGTTTCATCCAACCGAGGAAGAACTTCTGCAATACTACTTGAGGAAGAAGGTCTCTTATGAGAAGATTGACCTCGATGTCATTCGTGATGTTGATCTCAACAAGCTGGAGCCATGGGACATACAAGGTGATAGATGATAACTCCAAAATAAGAACAATAGCTACTTACTAATTAGCTAGCTATCATCATTTTTTTTCCTTTTTTTTTCTTTCTGGTAATTATGGCTAGCTAGGTACCCTTTTGTTTCTTGTTATTTTGTTCAATTTCTTCTTCCTTTAATTGCTTCTCTTGTTGAAGATAAGAATAACAAATTAACAATGATAGCTTGGTGGAATATTGTGTGGTGACATGAGTCTTCTCATATCTCGTCAATCTCATCAACTTGTTACAAATAGTCAAAATTCGATGAGGAGTTAATTAATTAACTTCCTTTTTTTACCATTATTTGCAGAGAAGTGCAAGATAGGAACCACCCCACAAAACGATTGGTACTTCTTTAGCCACAAAGATAAGAAGTATCCAACCGGAACCCGCACCAATAGAGCCACTGCTGCTGGGTTCTGGAAAGCCACTGGCCGTGACAAGGTGATATACAGCAACGGGAAGAGGATTGGAATGAGGAAGACCTTGGTCTTCTACAAAGGAAGAGCCCCCCATGGCCAAAAATCTGATTGGATCATGCATGAGTATAGGCTAGATGACAACACCACCAATGACACCAATATTGTGAGCAACTCAAAAACTCGATCACACATATATGAGCATTACTTCCCAACAAAGAAAAATACAATTCGAATTTTTTTTTTTCTTCATAGAAATTGCAGTAATTTTTAGATGAACCAAAGTAGTATGTGGTATACCACTTGTTTCTGACAACTGAATTCTGATAAAATTTCTTATTCTTTAGTATTTTTGATGCATATAGTTTAATTATATATAGTTTAGTTTCTACTTTCTAGCTATGCGATTATTCTTGAAAGTAACTGAAAATGTTTATAAGTATGAAATTTTGTTATGTGACAAAAACTTTAGGTGTCCAATGTGATGGGAGATGCAGCACAAGAAGAAGGGTGGGTGGTGTGCAGGATATTCAAGAAGAAGAACCACCTCAAAACCCTAGACAGCCCCTTGGCCTCTTCCATCTCCGGGGAAGGGAGAAGGAGCCACTTGTTCGATTCATGCGATGAGGGAGCCTTGGAGCAGATACTTCAGCAAATGGGGAGTACTCATAGGGGTTGCAAGGAAGAGAACAACAACTATGAATCCAACTACAGCTATGGAAGGTACGCTAGGCCTTTTGACACAACCATCATCAACAACAACAACAACAATGGTGGTGGTAATTACCATGAAAGGTTCTTGAAGCTCCCAAGCCTAGAGAGTCCCAAATCAACAAGCATGGAGAGCCAGCAAAATAATAACCACAATGATCACAATGATCACAATGATAATGGGTACCACCCCATTATTCCGGTTGACATGGTCACGGAAAATGAAGGGTCATTCACATGTGACAACCCCAACATGGTTCATCATCATCATCATCCATTGGATGCATCACCATCACCAATGGTGGTGGTAGGATCAGGCGGTGGTGGTGGACTTACAAATTGGGCAGCACTAGATAGGCTTGTTGCATCTCAGCTCAATGGCCAAACTGAGGCTTCTAGGCAATTGGCTTGCTTCAATGACCCCACCATAGGTTATTGCACTAGTGATCATGATCTTCAATTCCCCACCGTTCGATCATCGTCATCGTCTTCATCAACATCAACATCAACATCAAGGGCTGTTGTTACTTCTACTACTACTACTGCTGGTGCTTACATTAGTCCCACCACACAGGATTACAACACCAGCGAGATTGACCTGTGGAACTTTGCTAGATCCACATCTTCGTTATTGTCATCCTCTGAGCCACTGTGCCACGTGTCCAACACGTCAGTGTAACCATAATAATAAAATAAAAAGAAAAAGAAAAAAAATCACCCTGCCCTTTTCCCCCACTCTTTCTTCTTCCCTTGTTCGATTGTTAAAATATAGGAATAATTTAGTCTTTTGATCATTATCATCATGTTTAGTTCTTCTCGAGTCAGAGGATTATTATTATTGCATACTGTTAAATGTGATAATGTTACTAGTATACACAGTACTATCAAATTCCCTTTTGGTTCTTGTTGGGTAGTCATTTATATCGATAGGCCATGTGTAAGTACATAATACTGTAAGTAGTATTATGAGTCATCACTAAAGTTGTTACGTGAGTTTAGAATGGAAAATTTACAATGCAATTTTTAGTTATTCCAAACTTGAAAAAAAAAACTGCATTAATTCCGCCATGCCACCATTCAGTGATCAACAACTCAATTTTTACATTAAATAATTATAGTAGGAGATAAAGATGATCCGCAAAATCAGAAAAGTTGAGCATTAAGTGACGAAGAATTCAGATTTTATCATTCTCGGAATATCTAAAGATTTCTCAACTTTCTCTTTCAATTTTTTATTTATATAATAATATGATTTTGTTGGAATTAATTAGCATATGTGTGATGGAAATAAAGATGAAAAGGGTGGAAGGAATTGAAGTTTTTAGATGGGATGGCATTGTCAACCATGGGTCTTTGCTTAATCACGATGTCTACCATTATTTTTTTTTTAACCTTTTATTAATTCTTATTTTCTTTATTGGAGGCGATGGGTATTGGTGTCTAGAAGGAATTGAAAACTCATGTTCACTTGGCGAATTTGCATAATAATCTTTTAAATTTATTATTATTATTATTATTATTATTATTATTATTATTATTATTATTATTATTATTATTATTATTATTATTTTATCTCCTTCTTGTAGCTGCAATTATAAGGACCTTACTTTATTTCATCTTGTAAGATCATGATGATCAATAAGGTCATGTTTCTAATTATCATCTGCCCTTCATCTTTGTGTCACGTGGTTTGTCGGTTTGTTAGAGGAAGGTGCAGAGCCCATGGCTTGGGTTGTCCTATTGCACCAACACACACTCTCTTATTACCAAAAGGAAGTGCACCAAAGACATGGGCTCCCCCTCAAACATGCATGCGTACAAATACAATACTTTCACATCTTAGCAATCAAGAGAGAGAAAGCTAATAAAAAGCCTCTTCCATAGCTTTAGGCAAGTCAAAAGAGAATCTGACAGGGCTCATAATTAATTACGTAAGCTTTGCATATTGATTTCGTCACTAATTAATCCTAAGGTAAAGGTAAAACTAAAGTTAGTGACCAGTATTTTTCATCAAGGCCAAATTAACATCACATACTATATAGTCCACAAGTTTATATTGGCTGTTGCTTTTGTTGTTGTTTTTTCGTATAGTGTACTTGTATTCCATGCACAAAATGGCCAAAAGATAAAAAAGTACCATAATGCTTCTTCTTAGACTATAGGTCATACTACGGCACAAAGATACATTTCAATTTTTCTGATTTTTTTCATATCCTTGTTAGGGACATGCATGCCTCAATTTTCAAATCATCATACGCAAGGTATAGGTAATAATTTGGATTTTGGTCCAATCACTTTCTTTCTCTCTTTTCTCTCTTTCACATTAATATATTCTTGTGGGCACTGCTGAAATTAAAGTTTTCCATGCCGGACCAATTAAGGCAATGGGAGATAGAATTTGTATAATAATTTATTTTTTTAAAATTTGATTTTTGTACTTGGTGAGTCTATTAATTCTAACATCATCAACACTAGGACTTGCAGGTGATGATACTTGCCTTATGTATAGTTGTTAACGTACAAAGGTGTCTTTCCATGCTTATGCATTTCGGCTAAACGGAGCATGTGCATTTCCTCTCCAAGAATTACGATAAACACCAAAATTAACAAGCAATCACGGCATCTGTTTCAAACCTTCTTTCTTTAATTAATCAGTTATGTTCATCACATGTGGGGATCATAATTGGGATGGGAAGGTTCCTTGATGGAGGCCAAACAGTTAAATAAATGATTTTACCCTGTATCAAGAGCGTGATAATGCTATCCTTTACTTATTTATTAAAGATTCGGCATTTAATATCATGAAAGCACGCAATGTTTGCCTTAGGAATTTATGCTCTGCGCTGCTAAGACAACCAGTTAATACAATAACCCAATTTCGTAAGCCTTAAAATCCATGATAAAATGCATGAAAGAAAAAAAAAACACATGATGAATATTAAAATTAAGGGTTTAGTTAGTTTCAGGAAATAGTTTTCAACTTTTATTTTTTGTCTTTTAAATTTTATAAATGAAATACTAAAAATTATGAAAACTGTAAAATTCAGTTTTCAATTTTATTTCCAGTTTTTAGCAGTTTTTTGTAAAATTCTAAAAATTAGAAAAACTAGAAACTATTTTCTAAAACCAAAAAATGTGCTAATGTTTCACCCAATTCAACAACTGAGGAGGTAATTGAAGGATTATTTGATCAAAGAATAAAGATAAATGTTGAATAAATTAATGACAAATTTTAGGTAACAATAAGTTAAACTACGTTTTTTTTTTCAAAAAAGCAATTGATCACAGTAAAAGTGAACTGAAACACTGGATGAATTTCAATTGTGATGTCAGGAATTTAAATCTTAAAATTGTTACTTTAGGGATGATTTTACCTAAACCACAAGTATTGATCTACTGGTTAGAGATTTGAGTAATGTACATGAAATTCCTAATTCAAATCTCATTGCTAATTTTAGGGATGATTTTACCTATTCACAATCTTATCCATAAATTACGTGTACAATTCTTCAAGAGCAAAATAGGGTTTTTACTTGTAAGCATCTTAAAAATTATTAATTTTTTAAAAAAAGAATATTTGAAAATTTCCAATAACAATATGATATTTTTTAATTTAATTTTTATATAGTAACAGTATAAAAAAAATCATCTAATTAGATAATATCATATCAATAAATATGGTTAATTCCAATCTTCACTAATTTAAAAGTCATTCAAATGAGGAGATTTAATTAAATAATAATATAAAATAATACAACAAAATTAATACCAATATAATTCAGCCCACAAAAATAAAAATAACCATTAAATTGCCACATAGGTCATGTTGACTGACAACATAAAATAAAAGTAGATAAAAATGATTGCAAGATTAAGAAGATTCAAATTTCACTCGTGAGAGTATTAACTTCATATTGATCTTACATTATAAGATAGATGTATCACAATTTATGAGGTCACTTTTCCTGTATTTATATTTTTATTATACCCCAAAAAAAAACACCTGCCATATTGTTTATCATGTAAACTCTTGAGGAATATAATTAGAAGCCTTTAATTATTTCGAAGCTGAAAATTGGCCGATTTAAGAGTCAACTTTATGTAGCGGCCTAGCAGTTTAAGGTGGTAGCCTGGTAGAGGTTGAGATCCTCATATTGTCGTAAATGGCGATTTTGATTCCTACGTTGGTCCTATGGCCAAGTTAATCCCAGTGTTTTTCAACAGCACATAAGCTTATAATATATGAATCACAAAAAATAAAAATAAAAAAAGGATACGTAAGTAACATGGCAAACGAATGTGATAAATTGAAAATCGCACAACGACAAAGTCGAAGTGGCTTGATCATTAAATTTTCCAAAGATTAATGAGAAGAAAAGATAGAAATAAATTAATAATTATACCGGAATTTAAGGCCATGCCACCAACCACAGTAGGGCCTTGACGTTCGTTTATTCTTAGCATTACTTGATAACGACCCTATCATCACTGCAGCTACCCCTAATCTAGCAATCTTTGTCCCCCTACCATCTACAAGTCCTTGTGATTGTTTATTCCCCAAATTTTGTTGAGCGTTTTTTTAATAAAATTAAGAATATAGAAAAGGGATAATTAAGTTAACCAATATCCGATAAATTAAAATTTAATATAGCCTTGGTGTTAATGAAGAAAATATCCACTAACTCTCTTTTTATAAAGTTTAATGAACTATTCTAGTTCGATTGGAGTCAACTTAATATAGAAATCGTAACCAAAAAAAAAACTTAATATAGAAATAAGTTTTTCTAAATATATATTCTTTTCATCTACATTATTAATACAATAAGGCATTATGGTTCGCCCAACTATTTCTAAGCTCTAACGCTAACTTTTTATGTTCAACTTTGGTACATACATCTTCCGACTCATCGACAAAGGAACTAATTATATATCGGGAAGTCACCGATGTATATAGCTCGAAAAGTGACAAATTTGTTGGTTTCTCACAACAAATTAAATATTTTATATAAAGTTACATATGATCTTCTTTTGAAAATAATACAAGCATCTGAAGAAAATGGTATAGATATTTACACTTTAATTTAAAATGTTATAAATACTCTGCAATTATAATATCCTTGTCTTAAATAATGCCTGTAACTTTCTTTAAAAATTGTGTAAGTTTGTTTAGAAATTATAACTTTCTACAAAGTTATTATAATTATAAGTGACACACGTTACTGTATGGCAGTGAACCTCCCTTGCTATTATAGTATATTGTGTATGCTCACAAATATGAGTCGATATAATAATATACTTATTGTTTAGTTGCAATGTTTAGTAAGTCCATCTAAACCCTTTTCCTTACTTTCTCTCGAACTGAGGAAGGGACAAAAGAAAGGGCATGCTTCTCATGTGTCGTGTTTTCTTGCTTCCCCTTTATCTACTCAAATTTTTGTGACTCATTATTGCAATCCGGTGGGTGGATTGAAACTTTAACACTTCCTTTTTATCAGCCTCTTTGAATCACATATACATCGTCAACTCTATTAAAATAACAAAGGCATTGTTGGATCATATATCCGAACTTCAAGCTAGCATAAATGAAGATTTATTAATTTCTTGTGAAAAATACTTGTACGGATATAAGTGTAAGAAATATTTCTTTAAGCACTCATAGAAAAAAGTGTGAGACTTGTAAATGAGTGAGTATATATATATATATATATATATATATATATATATATATATATATATATATATATATATATATATATATATATATAATGAAGTTGATAGAATCCATGTTTATTGTGAATGTTTCTAAATAGGATGTGCTGGTATCATAAAACTTGTACCTATACAAAAATCTCTCTTCCTTAATTGATTATGCAACACACTTTACACACTATTCGAGTGAAGTGGAAATTTTTTAAAGAGTTTTTCTAAGGACTCTCATTTAGAAATAATGAACGATAAATCTATATTAAAGAATGAGATTTTTGAATTTTCAGGATAGTGAGTACATTAAAATAATTTAAAATTTATTACTTTTGATTTCTTGATCTAGTATAAAATTTAATAGTAAGTTTTGTATTGAATAATGAATTTTAATTTAGAGTAAGAACACTCTGTAACCCCCCCCCCAAAAAAAAAAAAAAAGAGTAAGAACGCTCGTTAGAATTTTTTTTTTTCAAATTTAAGATTTTGATAGGGAAAAGATTGACCTCGGAAGTAATAAAAATCATGCAAAAGAAAGCTTTTGAAATAATTTTGTTATTGATAAAATACTATATATAAACGATTAAAGAGATAAAGAGCAATATACACCGCCAAAGAAAATCAGGTGTATATATTATTTGTAATGCCAAAAGATACTGAATGCGCGTATAGGCCCTTAACAAAATTAGCTGTAATCGGCTACAAAATATTTTGACCCCATTCCAATAATAACTTAGGTTTTGCTTCTAGAAGGAAATTAATGATATTAGAAGGGCTATTTATCATCATCTTCCCTTGTCCATCGTCAAAAACTGATGCTTTTCTTGTTCCTTGGACAACAACTGATCAACCAAAATTTTTTATGACTCTTCTTTATATATAACTAAGTGTTTAATTAATTTCTATTTACCGATGATGTAAATTAATTTATACTATTATCCACTCATGTATTATAATATCAGTAAATGTGATTGAATCTCGCACTCATTACTTAAAAAATCATGGAAATAGAGAATTTAATCGAATGAGACTTAAATTCTCTAACTAAAAACTCATTTCTCAAACAAAGCATGCACTAAAAAAATTGTGAAACTTATTTTTTTTTCGGAAGGGGTGAAACATTTTTTAATGTAATTAAAGGGCTCAAAAGACTTCCATCTAGGAAGGAGCCGAAGAAAATACAGAACCTTCTTTTATTTTTTTCAAAGTATCTTTTCATGATGAGTTTTTTCTTTATTGCATATTTTTTTAGGATTTTTCTAATCCTAAAAAGGAAAATTTCATGTTGAGAAGAGGCATTTTTTTGTTTTTAAGGTATGGAACCCACATTAAGTTTTGAAAGTTACTTTTTTAAATATATTTGATTTACACTTAAGTAGTGCCTTTAAAGTATGTTTATGAATTTTGATTTTAAAGAAGATAGAAAAGGTTGTGGTATATGAAGTACTAGTTAGAAAAACTCATATTTTCATGCACACGTTACATTTTAGAGAACAATTGGAGCCTCAAATAGTATTCTGTTAGAGAGGGTATCATGAGTTTACCTTTATATCCAAAATGAGAAAATAAGCGTCACTAATATAACACAAACTAAGCAGTCAAAGATAAATTACACCAGTAGAGAATTTGTTAGTAGATAAGATAAAAGTTACCGCAAAAGATTATATTATTGTAATCTCATGAGAGGATCTTGATCTTTTGAAATTGTTCTGCATAAACTTTGCCGACTTAATTAATTAGTGATAGCAAGCTTGAAACTGTTTTTAAATTAAACTTGATTAATGAACAAATTTAAAGATGAAACTTTTGGCTTTGAGATAACAGATATTGAGACAAATCTTCAACTTTTTTTGTATTTATTATTATATGCCTTTATCATCGCCTATATATTAAATTTCCGAACACAAAGTCTCAGTGATGTGAAAACGTCATCAACAAAAATTTGATGAGAAAGTAACACAAAGAACTAAAAAAATCATGTCGCGTTGGGTAAATGAAAGGTAGAAATGTTGCACATATGATTAGGTTAGGAAGAATAATGGACGAGGAGAACAAATAGAAATACGACTATGTGCTTAGAAAATGGAACACTTCAGTGAATGAAAGGGAAAACTTAACGGCATGGTATTAGTATTGCTAGATAGTGCGAAGTGCAAGCTAAAAGAGATAATCAGATTATGCGAGAAAATAAGGTTACTTTTCAATTCATTTTGCATGATTGTTATCCGGACTCGTCGCCATTTGCTTAATGATGCTATTGAATTTATGTCTATTATGCACAACTAGTTCTTCACACATGTACCAGTATTTGCGTAATTCGCATAGAAGATTTTTTTTCAATTTTCTTTCGCCTATTCATAGATTGACATCTGTAAATTAACTTACACATAATCTGTGTGAGTCAAATGCTATCTAATACGTGGCATCCTTTAATATCTTAGAAAAGCTGGCGTTTATTATTATTATTATTTTTATTTTTCAGTGATACTAATTAATTTGGCATCCCTTTGGATGACAACTAACAAAATTGGCATCAATGAAAAGGCCGCTCCCGATTAGTCCAGCAATTTGCACTCTATTTTTGGCGGTGAATAATGAAAATGTAACAAAAATAAAACTAACAAGCGCATCTTCAATATTTATAACACGTTGCAAACATATTATTATTATTAGATCCATCACAATTTTTTTCCCAGACAAGTTCGATCCTGACAAAAGAATATTCATTTAGACATTTCAAATTTTAAACAAAATTTAATTCCTGGTGATAAAATCACCCAAACAGGACATGCGGTCTCACTCCTACTTTGACCTGAGCCTCATCTTACCTTCAACTTCACCCTGCCCCACGCTTATTTTCATCTCCAGTCGTAACCCCTATTCCCCAACCATAATCTTAATCGTTTTTCTTGCTTCTATTTGATTGTTTTTTCTCCAAATTTATTCTAGCCACCAAAAAAATAAAATAAAATAAAGCATCTCAAAAATATTTTTGCTAATAATAATTCCTGGCACACTCTTTTTTTTGTTTTTTTAATATTGTTGTTTGTTTGGGGGGTCAGTAAAAAAGTGAAAAAAAAGAAATAAAAATAGAAATTTATTATATTGTTTTTCACATTTTTTCAATATTACTTTCACAAAATCATGAGAATGGATAGCACAAAAATAGAAAATAGAAATAATATCCAGACAAGCCTTTAGGGTTTAAAAGGAATATATATATATATATATATATATATATATATATATATATATATATATATATATATATATATGGGTTAGGAACGAGTTACTTTAGTATAATTTTAAGTAGAGTTATACTACTTATAACTTGCAATGAAATAATTTTTTTATCGATCCAACTGTTGAATTACAGTTACCTATTATAAAAATTATTTATGTCAAATTTCATAAAAATTGAATATCAATAGCAATGCAATTATGTAACTTTTATTTTTGTTCATTATATATATATATATTATACATTGATTTTGATGTATATAAAAATTATGTCAAATAATTTTAGATTAATTTAATATTTTACATATTTTATTTATATGATGTGAGTTTCTAATAAAAACGGTGGATTTTGTAAAAATTTGTACTAATAAAAAGATATTCAACACTATAGTATAGTGTATATATATATATATAAAACTCTTTTTATATATAAACAATTTGAACTACCTACATATTTAAGATGTACAAGATTAATTAGATAATATTATGTGTGATTTATGATCAAATGAATAAACATCAACTTACATCTATTTAGTGGTAATGGTTACAAAAATTTTAGGATTTCATATGTTTTTCCAAATATGTATGTGAACGAAACAACAAACTAAGCTATCTAATAAAAAAATTCATACATGTTTTTTTAACCCAATAAACAAAATACAAATTGGGTTGGTTAACAAGTTTAATTGGGTTGAAAAGTCTTTTTAACCAATGAGTTATGAGTTGAGTTGTGAATTTGAAAATCGGCAACACACATACCAGCCCAACTTATCTTTTTTTTTTTTCTCCCAATAATTCAAACATGTGTATAACTGACACAGTGCAACGGGTTTTTCTTGTTAGACTTGAAGAATTATTTTATTATACTTATGGAATTATTTTAGCTAAAAAGATCATGCTAATAGATCATTTGTATGATAGCACATTTCTTGAAAATGTTGAGAATGAAGTTAGTAATTATGTTAATCCATATGCTGGATGCGATGACATTGACTTCAACTAGCTCAATCTTGTTATGTTTTTAGAATTTATTCATGTATATATTTTTTAAAGCATTTAATTATGACGAATGTATACTTTCTTGAAATCTTTTAGAACTTATTAATGCTTTTAAAAATTTGGTTAAGACATATAGTGTTTGTTTAAAAATTGGTATTTATACTACTCTCTTTGATCCTCAATATAAGTTGTTTTTGAGTTATGCATGGAATTTAAGGTAAAAATTAGATTTTATTGACCTTTTTAAAAAAATAAAATTAAAAGACACAAATACCCTTTTGCTCAATATCCACTCATTATTTCTCTAACCAAATACTCCAATAAACTTACTTTCATTCATTCTTCCTCTAATTAAATAGAGGGATAAAATATATATAAAATAATTCGTGAGTCATTGAAATGTAAAAAGGATCTATATTATAAACCAAAGGGACAATAACTTATGTTATATAGGTTAAGATTTATCCCATTCAATTATATATTTTAACATGTTTAAATATGCAGATTCCTTTTTAAAAAAAAATCAAATATCAGGTTGATAGGTTTGAACCATGATTATGCCAGCCTAGGTCAAGTTGAAAAGAAAAATTGACTTGACTTAATGCAATTCAATTCATTCCACACTATTTGAATAAGCAAACTGGGTGAAAAAAAAATCCCAAACCCACCAAAACCCAACCCTAGGACCTTTAAACCACGTGCATAACTGTCTAAATGGGTCGACCCATCCCAAGTAAGGTTATTTTTTAGTCAAGCTGCTATTTCTGATTAAGTTAGTTTTGAGCTAGTATTTAGCCTATTTAGTTTGGGCAATTTTTTTTATTTTTGCTTTGAATATTTTTGAATTTATCATTCATGTGATGAAAAATCAATGGGCACGGGTATAAATCATAAGTGAGTGGTGATTTTATCTTTTATTTAGATAAGAAATAAGAAATGAAACTTGATTTTTTTTTAACGATAATTAAACTTGGCAATAAACTTGATTCAACGGTGAAATGATATACTTTTATCGTCGATGTTTTTTCAATTTATTTTTTAAGTGAAAAATGAGTGAAATAGTCTAAACTTAAATAATATTGACTTATA
The DNA here is from genome assembly GCA_031216125.1 of Dalbergia cochinchinensis. Classification (NCBI taxonomy): domain Eukaryota; kingdom Viridiplantae; phylum Streptophyta; class Magnoliopsida; order Fabales; family Fabaceae; genus Dalbergia; species Dalbergia cochinchinensis. The sequence goes on along the minus strand of CM062375.1, from coordinate 68,330,396 downwards.
TTTATAGTTGAACTTTTCAAAAAAATTAGTGCTTTGATCATCAAGTTGGCTCGGCTCCAGACAAACCGGGTCAATTTCGGCCAAACCAAATGAAACTGGGTTGAATCAAAAACCTTTTATTTTTACTTTAATATTTTTACTCTAATTTTTTTGGAGCTATCTAATACTTCTCTTCTTTTCTTTTTTTTTTCAATTGTGTGAGCCGCTATTTCAACCGCGCAGTGTGCACCGCAAATTCTACCCGACCATAACTACTGTCATCCCTGCACAGAAGGCTGTATTTTATGGATAGAATGATACCAATCGTCCTTCGAATTATTTGACAAAATCGGGATAAGATTCATTGCTGTTTTTTGGGGGCCTCCTGCCATAAACTGATGACACAATTGATTGCCTTTAACTGCATCAATCCCACTACAATATACTTGATCCATCTACTTTATCAGTAAAGCCAAATATAATTGTTATTTAAAGTTTATCAAAAGAAAAGATTGTTATTTATTTAAAATACAAGTTGACTCTTCGCTTTTAGATTTCCAGTATCATCGACAATTTTTTTCTTTTCCGAAATATATATATATATATATATAAAGGGAACGAATATTCTGTCTCCTCATAATCAATATATAATAGGATATTCAATAAGCAAATTGGTTAGGAAAAAGGCATATGGGTTCAGCGAAGATATGGATTCAATGCAATCCTCCACTGATATTTTTTATTTTTTCCCCCAAATTAGAACATTATTAAATCAATGAAATAGTTAGATAACAAGAAACTTTGCCACATTTTTTTTATTCTGAATGATGTATTATAATTATTGATCTTTTTTTCGCTATTATAATTGTTGGTCTTTAAATGAATTAATAAATCATGTGATTTTATTTTAGCAAACAATTATCATAATTTCTATCATCTATATTTTTATGGATGTGTAGCATTATCCACTCTTATATTAACTTGTTGAATCAAATACTAATTATTAAAATTTCTTATGTTAGTTTTTTTTTCAAAATTTCTTAGAATTGCATATTGTACATAGTAAATGAGACTAGCCACAATGAGATTTGAAAAAGAGAGAGTTTATTAGAGAGGGAGACATATGCTAAGGTTTGATATTTCTTTCAAAGGGTATGGCTCTCAGGTCTATTGTTTTCTCCTTTTTTTTTTGTTAGGGTTTGCTAATTTTCTTTTGGTGCTCAGGATACTGTAGTGTTTTTTTTTCGGCTACATAGGGATATATACTACGGTTTGAGAGAATGAATTTTGTATTATTCTTTTTATTGCTTTAATTTTGTTTTTGAATAATAATAATGCAATTTTTAGTATTCTTAATGCTTTCTAGGAATTAGCTACTTATTTGAATATTTTATGGTTTTATACTAAATTATGGATAATTCACAATATAAAATAAGTCAATAAAAAATTGCTATAAATTAAAGTAGCTATATTTATTTGTGTGGTCTTATAATTTCTTATTCTTCATTTTAGGTAGATTTAATAACATTAAGATGTTAATTTATTCTATTTATCTTACAAGATATTATTGCAATATATCAAGTCATTGAATTGCAATTAATTATAAGGTATGCGAAATTCAGCCAATAATTAAATTGGGAAATAAATTAAATTAATATTAGGTAGTGCAAAATCCAAGAACTCAAATGAAATTATTTCTAATACTGCTTTTAATTGATTGTTCTTATTTAATTCCTTTTGCTTCTTCTTTATTATTTAGCAATATTTAAATTCAATGAAATTTCAATTGTCTAAATTGTATCGCGCCCAAAGGAATTGGTTGTTATTCTTATTTCCTATGGGAATGATGTTCCTTTATTCACTTTCTTATTACTTGTGACCCAATTTACTTGCTAAAACTAGCTTTCTAAATTGGCTAACAAAGGCTTGATTTAAAAATCATAGGTTTTTTTGTTCCTTCTTGTAAATGAAAAATGATCTCACTTTAACTGAAGGGGCTATAGATATACATTCTCTTTATATATTTATATATTTATCTACATATATATATATGAGCACCAAGCAAAATAACATGCATGAAGTTTTGTTTACATAATTGCATATAGTGACCTAATCTCAGATGGAAAAACAAATATATTAGTAAGCCTCCCGCAGTCATTGGTGTTAGCAAGTAGAACACAATAGTAACCCTTCGAAAAGTAGAAGGGTCATAAACATAAACATCTGTATTTGTCCGTTCTCGTGAGGGTATGTTTTGCATGGCAATTGCTTTGTCGTGTTCTAGTATAGTACAAATACACACACACCCTTACAAAACAACACTAAACATCAAAAGCTATCAAGTAAAGGACGAAGCTTCTCAGGCTGATTCGCGCGTTAAATCGAATCGCACTCCTTTCATATCATAACAGTCATTTAAATATATAATATAAAGAATTAGAAGAATCACTTGCTTTTGTGTCTGTTCATTGATTGTTTGTGTTCATGAAAAATGAAACCAAAAGCTTGATAAATTAAAAGTGAAATACAAATATTAATTAGGAAGCCACATCCCGTACGTAATTCCTTTTTAGATTCTTCCACGCATTGGATAGCAATATTTCCGCTTTTATTTTTCAAACTATGGTTCGACTGGCAAGGATTCCATCATAAAGCGGGACACTAAAATTGGAATTTCTTTTGAATTTTCTGATCCCTTTTTATCTTTATCTTTTATCACATTTATCTTGCTCGAAGGTTGGTATTTTCCCATCAACTTTTCAACGACAAAGTACCACCAGAAGGTCTACAAACCTATTTATCTATATATATAATAGGACACTGCCACTCAAAGCCCACCATTATTGAAGATTGGCTTTGATGGGAAAAATTTGTCCACACAGGCAATTATGCAAAACTTTATTAATTAATTAATCGGAGATTCACCATGGAGAAAGAGGAACCTAACTAACTTGTGTCATACCATCATGGCGTGAAAAAGTTTCCCCTTAAAGAGGCCGTGATGGGGAGAGTGACAATCAAATTTTACAATAATGATGAAGTGAAAAACCAAAAACTAAAAACTAAACTAATTAAACAAAAAGAAAATATGACATTATGAATCGTTTAGGGAAGAAAGTGAAAATGGATGAGATTATTTATAATCAGTCAGAAGAGTTAGAGAATTTACATGGTTTGATTACTCGGATTTTTTTTTTCTTTAGGAACGAAGAGTCCCTTTGACAAGGACAGGATTTTAACTCATATATATAGAAAAACAACTATTCAGTTACAATTATTGAAAATAATAAGGGAGCCAGTACCCATAGGATAACAGAAAAAAACATAATAACAAAGATGATTAAGAAGAAAAAAGTCATAAATATTGCATAACTAATATGTTATGGCTTAAAATCACTAATCAACACAAAAACTAATTTATGATGAAGTAAGGATAAATTAATATATATAATATACTGTAGGAATTTGTAACAAGTATAATGGCCTTGAATAGCCCAACTAGGGGAGTTAGTTATAGTAAAAATAGTATAAACAGGAGTATTTTTTAAAATTGTAAAGACATAAGTATGAATTGTGATTTGAGTTTTTATTTTTTTAAAAAAACTCCTATTTATACTACTTTTTGCTATAACTAAGTCTAATTCTACTAATTAGGCTATTTGGATCTTAGAGAACTTTGTCCAATTCAACAAAATAAGCAATACTAAAAATTTTATTTTAATTAGTTGATTTAACTCCAAACTATGGTATGTGAAGCAATAATCATAATAACGATATGGAGATTAGGTATTTGGGTTACTTGAAATGAGTGAGGAAGAAGATGAATATTCTATGGCCATTGTTCTTTTTCTCTTGACTTGTTAGAGAGATAGAGGAACTCAGACAAAATAGAGAGAGAAACTCCTCCTATCTTCTATCTGAATGGGCAAGAGACACACTGTGATGTGGTTAAGAGCGTAAACCTCTCTTTTTATTAGTAAAACATGGCTGAGCCCTCCTATTATAGCAAGGTCATTGTTATGACTCAACAATGCTCTCAATGACTCAAAACAATACCCATAGTAAGTCATGTTTAATAATAATAAGCTCAATAATAACAATGATACCACATTTTAGGCTTAAATAATAAATTGTAATTATTTTAATATTCAATTAATTTGGATTCAAAATTAAATTATAAAATTGATTTATGTGGATCCACACAAGGATTCTAATATGCCCCTTACTAAAACTTTAATTAATTAGATGCCCCCACCATTTTTTATCGGTAAATGAAATTTGACCATCCTTTTAATCATCCCAGTGAAAGCATGCCCCATTACAATTCCATCATGTCCAGCAAAAACCATGGTAAAGCCACAATTGGGTTGAGGGATTCGCCGACAAACTGCGATTAACAACTGGCTCTGTATTTTGATTAGGCCATAGGTCTCCCCTAAGTGTCACAGTCCTTGCCGAGGCCATCATCATTCTTATCTCCGGGCATAAAATGGTTGTTGGCTAGGACCTTTAATTTGATTTGGAGATTTTTTTTCATAAAAAAAAAATGTCCCCTTCATGTGAACTTGTACTGAATGTTTTGGTGTCAATCAGGTGTTTCTATAGCCAAGTTGGTTATAATCAACAATCTAGAGTAACTAAATAAGACAATAGAGATGAAAATAAGAGTTAATCACGGTAGGTGTGGGTGGGGTCACTGTTGTAATGTGCAGGCAAGGTGTAACATCTAAATCAAAACAGAAGCACAATTCAATGATTCTAATTAGATGATGGGTTGAAAGAAGTTTAGCTTTAGAAGAAGCCTCACCTTTCTTTTTTGAAAAACATGCAAGGCCCAAAAGATAATCAAGCGATCCCAAAGTGATACTGATGAGATTAAAAGATGGTAAAAGGCAATTGCCTTTCTTTGAATTTGTTTTCAAAAAAGAAATTTCCCCACTTTTTTTTAATCAAACCATAAAAATGCTGGTATTAAGATTGATAGTGAGACATTTATTCTCTTTTCACTAACTTCCAGGTAATAAGAGAACATGGGGTTCTGAACTTCTGATCATAGGAGGAGACACCCCTTACCCCCAGCTTTAATCCTCCATGTGATTTGCTGGAGATTCCTTCGTGAAATATTTTTGCTATTTTGATGATTGTGTAGTACTATATGGGCAACCCCTTGACTTCATTTTTTTTTAAATATGCTTGATTTTTCCCCCTTTCTATATGTTTAATTCATTCATATCATCATCATTTAAAAAATTTTAATTGTCTTCACGTGATTCCTCTTCATAAAATTCTTAGATGCTTCAAAAATAAGATAAAATATTTATTTTATATCATTTATTGATTGATATATCAATTATTATATTAGAAATGCCAAAAAAAAGTAGAAAAAAATAATTACTCATCAAACTAATATATATGTCGGTCAATAAATATAACACATTAAATATTTTTTCATAGTAGCATAGAGGATTTTTCTTCCTTCTTCTTTGGCTTCCACAATCATTTGAGGTTTCTGATTAGACATTGCTGTCAGTTGCATGGCCCTAGAAGTTTCGATACACAGAAAAGCTAGCTCCATCGGTTACGTAGCATCCTTTGCCCCCTCTCTTTCTGAACACCATCTTTTTCAATCCTTTCTTTCTTTCCCTCTTTTCAATGATCATGGGAGAGGGATTCCCTGTACAAAGTTTTTTCAATAAGAAAGGCATTGCAAAAGATGAGATAACGTCTTTTTACTTTGAGGCGTTGATGATCGTCACATTAATTGTGTACAAAATCAAGGTCATCTCACACACCCCTATGGGCCCTTGTGTCTCCATCTATATTCTGAAAAAATGCCAGCAATCTCTAACCACAGTTGCTCACACTTGATACTCTTGTTTGTGCTAGCAATGGACTGGAAAACCTAGGTGCGTGTTGGATTTGCATGGCACTTGAGTATTAATGCTTCGCTGATAAAAGGGACAGAGCATCATCAACCAAAAGATTCCAAACTGCAGAGTAATTCATGTGAACCAAAATGGTTTTGTTGAAGGGTTTGATCTTCCAAAACTTTTATAACATCCCTTATTAACAAATAGTAATATGGCATACTTAATTAGCTTATATTTATTAAGGTGCCCGCTCTTCCACATTCATCGATCAATGCCTACGCTGTCTCTTTTTTTTTTCTTTTCATTGTTTTTTTTTTATTTTGATAATTTTAATTATTTTTAACACGAGAAAAGAACAACCTATAATAGGTGTCAGTTTCTATTATTTTTTCTTAGCATATTTTTTTATTTTTATTTTCTAAATTTTAATTTATTTTTTATTTTTTAAATATTTTAAAAGAACTCGGGATGTCCGAATCCCCTTATTTGAGCAGTACACTTTTGTTCCCTCTTTATATTTTTATTTTCTAAATTTTAATTAATTTGTTATTTTTTCAAATTTTGAAAGAAAGTAAAAAATTAAAAATAACACTGTTTTAGACAAAACAATTAACAAAAAATAAACAAATTGAAATATCAAATTAAAAAATTTATAATTTATAATTAATTAAACTCATAACAAAATAAAAAAGTAATACCAAAACAAATTTAATAAAAATACAACAATATTACAAAATAAATTTGGAAGACAATTAAACTTTAAGAAAATATAATTAACAAATTAAAATTAAGAATATACTGTACATAGAAAGAAATTTATACAATCAAACTCTTTACAAAATAAATAAAAAATTATTAAAAAGATTTAAAATTACCAAAAAAATCACAACAACGAAAGAAAAAAAATTATACACATAGTAGAAGTTGGGACAACCAATTTCTTTAAAAAATAAATATTAAAAATAATTAAAATTAACAAAATAGAAATAACAACAATGAAAAGAAAAAAATAAAAGCTAGAAATCGGACCAACCGACTTCTTAAAAAAAAGGCGTAAGCATTAATCAATAAATTCAGGTGAGAAAGCCCCATTTATTAATACACCCATGAGGTGTATGGCTAACGAGGGTGGACATAGATGATTAAGTTTTGACTCATATTCCACAAGGCCATGGATTCAAATTCATTGACTGATACGAGGACCCTCTCAAAAAATTTCAAAAAGGTTGTTGAGATATTAATGAGCATAAGTAAATATTAAAATACACATTATTAAAGAAAATGTAAATATTAAAGTATGTGCACATTGAGATGAAATAAATATACATAGATAAGTGATGTATTCAATATGCCCCAACAATAATTTAAATGTCACAAAAATATCTTTAATTACATGAAGATAAAGAGCTAGCTAGTTGTGCGAATATATACAAAAGTAAATAATAACATAAAGTAGTGATACACATTTAGAAAAATATGATGCATAAAATTTTTGACAGAAACTACGATGATTATTCACCAATTCATTAAAGATTATCATTATATCACACAATTCTAGATATAAAATTTTGGATAATTTTTTAGTTATCTAATATTTTTCATCAAAGTATGTTTGCGTCGAGATGGAATAGATATATGTATGTGAGAGAGGTTAATCTTAACACACTGAGCGGATAAATTAAGAATGGAAAAAGCTAATTAATTATGTCGGACCAACTATGCCCTAGATGTTAATTTGTTTGTACTTAGGACATTAATTGATTGAATGCTTTATTAGCTGCATGCCAAAAGATAGTATTAATTAATTTTGTTTACATGTTAAAAAAGCAACCCTAGACCCCTAGAGGCTAATGCTTTGGAATTTTGCATGGTAGTGCGCGACTCAACCACAAACCCGCTGGTGGAAATGGTGGCATGCCTGTCCTCTCTCTGCAGTGAACTCACCTACTACCATTGAAGGTCCTTTGACAGAGAATTCTGTCTACTATACATCACTTACTAATTTCCATTGCATTAACAACACGACCAAACAAAATTTAATTATTAACGAATTGATTAATTAACCAATAAAATATCCGGAATTAAATTAATTCAATTAAAGCTCTAAACATATAATTATTGAAGTAGTAGCTTCTAATTAATTTGATGAGAGAGAGAGAGAAGATTAATTAATTATCACATATATAGAATTGAATAGATTATGTTGTAGGATCAGTTTGTGTGTTGTGTAGCCACTGAAAAGGATAGGAGTGTCGAGTTTCCATATGCCGATAAGAACGAACACGTACGTACGTACCCAGCAACAAACAACAAAAAGAATAAAACAAGGAATCACAGTATAACGAAAATGCAATGCTTCATGTTTGCGTATTGGCCATGCACTTGTGGAACAGGAAGTAGTGGCGAAGGCTATGCCGAAGTTGATGGACAATTCAATGAAGGATCTGCTTGTCCTGTGCCTTCACGAGCTTGGTGCATTCTCTCCACTTTGTGGGTCCCTTTCCCTTCTAACCTCCAAAATCAAAAGTGAAGTCGGGTACCATATTTATTTGTATCATTGTATGTGTTCCCTTTTATACATGCTTGTCACCTTTACGACCTCTTAAATAGTATCAATTTTTAGTATTTAGTCGGGAGAGGGAAAAAACAACCAACAAAGTTTCTTGAATAAACATAATTTCCAGCACCCCATATTTAGGTACATACTCACAATAAAAGTGGATTTTGTTAGCTTTATCTAAGATGTACCCATTTAGTTGTGGATTTTATTAACTTTTTTGTGAGTGTTCCTAAATTAAACATGACTTGTTGGAATTGTATCCATCATGGATTTTTTTGATAAAAAAAAGTTTCTAAACCTATATATGTTTGATACAATATGTTTGTCTTTCAGTTATATGTCTTTACCCATCAGTTTAATTTTATAAGAGAAATGATTCATGATATACGATTAGAATCTCATGACCAAAGGAGTCAAGGGTTTAATTCTCATTATCCTTTATTTCGATAAATGATATTGTTTACATTTCAAGCAAGAAAATAAAAGAAAGTTGCATGAGGGGGCATGTTGAAATTTATTCATGTCAAAAGTGATTAACATGCCATAAGTTTAACTTAGGCTGATGGAAAAAATTATTCATAACATAATATCAAAACTTCTATGATTAAGTATAGTGATCTAGGATTCAATTCTCGTTATTCCATATTTTATTCATATGTCTTTATCTATTAACTTAATTTTTAAGGACATATTATAACAAATTAAATAGAATGAATATATCTATTATTCAGATTATCAAGATTAAAATCACTTTTAGACGTATAATTATCAAAATGACATTGAATATCGATTGTATATTGTACATTTGATATTATCCCTTTATTTTATCTTTAATTTTATTTTTTTATTTTTATGGTACTCGATTATATAGATTATATTAATATTATTGTGAAAATTTGTAAAAAATTTAATTTTAATTCTTTTTTTAATACAAATATATTTTAAGATATTCAATAGATATTATAAATAAAATATTAATATTACAAATAAAATTGCATCACAGCATGATTGAGCTTTACTAACACTTGAAAAATGTCACTAAACCATATTACAATGTTTGTAAAATCTTTAGCAACATAGACTAAATGCTACACTTGAAAAATGTTAATAAAGAATTTTAACAACACTTCTTAACAATAGATGTTGAGAAGTGTTAGAGCTTCTTCTCTACATTTGTTCTCATCTTACGCTCTGCAAATGTTTTAATTCAAAGAACATCTCACACTTTGCATTTAATGCTCAATAAAAGGACAAAATGGTTTGAAAAATAAGGGCATGTTTGGTTTGCACTGCTAGTATTTAAATAGTTTTACACACATATATTCAATTATTATGTATTATCATATCAGTAAAAATATTTGACTTACCTATATCCACTACTTACTTTAAAAATATTACAAGTAGAAGCATGTGATTGAATGATAAAACTCTTTTATACTTAAAATACATCAAAATTAATCTCAATGATTTAATAAATTAATTTTGATACATTATTAGTTTATAGTATTTTATATTGTCAACTAATCATACTTTGCCTATTATATATGAAACTCTTGAGATAATAATGATAAGAGTCACATAATTTTGATGATGTGGATATATATATATATATATATATATATATGATTGAATGACTATACAAATGTATATTAGAGCTAAATCTTTAAGATAACACATTTTTTTTGTATTATTTTGATGTCAGTTTTAATATACTATCAATATAAAATATAACACTCTAACACCCAAAAAAAAAAAATCTAATCGTGTTCATATATAGAATCACATGTAATGCATAATTGAATATTTACGTAAAAATATTATATTGTATACTAAACAACATACTAAAATTAAATATTTTAATTTTTTGAGATTAATTTTGATATGCTATTAAAGAATTATATTACATATTTTATAAGAATTTTTAAGTAGTTGTAAAAAAGTTAAATAATTTTAATAACATGCTTACTTATAATTATATGATGACAATTATATGATGACAGTGTAACCATTTTTTCCTCTATTTCTTACAAGTATCTTTTTATCCAAGAAAATCTCATTTGAGTATTTGAGGTCTCATAGAAGACATAGTTCTCCCAATACTAGTTGCTCTATGCCTAGGACTCAAATCCAAGATCACTGATCAAGGAAGAGGAACACATGCCACCCCAGCCAATTATACGATGCTTGTATAAACGTATTTTTATATTAATTGTACATTGAAATTATATTATATACTATTGTTTTACAGTATTATCAAACTTTTATCGTTGATTATGTAATTTATTAAGTTGGGGGTAGGGTCCATAACAATTGAGTGTGTCAAGTGTTACCCAGACCAATTGATGGAAACAACAGAGGGAGGAGTAAGCGTTTCTTCATCAATGCTCGTACCGACCACTATTATATATCCCTATCTTGCTATCTATTTTCAGTATAAAAAGTTGGGATCTATTTCACTGACCGTATATTTTGTCATTTCATACTCCCGTCCATGTCTATCGACCACACACTTTCGGCTTGTAGTTTCGGAATAGACTATTCTCTCCACTTGTAAATAAACTTTTTAAACAATAAAAACAAACTTATAAAAAGTGATCACCTCTATTATTTATTTCTTTATTTGAGTATTTAATAATTATTTGATCATATAGTAACTTGGAAGGATATCCAGAGATACTCCTGTATATATGAAGTCATAACCCAACAAATATATCATGACAATAACAAGAAGTGATGTCATGATGATATCATCAATCCGTTAGAAACAATCCATGCCAATTGGTGCGAAGCGTTCTCGTTTATAACTAAAATTTTGAAAACCACCAATCTTATATTTAGTTCAATTGACAATGTATATAATATATGGATTTAATTGCCATACACTAGAAGTATAAATTTTTTTTACACGGTCATTCATTCATGTATTGTCACATAAGTTATAATAGTTAACTTTTATACCCACTACCTGAAAAGTCATCTAAACTAAATGTTTTGATTGAATGATAATGTAAAACTATTTTACACTATCAGTGCATCAAAATTAAACTCATAATATGTATATATATATGTGTGTGTGCGCGCGTGTGCGTGTGCACATATATTTATTTTACAAGTTGATACATTTAATATTTTTTGTGTTCCTATTTGAAATGGTTGCACATGAAAAACCAGTGCAATATATAGCATATAACAAGCTAATTAGACCGACTTTTTTTTAGTGTTTTCTCGAATTTACTTGCATTACTGTGAGAAAAGACATGCTGTTTGAATTTTTGCATAACGGTTGCTTCTGTTAATTTGTTAAACAATTTAATAGTTAATATAACGTTTATTGATATAATTAGCTGAAATAGCGCTTCATCAAAAAAAAAACTGAGATAGCATTGTGTCTATTGTGATTTACACATATCATGTACAACAACTTTACCTCTCGTATCAGTTTTAATATATAAGTAGCAATTAATTATGGAGAGGGTAGATTTAGTACCATAAGTAATGATCAATTATATCCTATCATATGTAAGACTTTTGAAGTAGTGAATGTGAGAGTCAAACACTATGTTGATGTGGTGATATACAGCATGAATTTTTATGTAAAATATTTTTTTATGCTAAAATCAAATACATTATTCAAATGCATACATTTTCTTTTGGAGAAGGTGCTGTTATTCTTGTCATGAATATGCTATCATTTTTTTTTTTGGAGAGAGATTGTCATAGATATGAATATTTTTTGGTGCGAATATGATCAAATTACATTAATTGTACTGTAAACCTAAACATTATCAATTATGAACATCACATTCACAACGATATGTTCACATTTAAGGGCTTAATTTGCGATGCGATGTTGCAAACCATGCGACATTTTACCATAATTTTTAATAAGCCGTACAATTTAGTTGCAGGAAAGAAGTCCACAACAAAAGTAACGAAATTTTATTTTTTTTCAGATTTCTTTATTAGAAAGTACGAAATTCTTTTTTTCAGCAAAATTCTTCTGGTTAAAAAAAAAAATCCCAACCAAAATGGCAGGAGCACAATGAATCCATAAGCCCAAATGTCGACAGCTTAGGAACTTTGGAGCTTCACTTAGTCAATTAGAATTCAGACCAAGAAATTAAAATGTCAATTAGAATTGGGCTTTCATATGCAGATCATGTTGGACATTAAGCTTCCGTGTTGTGCCTGTTTCCATGATTACATTTTTCAGACATAAATCAAAACCTGATTTTTGCCTTGCAGTCAAAGGATCCATTAATGTTTATGATTTTAGTCCAGCAGAATCCATTAACGATATAATAGGTTGAAGTAACACAGAAGATGCAAATGGGTCATTATAAAGGCTCTTGAGTTGAAAAAGAGCCCATAAAGCACGATCAATAGTATGGACATAGCCCAATCGCAATATCCCCTTGAATTCGGACCCAAAAAAGTAGTTCTCCTATTGACCAAAAAAGGGTACATCCACTTGTGAGGCCCAAAAAAAAAAGAATTGATGAAAAATGAAAAAGTACATAAATTTGTAGCTCCAATGTCACGAGAGAAATGTTAAGGTTATTCCTAGTATGTCTCAGGAATAGACTAAAGGCTTTTCCACTTGTTGGAGTTATACAAACACATCGTGTAATTAAGGTTGGTCCTTTTCTACTTGATAAGTATATCCCTCAGCAAAACTCCAAAAATAAATAAATAAGGACAAGGAATAAAAATACTACTCCATCCTTTCATAAATAATCATCATTTTAGATAAATTGGTACATTAAAAAATTAATATATTTGATTATTTTATCTAGCTACTTATAGCTAGATATATTGATATTTTAATGTATCAATTTATCCAAAATAATGATTATTCATTTATGAATGTAATATAAAAGATAAATACTTAAGTTCATTGAGAGCAAGAGAAAATATTTTTTCTGATTCATTTATTAATTGATATATAAGTTTTATGGATCATTATTATTTCTCATTTTCACTATAATTTTAATATAATAGTTTAATATCAATCAATAAATAGAATATAATAAATACTTTTTCTTACTCTAAAAGTTTATAAGAATTTCTCAATATATAATATGGTTACTCTCTATTACTAATTACAATGTGGTGGTGGTGTAGGCTGCAATCACCATTGCACTAACATGCTGCAGCTTTTATCACATCATGCACTTGTAATTTCATTATGCTCAGAGTATACACAAAGAATTTTTTATTTTTAAAAGAAAATGCTCAAAATAATATATAATTGATGGTTCCAACTTCCAAGAGAATCTAGGACAGTTTGATTAGTGTCTTGGAAATTAGGACAATACACTGCATTGGGTTGAAAGAGCATCTAATAAGATGCATATGAATCATACATATTACACATGGTGTTGCAGTGAGCTCTTGATTCTAAAGGGATGAATTCACCTTGGTCCATGAACCACATACCTTATGTATGGAATTGGATTGCACCTGCTCCCCCAGGACGTGATGATACCATATAAGCCTTGCTCCAACTTGGTTTTCTGATAATGATTCATTACAACTTGTGCATAAAGTCAGAAAAAGTCACTTGGCTCACTTATTACTCCCTCCATCCACTTTTAACTATCTTTGAGGGAATCATTTGTATCCAAGTATATTGAGTTTCTATTGTATCAATTTTTTACTGATTCTCTAGAAAACAGTTAAAAGTGGACAGAGATAGTAATTAGTTTTAAGCACTCTTCTCAACCCTCAAATTGAATCTTTTAATTTATATGATTATATCATAAAAATTGAAGAAATAGTCGACCAAACTCCAAACAATTAGAACGTAATCTATAAGTTTCTAACAAAACTTCACATATTTAAATTACTATGTTTCTTTTACATAACACATTAACATGGTCATATACATATATATGAGAAAGATACAGTGTGATATGATCACAAGTTAACTGCTAACCTAGTCTGCTAGGTCTGAATAACTATGGCACTACGTTGTGCTGGCTGAAAATGAACCAACATTTCAGTTGCACATATGCCCCTTTGAATCTGTAACCATTAATGCATTTTTCTTCCCCCATCATTTATAAAAATGCTGATCCATTTCAGTAATCAAGATAGAAAAGCAGGTTCTAAAATCCATAACATTCTTTATGTTATTGACTTGTAATTTAGTAAACAAGTTGAAAATTCAAGGTTCAAAGCATAGAACTTCAAGATTTGCTTATATTGAATCTGATCTGTGCTCCACTGGAATATTCCACACTACCCCTTTTTTTCTTTCTTTCTTTCTTCCTATCAGTCACAGTTAATAATGGAGTTGGTGTGCCCATAACACTTTAGACTCCACACAACAGTTGCAGGCTCTTTCTGAAATATGTTTTTGCCTTGAAACAAACAACTCAGCTGTAGATGCAATTGTGTTGTACTTTTCCTATACATTCTGATGGAGGAAGAAGGAAGGTAGCTAATAATTTAGCTGCTTTGAAAAGGGTGTATTCACTTCACAAAAAAAGGAGTAGCACAGCAGAAGAAGATGAAGAAGAAACCATCATGATGACCACGAGAATTGACATGTTTTTGCAGGATTGATGCTCCTTTATATCCTATTCTAAACAGATCAATTAGGCAAAGATACTTTTTTTTCCCCATCTGGGTGTTTTGCAAAAGAAAGAGAAGCAAAACAAGAACATTATTGATCCATTTTTGTATGCTTTCAGCAAAGGAATTATCAATTAAGCATCCATGAGGCTTACAATTACTAGTAACTAGTCTCAACTCTTATCAAATCATAGTTTGGAGGTGAGAAGAGAAAACCAAAATATGCTTAAGGCTTTTTTTTTTTGGTTCCCATTTTCATGGCATCTTTTGTTTTCTTAGCTTTTGAGATTCCAAGATTAATTTTGGTTGGCCATTGAGTGCAGCATAACAATGTCATAGATTTGGAGGACAGCTTGGAACCAATGAGATTTGAAATGAAGACAAGGTCTAATAGAGACCAAAAATGGCTCAACTGAATCCACCTCACCGCAAAATATATCATTATTATTGATATATATGTTGTTATTGGTTTTGTTGTGTTTTTCTAATATAATATAGACATAGAATAGAAGAAAGAAAGTGGGTTACAACAAGAAAGGTTAGTCTTTGAGTCTCTGACATTTCATTGGAGACAGCCTATGTGACCTACTGTTGTTGTAGGCACCCACAAGCAACTTTTTCGTCTGCTCCTTCTTCCCTTCTCTTTAATTTAACATTGTCTAGATGGTGCTCTCACTTCTTCTTCTTCTCCTTCTTTTTCAAGGTTCTTTTGTGTGTATAAATATTTTTGCTTCAAGAGGGTCTTGCTTCTTTGTTTGTTTCTTTCATCTTTTGACAGTAATGATTTTCTTTCTGTTATGAGGTAATACTAGCATTGTTGAGGAATCTGAGAAGTTTGTTGTTGCTGTGAATGTTTAAAAGTAGCAATTATAGCCTCAGAATAAAGTAAGAAGGACAAGCATGAACAGGATCATGAGTGCACGAGTGTTTTCATTGATGTGTTTTTAGAAGAATAAAAATAGGCTTTTTTATTATTTTCTCAGCCTTTATTAACCTTTCCTTTTTTCCCTCTTCACAACCGCTCATATTATTGATGGGATTTTGGGTTCTGTTGAGGATTTCTTCTATTTGATTTATTAAAACTTGATGTTTCAACAAAGGCAGTTTCAGATGGTGGGTGGTAACAATATTCTAGACCAATACAATGACACAACATTTACAAAGCTATTTGTTGGAGGGTTAGCTTGGGAGACTCAAAGGGACACATTGAGGAGGTATTTTGAGCAATTTGGAGAGATCTTAGAGGCTGTTGTTATCACAGACAAGAACACTGGGAGATCCAACGGTTATGGCTTTGTAAGCCCATTTGCCATTTTTTGTATCTTATTTTTCATTATCACTTCTTTGAATAGTTCTTACATTTGATTGTTTATTCCATTTATGGTTATACTTCATATGGTATTGAACAATGAGACTATGATTTGTTGTTTTCCAAAAGGTCACATTTAAGGATCCTGAGGCAGCCATGAGAGCATGTTAGAATCCTTCTCTAGTTATTGATGGAAGGAGGGCAAACTACAATCTTGCATCTCTTGGTGCAAACAAGAATAGACCACCACCAATTCCTCAGCATGGTCTCTCATTCCTTCCATTCTCCTTTCTTTATATTTAGCCTTTCTTTTATTGTTTGGTTAAATTAAATCCAATGTTTATAACATCATATCCATTGTTTAGAAAGTATAACGTGTGATTTTTAATTGCACCTAGTAGTACTGATTCTATTCTAAATTTGTCTTGTAATAATTATGTAGACAAGTTGAGTTTCTGAGTTTTTTTTTTCCTTCTTCTCATACTAAGCATGAAGTCACCACCTTTAATGGTTGATTATGTACTAAAATTTGATGCAAAATTTGGTTCTAGGTGCCGGACGGTTTAGGCCACCACCTGGACTAGTAGCATCATCTTCTTATCATCATGGTTCTACATCTCCATTTCTCCATCAACCCATTGGACAGTACACATTTCCTTATTCATCCTACGGGTAACATAAGTGTTAATGTTGATTATGGTCATTCTTATGTTGTTGAGTATCATTTTCCATCAACATTTGTCTTCCTTCTCTCCCCATTTTCTGTCTTTTCTCTTATCACCCTTCTATCTACTGACAGATATTCTGGATATTCACAAGATACAATGTATCTTGGGGTAGGTGTTTTGTGTTGTAATGTTTTCAGAGGTAGCTACATAAATTTAATTTACTGCATTGTTGTGTTATACTTTTTGTGTATAAAACTATGGCAGGGCTATTATAATGTCTATGGAGGTCAACAGATTTCACCTTATATCTACCCTGTCTATGGTCAATATGCACATGGTAACCAGGCTCATGGACATGGTTTTGGATTTCAATACCCCCAAATGGCACGGTTCCCATTTTTGCCTCAGTATTATTATGGCTCCACAGGGATATTGTCTTTTCTTTATTCATTGGCTGTGCCAACCACTACTAGTACAGGTAGTAAGTCTAATGCACAAACTTATTAGTTTAGTTGGTGTTATCTCTTCATTCTTGAGCAATTCTATTTTAAATGCATATTGAAGGCTAAAAAATGTAACACTTTCAGCAGCAACAATAACAACTGCAACCACCACAACAATATCACAAAGTGTGGCAGTGGCAGCAACAGTGGTTAGTAGTTCACAAGGCTCTACAACAGCTTCTGAGCAAAATCCTAATAATGAAAAAGAAAATGTTGTCTTACAAGGGCTAACCACATCAAAAGCTGATGAATCCAAAACTTAGGTGGTGGAAACCATTCATATCATATCAGAGATTTGGTAGATTAAAGCTTGGGCCCCCTAACCAACCTTAACTAGTTTTCAATTCATCATCATCATCATCATCATCATACATGTTTAGTTTAGGAAAATAGTGTTCCTTTTTTTTCTGAAGTTGTTTGTAGAGTAGGGGAAGATCATATTCATTCATGTATTTAGCATAGAGCTTTGGATTCTACCTTTTAGACTACATCAACCAAAGTTTTAATGTCTTGGGTGTTGGGAGCATCCAATGATACATAGTCCCCCTTTTTTTTTGTATTGCAGTAAATGGGTTCATAAGATCCATTTTATATCTTTGAACCCTTGATTGGCTAGTCAATTAGAGAGAAAAAGGTTGAGCTTGGATAGCTCAATAGGTTAGTCTATATTTTATTTTATTTTCAGTGTCATTCATGATTGATATATTTCTAAGATAGAATTAGTTGGGAGTAAAAAAAAAAAATGCTGTGTCTCTTTGTTTCTTTCTTTTTTTTCACATATAATCATGGTTTTTAGTTTTTGCAATTCATCTTCCACTATCACTTTAAATTTCTTTTCCTTATAGGTTAATATGATTCTTCTTTAGCATCAATTATATCTCGTTTCCTCTTTGTGTACAACTGCAATTGTATTTGGAATCCAAGGGAACAACTTATATGTGGTGTCAATGGTTGTTGGTACCTTTTGAATACTTTTTTCTAAGCCTATTATTAATATGTGGATAGGGTGATTGGCATCATTTTTGTTGACCAATTTTGAAATTTGATTTGGTGGGTGAAGCTTCTTTCAATAATAGTGTGGTGTTTCCAAAATCTCCTTTATGCTACCTTGATGCTTTATTGCCTACCACTTTTTATCATAGGATCCTATTGAGTTTCATTTTTAGTAATCATTTTTCCTTTTAATCATTTAAATCCCAAGGCTAACAGCATGAAGGGGAGGGATTAGATTTCAAAAGTGACCGCTCTGTACGTGGAAGTATCAGAATTTTGTTATGATCAAAATTTATCTTCGATCAACAATTATATTATTCATAATACGAATTTCTTTTTTTTTCAATTCCCACACTCGTATCTAAATGTTAGTAGTACTTCTGATTCTTAATAATATAAAATAAAACTATGAAAATTTATGCATGTATACAACATTTATGCTGAAAACTATACTTTGGCATAAGTTTCAGATAAAAAAACACTTTACGTGCTATTCTTTTCTGTTTTCTTCCTCTCCTTTTTTTTTCAAATTTTAATCATACCAACGGATCTCATTTCTATTATGATGAACCCATTATGTGCTTTGGAGCTAGTAAATGTATATTTTGTTTATTTGTTATTATTAATAATATTAAAATTACTAGAAATAATTGACTCAACAAATAAAGTTTAATTCCATCTAAAAAAAACATAAAATGTCTACAATGTTTTAAATTAAGATTTTACTGATATTTCTTTTATTGGTGTGATCGATTAGTATAAGCCTTTATTATGATTTACAGTCTGATATGTTCTATTCTTTTTTGGGTTAAAAATGATGTGTTCTACTCTTAGCACGTCGTAACTTCTTTTATCTTAGATCTTTTGCTTAATATATAATGGTGGATGAAATTTGAGTTAGCACAGTATCTTATGCATCATGAGTGTAAATAATATTTTTCTATGTATGAAGTATAATTTTATTTTCTAAGAGTCATAAAAATATATCAGAATTTTACTCTTCAGAACCTGGAATATGTAGAAATAATAAAGTAAGGAAAAAAGAGCTCGGGTTCCTAGTAATAGGAATTGAAAACCAGTAATTCAATTGAAAAAAAAAAAGTTTCCTCTCCTTTATACATATATTTTGGTCATCTATTCTTTCGTTTAGTTAACTGTTTTGGGTCCTTTTTTTTTTTGTCTCGATTGTTGGTAAAATTGACAGAGCTCTTAGGCAATAGAATCTTTCAAGGCCCAATACTGGACAATTTAAGTCGAGAAGGAATCAATGTTAGCTGGCCCCAGTGAAATATAAAGTTTGATTTGGGCTTTTACTTCATATCAAATAATATGAGAGTGAGAACATGAGTGATGCTTCTAAGGTTTCTCTCCGGCATTTCCCTTTCCTTAGAACGTTTTTTAAAGTTTTTTATTTATCCTGCACCTTTTATTTTCACTGGTAAACCATCAAAGTTACCTTGAAAAATGAAGAATTTTTTTAATAATTATCTTTTAAAAAAAAAGTCCTCTTTTTCGAAACATAATTTATCCGACCTCTATATTTCTATTACTTCTTGAAAACATGTAACTAAGCATGTATATAACATTTGCTTATGTTAATTGATTTTTTTATTATTCTTATTAGTACCACATTGCTTTTATGTGTATATTCCACTTCACTAGATATGTAGAACATTTCAACTCTAAGGTGCTAAAGTGAACATTGAAAATTTTATTCATATAAAAAAGTAAATATCAAAAAAATAATAAATTATAAGATGAATATCAAATTTTAAGGTCTATTATGGACCATTAATTATTGGATCACTATTATTTTTATATTTTTATTAGATGATCTAATCTAATAACTAGTAATAAAAAATCCATAATTGACTCAAAAATAAAAAATTAAGAGATTCATAATAAACCTAAATATAGCTCATCCATCTTATAATTTATCACTATCCGGATGTTTTCTTGTTTATATCTTCTGTGATGGAAGCCTTTTGCTTCACTGAAAGGAAACTTCATTGTCTAGTTTCAAATGCTTGACAAGTGACTTCACCCACGAAAGAAATGGAACTTTGTTCCTTGGTCCTCCTAACCACAATTTGGTACAAGGACATATCAACCGCATCCTTTATAATTTATAGTATTTTGGAATTTTTCTCATGCATCAGAGTTCACTACTAGAAAAAGGTTTTATTTATTTTATTTTTTTAAAAGGGCTAAGTATTTTAAATAAGAAAAAATACTACTTATATTCATAATATATAGAATACCATATCAATTTAAATAAATCTTATTTAAATAAAATTTATACTAAATTTAATAATAAATAAGAGGTGAATTGATATAGTATTGATGGGTTATCAGTACGGATAATAAGATTTTTAAGAGAGTTCCAAGAGAATCTACAGTAATACAGTTGAGCCCAGAAGCAGAAGTGGACACCATTAAGTTTAGTTGAGGACTGAGACAAAATAGCCAACATTGATTCATGTGCCATCTGGTTGTGCTGCACAACATGCAACTTATACTTTTATTGACTTTTCCAAGTTATTCTTTCGGACGTCAAAGAAATATCATTATCTAAAAGGTTTGTTTAAGGTTTGTGTTTATTGCTGTATCAGTACTAATGCGATTACGAGGTTGGCTCACCTCTTCGACCTTTCATCCATGAATCATCATAACTTGATTGGATTGTTAGATTTTTTTACCATTGATAAATGAATAACGCTTATTGAGCCCAGCCCGAAAACATACGATAATCCTAGATTGAGACTAATTTTTCTCTCAATCAAATCTTTTAGTTGATGAAGAAGAATATTCAAGGTTTATTCTTCTCAATATAAAGTGTCCAATCATATATTAAAAACCAAAAACCTGAGAGATCTTTATTTCCATAATGAGTCAACCTGACTTGAATAAGCAAATTTCCCACACCAGCAATTTATCCAGCTTTGGTTTCCCAAATTTTAAATACAGTGAATAATTTCTTCACATACTATAAAATTCATTTGAGAAGAAACATGCTAGCTACGATTTATAGAGCGGGTCCCCATTCCACCACCTAGTCTTGCACCCGTGGTTAATACATTAGAATATCAAAATTAAAATGTTCTATGTGTGATTTTATTTTATTAAGTGAAGCCACATGGTTGTTGCTAGTTCCTAAGAGAGGTTCCAGCGTGGTCCATCACCCCACCTGATATATTTCTCGACCTGCTCACAGCACGTGACACCATGAGACGAGAGAGTTGCTGAATGCTGATCCAGCTTGTGCCCACAAACTTCATCAACTTGTTTATTTAACAAAGAAAGGAGGAGCCTCTCTTTTTCTTTTTTTTTCAATGTTACCCCAAAAAAAAGAAACATTATCTTTTTCTCATTCCATTATAGAAAAAGCCACTTTTGGCTTCTCTCTTATCCAACCCTCAACTTGCTTTAAACAGTTTAAACACTCAACCTCCTCGGTATCACTCACTCGTACAATCACACACAAATAAACATACACACACCCCTTATGCTTACAATTATTATTATTCATTATTCATCATTCAATTAGCATTAAAGCTTATTGTTAACTTCGCTTCTGACACTTCCACTCCTTGTCCACCCATGGCACAAAAATCCATACGCTTTGCCAACATAGATTACTAATCTGTGCATAGAAATTGATATTCTATGCTCCCCCTCCTCTTCTCACACACAGCCTGTCTCTGACTGCCGTTTAAATAATTCAATTTATGGATATGCTCAAAACTTTAAAAATTCATTTATGCACTCAACATGATCTTGAACAGTGATTATTATTTTTCTTTCATTTCAGCATTTTATAGTATGTTTGGTCAAATTATAGTCAAATTATAATCTCATTAATTATATGTTCCAAGCCTAATATCAAAATTGGAACGGACAGTGAGTGAGTGAATCATCATTTAATTAATTGAAGAGTGCCTATTGTTGCATTTAACTAACTTTTCCTATTTTCCTAAGGGTTTTAAATGATTCAGATATTTCACTGCTAAGGAAAATTCATTTATTTGCACTATTGAGGGGGGACTCATGGCAGAGCCATGAAGAGGACAACTTCACTGTAGCATTGCTGAATGTGTACTGATAAAAAATAAAAATAACATAGATTGAATCATAACTCCACAATTATATACCTTGGCTCCCGCACTTGGTGTTTTTCTGCTTTTATTACTTTCAACCAGCCAAAGGGACTTTCGATTTGGACCTCACAGCCTTAACTCTTCGCACAAATATTTTTTTTTCTGGGAAGTGTTTATGGAGCTGTAAATGCACTTGAGTTTTACTGTGCAATTTTGATGGGGAAGAAGGGAAGTAGCTCATGGTTGACTGCTGTCAAAAGGGCATTCAGATCTCCAACAAAAGAAAGTGACAAAAGGAGTGGCAGAAGAAGGGAGGACTATGATCAAGAAGAAGATGAAGAGAAGGTAATACTCAACACTTAGTCCACCTCATTTTTTTTTCTTTTTCATTTTCTTTGTTACTTTTTTGTCTTTTAGATCAATTTAGATGATGAAGTTATGAAAATGAACCTTTTTTCTTTGTTGGGAATTTTTTTTTTTTAAGAAGAGAGAAAAAAGAAGGTGGATTTTCAGAAAAGCTGTGAATCATGAAGCAGCGAACAACAACAACAACACTCAACAAAACACAACAACCAAGTTGAAGCACCATCATCATGATGTGGCTGCAACAACAACAAGTGCTGGTGGTGCTTCAAGGGCAGACCAAGATCAGAAGCATGCTCTTGCAATGGCTGTGGCCACGGCTGAGGCTGCCATGGCCACTGCTCAAGCTGCAGCTGAGGTTGCAAGGTTGACAAAGCCTAGTTCTAATCATGCTAGGGAGCAGTATCGTGCTGCTGTTGTGATTCAAACAGCTTTTAGAGGATACCTGGTAAGAATTTCACTTTGAAGTTGAACCTTATAGATCTATATTTATAGCATGTTTAATAAATGATTAATTATGTGACATAACTGCTTATTTTTTGAAGGCTGTATCAGGAAGCTTTTGATTATAAGCTGTTTTAAATCCAAAATAAGATTATGCAACCCCTTGATTTTGTTGACATGATTATGTGAAATGAAAAGCAAAGAGGTTAATGTGAATGAGTCCTTTTTTGTGGTCGGACTTTGAAGGCAAGAAGAGCACTTAGAGCACTTAAGGGGTTGGTGAAGTTGCAAGCTTTGGTAAGGGGTCACAATGTGAGGAAGCAAGCAAAGATGACCCTTAGGTGCATGCAGGCACTGGTTAGAGTGCAAGCAAGGGTCCTTGACCAGCGCATAAGGTCCTCAATTGAAGGAAGCAGAAAATCCACCTTCAGTGACACTGGTAGCGTTTGGGAATCGCGGTATCTTCAAGACATCTCAGACAGGAAATCAGTAGTAAGTTATGAGCTTTGAATTTGATAAAACTAAACTCTGTGTAGTAAAAATTGAAAAGTACTTTTCAGATTACAAAAGTAAAGGGAATAGTTCTAAAATTCTTAATCAAGCAACAGTTGATGAATGATTGAATTCTGTTTGTTTATGTACTTGCTTATTATTTTTTGGCTTTGTTCAGGGGCTTATGTGATTGAATTTGATTAAAAAATGATGGTCTTTTTTCCCAAAAAAAGTACTTTTTTCTTTTAAGCTTACAAAAGCAAGGAAATGAATAGTTCTCAAATTCTTAATCAAGCAACAGTTGAAAGTGTTTGAAATGTTTTCTGTGGTTTGATTTGGTAGTCAAGAGAGGGAAGCAGCATTGCAGATGATTGGGATGAACGTCCACACACAGTTGAAGAAGTGAAGGCCATGTTGCAGCAGAGGAAGGAAGCAGCTATGAAGAGGGACAAGTCCTTGTCTCAAGCTTTTTCCCAACAGGTTGCTATGTCTTTCACTCTGTTTTCCTCTGCTTCCTCTTTTTCTTGATCACTACCTTTTTTCCCAGCCGGTTTTATCCCTTTCACTCTGTTTTCCTCTGCTTCCTCTGTTTCTTGGCCCCTGAAGTTTCCTTGTCTAATTGGCTCTGACTTGTGCACTGTGTTCCACTGTGATAGATTTGGAGGAATGGCAGGACTTCATCGATTGGAAATGAAGACGAGTTGGAAGAGAGGCCGAAATGGCTCGACCGATGGATGGCGACAAAGCCGTGGGAGAATAGGGGAAGAGCTTCAACTGATCAAAGAGACGCCATCAAGACTGTGGAAATTGACACCTCTCAGCCTTACTCATATCTTGGAACCAGTTATAGAAGATCACACCCAAATTACCAGTATAACCCTCACCACCACCAACCGCAAAGGCATTCCATTGCTTCCCCACTCCACAGAACACACCAAAATGGATCCTTTCACCAGTCTCCTGCTACCCCATCTCCAGCGAAATCAAGACCAATCCAAGTCCGGTCTGCAAGCCCTCGGTGTGTTAGAGAAGATAGGAGCTACCATACTTCTCAAACACCAAGCCTGAGGTCTAATTACCATTACACTGGTAGCTTGTGCCAAAATGGCAGGGCTGGAACAAGCAGCGGTGGTGGTGGTGCATTGCCTAATTACATGGCTGCAACCGAGTCTGCGAAGGCTAGGATCCGATCCCAGAGTGCTCCAAGGCAGAGGCCATCGACGCCAGAGAGGGACAGAGTTGGTTCCGCAAAGAAAAGGCTTTCTTTTCCTGCTCCTGATCCTTATAGTGTGGAAATGGGGTATGGAAATTATGGTCATAGTTTAAGGAGTCCAAGCTTCAAAAGTGTGAGTGCATCACATTTTGGGTTGGAGCAACAATCCAATTACTCTTCTTGCTGCACTGAGAGCCTTGGTGGTGAGATCTCTCCTTCTTCAACTGGTGACCTTAGAAGATGGTTGAGGTAAATTTGTTGCAAGCCTGGATGACATAGTGTACATGATTTATGACAGGACATTATGGCGTCGTTTGATCACCCACCTAATGGGAAAAGACTTATTTATTGTTGTTGTTGGATGCCATAGTGTGAGAACTATGACCCCCCATTAGGTTGTTATTCACTTCTTGTTTTAATGTAGGTTATTGTGATGTTAGACTTATTCTAGTTAACCCCTTCACCCCCAAAAAAAGAGGAAGTTACTCAGGTGGCCTGAAGCTACTGTAGAGGAGCAGAAAGTACTTTCTTGGTTGGAAGCTGAGAACCATTGATGTGTTCTTTTTCGTTTTCAATACTTTTCTTTAGGGATGCCTGCAAGATAAAAGTGAGGCCTATGTGGTGCCCTACCTCATTTGGGATGTTGTGTTGATGTTGAAAGAAATTGCCTAGACCATTTGAATGCCCTTTAATGGACTGTCCTGTCATAATAACATGTGATTTTTTTGTATCTTAGCTATGGCCTTTTAGTTAGTAATGGGTACTACTTTCTCACCTCCATCTAAGCTCCTTTCTTCTAATTAAAATAGATATATTACGTCGTGCATGCGCAAATCATATAATTATGGATATACTTCCACACAATTAGCAATCACCAAGCTTTTAAGTCTTGGTCATGTCATATTCTGACCTGTGTAACCCCTACATGAATAAGTGAGTTCATGTGCTGTCTTTATCTTATGTACTATGTACCATCCCACAATTTATGCAGCGCCACAAGTCAAGAACATGGCACTTAAATTTGTCATCCCCCCTCCCCCTTCTCTTTTTCCTCCTCCTCTCTCTCTATCTAAATTATCAATATTTCAATTTTTATGATAAAACCTATATTTGGATTTTCATAATGGTAAGAAACAGTATTGTATATGCATAATAAAGTCAATTCGCATGGTAATTAGCTATGTGCCTAATAGGACTTTTTTGCATGCGAAGGAGGAGAGTAATGTTAATCAATTCCTCAAGGAAATCCAAAAAACAAAAAAAAGAAGGAGCTCAGGTGTTTCCCACTAAATTTTTGCTATTTGCCAAGAAGCTTTTTCATGTTGATACTTGGCCTGAAGCCAAAAAGGGTAAAAAACTGGATATTGTTGAGCATTTAATGAGAAGAGATCAACAACCTGTCTTACATTCTAACTCCTAAACCACAGAATCTTTTTCCTTTTTCCTTTGCGAACTCTTTTTTTTTTTATAGGCTCCTTTGCTAACTCTTACTTGGGCTTTATGAGGCTGATTCACTCAGGACCCTTAGCTTAGTAAAGGTCATGGAACAATTTTAAATAGTGCTGTTCTGCAACACAAGAGTGTGCAAAGGTAAAGGAGCTTATTGCATCATTACACAGGAGTACTCAAGCTGAAGAGCCTTTTTTATTTTCACTGAAACTCATAATCAGATTCAGAGGTATCTTGGAATTATGAGCTGGTTTTGGGTCCCATCCTACTGAATAACAGTTGTTAGGTTCCACAAAGGAACTTACAGGCTAAAGTCTCATGACTACATAATATAATAATTAATGATCTGCAGTTCTCCCTACTAGTACTCATGGACAATGGTTTTTGGAATCTCATAACATATCATAAATTGACAAGTCTAGTTAATGGCGAAAATTTAATGATGGTTGACTCATGTAAAATCTTATGTGATAATTTATTTCTATAATTTTTCTACCAAATACACAAGGTAAACCTTGGAAGCATAATGGCCATGATGATATATCTTGAACAAAGATATGTTCCTGATGATATGTTCATATATTTATCTGCAAGCTGTTAGAGAAATTTCTCTTCATACTCTTTCAAAACTTGTGTTTGCATCCCAAGAATTGGAGATTGACGAAGAAACTAAAGTGCAGTTTACTAACTTAAAGGTTATGTTTGATTGGAGGGTAGAAATGAAAATGAATTTTCTATTGTTAAGTTTTATGTGTAATTTTATACATAGAATTTAATCATGAAAAATTTAATCTCATTTTCACCTTCCAAACAAACATACCATGAGAGTAATGAAACCAATTGGGATCAATCTCATTATCAACTGCCATTTCTTGCAATTACCATATCAATATAACCATGATAAAGTTTTCTTTGTTTTTGGTGCCGGTTATGCACCAAACTGAAAACAAGATAAATTTGATTTAATAGATAGTTGAGGTGATGATTATTTGATAAGAGATATGGACCAAATATGATGTGTGCTACCCAAATATGGACCAATAATGTAAAATATTATGGTCCATGCATGGATATTAGCTGCCACTCTTTTTGGAGATGATATTACTCCTGGTTCATAATATAAGTCGTTTTTAGATTTTACATTTGATCCGAAATATAAGTTGATTTCATATTTCAAGAAAATATTAATTACTCTTTACCCATCTTAGCCATATATTTATGTTGAATGAGAATAAATGGATATGGATATGATTATTTAGTAAAGAAATAACTTATGATGAGTGATAAATGATATGTTCATCTTTTATTTTTATTTTTTAAAAAAGATTAAAAAAATCCAATCATCATGTTAATTTTTATGTATAACCTTAAATGACTTATATTACGGACCTAGGGGAGTAGTTGCAAAAATGTTATTTTCATACTCTAAAAGTGAATGTCCATTACTCTTATTAATACCTCATACACCCATCACATATAATGGTGATAAAGGGAGTGTCTTAATAGATATCAACTTTTAGGATGTTAAAATAATACGACTCTATTAGTTGCACTTTCTTTTTGGTCAATCGGATATTAGTTTCCCTCATTAGAGGTATTAAGTCCGAAGGACTGTTTTGGTTTCAATCACATACATATAATCTAAGTTTTCCTTTCCGACCAAAAAAATGCAAGTCTTTTTTTAAATAATATTTAAGATATTGTATATTAAAATCTTATGGTCAATCGATGGATATTAGCTTTTTTTTTTTGGCGACGATATTAATTGTAAAAATATTATTTTAATACCTTAAAAGTAAGTGTTCATTACTCTCATTAACACATCATTTTAATATAATTATGATAAAATGGGTGTCCCAATACACACTAACTTTTGGGGTATTGAAATAACATATATAACTCTATT
Source organism: Dalbergia cochinchinensis (assembly GCA_031216125.1). Classification (NCBI taxonomy): domain Eukaryota; kingdom Viridiplantae; phylum Streptophyta; class Magnoliopsida; order Fabales; family Fabaceae; genus Dalbergia; species Dalbergia cochinchinensis. The sequence continues at coordinate 68,301,971 of CM062375.1, read as the reverse complement.
AGTTGCACTCTTTTTTTTTCTATCAATTGGATATTAGTTTCCCTAATTAAAGATTGTCACGACCCGATTTGGGCATGCATACCATACTTATATCATACAACATCACAAGGGACACCCAAAGCTTATCTGGCATTTTATATGACATGGCTAATTCTATTCTTAGTGCATATTATATGCTTATCATGCTAAAAAACACAACTCTGAACATAGATTATGGAACAACGCATTTTGCGGTACATGGCAAACGAGACATTCATAATTTCAAAAACTGCTTCAACCATTTTAATACCTTAAAACAAAGCATCACCCCTACAATATGCCTATATGCATGATTCGCCCTTTCTTTGGGATTCTACTCACTAACTCTAGGTTACTCTCATGCAAACTCTCTTCACTCTCAAACCTTTTTCTCACCTCTTTTCTCAATCTCATTCAAGTTTAACTCCCCCAAGTCATCAAGGTATATTTATGTTGATAGATTTTGTCTCCGTTCTTCCCATTCTTTTATGTTCTTGGTTTGGGTTGTGATTTTCTCTCATTGTTGTCAAGCAAAGGTGCTTCCCCAATATTGTTAAATTTAAATTACAGTTATTTAGAGATTAGCGGAGACTAATCTTGAGTCAATGTTGCTCTATGACAGTTGTTAGTGCCATTCCATGCTTCGGAGGTAAAATTGGTGATGCCCACATACTCCTGACCCCAAACGGTGAGTGAGTTCAAGCTCATGGCCTTAGTTTTGCCATTATAATTATGTTTGATGTATGATGATTGTTGAGCATCAAAGTAGAGGTGAAAATATATATGATTTGGATTTTGCAAGTTAAAGCAAAGAGTATGATTTTGAATATGGCATGAAAATATATTTTAGAAAACCATGGGACAATGATTAGTACATTGTATGTTATGGAAATGTTTTATGTACAATTCTAAGAGATTCATTTATTGCGAGAATGTATGACTCAATAAGTTGTTAGTATATCCAATATGTTTCAAGAGTTATGGTATCTTTATGCTTCAAAACTAGAGATTTTGAAATGTGATTTTAGAATATCAGTTAAGCTATTTTGGCAATCATGTCAAACAAAGATGTTATATTATAATATTAGAGATTTCATGACTTTGAACCTTTTTATTTCAATGTATGATATTAGAGTTATTAAGCTATAAAAAGAGGTTATCTTGAGAAATGAAATTTTAGAAATTCAATCTTTGTGATATTTCAAAAATGTGGAACTCAGTATGATTCGTAGTGACTGTCTGATATATATTATGTGAGCTTGAAATCGGAATGCCTGCAAACGGGTGATCCCTTGGGCATGATTTCACAATAACAGTTATACTAAAGTCAGGTTGCTAGAATTGTATGAGTCCAGAGCTTTTAGAGTTTCAAGAGTTTTCATATTTAAATGGTTTTATAAAGAGCTAGATTATGAATATAATTGTATCTAGAGATTTTATAAATTATCTTAATGATTTCAAGGAATAGAGTATTTATAAATGAAAGAGTTTGAGATGGAAAAGATTGATTTTATTACTTCAGAGATCTATGTTAAAGTCTGATTATGATTATGTTTTCATGGAACCAATGGTTTATTAGAGATGAAATGAAGTTTTATAAACAGATTTACATTAAAAAATACATATAGAGGAACTCAAAGGTCACGAGACTTATGTGGGAATAAGGACACTAAAGGCTTGCGGGCTCGCTATAGCAGATAGAGATCCCAGAGTGAAAGTGGAAGAGGATAACCATGGACTTCATAGTCGGGTTACCACAAACCATTAGAGGTTTCGATTCCATGAGTGATAGTGGATAGAATGACCAAGTCTGCTCACTTTCTATCGGTAAAGACGACCTTCAGTGCAGCTCAATCTGCTCAGCTTTACGTAGATGAGATTATTTAGCTCCATGGTGTGCCAGTGTCGATCATATCAGACAGAAGGTCTCAGTTCACTTCGAAGTTCTGGGGAGCATTCCAAGAGGCTATCGCGGCTCGAGTGGATTTCACTACGGCTTTCCACCTGCAGACAGAGGCCAGTCGCGGGTACTGTTGGCCAGGGCCACCCCTCTTAGTGCCCTCCCCGATGTGTCCCATTATCGTATGACGAAGAGGATAAGGCAATAGTCAACCAGAATCGCAGAGTTTAGTGCAAACGATTAGTCGCACCTAATTATTAAATGGGCAGAGGACCCCGTGGAGGTTGATGCCTATGAGGCACACCCATCAGCTATGAGTAGAGTCACAGAGAACACGAGATGAATGATTACCCGTTATCTTAGAGGGTTACGGGCCAAAGAGTAGAGAAACCCGATAGCCAGAGGACGAGAGTTCGCATGAGGAAGAGAGTTCGCATGAGAATGACCTAGAGTTAGTAAGTAGAATCCCAAAGAAAGCGCGAATATGCATATAGACATACGGTATGGGTGATGTTTTGTTTTGACATATTAAAATGGTTGAAGCAGTTTTTGAAATTACGAATGTCTTGTATACCATGTACTGCAAAATGCGTTGTTGTGTTTTGTAGCATGATAAGCATATAGTATGCATTAAGAATAGAATTAGCCGTGTCATATAAAATGCTAGATAAGCTTTGGGTGTTTCTTCTGATGTTGTATGATGTAAGTATAGTATGCATGCCCAAATTGGGTCGTAATAGATGTATTAAAGCCTAAGTAGTGTTTTGGTCTCAATCACACACGTGTAATCTAAGTTTTTTTTTCGACCAAAAAAATGTAAGATTTTTTTAAACAATATTTAAGATATTATATATTAAAATTTCCTAATAACATGTTTTTCATCAATTTTGATAATATTATTGTCACTACAATGATAAGTACCATCCAAAATTTACAATTTGAAAAAGAGTTTTTCTAGAAATAAACCACTCGTTAAGTAATCAAAAGTAATGAGCTTTTAAACTTTTTAATGCATCAAATGCATTTAAAAAAAAGCACTTTTCAATGCAAAATTGCAACATTAATCATGATTTAGGCATTTATTAGAAAAACCATTTGAAAAATTATTAGAAGAGAATGATAGGCAATGAGTGTGTATGGCACGTGAGTCGGTTAAGCGGTTGTATTCTGTTTTCATTCTGTTGTAAGTGCTTTCATTGAGTGCTGTGTCTCGGTGCATTATATAAGCACCAGCACCATACTCTGCAAATAAGATTCTTTATTCATTTTGTTCTCTAAGCAAATACCAGTGACCCCGTCACTGTCTTCTCCTTATTCCCGTGTTTGTTCTTTATCAGATTGTACTCTGATACCTACATGGTATCAGAGCGCAACCGATCCATGGGGCCTGAAACCATCATCTCTTCCGCTACCACAACCTTTGCACCGAAAACCTTCACAAGCCCGATTACAACTAAGCTAGATGAGGAAAACTACCTCACTTGGAAGCACCAAGCACTGTTCTTGATCAAAGCCAACAAGCTGCAGAAGCACCTTGACAAGGACAAGATCCCCAAGAAGTATGCCTCTGAACAAGATGTTGAAGCAAAGGCTGAAACCCAAGAATACATAGAGTGGGAACAACAAGATCATCACCTGGCAGCATGGCTGCTAGCATCTATGGAAAGCTCCTTCACCAGTCGGATGGTTGGGTGTGATTTCGCCCACCAAATCTGGAATAAAGTTGAGGTATTTTTTGCTTCCAAGACTAGAACAAAGGTTAGACAATTAAAGTTGCAGTTAAAGTCTATCAAGAAGCAGGGAGATAGTGCTTCTGAATACCTTCTGAAGATCAAGAAGGTGGTTGACTCCTTAGCATCTGTGGGAGCACCAATAACCACAGAAGAACACATAGAGGTCATCTTGGAAGGCTTGAATGAGGAGTATAGTCCCTTTATTACAACTGTGATATCAAGAGTAGACCCCTTCACAGTTGTCGCAACTGGGATCGCGACGGGGACGGCGAAAAAAGGAATTTTCAATTTTTGAAAATTAATGGAGTTGCCACCAAGTTTATTAAAATTGGGAAAAACATTGGAAAAACCCATTTGTTTTAAAGAATGATCTTTGAAACCAGTTTTAAGTTCGAGAGTCGATTATGCATAAGGAATGGTAGGAGTTTAACCCTACGCACCCCTAATACACCCGTCCTTAAACGGTACCTTAGAAAATTGTGCAAATTAATTCATAACCCCTTAAAAAAGAAAAAACAAGAAAAGAGACAAAATATATTTACAAATTTAAACAAGACAAATTAAGGAAACTTAATTTTGGCTTGACAGGGGTTGCCTGCTCCTACGTATCCCCTGGTGCAATGGGGAAGTCAAAGTCACGTAGTTTTGTAAAAAAAAATGATTATGGGCTGATAAATTTTATTTATGAAAAAGAATTTATAACAAGAAAATCCGTTATTATACAGAATCCAAGTTAGCACTAGGCCACTCAATGAATTCCCATGATTCAAATAACAATGAAGGTAACATTTGCTACTCAATCATCGTTATTGATCATTACACGGATTAAAAAGACTTTTGTGAAGAGATGATTCCTTCCGAAAACAGAATCCGTTTTCGCGCAGGATTTAAGTTAGCATTTAGCTACTCAATAAACCCTTATGATTCAATAACAATAAAGATAACATTTGTTACTCAATTATCATCATTGATCATTGCGCGGACTAGAATAAATCTTAATGAAAATCCATTTGTGCACAGAATATAAGTTAACACTAGGCTACTCAATAAATCCTTATGATTCAATAATAATGAAGATAGCATTTGCTATTCAACCACCATTGTTAAACATCGAACAAATGTAAAAGATTTAAAAAAAAGGTTATTAAATAAAAATAAAAAAATTTTGTTTTATTTTATGTTTTTAAAACAAAACCATAATTTTAACAGAAGTTGACCAAGATAATTCACAAATATAGATACACAAATAATTTGGACCAAAAAGCATAAACATATAAAAGAATTAAAATAAATAGAAAATTAATTCATAAACATAGTTACACACACAACGCATAATCAAAAAAATCATAAACACAAATACACACTTAATTCAAACAAAACACAAAATATATATACAATAAAAAATCATAAATACAAGCACACAATTAATCCAAGCAAAACACATAAATATATAAAATAATAATAATAATAATAATAATAATAATAATAATAATAATAACAACAATAATAATCACAAACACACAAACATGTAAAATAAATGAACTAGAAATGCAAAATTATTGCAATCACATAATTAATTTAATCAAAACATATAAACACAAAGTATTTAAAAAAGGAATAAAATAAACATAACTAAGCAATTAATTTAACTAAAACATATAAATCTAAAAAAAATTCATACACGTAAACATAATCTTACAATTTAACAAAACATGTAAAATAATTAAACTAAAAAAAAGGCCCTAATTACTATTTTTCTTCTTTTTTTTAAAAAAAAAATTCAATTAATAGAAACACTAACACTAAATTGTTCAAAAAAAAAAGAACTTGTTTTTTTGTTTTTTTTTTTGTTTTTAATTAGTTTACTTAATTCCATTCAAACAAGTATATTAGAAAATTCTCTTTTTTAATTAAAATACCCAAAAATTTATTATAAGCTCAAAGTGAACAAGACTTTTTGTTTAAACTGAATTAAACCCAAAAGTTAAAAAATAAAAAAAATAAAAAAAATAAATAAATAAATAAAAACTCATTTCAATTATGAACTGACAAAATTAATTCATAGACAAAATTTTTTATTTAAGTAAAAACACTAACAAAATATAATAATTAAAGACTAAAAGTAAATCAAGGGTCCTAACTACCATTTTTTGTATTTTAAGGTTTCAAACATAAAATTCACTAAAATGTTAAACAAATGATTACATCAATAATTCCTAAAACAATTAAGAAAACCAATTCTCTCTTTTTTAATTTTAAACTCAAACTAAACTAAATCTTAAATCCGAAAATTAAACAAACAAATAAACTCAAGTTTAAACGCATAATTTGCAAATTTATTCTAAAAATAACACTAACCCAAACTAAAACAAATCTTAAAATTTCTTTTAATTTTATTAACTTAAATCCACCTCTAAATTAATTCTAATCATTCCTTACACACACTCACACGCTCACACACTCACATATACATGCACACACGCTCACCTTTCTTTCTGGTCTTCACACACGCGTCACTCTCACTCACCCTCACTGATTCACACGCGCACCCACTCACTCTCGCACATACACTCACTGAGCCATCTCTCTCTCTAACACACTCAACACTGTCTCACAATCACTCACACACGCGTGTATATGCTTCCCTACACACACACATTCTAACCAACACTAACACATCTTGCACACACACACACAGAGAGAGAGCAAGAAACAGAGAATAAGAGAGAGATGGAGAACGAGAAAGTAAGTGAGACTGAGAGAGAGGAGAGAAGTTAAGAGAATGAGAAAGAGATGGGGAGGAATGGAGGCACGGAGAGAGCACCGCGCATGTGGTAGCAAGGAAGGGAGCCGGCGCCGCGGGGGGAAAGGGTGGAGTGCCGGTGGCGAGCGGCGGTGGCCTTGGCGGAGAACCTTACGCGGCTGCGGTTTGGTAGCGGGTCTTGGCCTTGGAGAACCGTAGAAGGGGATGGAAGCACGCGGCCAAGGCGCAAAAGAGGGTTTCAGATCTGAAATTTGTGATGGGGAAGGAGGCCGCAGTTAGTTCGCCGGTGGTCATGGGTGGCTCCTCGCGGCAACACCAGGTGGAGCTCTCACATGTAGCGGTGGCTAGCGGAGGGGAAGAACGGTGAAGGGGAGGACCGCGAGTAGGAGCGTGGCTGGATTCACAGAGAGGGACGGCACAAAGAGTGGAGAAGCAAGAGATCGGCCACACGTGGCCTCGCGGAGGAGCGTGACCGCGACCGGAAATGGGGAGAGTGGCTGGTGGCTAGTGATTCACGCGGTGGAGGAGGAGAAGGGGAGGAGCTGTTCACGGTTTCGCGGTGGAGACTCAGCTCGTGGTGGTGCACGGCGGTCTTCCAGCGAGAAGTCAGTCCTCTCTACCTGGGGGTCAAGTGGTGGACCAATGGAGGAGGAAAATGGTGGAGGATGGATGATAGAAGAACAAGCGGACGCCGCGGCTGTGGCGGTGGAGGCCGCGGCCTCCCTCCCTCTCTTTTCCTTTATGATTTTTTTTTTATTTATGAGAATTTATTCATGACTGCTGCTATTACCTTGTTTATTGGCTGGGTTGAATTGCTAATCTTCGTCCTTTGTATCTGAATTGGTTGTGCTCAAATTTCAGGTGATATGCTGCCCGATTTTTGTTTGAAATTCTTGGGTTGTTTTTGCTCTCTCCAGGAATTCTCCTCCAGTATTTCTCTAATACTCCCTTTTATTTTGTGAACCCGTGATGTCTTGGTGTAGCCCCTCCTTCCACAATGATTAGCCATTCCCACTTTAACAACCCTGTTAATCTTTCCAGCTCATTCACCGAAAGAGCCTCTGTAATTTGCAATGAGTGGAGAGGAAACACCATCATCCTGTCCTCCATTTGCCCATCCCCCTTTTTATTTTATTTAATTTTTCATATTTATATTTTATTTTAATTAAAAACAAGAATGATAACGAGAATGGGCTGAAGAGAAAGAAAGGCAAAAGAAAAGAGAAAAAATGATCGAAATGGGCTGAGCACAATTTTTATTTTAAAATGGGCTGAAGTGATTTTTTTTTTTTTGACAACTGAAACACTTGGACCCCCCCTTTTTTTTATAAGACAAAACGTAAAATAATAATAATAAAAAAAATCTAAACATGATATAAACTGAATTGACTATCACGAGTCTGCAAAGGCTAAATTCTAAAAATATGTCAATTTTGATTTTTGTTTTAAGGCCGGACAAAATCGGGTGTTCACAACAGTAGATGAACTTGAAGCCCTTCTAATGGCTCAAGAAGAAATCTTGGAAAGATTCAAGAAACAAGATCTGCAACTCGTGCAAGCCAATGTTGCACAATTATCCCTACAAGGTCAAAGAGGAACACCAAACCCGAGCAATGGCAGGGGCAGTGGTGGAAGAAGGGGTCGTGGAAGATTCACTAGAGGAGGAAGAATGGGGTGGCAACAAAGCAACAAACCCCAATGTCAACTTTGTGGCAAGATAGGCCACATAGTGTGGCAATGCTTTCATCGGTTTGATCAAGCATTTCAAAACCCAAGTCGAATGGCAGCCACTGGGCCGCCTCCTCCTCCAACATCTTTTCACAATCCTCAAGCCTTTCTTGCTGGTCCTCACTCTCAAGCAGACAATGCTTGGCACCCAGATTCCGGAGCATCTCATCACTTGACATTTGATCACACCAACCTCCTCACAAGTTTTGAATTTGATAGCACTGACACTGTATAGATTGGAAATGGATCAGGTATACCTATTCAACATATTGGCAATTCTCTCCTGCATAACACCACATCAAACACTACATTCAGTCTCAAGAACCTTACGCATGTGCCCAAAATAGCTAAAAACCTCATCAGTGTTTCTCAATTTGCTAGTGATAATCAAGTGTTCTTTGAATTTTGGCCTGACTATTTCTCTGTTAAATCTCAGATTTCCAGGGAAGTTTTACTTCAAGGCAGGCTTAAACAAGGTCTCTATGTCTTTGACAATGTTCAAGTACCTAGAAAAAGTCTTTCCACAGAATTTGTCACTACTACCTCCACTAATAGCAATAGTTGTAACTCTAGTGCAATGTTCTCTTCATGTAAAATTCCTAGCTATAGCACAACACTCTGGCATAGAAGGCTTGGTCATCCAGCCTCAAAAACCTTGTATCGAGTTCTGAATCAATGTAAAATGCCTTTTGAAATCAATAAAAACTCAGCTGCTTCTCCTATCTGTGATGCATGCTGCATGAGTAAATCACATCAATTGCCATATGAAACTTCAAACCACCACTATGACACTCCTTTACAACTTGTGTATTCAGATGTTTGGGGTCCATCACCCTCACCATCCAAAACTGGTCATAGGTACTATGTCACCTTTATTGATGCTTGCACTAAATACACTTGTCTATACCTTCTGTTTTCAAAAACTCAAGTACTGTCAGCCTTTATACAATACAAAAAGTTCATTGAAAACCAAACCAACCACCAAATCAAAGCCATCCAAACTGACAATGGAGGAGAATACACCTCAAACTCATTCACCACATACCTCAAAAACCATGGAATCCATCATAGATTCAGTTGTCCCTACACTCACCAACAAAATGGGAGTGCAAAAAGAAAACACAGACATGTATCAGAGATAGGTCTTGCCCTCCTAGCCACAGCCACAATCCCTTTATCTTATTAGGATGAAGCTTTTATATCCTCAACCTATCTCATCAATAGACTACCAACCTCTACCCTTAACCACAAATCCCCCTTTGAAATGCTATACAAACAACCACCTGATTACTCATTCCTCAAAGTTTTTGGGTGCACTTGCTACCCCCACCTCAGACCTTATAACCAGAACAAACTGAATTATAGATCTCACAAGTGTGTATTCATTGGTTATTCTCCACTCCACAAAGGGTACAAGTGCCTATCACCAATAGGCAGAACCTTTATCTCTCGGGATGTTATTTTTGATGAAAATGAATTTCCCTACTGCTCCCTATTTTCAAAACCTATAACAGCCACTGTCACTTCATCACAACCTGTCCCTCACATCCCACTCACTACCACCACAACCTCTACAATTGCCAATAATGTTAATAGTTGTCCTAGTATCTGCTCCCCTTCCAATTCTGTTTCAGGTGCATCTGCTGCAACTCAAACACTTGATGTGTCAACCACTCCCCAAGAGGAGCAAACTCCTTCCCCAGCAGAGCTTTCAACTGAGCCTCCTCCACCTACACAACAGCAACAAATTACTCCTCCATCTGATTTTGCACAGCAGCTACCTCTTGCCATTGTTCCTGTTAATAGTCACCCTATGCAGACCAGGGCCAAATCAGGAATTCACAAGCCAAAGACTATGCAGCTGCTGTTCTGAACTCTGATGTAGACCTCACTCAAACAGAATCGAAATCAATTTCCCAAGCCCTCCAATGCCCTCACTGGCACAAAGCAATGCAAGAGGAGTATATAGCTCTTATGTCCAACAACACCTGGCACCTTTAATCCCCACCTTCAAATATAAAACCAATAGGGTGCAAATGGGTTTTCAGAGTTAAGAGAAATCCAAATGGAACAGTCCAGAAATACAAAGCAAGGCTAGTGGCAAAGGGATTTCATCAAAGGGAAGGATATGACTATGCTGAAGTTTTCAGCCCTGTCATCAAACCTGCCACTGTTAGAATTGTGCTCAGCATTGCTATCTCAAAGGGCTAGAATATTAGGCAATTTGATTTCAACAATGCCTTCTTAAATGGAGACTTGGAGGAGGATGTATTCATGGCTCAACCTGAGGGCTTTGTCCAGTTCCCAACCACTCATGTGTGTAAGCTAACCAAAGCCCTATATGGACTCAAACAGGCACCTAGAGCCTGGTTCACCAAGTTAAGCTCTACCCTCTTCAAGTTTGGCTTCACAAATGCCAAGTCAGACACCTCACTATTCATTCGATTTTCTGCTAGCTCAGTAATCTACTTACTAGTTTATGTTGATGATATCCTAATCACTGGATCAGATCCCACAGAAGTGGCTGCCCTCATTGCTCAACTGAATGGCACCTTTGCTCTAAAGGACTTGGGTCAAATGGTGTACTTTCTAGGAATTGAAGTACACAGATCTTCCTCTAGCTCCAAATCTGTTCACCTAACTCAAACCAAGTATATCAAGGATCTGTTAGCTAAAGCTAGAATGGTTTATGCTAAACCAATGCCTACACCAATGCTAACAAATCAGAAACTATCTGCTCATGGTGACACAGCCTGTGCTGATCCTTCCCTATATAGATCCATAGTTGGAGGATTGCAATATGCAACTATAACCAGACCTGACCTATCCTTTGCTGTCAACAAAGTTAGTCAGTTCATGCAAAACCCTCTGGAAGTTCACTGAAAAGCAGTAAAGAGGATATTGAGGTACTTGGCAGGTACACCAGACCATGGATTGGTCTTTCACCCTTGCAAGGAACTAAGATTGCTTGCATTCTGTGACTCTGACTGGGGATCAGATATAGATGACAGGAAGTCAACATCAGGATTCTGCATTTTCTTAGGACCTAATCTCATTTCATGGTCTAGCAAGAAGCAAGCTGTTGTGTCAAGATCAAGCACTGAGTCTGAATTTAGAAGCCTGGCTGCAACCATTGCTGATCTCTGCTGGATCAAATCACTGTTGCAAGAATTGAGAGTTCCTTGCTCCACAGCTCCAACTATATTCTGTGACAATCTCAGTGCAGTACTAATGTCTGCAAATCCCATACTGCATCAACGCTCAAAACATTTTGAATTGGATTTACACTTTGTTAGGGACAAGGTTATCCAGAAACAAGTTTTTGTATCCCATCTTCCTTCCACTGAACAAGTGATGTGCTCACCAAATCCATCTCAGCTGCTTCTTTCCTTAAATTTCGTAGCAAACTCAGAGTGCTTCCATCCTCAGCACCCATGAGTTTGAGGGGGGATGATAGGCAATGAGTGTGTATGGCATGTGAGTCGGTTAAGCAGTTGTATTCTGTTTTCATTCTGTTGTAAGTGCTTTCATTGAGTGCTGTGTCTCGGTGCATTATATAAGCACCAGCACCATACTCTGCAAATAAGATTCTTTATTCATTTTGTTCTCTAAGCAAATACCAGTGACCCCGTCACTCTCTTCTCCTTATTCCCATGTTTGTTCTTTATCAGATTGTACTCTGATACCTACAGAGAAATGGTGAAGGATAATGATCATGATCATTAGTATAAGACCATATATTCAAATCTCATTACCGCCCATATAAAAGAAAAAAAAAAAACTACCCAAAATTTACTTTAAGAAGCTCATTCTCGTAATAAGAGTATATAACTAGCTAAGCTTAGGATTGAAACGCCAATACCTATGCAATAAGGATCGTATATTATTCACCAGCCAGCAAACATTGATGTTGTATGTAAGCATATGGTCTTCAGAGAGTAAATGGGTTTTCGCCGCCACAATATATATATCTATAGTGAAATCGTTATTCCCATGTTTTATGACTCTTTCTTTCACATCAAAAATTGATACCCAAGATGTTTAATCATCGTGTTAATGGATACACGATTCTACAAGATATGCGGGCCAGATTCTGACAAAGCCCATTTATTTGGACGAGCTTGTATTCGCATTACCACTTATCTTCAACCAAAAAGAAAATAAAAAATCCCACTACTCATCTATTTAGCATATTGTTAAAAAAAAATTATTTATCGTATTTTTCAGGATACGTAATACCTATAGAACAACAAATTTTAATATTTTAGCATTTGAAAAATAGCTACATAACATTTTCCTTATTTAAATTTATGCAACGCATTTAATTATTTTACCATATTTTTATTAATCTGACTTTATATCACTCAATATATAGGGGTTGGTTACAATAAAAATACATTATAATAACCTCAAAGGAATTTTTTTATAATGTTGGAAAATTGTATGTTGTATTGAGTTTGAAAGAATTTTACTTTTAAAGTGGGATCATCATATTGTAAATTAGTTGAAGTTTAACATACTCTAAACAGTGGGAGCTTATGAAAAAAAAAATAAAGTTAACATATTAGTTTCTCAAAAAATTATTTTTAATATATTAATCTTTTTGAAAATAATGTGGGTAGGATTTTATTATAGAAATTAATGTACTTGATGTAAAATAAAAATCTTGTAAGAAATGATTTACTAAAAACAAATGTATATTGGATCAATGACTTTAATCTTTTTAAATATATGTTGTATCAAATTTAAATTGTGCCTTAAAAAAAAGTGTAAAATGTACTTCTTTTTTATTGATAAAGTTTAGATTGAAAAGGAAAAAAAAGATTTGCCCATAGTCAATTATGTGTTTAGGGTCATTATATGCTTATATGGTTATTTATTATTGAAAAAAATATTAGATAACCAAAAGTTTTATGATAATTTTGAAATAATGTGGTATAATTGTTAGCTTTATATAAATAAGTGTGTCATATTATTTTATAGGTTTTGCTAATTAGGACATTGGTTAAGACACTTAAAAAAGGTAAGTTCTTAAATTTAGTTGAGATCCAAATCCTTGAAAATACAAATATTATTTCCTTAACCAATGCTCCAAAAACACTCGTTAGATAAACCTTCATTTTATTTTTTCCAAAAATTATCATAATTTATATCAAATATTTTAACTGAATAGTATTACTCTATTTATAAATTATCCACTAATAAAAACATTCAAGCATTGAACTAAAGTATGCATGACAATGCAAACACAAAAAGTAGACGAGATGAGTCAAGTTAGTTGACAAAATATAAAAATACATATAACTTAAAACTTTATATATTGCACAAAATACAAGTAACCAATTTAATTTGACATAGAATATAATAAAGTCAGTTAAAAGTAAAAGAGGAAAAATGATGACAAAAAGGTAATCATTTTTTCTTTTTATTTACACAAAGCTACTAAGAAGCTGAATGTATAGCTTGTTTTGCTTATCTTAGGATAAACGATTGCTTAATATTTTTTTGAAAAAGTTCTTTTGAAAAATATTTTTAATTATAAGAGTTTCTTTCAGTTACTCTTTTAATTTATATTTTTAAAACATATTTTATATTTGTTTATAAAAAAATTTAAATGCAAAATAAATTAATTTAAATACACACTTCATCTTTTTCTATTATAATATTACATGAAAGACTTTTTATCCTTCTGAGAGGAATGTCACGTGAGTTTATCTTCTTGTATTATGGCTTCCCATTCTTCATTTATTCCTGTCATGCTGCTCCTCTTCCTTTTGGGTTTGATGCTTTCAATTTTTAAATCCACTGATCCTGTACCCACCGAATCGTCAATCTCTCTAAATTTGCTTCATTTCATTTATATTGAACTGTCTTCCCTTGGACACCTATTATATTAGTTATAATGTGCCAAAAACCTATTATTGAAAATTTCATACTATATCTCTAATAATATTCAACCAACAACTCTACACACAAAGCTAGTTTGATTGCTTGTCTTGTGTATCTGACACTGCATGCCCCTATGCCTAGCAAGTTTTTCTTCAATTAATTAGCTGTCAATACTCCAATTTCCAGCTAGTGATCACAATTCAAAAATCAAAATAATAATCAGGAAAGGGAAATAGAAAAATTGTAACCAAACTAAAGAGCAATGGATGACATGAATCTGACGCTACAATCCAAAAAAATAAAAATTAAAAATATCAATTACATTTTTAAATTTCGATCTCCCATTGATTTAAGTTCATATTATTTTGAAAATAAGCATATGTGATCTTTGACAAACTGAAATAATAAGAGTCTATTTAGTTTCATTTATTTGTTTTTTATATTTTCCGTTCGTAGAATTTTGTGATGAAAATAGTAAAAATAAAAAAATAAAGGTCATATTTTCTTTATAAAATTCTAAAAAGGGAACATAGAAAAATGGTTGCAATAACCAAGCAAACCCCTTATATTTCCTGTCTTTCTTACACGATGTGAGTATTATATTTTTAGTGACAAAAAAAAATATATTAAAACAAAAGGAAGTGCCTAGAACACAATGAGTATGCAGATTTCACTAGGCCTCCACTAACTGTAAAAGCCATGATGTGGCAAGATTATGTTGAAATATGTGTAGGTATGTGTTGGATTCAACAATGAGTAAGTAGTGGCCTATAGAGCAAGCATCACTTCCAAGCAGCATATATGTCGACCCTTAAGTTCAAAGGCAGCAGAGAGCAATACTGAAGCTACAGCAGCACTTCCATTATATAAATTTTTTCTAGTTCCCCCCCCTTATTTTGTGACTCAAGTATATAGGACAGGTTTATTTCAGCTCCATGACTCAACCCCAAGACCAACAACAAAAAAGTTCGTCATTCCAAGTTAAAATAATTATCCTGACCCACTTGTCACGTGTATCAGATACACAGACTGTAATTGGCACCATTCTTCAATTAACAATTCACACTGATAATTGTACCTTATAAACAAAGTACTCGGTTAAAAAAATGACCACACAAAATGCATTACTCTATATTAACCTTGAACCTTGAGTTTATACCAAGAAATGCTCGATTAAAGCTATGTCCTAGTTTCCTTGCCCTCTACTTCTTAATAAGCAAGGCATTTACTACACTACTACTTATAATACACAAGAACTATAAGGTCTACAAGATCATAGAAACATTTAAGTTCAGAAACTTTCAAAACCATGCCGTTGTTATGCTTGAAGGGTATGTTGTCGCACAAGGCCTTCATCACATCAACCCTTGTCCTTCTTTTTGTCTCTTTGGTGCTCTCTACTCCTCCGGAGGATCCAATCAAGTGCACCTCAAAGAACACAAGCTGCACTGTCACAAACTCCTATGGCATCTTCCCTGACAGGAGCATATGCCAAGCTTCTGAAGCATTGTACCCAACAACTGAGGAAGAGCTTGTGTCAATGGTTGCATCAGCAACAAGAAACAAGAGCAAGATGAAAGTTGCAACCCGTTTCTCACACAGCATACCAAAGCTTGTGTGTCCTGAGGGACAGAATGGGGTGCTAATAAGCACCAAATACCTCAACCAAGTGTTGAAGATTGATGTGGTGGGTAGGACTATGACTGTGGAGAGTGGTGTGACATTGAGGCAGTTAATCAATGAGGCTGCAAAGTTTGGATTGGCATTGCCATATACACCATATTGGTGGGGTTTAACAATTGGTGGACTCATGGGAACTGGTGCTCATGGAAGCACATTATGGGGGAAAGGGAGTTCAGTTCATGATTTTGTTGTGGAGCTTAGGATAGTTAGGCCTGCAGGTCCTGAAGATGGATATGCCAAGGTTCTGATCCTAAATGAACAAAATGAAGATCTCAATGCAGTAAAAGTGTCACTTGGAGTGCTTGGAGTTATTTCACAGGTATGATCTATTATCCTTCGCTAACTGATTGAACATGGCAATGATCTTTGTTTGATCTATTTGTTTCTACTTGCATATGACTTGATCCTCACAATTTGGATAAACGGTGTAATCAGTTTCAAGCAAACCACATAATTAATGTGCTTGACCCAAACTCTTAAACAGTGAACATTCTTCAAAAGGTAGTAGAAAAAAAGGCCAGATTTTCACCCCAAAAACTTAAAGTAAGAAGTGTAGAACAGAGGAGTCAAAAGAATAAAGTGCGAGAGTCTCTTCTGTCAGTCAGCATAATCAGCATTCAGAACCCTTGTGAAAACAACAATGAAATTCTTAATTTTTATTGAACGAAACCATTACATTGTTCTTTTTTTTTTTAATACATTAAAGTAACCTATGAGCTTTGGATTTACGGAAAAGTTCACAAGCATGAAGGAATAACAATCCCTCTTAAAACAACCAGAATCTTCATAATTGGATGGATGATTGATTTCACCATTGACCATTTCATCCATATTAACTTTGATCCCTATGATTCTTTTACTAGATTCACCTAATAAGGTAACTAAAACAGTAAAATCTTCCATTAGTGACGATATTTCCACAAACACCAGTGTCATTTTGATGTGTGAAAAAGATGCATAATTATCATTTATCATAGAAATAGACCAATAACGAGTCGTACAAACACCAAATAAATAAATGATTCACTAGTGTGTGGAGGTGTGGTGCTATTCAAACAACTAAAAAGTTGATATCTATTGGGACACCTATTTAATGACATTGGACATGATGTGATAAATGAAATACTTGAAATCTATTATCATATCCAATAATTATTAAGTGGATGTCCCAATTGACATTTACTTTTTGGGTATTTGCATTGTATTCTTGAAATGTGTAGTGACAAGTGCCAACCACTACGAGACAATTCGGATATATATTTTGACCGATTGGTGATCAACATTGGCTACTACAATATTCTTGAACCACTTTTGTGCCTCTTGTTCGCTGAGTCCATTAGGCAGCAAACATATATAAAATTTTGAATTATATATTTTAGTGGACCAAAGTCTTGAGATCTTCCTTCCTTTTTAAATTGGCCACCCTCCATCTCTTTTCTGTCTTTTTTCTCAGCTATCGGCACATTCCAAGAGTGTAACCAAAAAGTAACAAACAATAACAATACAGTACTACATCAATACAAATAGATACACAAATGGTGCCTTCTAGTAAAATTGCACTTCATTGTCTAGACTCTTTTCTTTCATTTTCCCGTTCAAATTTAAATTCAAATCTTGACATGAGGTTGGTAATGAGATATCAATAGTTCCAATTTTTATATGAATGCTTAAAATTTTTTCATATATTTGGATCTCATATGTAAGAGGTCAAATCATGATATCATTGTTAGATGGCAAGAAATATATTGTTTCCATGTTTTTGATTGTTTCTTATTTTGTGTGTGTGTATATATATATATATATTATAAGAAACAATCAAAAAAATGGTAACAATATATTTCTTACCATCTAACAATATATATATATATATATATATTTCGTGTAGAAAATTGTCAAATCAAATAATAAATTTGTAGTGGAATGAACAAATGTCTCTTTATTTTGTACTAAGAATCGTCACTATCTATCATTTTTATTCAGCTACCTACCTAACTACTCTTATTGTATGACTAATCTTACATTCAAGATCAATATGAATATAAATAAAGAATAAATTCGATCCACTTTCAATCTGGTGCTTCACCCACTAAGACAAGAATGGAAGTTTGCCCTGTTCCACTAATTGGAAGTCTAAAACCACACCACAAACAGTTTAAACTACTTGCAGAGATTCAAGAACAAGAGGGGGAAAATATATGTAAAATTATAGTGCTATATGGAACAAAAAAACAACCCTATAATTTCTCAATATTTCTTAAAATTTCTCAACAACTTTTAATTCATATTGAGAAGTGCATTTGAAAAGTTAATTACTACCCTAATTTAGATCGTACTAATAAATTTGCATATTTATTAACCCTTGTTATAAAGTTGATAACTTCAATCGTTTTATTAGTTTCAATATAATATATGCTGTTAATCTCAAAAAAGAACGTACAATGAGAAGACTTGCATGAAAATTTGAAAAAGAGAGAAAAGGGTTAATTGTCGGCAAAAACACGTTCTTTTAATTAAACCTATTTGATAAGGGATGTCTATTCATAGGCTGTCAAAGGCTCCACGTTATAATTTATAATATGATCTTATTCTTTATCATATTCTATATCAGTTCTTTTTTTTTAAATGAATTTTGCTGATGAATACCATTAAGAGTTAGGAGTTAAGGCTTTAAAAGTGAAAGATTTTTACTTGAAAGTTAAAATATTTAAATTTTAATACATTGAATATATTAAAAACTTTTAAATTCTTCCAGTTTAAAAATCTAAACAAATACCTTAAGAGTACTTGTTAGCAAAATCTTTCTTCATTTTTCCAGATCACCCATCTTGTTCCCCACCATTACATGTCCTCTTTATTGCTAGCCGTATCATCATCAAACTCAACCAACAAAGCCCCAACAATAATATTAAGAACATTTAATAATTACTCATAAAAAAGACAGAAAAACATTTAATAACCTCAACTTGGCTTTACTTAAAATTTGACGTGGAAATGATGGGCTTCGAATTTATCGAAATGGGCCAAGAATAATCGCAGCTTACCTTCCATCTACATTGGATTTGGATGGGTAAGGGCCATTTGATGATACACCAAGTTGTTAGGAATTATTTTTATTTTTGTATTTTTAAAAACTGTGGTGAAAATAATATTTTGAAAACTGTTTTAGATGGTAATTAATGAAATTAACTAATTATAAATGTGTCATCGTATTTTTTTTTGTTTTAAAAAATAGAATTCCAAAAATATCTTTAAATTATTTTCTAATTTTTACTTTTAAAACACAAAACCCATTTTGGTTTTTAAAATTAATCAAAAAAGAATAACCAACCAAACAAGCATTTTTTATTTTTAAAAACTTAAAAATTATTCTACACACTTTCAAAACAACCCCTCTATTTCTATCTCTTTTTAACATGCAGCAGCAATGCAGCATAAATTGCCTCCGAGGGTGTATGATAAAATGAGGAAAAAAAATTGCATGCCTCAACAACCCAACATTACATACCCCCAATGGTTAAAATAATTTGGTCCAGGAAAAGCAAAAGAACCAGTTTGAGGTCAGGGTTCCGACACATCTTAAGACTAAACAACTTTTGCAGCAGACACACTGTTTTTTAGCTATTATATTGATTGATAAATAATTGAACTTTGGCATTTGGTTGACGAAGATTGACTATTAAGGTCTCTTAGATAAAAATTGAATAAGGTTAGAAACATTGCAGGAAAAGGTTGAAATTTTCTCCGTCCCTATCCTTCTATTATAAAACTTTTTCTTTCAAAAATTTAAGTTAATAGACGAGAGAGACACATAAATAATTTTTTTTTCTTTCTCTGATCTGGGATACATGAATAGTTTTATCAAACATGGCCTTGATATGAATGTCACTGTTGGGCTTGAGTATAGGTTAGCTTTTCTTCATGAGGCAACAAAGATCAAAACGCTGACTATGTAGTTATTAATTAAGATTCTGGTATCATACTAGGAAAAAGTCATCTAGATAAATGTACATGCGATAATAGTTTATCTGTATAACACTTTTTTATTTATTAATAGGATTAATCAATTGTTGAATATTAATTATTTTAGTTTGGTTGGGACTTGAGAAAGAACATTATAAGATTATGCACAAAAAGGGCTTGTTATATGTTCATACATCATGTAAAAAAGGCTTATGATGATCATTGCTTATTGTTTTGCAGATTACTCTACAACTTGAACCCATTTTCAAGCGATCCATCACATATTTGACAAAAGACGATTCGGATTTGGGAGACAAAGTGGCCTCTTTTGGACATGAACATGAGTTTGCCGATATAGTATGGTACCCAAGTCAACACAAGGTTGTCTACCGTGTTGACGATCGTGTCCCAATGAACACTTCGGGCAATGGCCTCTATGATTTCATTCCTTTCCGTCCCACTGCTTCAGTTGAATTGGCACTCGTAAGAACCACAGGTAAGCATAGCTTTATTCACTTTGAAATGAAAAACTTTATACTAATACTCATTCATTCATTTATTTAAATAACATATGATGCCTGCATATAGTTTTGAAAAAATGGGGTGGAAAACAATTTTTCATGTGAAAATTTCATATAATTATTTTGTCAAGTGTAAATTTTCATTGTTGGTGATAAAGATCGGCTCAGACAGAAGTACATAAAAGGGTTGAATCAATTGTGAAAATTTATACATGTAATCATAAAGTTATGTAGAATTTGTATACGACAACAATTTTTCACTGTTAATTCATAAAAAAAAAGATGGGATTGAACGGGAGCACACATGATCTATTGGTAAAAATTTACACCTGATAAAATCATGTGAAAATTTTCATACGAGAGAATTATCATGAGAAAACCGAGTCGAATTTTAGTGTTATTTACACCTTTCGTTTTTGGGTTATTGGGGCTGCAGAGGATCTTCAAGAATCCACTAGTGATGCTGATGGAAAGTGCATACTCGCGAAGACAACAACAAGTGCCCTTCTCACTGCTGCTTTTGGACTTACTAACAATGGTACACTCTCCATATAAGTCAAAAATACATATGATAATACATAGTAGTTTTGTTTTTCATATACTTTAGACATAAATTCATGTGCTTAATTTCATCTTCATAAGGTAAATCACTTGTTAATGCTACATATATTTTGTACTTGCAGGTATCATCTTTACTGGATACCCCGTAATTGGATTTCAGAACCGCCTTCAGTCATCCGGGACATGCTTAGATAGTCTTCAAGATGCAAAGATCACAGCATGTGCATGGGATTCAAGGATCAAAGGAGAGTTCTTTCACCAAACCACATTCAGCATTGGCTTGTCACTTGCAAAGAATTTCATTGAAGATGTGCAAAAGCTTGTACAATTAGAGCCTAAGGGTTTGTGTGGCATGGAAATCTACAATGGAATCCTGATGCGCTATGTTAAGGCCTCAAGTGCATACTTGGGGAAGCAAGAGGATGCTATAGACTTTGATATCACATATTATAGAAGCAAGAACCCTACGACCCCTAGGCTCTATGAAGACATTCTTGAAGAGGTTGAACAACTTGGGGTATTCAAATATGGAGGGTTACCTCATTGGGGTAAGAATAGGAACTTGGCATTTGAAGGAGTTATAAAGAGGTACAAGAATGCAGGGAAATTCTTGAAGGTTAAGGAGAGGTATGATCCACAAGGGCTTTTCTCTAGTGATTGGACAGACCAAGTTCTTGGGCTAAAAGGGGGTGTGACAATATTTAATGATGGGTGTGCATTGGAAGGTTTATGCATTTGCTCACAAGATAGCCATTGCAACCCAAGCAAAGGGTACTTTTGCAGACCAGGGAAAGTTTATAAGGAAGCAAGGGTTTGCACTCATTTGAGATCAGCATGAAGGGTGCCCAATTATTATATAGAATTGCCATTTAAAAATTAATTGATATATATATATATATAGCATTATGAAAGTTAATAATATTTATATAGATATAAGTTACATACTTTATTCTTGATAAATGATACCAATGTGACTCTATTTTGAGTGATCTCGGTTGAGACATTTCTAGCTTTGCGAGAGACATAGATGATTGATGAAACAATACTCATCATTTAATTTGTAGATGAAGTTCAATAATAAAATAATTTTCTAGAGGGTCACTAGCTAAGAACCGATCAACTCAGGCTTGAGGCTCTGTTTTCTTTAGAGTATGAGTACACTAATTTCATCTTCGTTCTCTCTCATTTTTTAGTATTTTTTTTACTGAATTAATTATTTTATTAAATATTTTTAGCCATTTTCTTAAGAATATTTATTGCACCTCCAAAAAATAAAATAAAATAATGGCTGAGAGCTAAGAACGTGAGATGAGAGTCAAGCCGCTTTCTAACAGTGATTCATGCTTTGACATTTACATTGTAAATTTATTATCGTAAATTATAAATGTGTTATTGTTTTATAAGAAAATAATATTTTTCACGGGAAATATTTTTAAAAACAACACAACTAAAAATAATCAAGAAACCAGATTTTGTCTTAAAAAACTGTAATTCAAAATATTATTACAAAAGCATTTGACCAATAGTTATTAAGATTTTTACATTCTAAAAAAATATTTTTTATAATATGAAAAAGATGGGTCGACTGAGAATAAATGAAGGTATTTTAATATTACATCCAAATGTATAATAAGTCTTAAATTTCATTTATAAAATCAATTATGAAATAGTAAATTATATTAACCTCCCTATTCATGTTGATTCATCAATTTAAATGACGAAAGATAGCATGTGACATATATATAATTATTAAACAATATTTAACATATATATTGAATAAAATATTTTCTTTTATCATAAGTTATAATTATAAGTTTTATTTACATATGATAAAGTGTATTGTATTCAATCAATATATTAACTATTATCAAAATATTATAATTTTATTATTAATAATTATATACATATCATGTTATTTTTTTTATCACTTAAATTAATGAACTACTACATATAAAGAGATTGATGTAATTTGAATGAATATCAAATATCTTTGATGATAATTTTATAAAATAAAAAATATCAAATATTCCACTAAATTTAAAAAAAAAGGTATAATTTTTTTAATTATTTTGCAGGTCCCTATAGTTTCAGTTAATTTTTAAGTAGGTACCTATAATTTAAAATTTTGTAGCTAGGTTCTTATATTATATAAAATTTTTCAATCAGGTCTTTACTGTTATAAAAAAATAGAATATTCATGAAATATTTCATTTATATGAGAGGGTAAAATAAGAGATGGAAATAAAATATTATTTTTTATAAAAATAGAAACCTAATTAAAAAAAATCTTACACATTATAGAGATTTAATAATACATTTTTTAATTATTAAAATCTAATTAAAAGTAGGGTAAAATTATAGTGGTTTCTAGAATAATTAAACCTATAATTTTTTTATTAGTAATATTATTTATACTCATATATTATAAGACATTATATTAATATACTTTTATTTACTATTAAATGAGATATAAATCTCAAATAAAATAAAATTTATAACCTATTAAATAATAAATAAGGGCTTGTTATCACAGTTTTTGACAACTAAAATTAACATTTCTCTTTTCTCATTTAGTAGTAAGCTAACCTACCTAACTTGGGTCAAGTTGTAAGCTGCGAGCTGCAAGTTGCAAGGCGAGTCGAGCTTGGGACGATTAGGTCTGAAACGTGGCGACGTTGTATTTGAGGGTCCCCTGTCTGTCCCATACGCTTTTGCATCCTCTTTTCGATCAAGGGAGGCCCTTTGGTCTCAGCATCGCGGATAAACCAACCAAGCAGCCCTTCTTTTGTGTGTGTCTCTCTCCTCTACAACACTCCAAGGGCAACAGCCACTACACAGAAACCAGAACCCTCTCCTCTCTCACTCAAATCAAGCAAATCTCACAAATCCTCTCTTACATGGTATGCAAAAGTCACTTCCTTTCTCTCTCTCTAATAATATTCTCCTTAGAAGAAAGAAAAATATGCCCCCTTTTATCTCTTCTCTTGTTCTTCTTCTGGGTTCTCAAATTTTGATGATGATGATGCCCCACTTCACTTACCCTTCTCTTCTCACCATTCTCATATCTCAAATTGACCCCATTTAGCAATTAAAGGATCCATCTTTTTTTGGGTATGTTGACTTCCTCTATAGAATTCTTTCCTCTCCCCCATCTCTCTTTGATATATATATTATTTTTCATGTGTTTTTTTTTTTCTATTTTCCCCTCTTTTTTTGTTTTGTTTTGGGGGAAAATGTTAATTTTGCTCATTATAAACATTGACCCTGTGTTGGGGGTGAAGTAATTTCAAAATTTAGCTGTAGAGTTTTTGTTTTCTTCCGTCTGGATCTAAAAATTTAACAGTGGAATTTGCTTAACAAAAAATAGGTTGTGGCATTTTTTTTTTACTATGTGGCAGATTTGCATTTTTGTCTGATATGTAGATTTGAATGTTCAATTGGATTTGTTGACATTCCTCTTTTGGGGATGTTGTAGCTTCAATGTCTTAGATGCCAATATGCATCTCACCATAAACCCTAAATCCTAAACCCTATTGAGCATATTTTAGTTTGATAGAAATTGTCTTAAAAACCTAGTATCCTTGAAATCCTCCAACTGGCCATGTATATCTGTGTTTCAAACCATGCAGCCACCTAGGTTTATTCAGTTTTTGTGGTGGTTGTGTGGCCTTGTAGGTGTTGATGGTAAAGGCTTGAGTTGAGTCAATCATGTCAGAAGGTGCAGAAATTGATGAGCGTGTAGACTTTGACGACGAAAATTACATGGAAGAGATGGAAGATGATGATGCTGAGGAACAAACAGATGATGATGGAGTGGATGGACGCGGCGATGAAAATGTTGAAGAGCATGAAGATGAAGACTCGGCTGCAGAGGAGGCTTATGGGAAAGACCAATTGCCTGAAGCAGAGAGAAGCGACATTGTTGCTGCTGAGTCTGAAGAAGACAGGGCAAAACCATATTTCATTGATGAAGAGGAAAAACTGAAGCATGATGAGCTTCTTGCCCTTCCTCCTCATGGTTCCGAAGTTTTTATTGGTGGACTTCCAAAGGATGTGTGTGAGGATGATTTGAGGGAATTATGCGAGCCGATAGGTGATATTTTTGAGGTCAGAACTGTTTATGTACTGCACTATGATGTTGAAGATTATGCTGTTTGGCAGGTGGAGTTGAGATAATCGAATAAGAAGTTGATTGGTTGTTACTTTGCAGGTGCGATTAATGAAAGACAGGGACAGTGGAGAAGGCAAGGGGTTTGCTTTTGTGGCTTTTAAAGAAAAAGAGGTTGCACAAAAGGCTATTGAAGAGTTGCACAATAAGAAATTTAAGGTATTCATGGTGCTTGCTTTCCGCCGCTGATCGTCTATTGGTGATCAGTTTTGATTAATTTCAAGATTTTTCTTTGTGTCAGAGTAAAACGTTGAGGTGTTCGCTATCTGAGACAAAACAAAGATTGTTCATTGGTAATGTTCCAAAGCATTGGACTGAGGATGAGTTTAGGAAAGTTGTTGAGGGTGTTGGTCCCGGAGTTGAAATCATTGAGCTCTTTAAGGTGCACTCTTTAACTAATCTATGCTGATAGTTTATAATAAAATGTTGCAAGGCATACCAGTTTAGTGCCATTCCATTTTGTTTATTGCAGGACCCTCAAAATCCAAGCAGGAATCGTGGGTTTGCTTTTGTTTCGTATTACAATAATGCATGTGCGGATTATTCACGGCAAAAGATGTCAATTGCAAGTTTTAAGCTGGATGGAAATACCCCAACTGTCACATGGGCAGATCCAAAGAATTCATCTGATCATACTGCATCTGCACAGGTAAATTCCTGGATGAAGGTGGAATGATATTAAAAGTGGCTTTTTATTGTCTCACTTAATGGCATTAAGTGTTTGATTGAATATCCATATTCCATAGCTGATGATCCTTGCTTTTTTCTTTTCCCCCTCCTCTTTCTTCGTAATTGGAGGATTTTCCGTCATCTATATAATTCCCCTTTGCCTTGTAGTCATCAAATTTAAGTCTAAGGAATCTATAAATAAGTGAAACTGCCTTGTACGTAGACATAACCAATCTGCTTTCCTTCCTGGGTGCCAAGCAGAAGTACATCTATGGAGCATATTTCAGTCTAATTCTCTATATTATTTTATGAACGAAGTCCAGGTTTGGCCATAATGAATAATGAACTCATCATAAAGTTGCTTATATGTTTTGTTCTTAAAAATGTTTTCACCACATCCAGCCATGGTTAGTTAGTGTTGCTGCTAATGTTGACTGATGTTTTGCATACAAACTGTCTCTTGGGCATTCTTAGGTTAAAGCTCTTTATGTGAAAAACATACCCGAGAATACTACTACTGAACAACTGAAGGAACTATTCTCTCGTCATGGAGAAGTAACAAAAGTGGTCATGCCACCTAGCAAAGCTGGAGGGAAGCGTGATTTTGGTTTCATTCATTATGCAGAGAGGTCAAGTGCATTGAAGGCTGTAAAAGATTCAGAGAAATATGAAATTGATGGTACCTCTTCTACATGATACAAAGTTATAAACTGATGTTGTCCCTGGGAGTTCTTGTACTGTTTTTCGTTGTTTTTAAGTGAAATTCTATTACACAAGTACTGGGGGAGTTTTCCTTTGCGTTTAAGTGAAATTCTAGTGCACAGGTAAAGGAGAAGGGGAGAGGGTTGAAACCGCATTATCTGCAAATAAGTTTGTCTGGAGGAAAATAATCGAAAAGTTTATCAGCCTTATATGTCAAACATAATTCTCTTCGGATATATTCAACATGTTTAGTTAAATATTTATATTGGATTGAACTGCAGGCCAGATGCTTGAGGTTGTTCTTGCCAAACCTCAAGCAGAGAAAAAACCAGATGCAGCTTATGGCTACAATCCTGTACTTCCACATCCTGGTTATGGTGGTGGTGCCTTTTCTGGAAATCCTTATGGCTCTGTAGGGGCTGGATATGGTGTTGCTCCTAGTTTTCAACAGGTATTTAGTGACTTGCAATTTACAAACAGACATTTAGGGTGCATCTGGTTTCAGAAAATAATCTAGTTTTCAGTTTTCATTTTTAGTTTTTTTTGTTTTCAAGATTTTGTAAAGAAAATAATGAAAACTGGACATAAAAACTGAAAACTAAGAGTGCGTTTGGTTTGCATGTTTTCTGTTTTCATTTTCACTGAAAACAGAAATATACAATGAAAATGTGTTTGGTTAGATTACATTGAAAATATTTTTAGAAAATATTTTCTGAATTCATTGAAAATTTGAAAACACCATTTTCATGTTTTCAGCCTTTTCAACAATAATTTCATACATTGTTGAAAACAATTTCGATTGAAAAAGCGGTGGCTTCTTTGTAATTATAAAGAAGTTGTTTTTCTTTCTCAACAATCACAACACCAGCCACAAAGTTCCTTCTCCAATCCATCTTCCATGTCCAACATAGCCACCCCACCTGATGCTCATCTTCACTTAGCAACAAATCCCTCTACCCATTCACGTTCTCAGTGGATACAAATCGAATAAATCACAGCCACACAAATAGGCAAGTGAGGGACAAAGAGAAAACAACCAAAAACGTCAAATTGACAAACTGATAATGCCCTCATAAAGCCTCATTAGCAAGATCCATTGAAAGAGAAGGAAGCCAGAGCAGAACATGTCGGTTTCGAGAGCTGGTTGTTCATTGTTGTTGTCGGGGTTGGTAGTGTCGGATGGTCGGGCATTGGAGAGGGTTATCTCATGGAGTTGGTGAACAGAAACTATGCACAAAATGCGAGTGATGAGGTGAGCTCTAGTGGTGTGTTCTGCTGGTAGCTACCACAGTTGTGCTACAGTGGAGCACAGTGGTGTGTGTTTGTGAGAGGGGGAAAAGGGAATGAAGGGAGAAAGTGATGGAGGAAGTCGGGGCAGCTGGCATGATGGGACATTATACTATATTAAATTTAATTTTGGAAATGTTATTTGGAAACAAACATACCAAACATATTTCCATTATTTTCTTCATTTGAAAAGAGGATCTAGTTTTACAAACCAAACACATTTCCTAAAATTTGAAAATCTGAAAATGAAAATCATTTTCAAGAAATGGAAATAGAAAATGAAAGCAGGATACATTTTCACAAACCAAATGCGCTCTAAATTTTATATGGTGTGTTTTGGTTTCAGTCTTCAAGTTTTATTTTCAGTTTCAATTTCCAGTTTTCAAGATTTTGTGAAGGAAATATTGAACTGAAAATGAAAATGAAAGATTGAATTTTGTAGTTTTCATAATTTTTAGCATTTCCTTCAAAAAATCTAAAAAAACTTAAAACCGATACCAAATAGGCACAGTTTTCAGTGTTTCCTTCACGAAATCCAAAAAACAGGAAAATAGAAAATGAAAACTGTTTTCTACAGCCAATCGCACCCTTACCATCCACTTGTTTACTTCTTGATTGACTATTTGTTCCAATATGTTTTAATTCTGCATCTGACTTATGTACATATGAGCAGCCGATGATATATGGTAGGGGTCCAATGCCGGCAGGAATGCAGATGGTTCCGATGGTATTACCGGATGGTCGAATTGGCTATGTTCTGTAAGTTCTTACAATTCATGGACTTAATTTCATCTGGCGATTTAGTATGATATAATACATTTAACTTCTATATTGGGGACACTATGCAGTCAACAGCCCGGTGTACAAATGCCAACACCCCGACCGCCGCGCAGGGTTGATAGGAGCAACGGGCCAAGTGGTCGGCCAGGAAGAGGAGGAGGTGGTGGCAATGATGATGCGAATCGTAGTAGAAGGTATCGGCCGTATTAGTAGTACTAGGCAGCTAAATATGTGATGTTGGCCCAGTCACCTAGCTGTTTTGTTTGATGGGGAGGAGGGGTATGGGGACCAGAAACATGTAAACTTGTTTGGTAGATACGTTGAAACTTAATCCCCTCTCCATACCTATCCCATAGTAGGGAGAAGAAAATGGAAAAATATAAAATATTCTATTAAGGGAAAGTACTTATTAGGGTATGGTGTCTTCTGGTTGTAGACGAGTCACAACTGAGTAATAGCACTTAAGTATTTGCTTCTTGGCATTTTTTATTGACAACCTTAGTAAATGTTGAATTGGTTTTCAGCAACTTCATTACTGTTTTTGTTGCTCATTCTTCAGATTCAATGGCTTTTATCTTCATCGTGACACTTAAAGCATTTTGCGAGCTTTAGATATAGTAGTTTTAGTGCTGCTTAATCACACCCAAAGCTTTGTTATTCTTTGCCAATGTGGAACTCTTATCAATGGAGTGAAATAAGAGTTTAATTTGTCTAGTAGGGCTGGAAGTCGGTTGCCTGAGCCCCGTGTTTTTTTCAGCTTGGTTCATTTATAGCTCAATAAGTTGAATTTGTAATCTTGTGAGCCTAACTTTAATCTATACTCGGTTTGATTCCCTAGCTCGTGAGCTAGCTTGATGTATTTGTATGTGTGTGTGTGTGGGTGTGTCTCTATATATATATATATATATATATAGCTCGGCTCACTTCCATTAAAAGCTGTTTTTAGCACAAAAGACAGGTGGAATCTGCAGTGGTCCTGGTTGAGTTAATGACCAAGTTGGTCCCTGTATTATTTTAATTAAATTAAGTATTGAAAATACCATTTTATCCATGTCCTCTACCTCCCTCTTTTCCTTACCTTTTCCTCATCCTGCATTGTCATTCTTTCAAGACTGCACACGCCACCATCTTCTTCAAATCCTCAACTCCCAAAAAGCAGCAGCGGACATTTGATTCTCTCCTTCCTTAACTTCAAATAGGACTCTTTCTACTGTCAATATTTTTTCTCTACCTCAAGTCAATTCCAATCTCAGCCATAAATTCGAACTCAAACACAAAATACAAATTTGCAACAGTGAACCATCTTCTTCCATGGCTACCTTAAAATCAACCTGGCGTCTCAAAATCAAATAATGTTTTTGATCATATTGTTTTTTCTTTTTGTCATGACAAAATGAAATCAATAAATTAAAACAAGCTGCCTAAATGATATCTGCTTTGTTGTGTTAATGTTGACAGATGCAAGTCGTTATGAATAGTGGTGGAGGGATGCAACATTTTTCATATAACTGACTTGGGTATATAACAAAAAGTTGTCGTGCTAGCCCAATAGTGAGGTGACTGGGATTTGCTTTTGTAGTCGCATGTGCCTGCAATTTGGCAAACCACATTCATGAACAAAAAAAATGGGATAAAACAAAGAAGATTGTCCCATTAAAAATATTTAAAGTTCATGACATTAATATTAAGTTTTTGGAAATCTTCTGAGTGTGGTTTCTGGTTGGATGCGTAGCTGTGTAAGGCCACAGTGATTACAGTGAATTTTTGAGGAGAAAGAACAAGATGGAAAAAAGGGTAATGCAACTTTAATAAATATTAAAATATAAATAAGAATTATTATAGAATTAATTTTTTATAATAAAAAGTTTTAATCTCAATCATTGAATGAGATTTATATGGTTGAAATTCAATGACCATGTTGATTACTGTCATTGAAGACCATCATAGAATTCGCCCAAAAGACAATGTTTATATGAAGTTTAAGTGTTGTCAATTTTTTCTATATAATTCATGAATTTTTCAAAATTTAGCACCAAGAAGAAGAAGTTGACTTTCGAAATAGGGCATAATTAGGCAAGCAAATGTGATGCGCAAAACTACTAAAAATATGCAATAGTATGGTAGCAAGAAAACCCAAATGGGTTCTATGTGCCAAAAAGAAGAAAACCCAAATGGGTGAGAACTATAGGGTATAAACCGTTATATATATCTGTTTAGACCTGTATCTTACAATGTGATTGTGAATGGCCCCCTAACACGGCTTATAAGAGAAGAACGAGGGATGAGAGAAGAGACACTGAGATATATAAATTTGGTACCAAAAGTGGTTGGCTCTCGGTCAACATTTTGTTAGTAATTCGTCATGATTTATATTCGATTTTTCAGTATTTCTTTTTTTCGTATCATTTGTAAATGTCTTTTTAAGTGTTCAGTCTTTAATGAGTTTGATAAGCAAGCCTATACTCAACCAACAATTTTATTCATTGAGAAAATCTCAAGGAAATAGTAAATTTATGGTTGCTCCTTATTTTACGACTATGTGACAATGTATCTTATGCTTGTATTAAGGATACCACACACACACACACACACACACACACACACACACACACATATATATATCTCAATTTTATGTCTTATAAATCCTCCTTAGAAAGCGTTATCATTCATAATTTTTTGGGTAATATTATCATTCATAATTTAATAAATTGTGATAAATAATTCTTAACTTGTGTAATAAATTGTAATAGGTAATTCTTGATAGTATAAAATAATTTACACTAACAATATATTAAAACTATTCTCAATTTTATGTCCTATAAATCCTCCTAAAAAAGCCTTGCCATTCGTGGAAAATTTTTCAAATGTTTTTAATTTCCTAAAGGCATCAAGTGCCCCCTCTTCTATTTCATTATTTCGGTAAATTAGGATTAAGTAACATTACTCTATAAGAATACCCCCTGATAACCATTTTAATTATTTAAAGGGTAAAGAGTTAAATATTTTTTCGCTTCTTGATGCATTTTATTTTTTTCTTTTTAAAAAATTATTGCATATTTTCTTTACTTGTAAAAATATCCTCTTAATTAAATCTCATTCCACAAATGAGTGATGGGAATTGATCAACTCACTTGTTTAATAACCACATTTTAGGAAGAAAAAAAAACTTGAATTGTGCTTTAAAATTTTTTACATAACTAATATTGCACAATTAGGGAAAAAAATTATCAGAAACTTTGTCAAGAGAATAAGAGTATATCTACTGTTTACTATATTAATAACTACTCATTTCAAAATAAACTTTTAAACCTATCATTCATAGAGCTATTTAGGCCCCAGCCTTTCTCAATCTTTATATTCAAAGTAATATTTTCTGTATAAAAAAAGGGGATAAAGATTACAATGAAAATAAAATTATAAAGTCTACTTCTATTTATATACTAATAATTCAAACTCATTATAGACAAACTTTTATACGTGTCATTTATAGAGTTATTTAGGATCAACTGCTTTCTCAATCTTTATATTTAAATAATATTTTCAATTTAATTTATATTTTAATTATTAATTATTTTTCATATGAAATAAACTTAAAGATTACAATCATTAAAACTTACAACTTGCACACAAAAAAACAGAGAAAATAAAATTATAAGGTTTTTTTATTCTTTACCAAATAAGGTTTGTAAAGATTACAATCCACACCAAATAAAATTATAAAGATTAAACTTTATGTATATTTCTTCACCATATAAGGTTTTGTATGCTTTTATTTTGGGTTAATTTCTCAATATCATGCTATTTAGTTTGTTTATTTTGAACCATTTTTGATATTATCTATCTGTACTACTAATAATTTAGATTCATTTGAAGGAAATTTTTTCATGTATTATTCATAGAGAAATTTATACTATATCATTTTCTCAACTTTTAAGTTGTTAAATTTTATTTGTATTATAATTATTAATTATTTTTTAATTATATTTTCATATCTCTCTGCTATTAACATATACGCTACATTGAATATTATGTCATTTATTGCTTTCACAATTTTCAAACATTCAAAATATTATAAACCTTAAAATCTTTAGAACGTTTAAAAGATTATAATTAATTTTTTTATTACTTATATTCAACACAATGAAAGGTCTTATTATATTAAAATTTTATAATGTTACTAAAAATAAAAAATAAATTGAAAAGCATAAAAAATAAATGCATTTATATATTTGAAGAAAAAATCATACAAATATAATTTTTGAAACTACCATAAAAAATAATAAATCAAACCAAAAATTTAAAATGCAGTTCTCAACTTAAATGTCAAAAAAGATTTCATCTATTATATATTGGGTTTCATTTTGTATAGTTACTTTTTACAAGCATTTTTTTTTCAAATCTGTGCATACTTTCTCCTACATTTGTCTCTTTTCTTAAGTTAGATCAACAATATATTTTTCACTTTTTCATTTTTCCCAAAATATCTCTAACTTCAAATCTAGAACTTTTGAAAATCATAAAAAAATCCTATCTGTCTACCTATCTCACTACACTGTATTTGATTTTTTGCAACTAAAACATTTTGACTTATCAATTACATGATTTTTCATATTAATTTTTTTTTAAAATCACTTCGATTTTCAATATTAAAATATTTAGAAAATCAATTCCACAATTTGCACTTCTTTGATAATGATACTAGTTATTTATTAATTTTTAAAAATTAAATAATCATGTACATTATTTTTTATTGAAAATAATTGTGTAAGTAATGCACTACTCTAATAATTGAGATGACATAAATTAAGACCATATATGACTTTTTTTAAATTGACATTTTAATTTACTAAAAAGATGTACAAGGAAAGAAAGTGCATTTGAAGTCACATAAATTGAATTTACTAATTATTTTTATTAATAAGAAAATATATTTTATGCTTTTATCAATTAAATATTTTAATTTACTAAAAAGATATAAATAGCTAGGGATGAAAAAAAAAATGTTGAAGTGGGTATCCGTAGAGATTACCAGTAGTGGGGACAAGAATGTGGCTGTATTTTGTCTTTATAGAGATGGCTGATGGGGATGGAGTCCACATTTATTAAAGAAGATAGGGACAAGGCCAATTTCTCATTTATATAAATTATTTAACTATTTTCTTATATATATATATATATATTGTATTATGTATGTATTTTCATTTTTAATTTGGATTATGTTGCATTTGTAGCATTTGTTATTATAGATATTTATATTTTAAATTTTAAAATATTTTTAAAATCTTTCTCATTTTGGAATTTTTTTAATCATGAATATTCGTAGGGATTTAAATCCTTGTGGGAAATGAAAAATGGGAACCCTGGCGGAGATGGAAATGAGAAATGAAATTCTAAATAGAGACAAGTTTCCTCTATTATGGATGTCCATTGTCATCCCTATAAATAGTTCTTGATATAGTAAAATTATCTATATATTCTCTTTTATTATCCAACAATTTAACTTTCAAAATGTATAAAATTTTCCCAAAATTTACTAGCCGTATGCTCTACTAACCCAAGTTTTTTAAATCTGTAAATCAAAAACCAAATCATAACCAGTAGAATTTATTGGTTAATTATTATATATATGTTGCTTCAACTACTTGATTGGCTGGTTTGACCGCGAATCAAACAAATGTTTCAACCTCATAACAACGTACATTCACAGTTAGATCCATTTGTGAGAGGTTCTTCTCCTATACAAATTAGTATGATGATCAGGTTATGTATATATATTTATCATGGTCAAGTAATGTTTATAAAAATGAATAACTAAAAGGAAAGAAATTAAAGATAGAGCAGTGTACAGGGACACGATTCGATCGTCATGCATATATAATATGTGTAAATAAGAGGATCCCCCTCATATCGATTTGGACTAATATTAAACATTTTGTTTCTCACATTTTATAAATCTTTTTATGCATTTCGTGTGCAAAGCGAATTATTTTAATTTTACTAATTTGCGATGATTAAGCCATTGTTTTTTTTTAAGACAAAAAAAGAAAGAGAGGTGTTATTTGAATTCATTTCATCTAATATATGTCATCATTTACCATTAAAAGTAATCATAAAATATATACCATAAAAGAGTTATGCTTTGAACCACTTAGAATTTAACACATTCAGCTATTGCATGTGAAAGTGGAGTACAATGAGACAGTCAAAACTAACATGTTGAAATATAAGTAATTATACAACAACACAACTTTTCCCTTTACAAATTGCATCTAAAATTTTCTAAAGGACTAAGAGTTATGCTATTTGCATATCAAAAATACATATCTTTGGTAGACACTTACACAATGATTTAGTTTGACCCTACTCGCTATGGACCACGTTTTCTTTTTATTGCGTCCATAAGCAATGTTCACTTTTGATATACAAATAGCATTACTCGTTCACAAACAAATCAAATGCGCACTACTCCCACATCACTCCATATTACTTAGGCTGAAGAGACCTGAACAGGGTACTTATTAATACAATCATCCCAAGGGTTCCCCCTCCAATCATCCTTAATGGTAACCCCTCTCAAGGCCTTCCAAACTGCACTGTTGCACTTGAAACCCGAACCAAATGCAATTTGCCAAACACGATCCCCTTTTTGGACCCTCTCTTTGGCCTCCGTATAAGCCAACTCATACCATAAGGAGCTACTCGACGTGTTCCCGAACCGGTGAAGTGTCATCCTTGAAGGCTCCATGTGCCACTCCCCAAGCCTGAGGTTCTTCTGCAACTCATCTAGCACAGCCCTACCACCTGCATGGATGCAAAAATGCTCAAACGCAAGCTTAAAATCAGGTATATAAGGCTTCACCTTCGCCCCCATCTTCTTCTTAACCAATGATACTAAGAACATGAATTGTTCTGAAATTGGCAGCACGATTGGCCCCAATGTTGTTATGTTCGTCTTGAGGGCGTCTCCGGCCACTGCCATGAGCTCCTTGGCGAGGCAGACACCGAGTTTTCCGGTGTCGTCTTCCTTTTGATAGACGCAGTTGTAGCTCTTGTCATCGGCTCCCTTGTGGGTTCGAACTGTGTGGACAAGCTCATACTTGGACCGGGCACGATCCGAGGGCTTATTGGACAAGAGCACGGCGGCACCACCCATTCGGAAAATGCAATTGCAGAGGAGCATGGAACGGTCATTGCCAAAGTACCTGTTGAAAGATATGGTGGGGTCAAGGGATTGAAAGAATAAGAGAAAAGACGGCAAGCTATGTTAGAGATATAAATGATGTGTCTTATGTAAAATATGTAAAAATGATATTTTTCTTTCAAAAATTAAAGATATTTTTCTTTTAAGAATTAAAGACTAATTTTGGTACCTATTATTGTGAAAAAAAAAATTATACTTTCATCCAGTTATCCATACTCCTATTTACATGACCTGAAACAACATAAACATGTTTGTTGATACACCAATACATGGTTCGATAGCTTATCAAAATTGAATTAATAAATTAGTAATAATACAACTAAATACAAGCTAATATCTAACCAACTTAACAAACTAGCCAACTACCAACTAATCTATAGGTAACTCATCAACAAAATCTAGCTAATTCTAATCTCAATTATACTGTGACATTACCAGTTTAGAGTTATGTTCTCCATGCTAACAACTATGGCATAGGAGTTGGGGTTAGCTTTGAGAAGGTCCTTGGCCATGTCTATGGAGATGAGGCCTGCGCTACACCCCATGCCACCGAGGTTGTAAGTCTTTACATTGGTTCGGAGCTTGTAGTGGTTCACGATCATTGCTGAGAGTGATGGGGTAGGGTTGAATAAGCTACAGTTCACAACCACAATGTCTATGTCTTTAGGGTTAACACCTGTTGAGTAGTTATTAATTGGTTAGGCACTGTCTATCGTTGTCTATCATAAGTGCGGAATTTAATTACTATTTGACATGTAAAAGGTTGCCACAAAAAACACGAAACAAAAGTGTGTCATGAATAATTTTATCCAGAAACTTTAAATTAATTAATAGAGACAGATAAGTTATTTTACATTCTAACATCAACCATTAAAATTTTATTTACATGCGTCAAATAATAAATCAAGCATTAAGAAAATGTAATGAGCTTCTAGTTAAAAACTATATTCGTACCTGTTTTGGCAAAAAGATCATCTAAGGCACCAAACATGACTACTTCAGCTTCGGCACGTGCCTCTTGCATGCAGAGTTTGGGTGGACGGGACATAACTCCTCTGGGGAGGTACGTCTCATCCCCGAGACCTGCACGTGAGGAGATCCTTCTCTGGAATTGGAGGGTCTCTTCTTGAAACTCCCCACTCTCCTCAGACATCTTGAGGAAAGATTCCACTGATATCTTGCGCTCGTTCTCTGGCTTGTAGCAAGTGAAATCGACTAGGTACACCGGCTTTGACCGCTTCGCCAAGTAGAGGGCAAGGAGGAAGAAGATCAATGGTGGTGCAACAAGTTGCGTGACCGTGTCAAGGTTGTGAACCGGTTGCACGTGGACCGTTAAGAGTTGGTGCAGCCGGTCCAATTTGAAACCCGTGTGTTGAAGCAATAGTGAGAGGATGACAAAAGTGGTAAGAAAGGTGATGATGGTGTTGCACGAGTAGCCATAACCTAACCCTAACTTTACATACTTGAGCTTCACGGTTTGGAGGAAATCCGGCAGCCTCCTTCGAATCTTGATGACAGCGGAGGATGAGTCCTTGAAGTCCATCTCAGCCGTTATTCTCTCCTTGTCCATGTCTATGCTATTTCGACCCATTTCTCTCTTTTGTTTCTTCTCTCAGTGTATGTGTTTGTGTGTTGTGTGTTTTGTCCCTTGTTTCTCTTTCTCTATGCTGATTTAGTGTGTTTGTTCTCAATGTGTGCGTAGAGAATGTGAAAGGGGTGGTGGGTTTGTGTTGGTTTATAAAGCAGAGTTGAGTTTGGAGGAAGCTCAACTATATAATAATTGGAATATTATTATTATTGCCATGAGGTGAAAGGGAAAATAATTGGTTGAATGGAAGCAATTAAGGTTGGCCTACACGCTCGAGAAACAGCTAGACCACATGGGCTTAGGGTATTAGCCCCGCGAGAAAGCTATCATTATTCATGAATTGATTGAGGGGTAGTAGTTTCAAGAAGAGGTGGATATGTGTAGCTCAACCACTTTTGAAAGACCACACGGAAAGAAATAAGAATAATAATAATAATTTGAAACGTGAAAACCGCAAATTTGCAGTTCATAATAGAATAACTTAATAACCAAATAGGTTAACTTGATTTGATTTTGGACTTTTTTTAGCTATTGATTATGTACAACTTGATTTTGAGGGTAGAGACAATTGACTGCCATTAGAATGGGATGTCAGAGATTTTTCTCTTAAACAGAGAAGCTTATTTTATTATATAGAGGTCTTTGGCGCTGTTTATCTATTTTGTACTATTTGGCATCTGCTTGGGGAAAGGAAAATAGATCATAGGAAGTTATCATCAAGATTAAATTTGAAACACAAATTGTTGGTAGGGTCTAAGAAGCACTTCGCTGTATTTTGGGGGCATATGTGCAGAATGAAGGTGTGAAAAGGAAGTTTGGGAAAATTAATGGTACAAAGGCCGGTGGTTGTTAGTGGCTGGCCATCAAAGAACAATTAATGATCATATGCTAACCTGTGAAAAGCTCAACTCCTTCTAAAATTCAATCAATCTGGTCATCACATTTTATACAGAGCTAAAAGTTGGATATTTTGCATTTTAATCAATCTAGTCACCATTTTGTTTGTCTGTCTATTTGTATCCTTAAAGGAACATATGACCTTCATCACTACCCAAGGATGCCTGGGCTACAAAAACAAAGGTCATGAGAAACAATTGTTAAAACGAGTGGTTATGGATATTTCTGGATCACACATTAAATGTGCTTCAAACAATTTCTTTGTACTATTTGGGATTTTTTTCTTTAAAAATAATGCATTTCAAACTCCTTAAAATAATGAGCATTGATGGGCTAAAGATGATAGGAGAAACAAAGAGCTAAGAAATCTGTCATAGGAAATGGACCAAATGATGTAGTAGCTGATCTAATAAATATTTTAACTGTTGTGAATGAGAGGAAGTTTGGTAATGGATGGTCGGAATAGGAAACCATTTGACTTGAGTTGCATATGCACATTGTACATTGCACATTGAAATTGAACTCAAACTATACTTAATTTAGGTTGGTGGAGAGATGGTTTGGCCAACAAATTGAAACGGGAAAGACTGAATGCTCAAACCTAGTCTCCCTGGTTTTACAAACTCGTTCCTCAATCTAGCCTAAAACTTCAAATTAATTAACGAAGCAAAACTAGCTCAAGATACTAATGTGTTGGACTAGGTTTGTTTGGGAAAGAGTTAGAATTATTTAAATATATTTAATTGATTTACAATTCGAATGGAGGTTCAAGGAATATTCGATCTTAAACTTTTACGTAAGATTTAACAGTTAAGATTAATTTATTTTACTCTCATAATAAGATACTCCCTCATGTGATATGTTCCTCTTATATATATATATATCTATATATATATATATATTGGGGATAATTTGATAATTTAAAAGTTTGACATTTAGAAATAAATACGATAATAATTGACATGTAGATAATGACTTGGATAATCATTAAACATATGGTTTATATTTCTTGGGCACTTAATTTGAGTGGGTATCATAGAAATTACCACTTAATTTTGCACCTCGTCATGAGATTTTACCGTTAAGTTTGATCAAATCATAAACCGAAGATAAAGTTCTCAATGGAAATTCAAATCCTTTTGTCATTGGATATGTTTGAAGGCTAAAGCATTGAAATTATTGATCTAAAAGTAATTAATATCATTCACTTGTGCACTTTACTAACCTCCTCAGTTTAGAGAGGTCAAATCCTAGATAATGAGACTTACAAGTCACAAGTCACATGCCACATGCTTTGGTCTATAATTAAGTCATATGGGTTATATCTAGCTAAACCGGCCTCAATCAAGTCATGTTAAATCTTGTATGCGTAGACTATACAAAAGACACACTTCATGATGAACTGTACACAGTAGGCCTAATTTAAAGGGGTTGTGTTGTGTTTAATTCACACGTTTTCCTAGTCTGCATGCAACACCCATGGCCTAAAGAGAATTGCTATTATAACCCCTCAAAGTGGGTATTCAATTGGAGTATTTATTTTATCACTATTATATGTAATGAATAAATAAAGAAAGTTGGAGCTACTATCACATCCAACGATGATAAAGTGAGTGTTCCAATTGAACACCCACTTTTAAGTGTGAGAATAACATTTTTGTAGCCAAATACCTACCTTTTATATATTTGGATATTAAAATTAGGGCCTTTCATTTACAAAAAGAAAAAACTGAGATATGTTGGCTTTATTTAGCTGGGAATACTCTTAGAATTGGATAATATATTTCCTAGTCCATGATACTTTATAAGTGTAATCCCTCAAACTTGATACAGTTTTGGAACTTTAAAAAGATAAAATTGTAATCTTGTTAACAACTGTAACTTTTTCTCTAATGATGATAATAAGTGTTTGATCAAATGAGATCTTTTAATCAATATCTATAAGATATGAAGATACTATTATGATTGTTACTAATAAGAAAGCTAGTACTTTTATTGAAAAAAAATATAGCATAAAGTAAAGAAATACATACACTTTAAGATACTTCTTAAATCTTTAAACTATTTGCCAAGCTTTTGTTTCTTTGGTCTAAACCACATCTATCTTTTTATTGAAGGCAATTCTACTCGAGCAAGATAGTACCATAATAAAACTCTCATAGTACCATAATAAAACTCTCTCTCCCAAAATTTAATGCAATTGCGTATCCATTGCTCAAATCTGAAATCTCTAGTTAAGGCTGTCTATCGGCTTTTATTTGGTAACATATTGATCCCACGCATCTACAATATCCACTAAATTAAAAATAAGATATGTGGAAATATAGTGTATTTTCATTAGGATAGAAAGAAAGGATAAGAATATAATTCTAAAATTATGATATTATTTAATAAATTATTTAAAATATATGTAACTACTAATCAAAGCCGTTCAAATTAAATAATATATTAATTAATCTAATGGTTCATACCAACGAACTATCTAATAATGATCCAAAACTTGTTCGGACCAACATATGTGCCAACATCATCTATATGAAACTCCCAAAAATGACCTTAATGACATGTTTGTGTTGGCATTGGGAAAGTTCCAACTATGGTTTGAAAGAAGCAAACTGAATTTCAACTCAATTGAACATGTTGGGCTAAACTATATTGAATTACACACTTCAACATGATTTTTAGTCTCAAACTATCTATAGTTCAAGCATAGGTGAACAAATGCCATTAAACCATGCTTTCTCTTAAAAAACTTCACATCAGCTCACACGACTATCAAGCCAGTGTATCCGACGCATATATGTACAGATGGTATTTTTCATTTACAGGGGCTGAGGAAGGCATCCGCCATAAAATGTGAGGCATCTATGATAGTAGGCGAGAAATTGGTGACCAAACTAAAGAGAAAAGGGTCGAATTCCCCTATTTCGTGTGGTGAGATGAGGTTAGACCTATCGATGGAAAACCCAAACGGATCACATGCTCTCAATCTCGAGTTCTTAAGAGCAAAGAGGATTTAGTTGATGTACAGGGTATTCAATCAATCTGATCTATCCAAAATAAAGGGCACACGATCACCTATGTCAAGCGAATGGGAAATCCAAATGAATCAGTTTGTTAGGATTTTGTAAAGTCAACCGTAAAATATACTAAAAATTTGTGTTCTCTCTTTTTTTTTTATTACCTCTTTTCACTATTTTTCATGAAATCTTGAAAAACATGTATAAGAAATGACAAACATAAATCAAACGGATCATTAAATATCGTATCAAGTATTAACAAAGAAAAAAAAAGCGGGTAAAAAAAATGCATAACTCACATTATATCATAAAAATACACTCTAAAGATAAAATCAGATGGATATTTCGATGTCATCGTACGAAATAAGAAGGCTGTCGCGGTTGGTTTTAGAGCAGTTTGTCCTTTGTACTGTAACGTATAATGCTATTGCATAATATCTTTTTTCATAAAGTATGACCACAAACTATTCTTGAGTTCGAACAAAAAAGAAAATCAAGTAAGGTGATGCGAACTCAAATACATAAATCGTTGAATGTGTCGGTGAAATCATCAAGATTTCTCAGTTGGCGTGCAGGCACTAAACTATCTTGTGAAAGGGATGAAAGCGACTTGGCAATGGAGATATATAATGGCTTGATCATGAGAAGTAGGACCCTTTGAATTCTGCAACTTGACAATGGTCCCTGAACAATTGAGATACAGAGATATATGAGCCAACGGTACTGGTTTCAAAGTACTCAGTAAGTGAAATTCAAGTTTCGGGGCCCCAATATTTACTAGTTTAAATTTGCTTAATTTCTATCGGCATAACACTTTTTTATATTTTTATACATCACCAATGATTGATATATTTGCATAGTATTAAAGAGTCCAATTTTAATATAATTATATTGTAAAAAATTTTATATTATCATTAAATCATATTTTTTTATTTGTAAGATTTCCATAGTACATAATGATTAGTTAAACTAATTCTTTTGTTAATGTGATAATACATAATAAAAAGTATGTATATATAAAATCTGTTTACAATGACGGTGTATACAAATTAAATTCATTATTAAAATGATTAAAACTTTAACTATATAGCTATTGTAACAATCAAGTTTTTGTTAACGTGGCAATTTATGGTTAGATAAGAATTTAACTGAAATATGTCATCTGCATAGCTTTTTATGATATTTTCTATTGCTCATTCATATTGTGAAATTTTAAATGATTATTATAAAAATATAATACTACTTTTAATGATATACACAAATTAGAAGGAGTTAATTAGCATTCACTATAGAAAATAAACTAAACTTTAACCGAATGCTTCAAAGAAAGCTATCGCTATGATATACCTTACTTTAGCAAGGTAAATACTTAGAGGCGAATAATTTAATAATAATGTATTAAGACACCAATTATCTGTTATCCATTGTTATCATATCTCCAAAATATATCTATGTCAACATGAAATATTATAAAGGAAAAAAATCTACGTGATCTCAGAATGTTTTTCTAAAAAAATTTAGAATTATTATCACAAATCACATACATTTTAAAAGTAACTAAAATTTATTTGTGTGATCCTAGAATATTTCTCTATAAAATCTATTTAATTTCAAAATTATATAAATAAATTTTAAAACTATTACCATACTTCGTTGGTCTATTAATACACCGTTAAATTTCAAGGTGCATGCAAGGTGTACCTAACACATAGCCTTTCTTTTTTGGGTACTATAACGATCTTTTCGAGGGGGTCAGGTCTATGGTCATGTCTCATCATAAGTGCACCAAGCGTCCAACCAGAAACTTATTCAATTAATGTGTATCGAAATGTGTGGTTGATAGTTGCGGCCTAAGAAGCACTGACAAATTGACCTGGTGGCGGGTTCTTAATATGCGTCAGTGTCTGATATTCATATAATATTTACATGATTTGTATTGGACATATTTTGTATGTTTTTAATTAAAAAAATATTTTTTTAAGCTCGGATATATATTAAATATGATTGGATATTATTCTAATTCACCGTGGATACAGTTTGGATACCTCCACAGACACGTCTAAGTTAGTTTTTTTTATTTTTTTTCAAATTTTAATACCAATATAAGCCCAAAATTAATCCTAATTATTTAGTTGGACCTGTATTATTAAATCATTTTATTTTATTATGTAAAAAAATAAAAAAATTATATATATATATATATGCTATATTCGTGTTCGTGTCCTGTGATTTTTTGAGTTTATCCTTTATATTTATATCCATATCGTATTTCATATCTATATAAGTGTCTGTGGTTCCTACATTGCGGGTCATTCCAAGTTCAATGACCGTATTGGGCCCATGGCTAGTTTTAATAAATCTATTAGCATTAGTATCATAAAGTTTTAGGCAACTGATGACCAACAAGAAAATCTGGAAGTCAACTTAGACCAGTATATTTAGTATACATATATTAACCCAAAAATATTATATTAACATTCAAAAATTAGTATCTAATTAAGATATCTATTTTATTATTATTGAATGTGATGGTGGTCCTAATTTTCTTTATTCATCCATCGTATCTAAAAGTAATGTAGTTGATACACCAATTAAATATCTATTTTTTAGTGTTAAAATAACAATACTCAGTAGTAACATGTATAAGCTGATAAAAAGGGTCTTGGTAAGATCCAAAATAACCGACAATAAAAGTCTTTTAAATGCGTGCTTGGTTTGGGGAAAAAGTATAGATAAATTTTTCATAAATAAATTTTAGATTTAATTAATCCGCTAGTCCCTATAATTTTATTAAATTTTCAATTGGGTCCCTACAATTTAAAAATTTTCAATTAAGTTTCTATACTAAAAATAAATATTTAATTGAGTTCCTAATCCCATCATTCATTATAAAATTATAATAGTTAATAGAATATTTTCATAATATTCTTTCTATATAATTTTACATTGAAAAAAATAGAAAAACGCAGTCCCTTTCCCTAGCTTCTCTTTCCTTCCCCCATCCTCCTTCAACAAAAAGGTGTGCAGTCTTCATTGCACTCCGGGACGCCGCATGGAGC
Source organism: Dalbergia cochinchinensis (assembly GCA_031216125.1). Classification (NCBI taxonomy): domain Eukaryota; kingdom Viridiplantae; phylum Streptophyta; class Magnoliopsida; order Fabales; family Fabaceae; genus Dalbergia; species Dalbergia cochinchinensis. The sequence goes on along the minus strand of CM062375.1, from coordinate 68,257,843 downwards.
ATTGTGTAACAGAATCCCCAATGTGGCTCCGGAGGGATCTGCTTCTCGGCCTGCCTCACCGCCATTTTTAGCTTCAGCAGCGAGTACAAGTCATCTGGATGTTTCAAAATCGCTCCCAAACTCCCCATTCTCTTCTCTCTCTCTCTCTCTCTTGCAAATGTGATTTTCCAATATTCTGCGCCATTGATTCGGACGTGATTCAATTCTCTTCTCGTTTTGTTTTTATTATTTTTTATTGAGTGTTTTGGATTTCTTACAATGGAGCTTGTTCGTGAGCGACAATGATGGCTTCAGTGTGGCACGGGCGTGGGAGTCAAATGCGAATTCGATAATTTTGGGAAATGGATATATTGAGGTTGGGAAAATTGGACACTCCTGTCGTGTTTTATTGGACGGATATCAGACTATTAGAGATCTGAAGGCTCGCTCTCGTGAGTGAGTGGTCAAACTTCATGCGGCGTCTCTGAGTGCAATGAAGATTGCACATCGTGTTGTTGACAGAGGATGAGGGAAGGAAAGGGTAGTTAAGAAAGACGAGTGGGTTTTTCTATTTTTTTAATGTAAAATTATATAAAAAAAATATTTTGAGAATATTTTATTAACTATCATATTTTTATACTCTAATTAAATATTTATTTTTAATATAGAGACTCAATTAAAAATTTTTAAAATATTTAATTAAAAATTCAATAAAAATATAGAAATTGATGGAATAATTAAATCTAAATTTTATATGTAAGATTATACCTAAAATTTATTTATAGAAATTCTACTCTTATTTTTATCTTCTAACCAAACACGTGATCAAGGTGGATTTTACCCCGATAATCCTTTCTTGGTGTGTTTAAGTAGGTCACAAACTTTCATTGAAGCTTGTACCACTGTTAGTATGATATTAGAGTGGGCAATCTTCCTCCTAAACTTTATACTAGGAAAAAAACAAAGACACATAATCATGAGATGATGATTAAGTCTCGCATTAATTATTGTAAAAGCTACTTAATGAGTTTATGAATTCTTTGTTAAGATGTTCGTTAAATTTTCCTTCCTTCAACGGCGGAGATTCTTTGGGGCTGCAACCAAAAAAAAAACAAAAAAAACACACACAAAAAAAACCCAATTTTTTTTACTTTATATATATATATATATGTTACTTTATAGTCATAGTAACTATAATTTTTTGAAGAAATAACATAAATATATATATATTATAAGTTACAGACTTTTTTCCCTATCTAATTTGTGAAAAAAAAAATATTAATTTTTTTAATGTTTTCTATGTTGTCATCATGACATCAAGACATTTGGTTTGCGCATTAATATTTTTAAAATTTATTTGGTGGCTAATATATTTGTTGATAAATTATAATTGTAAATCTTTTTAATTAATATGCATAAAAATCCTCCTAATTCAAAATATTTTTTATATGTATCAGATAATTATTAAATATATATATATATATATATATATATATTTGTATAAATTATAATTCATATAATTGACTGTGTGATTTAAAATTAGGAGGGATTGATGAATTATAAAATTCTCAAACAAAACTTGTGAATTATATTTGACAACCATATAATTTGTTTATCATTATGTGGACTTAAGAGTCCTGGCATTGTAGAGCTTCATTGACAGCCAATTCTCAACCGTATAAAATTGATTATTTAAGCAACTAGAGAAGTTAATGGAAGGGTTAAAAAAAATTGCATCTGTGGAAAAGAAAATCATAAAGTGAAAAAAAAATCAACTGCCTACAACAGAGGCAAGGAAAGTTAAAGACCGTGTAATTTCGTTAAAATGCAAGTGTTTTATATTGTTGTAAACTTCCTAAGAGAAGTCTTGATTAGAACAGCTTTTATCCTTTACAAGGGTGTGTACAACTATGTGTGGAGTCAAAAATTGTTCGAAGGTATATAATGAATTTAATAATTATTGAAGTTCAATTATATGCTCTGAGTCTCATTATCCCGTAATTTTTTTTTCCCTTAAGAAAAAAAGCTATATTTTACTCATCTAATAATGCTACACAGCTATCAATTTTCTAAGTTATTTTAAGGCACCGAACTTAAGCTCATGAAATATTTTGAGGAGTACAAATTCAATGATGAAGGAACTATATACCCCAAGTTTTTCCCCTCTCCTATCAAAGATTAAGTCAACTCTCCCAATTTAACACATGCTCCAGCTTTAGCCAAGATCTTGCATTCCTGGAACCAGGGTAATTGCATAGCTCTAGCACCTGCAGAATGAATCAATGCAAAAATGAACCTCATAAGGCTGATATATACTATTTTTCTACCTGGCTTAAGCTTATGTGTGGTAACAATAACATAGTGGTAAAATATGTCAAATTGTGCTCTTCCACACCAAGAAATTCTTAGGTATTCGTAAAACATGATATTTCTTTTGTTCTGATCCATTAACTATTTATTAGGTTAACTTTTTATGAAAGATAATAGTTAATTAAGAAAATGGTGGTGGCCTGGGGCAAATTTACATTGGAGGCAATGGCGGCACGTGCCCCCAATGAAATTTTAATTTTTTTTTTAGAGAATATTAATAAATATATTGTCCCGATTACATGATTAAGTCTGCCGCCACTATATTTATATATTTTGCCCCCAGTAGCTAAATTTTCTGGATCATTCATTGGTGATGGTTACGAAAATTGATGTGACAAAGAATGAATAGATCAAAGCAAAAATAACATGTAAAAAAAAAAAAATCTTACTTTAAGATTACTTAAGAACTTTCCATGACATAAAAGCACATATCCAGATGGAAAGAGAGGAAGGGAATAACACCTTCATTCCTCATTGTTTATCCTCAGAATGCCACACTATGTCTTGCAACCCTGATGAAAAGGTTTTGTAGAACTGCATATAAATCAATGAACAAGGTTAGGGTCAATCAGCAGCATGTCTGAGAGATTGACATGATGCCATTTTTCTTTATTTGAAATACATAGAACATGAGACATACATTAAAACAATGGTTCTCTATTGTAAATCGAAATAGAAATATGATTTCTACCAAGAAAAAGAAGGGAAAAAGCATAGTGCAATGCTTATCTAAAGTCCATCACTTGTAAGAGATCAAAATGAGTTCAAGAGTAATTAGTTTTCTTTACTTTTTCTCCTTAAACCAAAGTCAGAATTAAAATGTTTAACATGCCTTGTGAAACTCCAATGTGTCACCCCCGGTCTTCCTTAGCTCCACCATGTGCAAGGAGGGAGCCACTTCAAAAACCTGTAGCCACAGACAACCATATATATCAGTCATCTAATCATCTTCAGTCACAGCCAAATAAGTTGTATAAGAAACTGACAAAAATCTGTTGCTAATATCTTTGAACTATTTCAGTTGTCAAGTAATTGAAAAACTCAAATCTACTTCCTTAAGAGTGAAATTTATGTGCCACATTTTAATTATAAGGTACAAACTATAGTCAAGCTCCTACAATCAGGCAAAATTCCTGCCCCAAAATTGAAATCAATACATTTTTAAAAGATTAAAGCTAATTAAATAATTATTGCAAAAATGTGTGATGCATTTAAATCAACCACTTCTGTACCTCAGTAGCCACTGAAAGGTGACCCTTCCTTCCACTCTTATCGCCTTGCAGCTTCATCTGCAGAATTTAAAATCAAGATAAGTTTGAGTGATACTAAAGTTCAAAAAGGGTCTCTCCTTGTTCAACAAAGACTAATCCTACAAAAGATAGCTACTGGCAAATAGATAAATGAAGACTAGTGTGTGTAATCAATGTGCAGAGATGCATCATTACCTTATAATTTCGCTTGTGAACATTAAATCCGAGAGGCTTGGCAGCTTCCTCAATTTTGGACATAATTTCATTTGGAGGTCTCTGTGAAGTAAAATGTGTTTCACTCTTTACAACCCCCTATAGTGTTGAGTTCAAATAAAATGGAGAAACAAGCATCATTAGTCATAAAGAATAATCATTTCTCATAATCAACATTTTGCTAGCCAATTACCAAAAGGAATCAACTGAATTTAGATCAGGTTCTTAAACACAAATCAACCAAGAATTGATCCAAAAAGTACATAGTTCACAACTTTTTGCAGTGTGAAAATTCAATTTCCATGTGAATTCTAAATAGAACAAATTACAAAACCTTTATAGTGCATAACATTTTTTTTTAATATGATCAAAACACAAAGCTATTTTCCACATACTTTCTGCTTCTCAAACAAGCTGTCAAGGTTGAAGCTTTGCGATCTAGAAATGAGCTCGAAAGCATTCATCGAGACGGGTTTCTCTTTTCTCTCTGTCACAAGATTTTCCTGCATGTCAAAGTGAATAAATTAATTACACAAACAAGATTTTCAGCAGACTCTTTCTTGCATTTCCAAGTTATAACAAGTAGGTATTTTAATAAAAATAAGTAAAGTTTTAACCCCTCACAGGGTTATTTATAAAACAAAGTGCATGCAAGGAGTTGCTTGAGATAAAAACACAGTACCTTAGAATCATCAAAAGCAGCAGCTACATCATCTGTATTTACATCCTCTTCCTCCGTAAAAGATGGTGGCTTGTATGCCTTTTTGAACCATTCATCTTTTAAGAGTTCAGGAATTTTTATCCTCTGCAGAAAGCAACCTAATATTAAAAGAGAAAAGTATATGCTTACAGCAGAAAATTCTCCAACCACATAAAATACACTAGAGGGTAAATAACATAATAGGAGCAGACTTAGTTTGTGTGAGTAGTCATATTGCTAGCTAGTTAGTAAGCAAATTGTATAAAATTATAAATAACTTCTAAATGACTATTGTAACTCATAAGTGAATTGATATTTGGTCAACTTGGTTTATTGTGGAAAATTCTGCTTCCATCATAACAAGATTAGTATAACAATAGGAAGAATCAGGTGAAGACAAGAGTGTGGAACCAAATAGAAAAAAAGAACACATGGAAAAGCAAGAAAGCTTAGCTTTCAGTTCAGAACTCACTGTAACAGGGTTTGGGTCAAGAATACGCTGCAGGAGTTTCTTTGCCTCGGGCGAAAACCAAGAGGGACATGTGAATTCAGCCTTCACAATCTGAAAACATATGCACAGAATTTTAACCCTCCCATATTAGCCTATAATAATGACATAAGAAACTAATCTTTCACCCTTGAATATCGTGGATTATGCTATGCTACTGCTATATTACTTACTTTCTTGTAAAGTGCCACTTGATGGGGCTCATCAAAAGGCAAGTATCCAGCCATGAGTACAAAGAGAATGACTCCACAAGACCAGATATCTGATGCAGAACCAACATAGCCTCTATCATTAAGCACCTGATACAAATACCAAACCACACAATGTTTATTTTGGTGTTTGAGGGACTTATGTATCTTCTTCCATCTCATCCATAAAAACACATAAAATAGGTACCTCAGGAGCAACATAATTTGGGGTGCCACAAGCAGTGCGGAGGAGTTCATCCTCCTGCAATAAATAACCAAGAATTTAAACAATGGTGAGTCCTAAGTTCATGCAGGTGAAGTAAATCAGAAATACATAACATGCATATATGTTGAGTATGTGGCAGATATCATCTTACTTGTTGTGCATAGGTACTCAATCCAAAATCGGAAACTTTTAGTACACCATTTGAGTCCAGAAGAAGATTCTCTGGCTGCAAAATACACTGAATATGAGTCTGATTCTTAATTTAACTCAAAAGTATATATTAATTAAATTACAAGGTGAAGAAAAATAGAGGACTAAGGAAGTTGATAGACCTTCAAGTCCCGGTGATACACTCCTCTACTATGACAGTAATCAACTGCATTGATTATTTGTTGAAAATAACTTCTTGCTTCATCCTCTTTTAGTCTCCCATTTGTTGCCTAGAGAATCAAATTAGGAGGAAACATAGTAATTCATCATATTTTGATGCAAGATTCATACAAAACATCAATGTGTGTGTGTGTGTGTGTGTGTGTGTGTGTATATATATATGAATGAGAAACTTACAATTTTGTCAAATAGTTCTCCTCCATTAACTAACTCCAAGACAATGTAAATCTTTGTTTTGCTTGCCATCACCTGTGCTTAAACAGAAAAATACGGATTTGACATTGAATGCAATTCATTGGGATAATTATGCTAATAATTATGCAAATCAATCACAAACTATATAAGCATATGATTATGACTTAACTATGCATTAATTTACCCCTAGTTACAAAAACCAGATCAGCCTACTTGTATAAGAAGGAAAAAATTATAAAAAAAAAAGTGACTCTCTTCCTTTTTTTACAACCAGAGGAAGGAAAAATCTTGCGCAACAATAACAGCACAAAATTCGAAAACCATTTGAAGTTATAATTCCAAATTCGCTGTGGATAGGATAGTGGCGTCACACTGTCACCACACAGTACAAAGAACCTTAGTTCACTTTCTCCTTCCATTTGGATAAACTGGTAGAATAAAAAAAATTGATGTTATTACATTAGTTCTATTAATCTATCAATCTATCAAAATGGACATTTATTTTCAACCTGGAGTAAGCATGACTTTAGTATTTTCGTGCATTGGCACACGTGAAGCAATTTCATGTCATCATACAGTACATACACACAACAAAAAGAAGCCTAATCTCCGGTTTTCTGCTATGCTCAAAGGGAACACACTTTTCTCTGATTTCAGGTAAAGAGAACGAAGGAATAACTGCGCGGTACCTCAAATATTTTGAGAACGTTTGGATGTTTTATCATCTTCATCGCTGAAATCTCTTTCTTCAGCTGCCAATAGCAAAGAGTGGAGGGGCAAAACAAAATCATTCTTGTATTAAAAAAAAAAAATTAAATTTCCGTACTTACACAAAATCAAAAGAAAATCCTAGTAATTTATTACACATAATTTGGTCGCATACACACGCATTTTTAATATTAATTTCTCTCTCTCTTTTAAGATGTTCACGTGATAACAAACATGCCGTGAAAAATTAGAGATGGGAGGATACACAGAGAATAGAAAACATGCAAACTAGAAAACCAATCAAGCCCCATATGTTAAAGTGCGCATCACTAACCTTAAACAAATCAAAACCACCAAGAGAAATTAAATTGAACACGTTTTTTTTTTTTCCTTTGAGAATAAAAAGGAAGAATTCACACGAATTATAATGAATTAGCACGTGCCTGTTCCATCATCTTGTGGCGCAGGACGTGGTTCTTGTCGAGGATCTTGATGGCAACATGGTCGCCATTCTCGACGTTCCTGGCGAACTTGACCTTTGCAAAGCTTCCCTCGCCAATGGTCTTCCCAAGCTCGTACTTCCCAACGCGGGTACGAGGTCTCGCTCCTTTCTTGTTGCTGCTCATAGCTTTTGTTGTTGTTGTCGTCTTTGTGTTTTTCCCAAGTGTTGAGGTTTAATTTCTTCAAAACAAGAAGCTAGTTGATGAGGTTGTCTTGTGTTATAGATAGCAATAATATTGTTGTCAAGTTGTTGTTGTTATGTGTCTGAAAAAATAAGCAAAGTTAGGAGAGAAGTGTGTTAATTAAAGGTCGTGATGAGGTGGATGATACATAAATGTGTGTGACGATGAGAGAGAGAGAGAGAGAAGAATGGATGAAGGACAAGATAGATATGAGCATGAGAATTGAGAGGGTTTTGAGTGCGTGCTATAAGCGTGTGGGGACAAAGGAGGGTGGTAGTAGTAACGTGGTCCCAAGCAATTCCAAGTCAGATTTCTTTTCTATGTGCTACGTTGGTAGACATGAAACTTTTTTTTTTATTAGTAGTTCATTGAATGAATAGTGATATTTGAATTCACCTTACTTAATATAGTGTATCAAGAGTTTAACCTGGACACATTTTATTTCAATCATAATATATTATTATATTAGTAAAATTGATTAAATTTTATACTTATTATTTTACATATAAATGAAATAATTTAATTAATAATAATATAAAAGATTTTATAGTATCAATACATAAAAATTAAATTATTATATTAATATATTTATAATTAAAAATAATTATAAAATATTTAAAATAGAAGTTTTATTATTTGAAAAATAAATTATGGAGGAATCGACACATTACTTTAAGTAAAATGAGCACATGGGGTTGGTCCATTTAGGCTGCATTTGTTTGTGATTATTTTGTCAAATAATCACTTTTTCTATCAAAAAAATTATTTTTCATATTTTTGGATAATTTTTTAAAAAAATCAAAATTTCAAAAAATACTCAGTTTTAAAAATTTTTATAAACGCTGAATTTATTAGTTTCTAAAAAAAAATCAATTTTCAGTTTTTTTAGTTATATGTAAAATTTAGCTTTCATAATCACTTTTTTTTAAAATTTGAAACAAACACACTTTTCATTCATGCATTATTATAGGTTAAATTTAACTTTTTAATCTCTTTTTATTGGTATGGTCTATAAATATTTATGTCCTTGTTCAATGATCTTGAATTTATACTGTAAATTTAGACAGAGATGAGCCTTTTTCTTAAACTTTAATTTTAGAATATATGAAAAAAAATAGGATTTTGTAATACTCCAATTAATCAGAGCACATATAAGAAATTCATGTGGTCCCAAACAAGAAACAAGGCTATAGTTTTTTCGGTTCAAAATATGAGGAAAAAAAAAAGGAGTGCCCAACCAACCATGTGTTCCTAACACTCACTCTGCATACATAATTCTCATCTTTTTCTGGATTTGACTGAATTCATTGCCTTTCCCTTCTAAGTTACCGTAATTAGGAAGATGCATATATGGTATAACATTTAAATTACCGCGTCAACTGCTACGTTCAACTAATTTGGATTGGGGTGGAAAATTCTGCGAAACCACCGATAACTATTCAATAATCATTAGGTGGGTTTGGTTATGCAGAATAATTTGTGCATAGTACGTTTAAATTTTATTTGGAAAGCGCTTTAAACTATATATAGCTTTTACTCAATCCATAATTTTGAGGTTATAAACGGAAATTCATATATATATATATACACACACACACAACACAAATAAATTGAAGATGTTCATCTTTAATCACTTCATTCATGCATCTATTATTGTTTATTGTGATATTAATCATTTGGGTATTACTGTGATCTAATATAATTATATTCAAAGGAAAAAGAGGCTGATTTTAATATAAATTTTTTTACATAATTATTCAATCATGCATGTGTTTTCACATTATTAAAAATATTTTATTATTATAATATCTCAAAAGCACTAAGTTATGTATAAAATATTTTATACTAACAATCTGAATTTTAATTTGTTGTCATTGTTCAAATAAATAAATAAAATTACTATTGCTAAATAAGTTCTAACTGTTGGGAGTGGAAATATCAACAGGTTTTGAGGATAATTTTGTCATTATGTTTGATGAGAAATATGTTAGAGTCAAATGTGAGAGGTGAAGTCCTACATTGGTTGAAAATGGACAAAATAAGTAGTATATATATAATATGGGAAAAGTCATGACTCACTGCCTTAAGATTTTGGATCAAGATGTGGCGTCCGACCCGGTTGTGTGGTGCTCTCACTTAGCCCGTTTGTTGTACCTCTCCCTTTTGAGTTCTCCCGCCCTAACAGTAGTATTAGAGCCAAGGTTGGGCTCGATTCCCAGAAAGGCACAGACTACAGATGGTAGGTGTTGGGAAGAGTGGTTGGCTAATGAGAGAGGAATGTGGTGGGTCTCACACTTGAGAGGGAGATTGTTGTAGTTAAGACTGATGGGAGAGCAATATGGTGAGTCTCACACTTGAGTGGATAATTGTTGGAGTTAAGGCTGATGGGGGAGCAATATGGTGAGTCTTAATATGAGAGGTGAAGTCCTATATTGATTGAGAATAGACTAAATAAGTAATACATAATATAAAAAGAATCATGACTTATTGTCTTAAGATTTTGGATCAAAATATAGTGTCTGATCCTGATACTCTTACTTAACCTATCTCCTTTGTTGGGCTCCTTGCTCTAACAAAATATATGCCTCTTAGAGAAGTAGGACTTTTCAACATTATTGTAGTTGTGACGTAGTAATCAATTGGCACAATCCTCTTGATAAATAACTAATTTTTCTCTTAATATTGAAAGTGAGTCGTCATCTTGAAAATCCTTATAAAACTTTATTAATTGAATCAATCCACAATCTTGTTTGGTATCACAAAATAATTTTCCTAAATCCATTCACCGCATTTAAATTCAACTAAGATTCTATTATATGGTCATTATCTACTTAGGAAGTTAGGATAATGATTTTATTATACTCGTTTATTTTAATTTTTACTTCTGAAACTACAATTAATCACAATAAGGTATTAACCTAGAACGTTTACTACAAAACTTAGATCAATCCATATATATATATATATATATTGTGCACCCAATTCTAGTGGCTTTACTCGGTTAATAAAAATGAAAATCGTTAGATGATTAATATAGAGTTTATTTAACTCGAACAGCATATGCCCCAAACGTACAAATGTCCACATGTTCGTGAAAAGGATGGGCCACTGAATGAATAATTACGTATATGTCCCGGAAACTACCGTATTATTCAAACACCTAAAAATAATAATCTCATTTAAATATTTATTTTATTATTATTAAATAAAATAATAAGTGATGATAAATAAAAATTATTATTTCATTCAATAATAATAAAATATATATTTAAATAAGATATCTATATTTAAATATTAAAATAACATTCTACCAGAAAAATAGGCATTATTGGCTCATTGATAAACATGGACACACCTCGGCCACAATAGGATGAACATTGTCCACATGTGTAGCGGACAAGATATTTCCTTCAATCTTTGTTGCACCTTTGTGGTCATCTTTCATTTGTATTTAGACATCGTCACAGAATTAGACATTTGTCTGCAAAGTACAAACCCCACTAAGAAATTTTCATAAGCTCATGCATAAATTAATAATATGCCACAGTATATATTATTTCCTTCTATTTTTAAAATTTGGGTTCCTATATAGCATTATCCAGCAATATCTTAAAAGTTAATACTTCCAGTATCAAAGTTGAATCTACATATTATTTCAATTTTAATTGTTGTTCGTTAAAAAAAAAGGAAGAAAATAGGTTATTTCATTCTAATGCCAATAAATCCCAACAGAAACTTGCAATAATATTTACAGTATTCAGTCTTAAGTCAACTTTCATTGACGGTCATTGACTTAATTAAGTTATACTAAGTACTTCAGAAATTCTCATCGTGTCTATCTCAAAAATATATAAAAGGAAAAAAAATAAAAATTAAAAAACGAAAAGAAATTTCCAGTGTCTTAGTTTTGTCCTTGGCTGAATGTGTTCCAATCACTGACTTCATTTATTCATGCATGAGAATCTTTCACTGCCCACCTCACACATTTAAGAAAAAGAAAAAAATTGATTTCTCCGTTGTCCTTTGTCCTTTTAGGTGGAGAGCACTTACTGTATAAATTAACATTGCTTGAATATTGTATTTATATGAAGTTTATATTAAAAATGAATTAATTTTAAGCGCTACTTTAGGGCGTATGATGTTTATTTTTTATATAGTATATTGTTAGTATTTTTCTGTACTTTTATTAAATCATGCAGTATTTTATTATTAAAAGTGTTTGATTGTCACAAAATTTATTTTAAAAGTCAGAGATATGATTGATCTAAAATAAAAAAAATACCAATAACATAAAGTATTTAAAACATATGTATTTCAAATCTTTAACAAATAATTTCTTCCAAAAGGTTTTTACGCTTCGTTTCAGCTGAAAAAAAAATTCCGAAAAGAAAAAAAAAGCTTCATTTTTCTCTGCAATTAATCAAGCTAACAATGACTGAAAATTTTCAATAAAGCCATCTGAAGAGAAAAACAAAAGAAATAATAAAGGTTCCCAATTTTTTTTTTTGTTCGAAATTATTAAATAAAGATTTCCAATTTATGAGTTCTTGTTTGAGTACCGTTTTTGGTCAAAGATACAAAGTGGGCCAAAGAGGCCCAACAATATAGTTCTCCTTAGCATCATAAGGCCTGCTCTTTTTGGGTCTAGAGGCGTGCTTTTGTTACGACCTGGTTTTAAAGTTCGCATAATAAGGCCCAATAAAAGCCAAGGTGATTCAGACTAACAAAAATAACAACATGAATGCAACTGGGCCTTTAAGTTATACATAAAGGTCAGAACAAAACAGGAGCTATACAAAAAGGTAATAAGTGCCTAAGTGGGCTGCAAGACCAGCCTATGTTTTCATGTACCTTGATTGTGGTCCATGACAATGAGATTTGGTCACATGTTTTACCCTCTTGTATTTGTTGGACAAAAATGAAAACCTCTTTTCTTTTGAACCAAGGACAACCTTTTCGTTTTTTTTTTTTTGGGTTTTCAGGTATGTCGAATTTTTATTATTTTTAACTCATTCGAGAGAAATAAGATCTTTCATGAGAAAAACCAGAAAAGGGAGAGGAGGGAGGGATGACTAATATTAAGACAAATACTTTTACATACAAAGAAAAATGAAAATTATTTGAACATTTGGAGATTGATTGATAAATAACTATAGATAAGCCGATTAATAGTGAGCACGCAGTTTGAGTAGTTTATATGAGATCATAAGCTCAATTCTCATTATCACAAATGTGAAAACAATAGATGACTATAGATTCTAGTTATACTTTTAATTCAGTGAATGTGATAGGTATAATAAGGCAACTAATAATTAATACATATATATATATATATATATATATATATATATTATATAAGTTTGTATTGAGCTCATAGTAAAATGACTGAAATTCTTAATTGTTTTTATCTATGATTTTTCATTTTTTTGCAAATGGATTCACCAACAATGTTAATAATAATAAACCATCAGTTGGTAAAACATTTTATTCCAAATATAATATACTAATAAATATATTATACTAAAGAAATTAGAGTTTAATTTTGACTGTTAATATAAATGAGTTTTATGCTATTATTGAATCAAGTTCTTCTATTTGTATATTTTTAGAATAGCAAATAAAAGTTAATGACATCTATTGATGTAACAACACATAATTGGATGATAAATGGGTGAATACATCCCCACATAAAATAAAGTGCCCCATGTTTCAAAGAAAAGTAAAATTCTTTTCTGGTCCTGGTCAACTTCTACCTGAAGTCTGAACACTGATGCCCTTGCAAAACAGCAAAAGCTTTCTTTGCAGCTGAAATGATCTTGACTAAAATAAGCAATAACAATTCAAGCCACGGCAGGTAGTTCATTATATTTATAATAAAGAGCTTGTCCTCAGCTTTGGCTACAAAGCAGAAACTGATGCAGCACAAAATGAGGATATAGTAGGTGGTAGAAGTAATAATACTATCATAATTAGTTGTAGCATGCTCTTGGCCACGATGAGCATTGAGCAATTAAATACATTCCTTGCTTGATCACAACAACATTCACAAAAAAAAAAAAAAAAATCACCACGTAAGCATCCTGTGTAGATAATGCCACGTGGATGGGTGACTAAGTCATGAAAGTGGCCTTCAATAATGTTGCGTTCCTTCTGATCCTTAAATCTCTTCACTTTCAAATGATGGTTGCTCTTTAGACTTTATGACCATAGTTGCCTAGTTGCATTGGAAAGCTAGTAATTGGAAGTGACTGCCCATAGTCTAACACGAGCTAGCAAGTTTGACTATAACTAGGGAAGCCCACAATTGAAAATTTAGTGGTCAATAATATCCACAATTTAATTGGCATCGGACACATTATTATTATTATTATTATTACTACATTAAAATTTTGATGGGACAAGCACTGGGTTTCCTATTAGGATCAGGAAAGACCCCCAAATTTATTTTATAATTTTTGGGAGGGATTATATATTTAATTTGCTTCATCAACAAGATCCTTATATTAATAAGCAAATTCGAACCCACACCCTTGTGGGTTGGGTTATGAGCGAACATTTACGTGAAGCAAAGGTGTTATAAAACCATTTAATTGAAGAGTTTTTACAAGAAAAATATTGAACGATGTAGGTGTAATGAATTTAGATGGAGGAGTCCACCAAAAAAATAGAATTTAGAGAGAGGAGTTACTTTTCTGAATTTGACAGACAGAAAAAGGGTTCAATTATTTGAAAAAGAAAAAAAAAATAGAATCTCACGAGGGAAGTAAAGGGTCACGGTGGGGAATTTGGGATATATACGTGGATGGTGAAAGCGCAATTAACAACTTGCGCAATAGGACAAATTACACTGCTCTCCATTTTAAATTAAATATTTCTTTTATTTTTTAATAAGTATATTTATAAATCAATGTATGTAGATATAATTTGTATTCAAATATATTAATTTATAAATATACATAGAGAATGAAAGAATCATTTAATTTGAATGTGAAGATGTGTATGTCATTTGATATAAATTATCAATATAAATTTTTTTTCATACTTTCAAATATGCAAATCATTGGTGGACATCAAAAGACTGAATGATGATGTAATGACGAGTTTTTCTCACCCGTCATTATTTTTATATAAGTGTTTTCTGTGTAATTAATGGGCTTCTGAAGCGCTGATCGAACATGTGTACATTTTTCTGTGGTCGATGTTAGTGCTTAATTATAAGATTATGAATTTAGTGATACCGTTGGCATATGAAGCAGTAGCAAGGCAGGTTCAACTTGCTTCCTTCTCTTCTTGGTGGTGTTTTATACGTAAGTTCCAACGCAATAGCATTTCGTTGCACGCACGCACGCACGCACAAAGGACTTGGGGTGTGAGTGACACTCACAAGTCATAATCCAACCATTTTACTACTGGAAATTTTTTGTACGTTCGGAGAGTGAAAATTTCTCTCTTACTATCTTTTTCTCATTAATTGGCAATATTTCAATCCTCTAAAAAGATGATGATGATGATAAAGTGAGAAAATAAGGGATTCACTATATATTCTGAAATCAATAACTATTATTGCATGTCAGTTCCATCAAATAATGCAATGATGTTTAATCTATTAGTTTCTCACTTTATAATCACTCTCAAAAAAGGATTTAAGGATATTAAAATTCGCTTAACAACCAGTATTGCGGTTGGATTAATATCAACAATATTGTTCTAACACTTAACTATCTCAAGCATCCAAACTCCCTACTCACAAAATATAAAGGGTTACTAATTACTTTTTCTCCTAACTTATTTTTTCATCACTCTTGTCATCACTCCTTTCACAACTTGTGGATGTCTACACCCACTTGGCTATTGAAAAAGCATTTTCCGGATTAATATGGTTCCTTGTCTAGTTCTATCGGTTTAGTCTCATCAGCCCAGTATGGTTGGACATCTCCGGAGTCTAGCAAAGCTATTGAACCCTCCATAAATCCTAGCGTGTCGGGTATCCAAAGTGTCTCCTTTAACATTATATACTAGGGACCCCTTATATCATAAAAGGAAGTTTTGCTACTTGGAATAAGTGGCCTCTCAACTTTTATTGTTGAAACTGCCATTAGAAACTCATATAAGAAGCCCCTCTTAAGCTATGCAAAGCATGTTTAATTTCAATATGGTCTTTAACACCTATACATGAAACCATTACCCCATTAATTATTCACTTGACTAGTCTAGCTTCTTCACTGATCATTAGGCTTCACATACTTGTAGAAACATGATTAAAAATAAAATAGTGAGCTAGATGAGAAATTGTTATATGCTTAGGGAGCAAGAAATTTCCCTTACTCTGATATATTTAGAGTATAACAAATGAGCATGGTGGTAAATTCTTTTTGGAGAAATGATAAATGTCTACCATCACACTTATATCATACACTTACATTAAGTTAAAAGTTATTACCCAAGATACAAAAATTATAAACTGATATACAAAAAGTTTTTACATACTCGTTTATAACTTTTTGTATATTGGTTTGTAACTTTTTGCATATTGATTTACAACTTTTTCCATATTGATTTATAACTTTTAACTTGGTGTAAGTGTGTGGTGTAAGTATGATAGTGGTCGTGTATCACTCATTTTCTTTTTGGATATATAGTACTCTACCCACCAACAAGTATGGGTAAGAAGCGCAATATGGTATATAACAACTATACCAGAGGACTCTTGTCAGCCACTTTAACTAATAATCAAAGGATCCTTTAATTTGAGGGCCCAATTAATTGTTTAATCAACTTTACCAACCGGTATGGCCTTTAAATAAAGTTTTTCGCGTACGTGCTGGGGGGAATTATATCTTGAGGAGTGAAGGCATTCAAATCTTTTTTTTTTTTTATAGTTTTTTGGATGTAAGCCCCATATGAAGCCTCATATGTGTCCGCAGCTAAAGACATTTTCCCCCTAATTATATACCTATAAAGATTTGCCCCAGGATAAGACACATAACTACATAGAATACAGTGTTCATGAGACCTATTGGGACGTTTGAAAGTGAAATGAATATGATATATCAATTCCAAAAGTTAATTATTAATTTAGTGTGTTTATTTTAATATTTGTGAACGTTAAGGATTACTAAAAGTATAAGTTTAATAATCATTAGTAATAACAATAATAATGGGCTCATGTAAAGTAAAGCCTATGACCTTGTTAAAAGAGTTATTTCAAATGGTCGACTAAAAGAGATTAGCTGGACTATTTGGAAAAAAGGATACAGATAGTTTGAGAAGAATATCAGACCACTACTATGAAATAATAAATAAACATAAAAACAGAAGCTTATGAGTTTGTTATTTCAATATAAAAAGTTTGGCACTATTCATTAATGCTATTTCAAAGCGCACAAACAAGTCCAGTTCTTTATGAACTTTTAAAAACTTTATTCTTAATTAGTAATTTTAAAAAAGATCCATTTATAGACTTGTCAAACAAATATTAATTATTGATTGGTTTAGTTCACAACTCCATAACTTTAGGTAAATTTCTTCTCTTGTCAGAAGTCAATTTATATCTGGAACTGTTGCTCTCAGTGGCGGCATATCTTTTGATGTTTACCACAGGATCCAATTTTATTTTTTAATACTTGGCTTGATACCTCCTTTCGAAACTTCGATAAAAAACTATGAATCTCTTTACTGTACATGGTTTGTTGGTTTATTTGGTGGATTCATAATCATATTATTTTTGAGAATTTCAAACCAAATTGGGAACTGGAAAGCCAGAACATCTTACGCAAGTTGGGCTATTGGACACAAGCTTGGTGCGATATGTTACCTTTCTGTCCAGAATTCTTCATTACAAATATTGAGGTGATACACTGTTGAAAATGGTGATAATGATATCATCTTTAATTGAATACAAAAGGTTATATGTTCATCTTACTGTGTTGAAGCCTATGCTTCTTCCCACCTTGATTGCTTAGTCAAAGCTTCGTCATCTGTTTTGTGTGTTCTGTTTTGGATTTTTTTCCTTAATCTTCCTTTTATTTTGCTATGGTTTGTGCTACTGTCATATAAATATTGCACAGGAATATTTCCTTGGTTCGGTGATTATGTAATAATTTTATATACCTTGTTGCTCCCTTTCCACTAAAAATGATTGAGCAGTTTTCTATTTATCAAAAAAAAATATAACTCTAAATATCAATTTCAACTCAATATTATGGCAGAGGTAAGGGCTAAAACACTCACATGATATATAGAGAGAGAGAAAGAGAAAGGATGAAATCACTGAAGGTTAATCATTGGATTAAAATCCTAAAAGTAAGAAATTTTCTTTATGTTTTGGTAGTTGTCAAAACCTACGATATACATATAACACGAGATTTCAAGCTGGCCATGGTAGCGAGCAAGACAACAGTCGCAAAGGTACATAAGGAAGAAAAAAATTAACACAAAAAAAAAAACCCAATGACAAAGTAAAACAAAGCACACACAATAAGTCCTATAAAATAGGAAAACTGTTGTGAAATGGCGGGCTCAAAAAATATAAATAGGGTAGTGCAAAATATAAAAATATAAAATAAATAACACTAGGAATTAACGTAGTTCGGTAAATAACCTACGTCCATAGGTAAAAGCGACAAGCAAGAGTTGGATACACTCCACTCAAAATTTAAATTTTAAATACACTTAAAATATCTAATAGTATTTTTTATCGGTATATACTCTAAACTCAGAAAAGAGGATAATTCATTAGAAACATATAACTCTTCTCTAGTTTAGTGAAGTGAGGAGATATTTGGGGCGACTTGATTTCAGTTTCAATTTTCAGTTTTTAAATTTTATAAAGAAAATTATGAAAATTATGAAAATTATAAAATTCAGTTTTTAGTTTTTATTTTTAATTTTTAATTTTTTTTTATCAAATCCTAAAAACTAAAAAAAAACTAAAAATTAAAATTAAAAACTCAAACTAAATGGTAGTTGATTTTTCCATTGATGCTCAAATGGCTTGCTATGGCTGGATTTTAATTTATGGACAAGATGCATAACATACCATTAATGCTCTCGTAAAATTTTCAAAGACAATGGCACAGACAAACTTCAATTTGCTGCCCACGCTTAGATTTTCCATGCTCTTTGTTGATATGCAAATCATAATAAACATCCCTGCAATAAATGCAATGCGTGAAGGTTTTCTCAAATTAGCTATATGTAACCTGTGGCTACCTTTGACTTTGGCTGCCAAAGAATGAAAACAAGCCATATATCGCATAGCAATGCATTTAAAGACAAAGCAAAAACATAAGTATGGGTAGTCTCCATCACTAACCCCTTCCACATATTGTTGTTCATGTCAAAATCTACGGTATACATGGAGAGCAGCGGGGGAGGAAACCAATTTCATATCTACAAATGATACAGTGCAGTGCATGGGAGTGCAGACTCAAGAGTCAGAAGCCAAGATTTAGAGTTATCTTCTCTCACCAATGACGTCATAAGCTGCAAAAGAGGTTAGTCACTCCATAGGATGATAAAAGTTATTAATCAAGGATGGGTAATTTCTCATCATTTTCTTACTTTATAATAATGCTTACTCTAAATTATTTAAATTCAATGAGAATGAATCGGCCTCCTTTTCAATGAAAAGAGGATGCGAGAGGTTAGTCGGAAAAAGCAACTTAAAACTCTAATATATAAAGAGTAAAAAAGGGATGAAATCACATTTATTTAAATACTTTAAATTAAAAAAACTATGAAATTAGAACTTAAATAATAGCCTTAACTAAGTGACTTGCTACCTGTCTTGTCAATTTGTTCAACACAATAGCAATACCGAAACTTTTTTACAGTATTATTTAAAATGAATCTTCATTCCACAAGTAGGCATAAATTTTACCTAATATATCAAACACATGATGTTAGCATAGAATTTAATAATTAATATACAAATTTATATTCGATTAAAAATGAAAAATCTTGTGAAGTAAAAGAAAAGTGATTGCGGCTACATGACAAATTTTGGGTGATGAAATAGGTGGAAATTTCTTTTACCCAAAAAAATAAAAATAAATCCTCTGGACCATATTTTCTGTAGGGCGCCAAATTGGAATGGAGAGCCAGTGCAATATCGCAACAAACAAACTAGTTGTCAAAAATAGATAACAAAAAAGAACCACGAATTAAATAAAGATCTATAAAATATCTATAAATATCAATCAATTCCATTCTACCCCAGTTAACCCCACTTCATGAATGAGAGTGTCAAAACCTGAGACGCAATCACAACCTTCTTCCTCCCTCAATTTTTATGGTCTTCAATAAATAATGACAACTTTGATCAAAGGCAAATAGCCAACCCCCGATAATTAAGCATGACTCAATAGGAAGTTACTTGTACAAAACAAAAATCTCACACCATGGCCCTCTTGCCCCACTTAGCACCACCCTGAAATTCATGCTAGCTAGCTCCTCATCACTTCCTATTTTTTCTGTCTTATGTCCTGTCCTAGCTCTTTCACCTTCCACATCCCCATCTCAACATACACATATATAATACACCACATCATATCCTTGATCATATTCCACACTTCAACTAATTCTTCCATATACATACATATAGCACTTGCAGGCAAGTTTTCTTGTGTACTTCTCATTCAATAAGGGGGACTAATTTGAGAATTATAGGTTGTGTTTTATTTTTCATTTTCAGGCCAATTAATTAAGCCTCTCTTCTTAATTATTTGTGGGGCTGCAATTAGATGGGGCCAAGTACTAAAGGATTGGAGAATGGAGATTACAAGGAAAGCCAAAGGATGATTACAAAGCCATACTTGATGATTTTCTTCTTGTCCTTGTTGATGAGCACAGGAGGAGGCACTTTGCTTGGATGGTGGCTACACCAGTATCATCCATCAAATAAGCAGCTTTGGATGGTGCCCTTTGGTCTCATTCTCTTCCTCACGCCACTCATTGTGTGGTTCTCCCTCATCACCTCTGACCTGTGTATTTCCAAGAGTGAGAAGGAAGAAGAGGAAGCTTCCAAGGTCAATCAAAGAATACTTCCAGTGGATGACTCACTTTGTGACCAAAAGAGATGATCTTTGGCATATATAGATATATAAGCTATTTTGTGTAAGTTGTTGGAAGAACCTCCATCATCCATTTTTTTTTTCTCAGTCTGACTTGTGCAATATATTGGATGTTGGAAAGAAAAGGTGTATGTAAAATTAGCATTTAGAAATTAAATATCATCACTTGTGGCAATTTTGCTTGAAAAACACACTTCAAAATGCTTAGTTCTTGGTGAATGCTGTATACTTGATAGTGCTACACTTCCTGTTCTTTTGTTCTTTTCTGGTCCAATGGTACAATTATTCATCGCACTAATGAAGTTTCTTTGGATTAAGAGAAGGACATACCCATCATTTTTCAGTATTCATTCATCACTTATTTGTTCCTTTTCTTTTTCATCCTAGTATTATATCTCACGACATGACATGATGAGTTGATATCTGGGACCAAATTTTCCAGAATTAATGTAACATATTTTGTGATTAAAAAAAATGGTAATTTATTCCAATCCCAATGTTATATCTATATCACAACATGACCTGATGAGTTGATATCTGGGACAAAATTTTCCACTATTAAAGTAACATATTTTGAGATTCAATAAAAAAAATGGTAATAGGGAGGGAAAGAAAAAAGTTGAAAAAAAAAAAACTATGAGAATCAAGGCTCAAATTAAGTGTGATGTGGAAAGAGTTTGAGAAAGCCAGGCGGGGTAGGCAAGGCAAGTCACGCATATATGCTGCCTTCCCCAGATTATATAAACCAATTGGAATTGACTAGGCACATTTAGCAAGTCTACTTTAAAGCTATTGGTAGCTTTCAATATAAACTGGTAAAGCATGCCTCCAACCGTCCCCTGATTTTCCATTCATTTCCAAATGGTGATGTTGCTTTCCAATGATGCAACAATTTGGAAAAAGCCGATGTGCAACCAAGGGCAGAACAAGAATTTCACTGCTCCATTCCAATGGTTAATTTTACTTCAGAACAAGGATTAATTTGACACTTCAAGTTGCAATTGCTCAGAACATCAATTGTCTTCCGAAAAGTACAAACATCAATTTAATCTTTCATAACATATATTGATTAAAAACTAAACGGATGTCTAAAAATTCATTTAAGCATGTTTAGGATGATGAGTTTCATGAACCATTTTGAATAATTTAAAAGAATGACCGGTAATAAGAATTAAACTCAAAATCATTTGTTCATAAAAGATTTAATATTATATTATAAATTATCTCTTTCAACTATTTGAACTGTTGGATAGAAACATAAAAATACTATGATATATCTAAAAAGTGAACTTAATTGCTTTGTGGGGTCTACATCCCATTTTTCCTAACGTTTTCATTTCACTTGTAATTTCTTTAGGAGAAAAAAAACATATTGAACTTGACCACCCAAATGGTATTATTTGTATTTTTTAACCCAATTTGCCTATACATCAAGGAATTAAATTGGTATTTAAATATTAAAAGAACGAATTAAGGTCTAAACTTTATTTATTTGAAGGATCAAGTTAAATAGTTAGTCTTTATCCTTTTTTCTTTTCATAAGATAGATAGTTTTTTTTTTTTTTGGTCAGAAGATAGTTAGTCTTTATCTAACTTTTAAGGAGTTAATGAACTCAGATATTAATTTAAAAACAAAAAATCGGTGGCCCATGGCCCCTAGCCATCGGATCGCACCTTCCGTCCACTATGCAAGTAGGCCTATAAAAGAGCCTATATCACAATTCAAAGCCCATACTTTCCATCATAGGAAAAGAGGGCACTACTTGGAATCCTTTGTGCTTTCTAGAAATCATTCCATGAAAACACCAAACATGTTTCAAAAGCCATCTCTATATTGTCCAAGTCATTATATTTAATTAGATGGTTGAACATATCTTTGCAGCCGAAGCAGCTATGCTTATTGCTTATCACAAATCTTTCTTGAGAAAATGAAAGCAATCACATTGAAATTGAGTAGGCAGTGGTCAATGGCATAAAAACTTTGCCATGGAAGGAGGCGCAGCCAGCGAGCCACCATTATATTGGATTCACACAATCTATGCAGAATGCACCCAAAGAAGTATGAATAAATGTCATTTGCAGGCTATAAAAAGAAAAAGAAAAGTTGACCAAAATAAATTGAAAGGAAAAGACATAAAATATTAGAGATAGCGAATGAGGCTAAGATGTTATAATTTTTTATATAGTTGATATTGTGCTCATTTTTTATATACAAATAATATTATTCAAGATAATACTGACATCTATAATATAGTTTGATTTCCATTTTTTTGTCTTAAAAAGATTTTTTTCCTTAAAAAGATTTTACAAATGCTTAGTGTGAGATAGCTTTTTACTTAGCTTGGGGATCATGAATATTGCCTCTCTTCATAAATACTTTTTGATGAATAGATCTTTAACATTACAGAAACTCCTTAAGACTTAACCCATTGTGGATAACAGAGAGTGTATTTGTTAATACAATTAGAGGAATAAAAAAAAGGAAAAAGAAAACAAAATCTAAGTAGTATTTATAGTGTATGTCAGAAAAAAAAATTTATTTTCTTAAGGTTGTATTTAGTTAGGGATAAAGTTTAGGGTAAAAATTCCATAGATAAATTCTATGTATAAAATTACACATAAAATTTATTACTAAAATTTTTGTCTAAATTTTTACTTCTCAACCAAATATACCCTAAATAATCAAAACTAAACATACTTTGATTATCGATATGAAATTAAAAATGTGTTAGAACAACTTCTATTCTAAAAGAGGAGAACATTGATTAAAGAGTTTTTTAATTCAAAATATGTTTACTTTGGTACTTTTGTCAAGGAAAATTACTTTGGGTAGGATATCATCATAGCTGATTATGCTAGCACTATTTTCTCTCTTTAATTTGATAGTTCTGCTACAGGAGAGGGAGGATTCAAATACATAAAA
The DNA here is from genome assembly GCA_031216125.1 of Dalbergia cochinchinensis. NCBI lineage: Eukaryota > Viridiplantae > Streptophyta > Magnoliopsida > Fabales > Fabaceae > Dalbergia > Dalbergia cochinchinensis. The sequence continues at coordinate 68,234,437 of CM062375.1, read as the reverse complement.
TATGCCTTAAAATATGAAAGCAATCAGTCACATTGATACAGAACATTAATTGTCTTCCAAGAAGTACACACATCAATTTAATCTTTCATAATATATATTAATTAAAAATTAAATGGATGTCTAAAGATTCATTTAGGCATGATTAAGGTGATGAGTTTCACGGACCATTGTGAATAATCTAAAAGAATAACGTCTAACTAGAATTAAACTCAAGATCATTTGATCATAAAAAAATCAATATTATATTATAAATCATATCTTTCAACCATTTGAATTGTTTGATAGAAACATAAAAATGCTATGATATATTTAAAAAGTGAACTCAATTGCTATGAGAGATGTATATCCCATTTTTCTGCAAACTTTCATTTCACTTGTAATTTCTTTAGGAGAAAAAAAAATATTGAGCTTGACCACCCAAATGGTATTATTTGTATTTTTTAGCCTACTTTGCCTATGCATCAAGGAATTAAATTGGCATTTAAATATTAAGAGAACAAATTAAGGTCTAAACTTTATTTATTTGAAGGATCAAGTTAAATAGTTAGTCTTTATCTTTTTTTTTCATAAGATAGTTAATTTTTTAAAATTTTTGGTCAAAAGATAGTTAATCTTTATCTTGCTTTTAAGGAGTAAATGAAATCAGATATTGATTTAAAAACAAAAAATTGGTGGCCTCTAGCCATCGGATCGCACCTTCCGTCCACTATGCAAGTAGGCCTATAAAAGAGCCTATATCATAATTCAAAGCCCATAGTTTCCATTATTGGAAAAGAGGGCACTACTTGGAATCTTTTGTGCTTTCTAGATATCATTCCATGAAAACACCAAACATGTTTCAAAAGCCATCTCTCTATTGTCCAAGTCATTAGATTTAATTAGATGGTTGAACATATCTTTGCAGCCAAAGCAGCTATGCTTATTGTTTACCACAAATCTTTCTTGAGAAAGTGAAAGCAATCACATTGAAATTGAGTAGGCAGTGGTCAATGGCATAACAACTTTGCCATGGAAGGAGGAGCAGCCAGCGAGCCACCATTATATTGGATTCATACAATCTATGCAGAATGCACCCAAAGAAGTATGAATAAATTTTATTTGTAGACTATAAAAAGAAAAAGACAAGTTGACCAAAATAATTTGAAAGGAAAAGACACAAAATATTAGAGATGGCGAATGAGACTAAAATATTATAGCTTTTTATATAGTTTATATCGTGTTCATTTTTTATGTACAAATAATATTATTCAAGATAATATTGACATCTACAATATAGTATGATTTCTTTTTTTTTTTGTCTTAAAAAGATTTTACAAATGCTTAGAGTGAGATAACTTTTTACTTAGCTTGGGGATCATGAATGTTGCCTCTCTTCATAAATACTTTTTGATGAATAGATCTTTAACATTACAGAAACTCCTTAAGACTTAACCCATTGTGGATAATAGAGAGTGTATTTGTTAATACAATTAGAGGAATTAAAAAAAAGAAAAAAGAAAAAAGAAAACAAAATCTAAGTAATATTTATAGTGTATGTCAGAAAAAAAATTATTTTCTTAAGGTTGTATTTAGTTAGGGATAAAATTTAGGGTAAAAATTCCATAGATAAATTCTATGTATAAAATTACACATAAAATTTATCACTAAAATTTTTACTTTAATTTTTACTTCTCAACCAAATATATCCTAAATAATCAAAACTAAACATAGTTTGGTCATTGATATGAAATTAAAAATGTGTTAGAACAAGCTCTTGTCTAAAAGAGGAGAACATTGATTAAAGAGTTTTTTAATTGAAAATGTGTTTACTTTGGTACTTTTGTCAAGGCAAATTACTTTGGGTAGGATATCATCATAGCTGATTATGCTAGCACTATTTTCTCTCGTTAATTTGATAGTTCTGCACTTCTGCTACAGGAGAGGGAGGATTCAAATACGTAAAATATGTCTTAAAATATGAAAGCAATCAGTCACATTGATACAGAACAAGAAGCTTCTACTCATCACCCTCTACATGAAGCCCGCAGCTTTCTGCAAATGAATTTAAACAGCCCATCGTCTTATCTTATTTCTTAATTAATGAATTCATCTTCCTTTATCTAGCTAGCTAGTTGCATGAGGGGAAAAGTGGTTGTAGTCATAAGATCTTTACCAAAATTAAGCATCATATCAAATAATAGAATAAGGCTATTGACTCAATTAAGTGCCTGTTTAGTTAAGATTTTTCTCAAAGCCAATGTTTTGTGAAACAAGTTCCTTAAAAAATAAATAGTGAAGGTGGGATAAGACTATAGTCAAAGGATTTAACAATGTGCTGTGTAGGTATGCTATACTGTATGCATCTTCGTGCATATGGCAAACAATGAATGCTGATTTTGGACTCCACAATATGTCTTGGCATCTTCCTATGCTTTGTTGAACTTTTGAATTCCTTATGTGCAGCGACTATCTTATGACAGAACAAGATAAAAAATGAGATTGATAGTGATACTAACTGATGGACATGGATGTGAGTGTTTAACTCTAGTCAATCAATACAAGGCTAGATGATATATTGCTATATATGAACAACACTATGGAGACAAAAAATTAAAGACATGCCAAAATGTTAATCATTGAATTGCATGTTGATTGGTGCATCTATAATAGTTTTGATGTGACACTGTAAAAGCCTAGAGGTATATATCTAATGGGGCATAAATGAGTGAAGAGTGTGGCATTATTATTCTTTACTAGGAACAGTGCAAAAATAGAGATTAATCATATTCAAAAGCAACTTTTTATGGAAAAAAAAAGGTAAAAAAAAAAAGAGGATATTCAAGAAGCAAGAATGTCAACCTCTGGCTATTAATAATATGATGTTAACCAAAAATCATTTTTTAACAGCATGTGATGGTCAGTGATCTAGGCCATCATAGTTGCAATCAACAACAAACTGAATAAACCACAGGGCCATCATTCATTAAAAACATACATATTACTATGATCATCATAATCACAGATGAGCTCATGAACAGTTCTCATAATTCTGCTGTCATAGCCCAAACAAGTGCATATATCAATAGAATATAATGATCACAATATATAAATTCAACCAGGGGAAAGAAAATTGCATTGTAAAATTGTAATGCTCACCTTCTACTAAGAAGACTCAAGGCATTGGGTTAAATTAAAAGCTGCATCAAGGCACACAGTGTGAAGAAACATTGGTAACTAGGAGGATATACAATGAACTTGACAGAAATATAAGAAGTAAGCAATCATTTATGATTCCAAATGCAGTTGATTGACCTTAACATCATTTGGCTGTACACATTTGAGACATGTCTTCTCCAAGGATGAACCTTTGCATAAACAAAAGGAAAATGTTGTGTTAACAAGAAAAAGGCACCATACAGGACTCATAAAATAAAAAAATTTCTGATCCTACGCCATTGAATTGGGCTTACACTATTGAATCTTTCAGTATCACTGAGAATGATATTCCTCTTTAATATCTCAGAAATGTGTTCAAATAATAGTACTATACTTTAAACAAAATTCACATGATGTTGTCAATGCACCATGTTTTTTTTTTTCCTTTTGACATGAGTTAATGCCTTTTTTTATCCAACAGTTAATGCTCAATGTTTTTTAGTTTCATAATTTTCATTTTATTTTAGTAAACCTTTGTTTTTTTCATAAGTTAATCACCAGTGACCAGCTATTGTCCATGTTGAAGCTACAAGATGGGCCTGAGAGGGCCTGAGTCTGATTGGGCTATTTTGGATATGCACATATATTGTCATGCTCACAATTTGTATTTGAGCGTTGACTAAAAAAACTATTTGTATTTGGCCAAGACAAGTATTTGGTGTAGTACATGAGATAAAAATTTTGTCTTTCTTTCTGTATGTTCACAAAAAAAAAAAATCACTTCTAATATGCAAATAACAATAATCTTTACAAAAGCAAAGGAATATTTTTTTTTCATCCTCCAGAACTTAATTTTGGGATGTTACCATGGGATTTGAAGTAGCCTGGAACAGTTGAATTATATGGAGATGGTGACGTGATGTACTTAATTATATGTGGAGGATGTCGAAAGTAGAAACAAGAGGGGGGAAAGGGGTAGAACAAACAAAGAGTGGTCCATGATTCTCAAAAAGAGGAGCAAAGATTAAAAAAAAAAAAAGGTTGCCAGGGGAACATCATAACTAAGAACTTCCATCTCAAAGAGCACTACTTTAGATTGAACCAATGGTTGATGCTATTCTATAACAAACTTTAATTAATAGCTCATTTTACAAGAGTGTTTTCCGGTTATATACTTGTTGGCTTAGATTGAAATTGCAATAAGCACCAAGAAAAAGTGAAATTTACAATTCAATATTCAGCTCGATGCAAATTCACAAGCAACGCAAGTGGATCCATTTATGCAATAAGAAAATACGTACAGTTTATTTTATTTTAAGAGCATACTTTATCATATCACATTTGATATATGATTATGTACAATATATATCCCACCAGTTCATAATGAGTAAAATATGACCATCGATGTTTAAAAGAGAATCAAACGATATTAAACATAATTAATGGTGAAAAATTAATGGGAAACCTAATCAAATGACGAATATTTGACATGATCATGTCATATTGAATGAGAACACACGAGATTATCTACTTCCATTTAATTTTCCGTCTGTAGTTAAGTAGATGTAGTAACGAAAAACTAGAAATCAAAATAATACAAGAGAAGATGCTTGAGGAAAAAGACTAAAAGAGAAAGATGAAAGTTTCTAATATAGTAGTATCTTTTATTTATTGTGATATATGTTGTCCTTTGATTGAACATACTATTTATTTTTATGAACTTTTAATTGAATATGATTGTTTTGGAATTAGGGATACGAATGTGTAATGTGATACAGGGATAATGACTTTTACATACATTCTTAACATCATACTCCAATTCCTATGTGCTTGATTTTGTGTTGGAAGACGATGAGCTGGAAGATGAGTTTTCTAATAGAGAATGCAGATAGTTAGGTCATATTTCCAAATCCTATTTTTTTGTTTTTGCACTACTTTATTTCTCATCGCCATTTGACCTGTCTTATTTATTGTATTATATTATTTCTTTCACTTTCATTAGCTACTAAAGGGGATTTACCTCTTATTTTTACCCTTTTGCTTCATTCATCAGTTTCATTAATTTATTTTATAAAATAAATGAATTGCGTAAGGGAACAAATAGTGACCTCAGAAAAAACATTATATAAATCAAATTGATAAATATAATCATTTTATTCGTTCTCTCGTATTTTAGAAAATTTTCTAATTTGTCATCAGTCAAATGGTTTCTTGTTTAACTTTCTAATTAATACATTATTGAAATATAGAAGTATAAACATGAGAGACGAATATAATTTAGAGGAAAAAAAAACATGATGGCGACTCATTATCTAAATTACAACAGCGTATAATATATATAGCTGGAAGATTAAAGACTGTCACACTCACCGACTACTTTTTTCCTCCCTCTTGAAATATACAGGGCAGATAGATCCGCATCTGCATTCTATATATTCAAACGTAGTATTTGTATTATATCTTCATGATATGCTAATCGGACAATGTGATTGAATATTAAAGATTCATCCTTTTTTAATTAAATGTCAGGGATTTAATCTTTGACTTTGGGTATAAAAACTAATTAAAAAATTTTGGGTCAGTTCTCTAACCTTAAGAGGTGTCTACCTCGATTTTGATCAAAAAAATATCTTGATAATATTCCTAACTACTTTCCCTAAATTCATGACGAAATATATCTTATTAAATGAATAAATGTTGCAATTAAACAAATCAAATATTGGGCCCAAATCCAACTAACGAAATCAAATATTCTTTCCCTTAATTACAAGATAATAATGTTGACCAAAAAAAAAGAAGATAATAATGAAAATAAGGAACTTTGAATTTAAACCAAGATTTGTGATTTTTAAATAGAAATAATAAAAATTAAAAACTTTTGATTATGTCACAATATATATGTAGAATTTAAATTTATATGTATTGTTAGTATAAAAAAAGTATACAACTATTCCATCAAGTATTACCATATTAGCAAACATGTTTTATTATTCAACCATCTATATTCTTTAAAGTCTTACAAATAAAACATATGATTAGATGATAGTATGAAACTTTTTTTTAACTTATAGTGTATTAAAATTAATCTCATATAATTAAATAAAAACTTAATTGTTATGCTAATAGAATTTAGAAAAATGTTAAATTGTGATGAATAACTACACTCCTAACAACAACTATTGATTAGTTTGTTATTTTTTCACACTCTATTATGTTGACCATGCATAGAAATTATTATCTTTTCAACATTCTGTTGACTATGCATAAAAATTAATGCCATTGAATAATTAAATAAAAAATTATCTTAATAATGTATGTATTAAAATTAAATTTAGAGATAATACTGCACCAAAAAAAGATGGAGATAATAGTATTACTGACAAACGATTATATCATAATATTAGCCAAAAGATACTGTTCTAGATTAATCAAAAGTTTGAATTCAAACTTTTGAATATATAATAATTACGATCAAAGTTACCTCAAATGAACGTACCCGTGCTTTAATTTCAAGGATTCTTACATTTTTTAATTAAAAATAATTTTTATTTATTTTAATATACAATTTGAAATTTAATTACTAAAAATACACCATTTCATTGGACCCCAAGCGAAAGATATGTCAATAATTTCATCTGAAATCCAATGAAATCGTTTAATTTTATTTTTGTTTGAGGTCAAACGAAATCGCTTAATATACTTAGAACGATACATTTTTCTTTTAGCTAAACGTCAAATCATGTATTAATGTAAATAAATCTTTTTTATTTGAAAAGAGTTTAATTTGTATGTATTGACAGTGTAAATTTTTTTTATACTGTCATTCAATTATGTGTTGCCACATTAGAAAAAGTGGTTAAATCTCTCACCTACTACTTGAAATATCAAACAAATGGAGTGATTTGATTGAATAACAGTGTAAAATATTTTTACACTGTTAATATATATAAATTAAAATCATTTTAAAAATGTTAAAAATCCTTAATATTGAAACCCAAAAAAAAAAAAGATAATAGTAATAGTAACTTAGTTTGTTCCATATCCCCGCCATTAATTTTTTTTTCACCATAGGCTACATACATATAGTCCAACCATTCCCCACGAAGTATGTGAAAGGTCAAATCCATGCACTGGAAATAACGTGTATTTATTTCCAGAAAAATATTTGAAGGATTTTTCCCAAACCAAAAAACAAAAAAAAAAAAACTGATATATCTACATGCTTGTCTGACACCGAACACCGAACTCTCTATCCTTCCCTCTATATCGTTTCTGTGGTCAGTACTTGAATTGTGCCGGCACTCACTTTGTCCAATCAAAACACCCAAACACTGTCGTGAATTTCTATGTTGTTGTTCTCTTTTCCTCATTCCAATTAGTTACAAAACAAAAAACATTTGGTAGTACCCACAAAATCCTCAAAAATAGAAAAAAAAGAGAAAACATGAAAACAGAACAACGCAACAAGAAACTCTCGTCAAAAGCCACACTCATAAGAACCGTGAAACCAGCGGCGTATTTTATCTTCCTCCTGCTAACTTACGCCTTGGGTTACTTCTCCGCCCCGTCTGCCACGTCATCACCAAACCAATCACCGTTACCACCGCCGTCCAACGCCGTTACTTCTTCCGCCGTTATCCACGTCGCTGTTAACTTCACCGAGCTCGACTCGTTCCGAGTCACGACTCAGTGCGCGGATCCCATCCCACCGGAACTCGTCCGCCGGACCCTCCTCGACCACATCTTCAACGGAACGTCTCCGTTCCTCGACTTCCCTCCGGAGCACGCTTCCCGGCGGCTCCGGCGGACCACGAGAGTCAGAGGCTGGGGCTCAAACGGCGCCGTTTTCGAGAATCTAATAAGGCGGGTGAGGCCACGCGTCATAGTGGAGGTAGGCACGTTCCTCGGCGCGTCGGCGATCCACATGGCCGAGTTGACTCGCCGACTCCGCCTCTCGACTCAGATCCTCTGCGTCGACGACTTTCGTGGGTGGCCCGGGTTCAGAGACAGGTTCAGTAAAATCCCAATGCTAAATGGCGACGTTTTGCTCTACTACCAGTTCCTTCAGAATGTGGTTACTTTTAACCAAACCGGGTCGGTTTTGCCCGTACCTTTTTCGAGCGGGTCGGCACTGACGAAGCTTTGTGAATGGGGGGTTTTGGCTGATTTGGTTGAGATAGATGCGGGTCATGATTTTTTCTCTGCTTGGGCGGACATTAACCGCGGGTATCGGATACTCCGACCCGGTGGGGTTATATTCGGGCATGACTATTTTACTGCCGCTGATAATAGAGGGGTTAGAAGAGCAGTTGATCTGTTCGCTAAGATCAACGGTTTCAAGGTGAAAGTTGATGGCCAGCATTGGGTGCTTCACTCCTCGTAAATCCCACGGTGCTCTTCACTTGGGTTAATTTTTTTGGATCCGAATCCTGTAAGATGGGTGTGGTTGTAGAGTAAAAAAAGTGAGTTTTAACGATTGTGTGCATCTCACTTTCTTATTTTTACACTCATCCTCACTTTAAAGGACTATTTTCCTTTTTTCAAAAAAAATATACATAAAATATATATATTTTTATCTCTTTTATTATTTTTGACTTTTTTCGATGATTGTCTTTTCGTAAGATTAGAATAATAGCGATACGATCAATGGGAGAGATTACATGCAATGTTTTATGTGTCGACATTTTGATCATAGATCAATTTCTTCGTTTTTATTTTGTACGTATTATGTGGGGCTTGAAAGTTGATAGTTACACATATACACGGCGAGATAGTGATGTAAGGTGGTATGATTTTTTGGGTGAATTTATGATAAAAAGGGTCAATTTGAGGAAACAAGTTGAGTGTGTGTGTGTGTGTGTGTTTTTTCATGCTTTCGTCCTCTATACTCTGCGCCCTTTATTGGTCAATTGTGTGAAGTTTACGTTTCAGTATGGTTAAACATATGCACCACGAAATAGTTGATATGTATGATATATGATTTTAGGGCGTGTATAGTAAATAAGGCTCAATTTGAGGAAAGAAAGTTGTGATTTTCACTTTCCTCCTTTATTCTTCGCCCTATATTATTGGTCAATATCAAGGTTATGTCTCAGAATCTTTTGCTTTGGATTTTTTATATTTTCAAATCAATTTTGTCATAATGGCTTGCGATATGTGATAAGGTTACAAGGATTTTTTGTCTTATCCCGAATTAGTTGCGGTTGATACTGGTACGTACTACGTAGTTTTCGCTCATCCTCGAATATCACGATTGTGAATTTTATTAGGACCACGTAGAGAAAAAACAACCTATGGAGTCTGTTTCAGTTGAACACCAAGAAAACAACTAGTAATTTGTTTTATTCTCCCGTTTCACAATTTTGTAGCCTAATAATTAAAATAGGGAAATTGATTGATGGTGCAATTTTTTCATTCGTACCTTTTGCATGAATATAGGTTTATCGCCCATGTACCTCTTTTTTTTTCCACACAATATCCATGTTTTCTTTTCTTTTCTTTTTTTATGTCTACGGTCTTATCCGATACAATTTCCATTTGAATTTGTTCCACACGAATGGGATTTATTTATGAGTCTAATTTGGGTAATTTCTCATTTATTCTCTTACAGAAAATCTATTTTCTTGCCGAGGCAACAATAATGGGCATAAGTATTCAAGCCCTGAATATTCAAAATGTAGCCCATGAATCATATAGGAATAAATAATGCATCCAACTTTGCTTTAATCAATAATGACAGATGAAAGCTTAGCCCAATGCTCCTATCTTCCTGGTTTCCTAACCTTTCAAGTGCAGCCCATAATTCAGCTTCACTTGCTCTCTCTCTCTCTCTCTCTCTCTCTCTCTCTCTCTCTCTATCGCTGCCCTTAACAAAGGCATGTATATCTATGGGTCCACTAAACGGGGCCTTGAAGCCCAGAATCGGAAGGCAAAGTGTGGTTTTTTTTCCCTTGGTTAGTTGGCTTTGACAAAAATAAAATCCAGCTGACAGGATGGCCCAAGAAACCAGCAGCAGAAACAAATTTTAGAGTATCGAACTTTTACCCCTTTTGACCAAAAACAATAGAAATGAACATTATTAAGCTAGAGACTTTAACAACTTTAATTGCCCAAGAAAAATAAGACCGTTAGAAATAAATAATTTCTTGATATATCTTGGATTGACTTAGAGTTATTTAATTTAATATTAGATTGATTTTATCATTATGTTTTAATTTTATTTTTGGTTTATAAATAGATCAACTTCATTGTATGATTGTGTCATATACAACAACACACAAATATACGGTTTATTTAGCTTTTTTCTATGTGCTCCCATTTTTCATCGTTTCTTCTAACAAGGACCAAATAAAAGAAATTTCCCTTAATTACGGATCATATAGAAATATTTCGTGTGATTTGAAACTCATTCAGATAATTCGTTGAACTCATCAAACGGTCCTTATAGCTAAGTTTTGTTTGCACGTACGCTAGGTAGCCAATGTGTAGTATACAGTAATATGCACTGTTTAATTAGTTTAAGAAATAGGCTGCGAATTTAAAAGCACGAGGAATTTCCTGCATATGACTCAGTTGAACGGAGATTCTAGATGAACAAAGAAATGTATCCATTTTTTCAATCAATCAAATTTCCCCCGACAAGATAACAATGATGTCATTGTTTTGTTTTTTTTGTTTTGTTTTGTTTTTTTTTCTCTAATGGGACAAAAAGTCATATTTGAAGTATTATTTGACTCTATTCCTCATTAATTAGGATGAATTACATGTTATCCTTATTTTAGTTTCATATACTTTCAAAAGCAGGTAAGAGATTGGCCTAACCAGGACTTTTTTTAATTTCAATTGATCATTTGCACATAATTTCATTATCAATTCATATAATTACGATTTGAATTTAATTAATTAAGAGGTGTTTCTAATTTATTTAATTATATATTTATTTTTATTTGAATAATCTTTTCATCACCGGTGTAGAACAGAAAAGGTCAAAATAATTGGAGTAAAATAAATATTCCACTTGCAGGTTTGTGCGGTGTCGTGCACCTAATTCATAGTGTATTTATGTTGCTCTTTTTATTTTTATTCTTTTGGGGAGGGAGTACCGCTCTTTTTTGAAGTATGCTTTATAAGTAGGAAGTACATAAATTTTTGGCTAAACAATAGTGGCACATAGCACATCTGTTTTGTTATTATTGGACGAGGCCAATAGTTTCAATCTATCATTTCAGAGCTCAATCTCACCGGAAATGTATCTCTCCATCGTGTCAGTGATTAATTTAACAACTTTCATTTTAAACAACGGCCACTTGTTTTGATCCATCTTATTAGTTATGGTCTTCTTCTCGCTTTAAATGGCAAGGAGCCATTTGCATGATCACCTTAGTGTCAAAAAACCAATTATAGGCTTAATTAACTTATTATTCCTTTGCCTCATGTATACAAGGTGCGACTATACTACATTAACGTAGCAAAACACGAGGTTTACTAACTGTCTAATCATTTCACGATGCTACGAATAAACAATTTGACTAATTCATTGAAAAATCAGGTGAGAGTTCGGTTTATTTCACATCTTTATTTCAAATCATTTGAAAAGTTATATTATTTTCATTTTATTTTCAATTTCAAATATTTTTTTAAAGGAAGAAAATATTAAAAAAATAAACACTGCCTTAATGGCACAGCTTTGACTGTGATTAATAATATTTGTTCTTAAATATCACATAAACTTAAAAAAAAAAACATTTTTTTTAATATTTTAAATATCACACGTCACAGATTTAAGGTATGTAACATTGAAATAAAGGGGGAAAAAGAAAGATAAAAGAGGAAAGGAAAAATAAATAATGATGATAAATAGCTTACCAACTTTATCAATTTTTTCTTGCAAGCATTATTGTGATGAGACTCGGACTATAACAAATTAAGGTATCAAACCGAATTCATGTACCAATAGTGCAAGTTTTATTATAAACCATGCATTTCGACAGAGCTTGTCTAATCGTTTTCAATGGAATGTCCAATACCATTATGTATATATATCATTGCTTACAATATCAGTTTCTTTACGCAATCTTCAACTGTGTGTGATCTTTTTACTTTGAACAAATGTTATTGGTTAATTTCATCTCAGATAAATTAAGAATGACAAAAACATGTTATTGCAATATTTGACTTTTTGCATGAATCTATACATAGACACGTGCTTCATATGGCTACATTTGAGAAAAAACGTAAAATGCTTAAGTTCAAAGGATCGTCTAGATCAATGCACCTTATGCTAGTTGGAATATTTCGTAAGAAATGTGATAAGTGTGCTTGATAGCTTAAAACCAAAAACAGGAAAGAAGAAAAGGTGAAATACTTGAAATGGAAAGGGTTGGCTGTGATACCCGAACCGAAAAAAAAAGAAAAAGTTACACCGAACAAAATGCCGTGTACCTAGGTAACTTTTATCATAAAGTCATGAGTGATAATAAAACTTTTAATGGATGATGCTACCCTAATTAATTCTAATAAGCAGATTTTAAGGAAAGGAAATATCAGATATTAGAGCATAAATGAGTTTTAATACAATTTTGTCAAAACTCTTCAAATATAATAATTTCAAATTGTGGTGAATTTCTCGTAATTTTAAATATTGCAGTTTTGGTTTCAGAAGAAAAAATTGTATCCTTATATGGACTTAATTACATGAACACTAAACGAGATTACATATATATCAAACTAGCATTGTTATTTTACAAACAGCACGTTAATTTCCATTAGCGTCGGTCTTGTATAGCAACATATTAGAACTGTAAAGGCTCAATAGTCCAATTACATACTCCGAATGTGCTAATAAAAGATGAATGGAAGGCCATTAATCCTTTATTAGTACATCTACAACATTTTTCTCGGTTTTTCCTTATAAAGGATTAATGGTTTATTTTAAATAAATCCATTATATTTCAGTAAGAAAAATTTTGTTGATTATGTGCCAGCATCCTGCTTTAATGAAGCTTAGATGGGGTAAGAGTCAAATTCAACCATGACGCTCAGTAATGGACTTAAATTAAAAATAATTATGCAATGACTAGCAGTTATATATAGCGTCTAACCTAGCGTGGTAATTAAACACTTGATCCAACAAAGTGTCAAAGCTAATGTCATAGGTTTGATTTCTAGAAAGACATGGATTGCCAACAAGTGCTGGGAGGGGATGCTTGGTTGTAGAGCAATAGTCTGCCTTGACATGGTCAAGTGGAAAGGAGCCAGTCGAATTGGAGGTTCAATTCTCAAAAAAACACAGATTGCGAATGGCATGTGCGTGAAAGGGGGAGAACTACAAATCAAAGGTTTTATTTCTCAAAGAAAAATATGGATACTCTTTTTAACGGAGACCAATTTGAGGATTTTTGCAGAATTCCATATCAAATCCTATAATGATCATTTCATAGCCTTAGGTTTTTTTTTATAATAATTTTTTTCCCGAAAGGACACCAGGCACTCTAAATTGAGGAAGGTGAGTCCAAGTTAGGGGTGTTGCGATTGTTTTCAAGGGAAATGAATATTAATATGAATATAGAAGAGGCTTACAATCAGAATATGTCATTTCTGAAGTAATGGGGATGGAGTGGAATGTGGAATATAATCCACTAGAAGCGGAGTATATATCAAAATCATCGACGAAAAAATCCAACGTACACAATCCACACCTAGCAAATTTCGCTCCCTGACCATAACTGCATTGCTGGCCAAGTAGTGGATTTTTTGTAATTTTGATTTTTTATCATCCAGTGGTAGTGGATTACATTCCTAAGTTTTTTTTTTGTCTACACATAATTTGTAACCAACAAATTATATACCCAAAACCACCCAAAAACCATTCTCATGCATGTACAATATCATTGTAACTGTGTCAACCAAACTTCATATGAAAAAAACTGACACTGTTTTCAGTCGGTTTTTAATATAAAAAAAAACAAATAAACCGAACCAATATGTTGACATATACAAATCTCATCCAACTGCTCTCTTTTTCTTTTAGCCTAACCAAACCCTAAATCTAAAATGAACTAAACTTAGTTTGGTTTGGTCAATTTTAAGTTAATTTCTTAGAATGAAAAAAAAGGAAGGTCGAGCACATAAAAAATGCACACCCTAGGACTATCTTATGAATAACCCCATTGAAGAGTCAACCGAAAGCTTAAACTCCATCACACCTTGTTAACAAATGCATTGGTTTTAAGTGACGGATCTACTTACTCCAAGAGTAAGTATGTTGCACTTGCTCCATTGAATATCTCCGTATTAGCAACATATTTTATCAATCCAACCACTAAATTATGTAATATTCTTTTAATGATTAAGCATACCAAATTTCAGAAAATTTAGAGATTGATAGATATATTATCTAACATTCAAGATTTACATGTATTTTCACAACTATTTTGATATTTTATAACATTTTGAATTTGACTCCTTTAAAATGAGAAGGTAGGTAAAGTTAGAATGTATGTAAAGTGAGAAAGTGGGAGGTTAATTATCCTTAAATTATTTGGTGGAATCCGTACATAATAAAAGTTAGTGATCTTATGATGATTAATTCCTTACCTTTTTACTTTATCAGCATCCTTAATCCTTATTTTAAAGGAGCAAAATCCTTTATTTGTAACACTCATTTTGTGATGATAAATAAAACAGTAAAGATTCAAATTAAAGATTTAAAAGGAAAAAATTAGTTTTTTCTTTGCATTATATCTATATAAAGTTAATCTATTATAAAAGTAGCTGATAGAAAGGTGTTAAATACAATATTCATAAATATGGTAACTAACAAATACTATTCTTAGGGTATGTTTGGTATGCTGTATTAGTGTTACGACCCGATTTGGACACATGTGTACGTGAGAATCACTCATTCCCACGTAAGCGCTTACTCGTGATCTGAGTCACTCTACATATGCATAATTTAATATAAAATCCTTTTCCAAAACATAAAATCATCTCTGACATATATATCTAACTCTTTGAAAAACAAATCATCATAAATACTTTCATAATCAAGCTCTAGTAAATATCTCTGATACAAAACACACGAGTTGCTCTTAATACAAAATAAACCATAGAACTTCGTAATCATGAAAATACAAAATATTCATGATAAAAAATATATTGATCTATCTCTATAGTCAGGGACCCTCACCCGTCATGCTGCTGGGCACTCTGTCTCTAAGCGAGAATACCAAAAGTACTTCACTCACAGTGAAGCTCACCAAGCTGAGGAAATCTCTATTGCGAGTCTCTGCTTTTTGTAATGGAGGAAGGAGAGGATGAGTTTCATCTAAAACTTCGGTCGTGAGTCATCATACTTATAACCCTCTCATGGGACAGTCAAGAGAAATAAATAATATATATATTCATCAAACCACTTAATGCAATAACTCTCAAGTTTATATTCTTAGGAATAACAAATAGTTCTGAAATCAATATTCTGTAGAAATCATAAACCATAGCATGCTAATAAAGAAGCGAGGAATCTGGTTATCTTAATTCATGTGACATAACAAATCTCTGGTTATGCATAGCATAACAAAGCCTAAATAGGTCTCGTTTGTTATTTCTCTAGCCCTAAGGCGACTTGGTATACCAAGGTTAACGGAATAGCTTCTGC
Source organism: Dalbergia cochinchinensis (assembly GCA_031216125.1). Taxonomy (NCBI): domain Eukaryota; kingdom Viridiplantae; phylum Streptophyta; class Magnoliopsida; order Fabales; family Fabaceae; genus Dalbergia; species Dalbergia cochinchinensis. The sequence continues at coordinate 68,218,647 of CM062375.1, read as the reverse complement.
ATTAACTCATGATCTATTTCTATAGCTATTGTCAGTTTGATCAAATCTAAATCTTTTCTCTATACCCCATAAGTCTTCTACCCTAGAGTTCACAAGCTCTAGCATATAAATCAATAGTTCTGAAATTCATAAAATTATTTAAATATAAAAACTCTTGAAACTCGAAAAGTTCTGGTCTCATATAACTCTAACAATCTGACTTTAGCATAAGCGTATTGTGAAATCATACCCAATGGATCACCCATTTGTAGGCATTCTGATTTCAAGCCTACAGAAAATGTATCTGGCAATTGTTACAAATTATATTGAATTTCATACTTCTGAGAATCATAAAAACACTTATTTTCTCTAAAACTCTATCATATACATATTCTCTACTATGGAAATCATCATAATGTTCCATAAATATTTAAATATATACTCTAGCTCTTTGATAAAAATCACTTTAACAATAATGGTACCATGAGTTTTCATAAAAAAATATATATCTCATGTTATAATTTACTGAAATTAACTCTAATGATCAACATAAGGATCATAGGATTTGAACCCACTCACCGTTTAAAATCAGGAGTATGTGGGCCCATTGACTTGCGAGAAGAGCTTGGAATGACACCAACAAGCGTCATGGAAGCAGCAAAATTCTAGATTAACATCTAAAAATCTTTAGAAACTCTATTCTAACTCTCTACTAAAATTGAAACACCCCAGACAAAATGAGAAAAATAATCGGTCCAAATCCAAGATCATGGAGAAATAAAGACATAATCTAACAACATGAACTTACCTTGAAGCTTGGAATGATGGATTGGAGTGAATTTGAGAGAAAGAGAAAAAAAATGGAAGAGAAAGAGAGAAAAATGGAGGAGAAGGGAGAGAATCGCGTTTCTGCATTCTTCTGCACGATTTGGGGTTTTAAATCCCTCATTGACACCGCTATAGCGGTCTAACAGTGTCTGACGCTCACTTATAACCACTATAGCGATGATAGAAACTCCCAACTTCTGTGTTTTTCAGTCATTCCAGCATCTGGGTTGTTCCAACTCTCCATTAACTTTAAAACATAAATGTAAATAAAGAAATACCCTCCATTTAGATTCAAATAAAATATCACAAAAATCAAAACTCCATCAAATCAGAATCCAAATTTTAGGTTTTAGTTCAAATCCGGGAATTTTCGAGATTTTCTAAACTTGTGGGTTAATAATGAAACATTTGCAGGTTTCATAAAATTCCTTAAAAATCACTCTTCAACTTGTTTTCCCTCAAGGAACAATTACCGGGACTTTTGATCCCAAGAATATGGTTCTATCATATAGCCTTCCAAGGAGGTGTAGGATTCAGACTTAGTAAAATTCAGGACCCGACAGTGGTTCTCAGGGAATCCTTGAGGCTATACAGAACCTTACTGTTGACCCTTGTACCTCGGGTATCACAATTGGGCATGATAGTATAAGTTTATATTATACGTTATGCTCTTATACGTTGTTTGGTGCAGATGACGTATTGTATAAGGTTATACATCATAACCCCCTTATATATTAAAATAGTGTATAATTTAATACAGCATAAGGATACTGTATTAGGCTTGATTAGCTTTTAATGTATAAGGTTACTTTAATTTTTAATATTTTATTAAAATAAAATAATTCTTAAATAGATAATAATAAATAAAAATTTATAAATAAAATTATTACATAATAAATCAATGTTGTTAATAAATAATATATGATATCAATCTACCTATATGCAATAGAAATAAAAAGGTAATTACAATTAATAAATATAAAATAAATTAAAATATTAAATATTAAATAGAAAATAAATATTTAAAATAAATAATATGTAATATATAAAAGTGAGGATCAATAAAAAAATATTTTGAGTTAATATTTATTTTCAAATTAAAATCTAAATAATTATACTTAAAAATAGAAAATATATAAAATATATAAAAGAGTTAATCAATATTTATATAAGTTATTGAAATAATAAATAATTGTAAAATATTGAAATAAATAATAATATTTAAAATAAATTAAATTTTAATTAATAAATATTTACATAAATATGAAATTTAAAATTTATATTTAAATCATTAATAAATTTTTTATTTTATTTAATATTTAATTAAATTATTATAATTATTTATAAATAAATGATAATATTATAAAATAAAAAATATAATATCTTATACAGTGTTATACTAAACACTATATAGTATTAAAACTTTATCAGATCTTATACTATCAGACCGTATCCTATCAGGTTTTACACTATCAGCCCTTATCCTATCTAACATGCCAAACGGACCCTTAAGATTTACTCAAATGACACTCATCTTATTCTTCTTCAAAATTGACACTTCACCTCATTCTTAAAAAGAAAAAGTAAAAAGAAATAGAGAACAAATAAATAAAATAGAAACTAAAAATGAGTGAGACAGAATAATTTTATAAATGTAACTTTAACTCATCCTGTCTCTTAGATTAAACTAATTCTTAAAATTCAAATTCTGAATTCCATATCTTCAAATCTATACCTAACTTAAACTAAAATAAAATAATTAATTTATTTGAGTTGATGTATAAGAACAACACAAACATATTAAAAAGAGTAAATTGCTAAGTTGACTCTTGATAAAAATAGTGCAGACAAATTAGTCTCTCATGGAAAAAAAAACATTTGTGACCACTTATAATTAAAAACATGGGACAGATTAATTATTTTTTAGTATTTAAGTGGATTTATTTATTCTATTGGTATTTTTATTAGAGAAAAATTTGACCGATTTTATAAATAATTAGATATCAACTTATTATCCTTTGAATCCTACAAAAATATTAAAGATAGACTAATTTATCCTATATTTTTCATTGCTTTTCAGCTGCCAGCTAAGGTATACATATCATTTTTATGCAGCAATCTAACTAATTTACTTTTGTTTCTAGTTAAGTATAGATTTGAGGATATGAAATTTAGGACTTGAATTTTAAGAATTAATTTAATATAAGAGACATGTCGAGTTAAAGATAAGTTTATAAATTAAAATTCGTTCTTTTGCTAGTTTTTATTTTGTTTATTAATTTGTTCTCATTTTTTTTGGGGTAAAAAATGGGGTAAGGTGTCAAATTTTCAAAAGAATTGGATAGAGTGTCATTTGAGCAAAACCTCAAGGATAGCCTTTATTATTTGTCCTAATAAATATTAGGAGAGATTAACCTAATTTTCACAAAAGAAAATGATATATAATTATAACTTAATAAGGCATCACACCCCTATAGAAATTGATTTACCACCTAATGGCACCTGAATGAGCCTGTTAAAAAACCAGCGAGCAAGCAGCCTACTCACAGCCCCATAGATCAATCTGAAGAGAATTTATGCTCTTATATGAAATTTTAATATAATCTTGTTGTATATGATTTTGTAGTATTGATTTAAAAGGTTAAACCCGGACCTCAACATCAAAGTCCACCTCTTCTATAGGATCGAAATATGCCTTATTATATATATTTAATTTGAGTTTTTTATAGAAATTAAATTATAAGGCGGCTCTTATTTATTTTATGGATCCATCATAAATTTCTTATTATTATTAGTAGTTATTAAATAATAATTATTTTTATTTGATAGTTTGATTTAACGGCTAATAACAAAGAGTTTATGGTGAATCAAAAAATAAAAGATCTACTATAAAACTCACATTTATAAAAGGTCAATTTAATTTATTCGTTTCATTGGACAAACTCTTTATTCTTGTCATGAATTGGTATTCAAAATTTCTAATTCTAGCCAAAGTTTATGCGATGCTAGGAATTCAAAGTGAATCGAGGAATCAATTATAACAAGTTAACCGTTTTTTTCACGCCAGACCCTTTCAAAAGGAAAGACATGTTAAAACAACACATTCGGTGAAACTTATTACCGTCCATGTTACGCATACATGATACATTGCATTAAATTATTTCATTGAACGTAGTAGAATGTTTCCGTACAAAAGCTAGAGGCAAGAAAATGAATTTGGACGATTTGCAATTGCAACATCAATGTACAAATCTCTCCGGTCCATCATGGCACATGACCCATAACACCAGAATTAAAATAGGAACATGGTCTGAGAAAAAACGAGAAAGAAAAAGAAACGTGGTACGTTATCAATTATTGTATAGGGTCGTCTCCCCTGTCAAATTATTTTCAAGAATTTACACACAAAAGTTAGCTCGAAGGTTTTTGTTTGCAAGTGAGTGAATAAGATTAATGCACTGCACGCATGGCTTACGTGTCCTTAGGGAAATTTGTCAATAAGCTTGGAGCTATTAAATGCCCTGCGGTGGAGGGCTTTAATCTCACTGTGACTGCCAATGCTGCAGTCACATGGGTTCTGAGGATGATACACATACCACGTACTACTACCATCAAGGAAAAAAAACAAGAAACATTTGTGTCCTATTTCAAACCCATCAATTCACTAGGGACCTACAAAAGCTCTAATTTCAAAGTCAGATTTTAATTTTGATTATGATATTAGAATTTAGAAGTGTGTGAATTCTGTTTTTATATATTTATTTAATAAATTTAATTTTTATACTAATATTTAATCAACATGTTCTCACGTTATTAATAAAAGTACTTTATCAAATTATTTATTTATTTTTTAACAATTAAGAAAAGAAGAGTTTACTCCAAAGAGGAAAAGCATAAACCAAGCAAACATCAAGGGTTCGGAGAAAATGCTAAAGAACAAAACAGCACCCGTACAAAACAGAATAGAACCTAAAGAAAAAAAAAACACCCACGTGACCAAAAACACGTGATTGCATATTGTATTAAAATTAATGTCTTATTATTTTTATATTGACACACTGTTATATATGTGTATTTAATTTTTATAATAATTCTCTCAAAAAAAATCACACATTAATATATAAAATGTGATTGATATGATATAATATAAAATATTTTAATATTCACATTATATCAAAACTATTCTCTCTAGAAATTTCGTGATTACCACAATCTTCGCAAATAGAGTGATGAGACAAACACTTTAATTAGCAGCCGGTTCAACGCACCGAGTGTGGTTTCGCACGATGTGTAATTTTCACATGTTTAATTCTATGACTGTTGGATGTGGTTAGGGATTAGTGGTTTATTAGACTGGTCTCAACTTCAAAAGGGGTTTGATTCTTTGATGTTTGCGCACACATCTATCTCTTCTTTGTTTTATCTTTTTTGGTGCATATCTCTTACTTCTTTTTCGATGAAACACATCTATCTCTTCTTCCCTTTAGTTTCGATCTTCCCATTCCACAATGAAGCGACATGCAAGGGTGTTTCTGGGGCAGGCAAATTCCCTTGCACACGGAATTCCCAGCATCATTTTATTTATCACATTGTCTAAAGATAACTCTATAATGACGTTGACCTTTTGTCATTAATTGATATGCAAGTTGCCTTAATTAAATTTGATATCTACGTAATACGTGCCTTATGTATAAAACACCCCTTAAAGTTGAGTAAAATTACATGTAGCTAACTCGCACGTTTGCAAAATATCAACACCTCGTCAGGTGAAGGCAAAGGTCAATTGTTAACATCATCAACCTCTTCTAGAAATACGTTATGATTAACTTTGTGTGCGAATATCGCCATCTGATTGTAAGTTTGAAAACTAAACCAAGTGCGTATTGAAATTTTGCAACGAAGAAGATTTATCGTATGTTTTTTTTTGGTAGGTAAAATACAAAAGAAAAGAAAAGAAAAACAGAAAACAAAAAGACTACTCAGCCCCTAAAAAAAAGGAAGATTTATCGTATGTGCGTTAGTACTAATGTAAACGAAATTTTCCTTTCCGATTTCACAATTATATATATTTAGATGAGTAATGTTATATGTACAATAAAATTACACAATAAATACATATTATATATATTTTATCATTATTAAATATGATGAGTAAGGACCACTCACCACATATAATGATAATAAGATGTGTAGTGTGTATTTATTGTATAATTTTATTGTACACGTAATATTATTCTATTTAGATAGTGAAGCATATGAAATCACTCAAGTGAGATGGATAATTTATTATAAAGATACAGAGAAAATCTTAACTATTAGATCTTATATGAATTGTCAAAATTAAAACGTAAAACTACATGACTTTTTTAAATTATCATGTGACTATTAATTGTTATTAATTAACTTACAATCTTAACAATTCATATATGATTATACTATCTAAATTTATTTTAACTATTTAGTATGGTTATATCACTCATATTTACTCTTTTTACTCTCATAAAAAATCACTTTATTACATACCAGAAACCTTAACCTATTTTAGATTCTCACCTCCAGTTTTCTTTAGAAGAAACTAATTTCACCTTTAAACACTACAAGAAAAATAAATATTTTTAACAATTAAAATATCAATAAAAAATATTATTAAAAAAATAATTTTGACATAAAATAATCATTGGTATTATGTCAAAAGCTTATAAGTGTTTTTGACAGTCACTTTATGTTAAAATTATTTGTCTTAACAATACTTTTATGAATGCTTTTAATACTTAAATTGTTAAAAATACTCATTTTCATTTTTCTTAGAGTGAAATGCGAGTGGCCGGAGACATTGATGGTTAAGCAATGGAATTATAAGTGGTTTTATAATCATATGTTCGGTATAATATATTAATTTATACTGATTTCTCACATGGGAGTTGTAGCATGCATATCCGAATTTAATTTTAAAGTGAGAGATTACGTTCTTGCTCTAGTTAACTTCCACTCAGGTACGGTCAGCTGGGTAGTATAATTAGGAACGTGGTGTTGACGCAAAACAACAAGGGAATATATGACTTTAGATTTTCCAATGCAAATTAAAATTTGGTCCCCATCACTATTTCAATTTTCAAGGTGTGAATTTCAAATTTACAATGGTCAATTTTATCGGTTGAAAAAGGAGGGGGGGGGGGTCAACTTCGATTAATAACCTTTTCCCATTGCTTTGGGAATGATCAATTTGCAAAATTATTTATTCTTTGCTTGCTCATTCCACCACCGTTATGGTTTCAACTTCCTGTTCCAAGAGGAGGAGGAAATGCAACCAAATTAAACCCCACCAAAACCACAAGGAGGTAGCCCCTCGATTGATAAATGCTACTCATCGTGTGCTTTGTTAGTTTTTGGTTACTGTACTTGAACAAACGATACAGAGCCATTGAGATAGTGGGGAGGAAAATCTTGTGTCCTATTGTCCCTAGTATTTAGATGGACAGAAATTTGTTTGGAGACAAAAACATTTTTTATATTTCTTTTAATATATCAAATTTTTACTGATTTTCTAAAAAACTTAAAATTATATGAAATAATTATTTTTTGTACTTGTCTCTTTCTTCAAACATATTTGTATTTCTAATATCTTTATATTTTGTACCATGGGATACTAGGTGAATTCTCTCGTGGTCCTGTCTAAGAAAATCATCAAGTTGGTCACTATTCTTTTACCGTCTAGATCTCATCCCACAATTTATATTTAAAGTATTTTGTCCCAACTTTTTTTCCCATAACTATTTTTTTCTCACAAAATCCACACAGGGCAAGTTGGTCATTAACTCATTAGTGACCGCCACATAACTCCCCAGGGATACTAACGAAACATTACTAAATATGTTTCTTGGATGGTCAGGTTGGAGCCCTTTGGACCCTATGTTGTTATTGCCTTCTGTTTTTTACTGCAGCTCCAGCTCCCCTATTTCTTCTCAGGGCCTGAGCTCCTCTTTTCATTGAAAAAATAAAATTATGTGGTGCACCCGTGATTTGGTTTTCTTCCTATTTTGCTTAGAGTTATGTTATTTATATTCACTATATATGGGATACCGTATCGACTCACATTTTATTCACTATTAAATGAGGTTGTGAACCCCATTTAAGTGGGATCCACATTAAATTTAATGGTGGATGAGATATGAGTCGACACGGTATCCCATATATAATGAGTACAAATAATATTTTTTTTTTGCTTATGTTTTCTACCTAGGCTGGTTTGCTCCACCATTAACTTTGCTATTTCAACATTTAATATTTTTAATTATCCAAACATTATACTCACAAAACATATTAATTTTATCATTTATTTTTTCTCTTAATTTATTATCTCTCTATCATTCTTTTCACACCCACATAGGCACATGGACCATATAAGTGTCTATATCCATGTGGACGTTAAAATAACATTACCCACTCTCTTATTTGGATGGTTTCGAGCTTTGTTTTCTATATAAATATAAAATGTGTCCATCAAAATTTTTATATCATTTTTTACCTCTAACCAAATATATTCTTAATTTAAAAAGAGAAATTGTATGTATTTCATAATTAGTAGCATTTCTTTAAGAGGACTAATCTATTGAGTTAATGTTCATTTTAACCCTTTACTTTTTACTCATAAATTATTTTAGTCTCTGACTTTTAAAATGAGTCAAATTAGTCTCTGACATTACAAAATATGAGTCAAGTTAGTCCCTTATTTTACTTTTATTTAATACTTTATCAATTAAATGATGATCTATATTATTAAGTGATGTCTTATCATATCATGTGTTATCTGAAGTAAAATCAAGTTTAAAATGACTCATTTTGGTATCTGAACTTGCACATAATGAGTCATTTTAAGATTTAAAATGAATATTTAAATGACTCATTGTGTATAATTTTAAACACAAAAATGAGTCATTTTAAATTTCATTTTATTTCAGATGGCATATGGTATGTTATGGTATTATTTAAGGTTACTTATTATCATTTAATTAATAGAATATTAAATAAAAATAGGTAAAGGGACTAATATGACTCACATTTTGTAATGTCGGAGACTAATTTGACTCATTTTAAAAATCAGTAAAAAGTGAGGGATTAAAATGAATATTAACTCCTAATCTATTCTCAAATTACTTCTTTCTCACCAAAGAGGAGTAGACATGAGAAACAACCCAAAAACAAATTAAAAGACACAAAAAAAAAAGAACTTTCTCAACACCTTAACACCTTACAAAACACAAATACCTCCAATAAACAAGAACCTGAAGAAACACCAGATCATGCAACCATAATCATGACATCTTGCAGACTCACCAAAGAAGATACTCTGCTTAAAACACTTGACTTCACCATCAAAGAGATTCAAAACCATGATTGCCCCTTGTCAAAAGAACACAAACCAGAAAACCAACCCAGCACACTAAATAATAATAATAATACTTTCCCAAGTATAGGTAATGATATATTTTGTAATCAAAGCCCCAGAGGTGTGTTTGTTTAAGTGTATTTGAATATCTTTGTGTGCAAATCTCTTACATAAGGATATCATTTTCATTGGTATTGGTAATAAATACTAAATAAAAAGAAAAAAAATGAAAGACCATAATTAGGATATTCTTTTTTATACTTAAAAAAATACGAAAAAGAAACACACCTGCAACCTATTACTGGTTAAGGCATGAGTAATATTATTTTGATACCCAAAAAGTAAATATTTATTCAGGCACTTATTTTATAATTATTATATATGATAAATATTAAGAATAAATAGGAATCACCATTATAAAGTAAATATCTGAATAAATATCAATTTTTTAGATATTAAAATAATATTATTGTTGTAATATTCTTTCGTTCCATTATTTCGAGAAAGTGTCCAATGTATAATAATCATTTTGGACGTACGATATCATGTTATATGCCGTGCCATGGATTGACATTGGGACAACTTACCTTCTCTTTATACATATATTTTGCCCTTCGTTCATCCCAAAAAAAAAATCTCTTCAACCTCAAAATTCAAAAGGATACGCAAATAGACAAGCTGGTTAGATTCCTCAGATCAATAATTTACATTATCGATCTATGAAAAAAAATAATTTACATTATTGCAGGTACGGACCACCAATAAAGCACCCACAACAACTTGGGAAAAACAATAGAAAGTAAAAGAAAAGAACAGATCTATTAAAGCATCAATCATTACAGTTGAACGTAATGTCCACACATAAGACTGACTCATACAAACAGGTAGATGTGCAGGAAACATGGCAAGACGATTAAGGCCGTTGATTTTAGTTTTAAATTTTTATTTTTAATTTTTTAAAATTTATGAAGAAAAAATAAAAATTTTAAAAATTAAAATTTATAGTATTCAAAATTTTTAATCTTCTTTTCATAAATTTTAAAAAATTAAAACATAAAAGCTCAAATCAAACCGACCTTAATTATCTCGTACTTCCGTTTGCACACTATTTGGTCACATGCACATTAATTTATTGATTTCTTATCTAATTAAGAACAATACTGCATGTCCATAAAATTGTCATCACCACATATTTTAACAAAAATTATGATAACTATAATTGAATGAACCGAAGTGATAAGATTCATTTATTCATCTAACCTCATACACTCAAACATGTCATATTATTCAGGAAGACAACTACATGCTGACACGATTTTTACTCGAAAATGTACATATCATTCAGTTCATATGTGAAAATTTGTACACTATCAAAACAAGAACTACTGATCCAACCTCATGAGAATAGCAGATCTAAGACTTTCTTCAGTTCTCATTCCCTTAGGAACCTTAACAACAACATCCTGAAGCATAAGCTCATTGACGCAAGTCATGCTAGCATGGTGCACCTGAAACTCCAACTCCCTCAAAGCACCCATGAGCCTAGCACCAGGATGATTCACATTCTCACACTGAACCCTCACCATAGCATCACCACCTATGATCTTCACATCAACCTCAGCTCCAACCCCACCACCATTATTACTATTGCTATTACCATTATGCCCCCTTTGATCAACCACGGTTGAAGAATTCGTGGTTACCGTGCTTTGGTTATCCATAGTATCCCCCATTTCCAACTTCACCTTCTTCTGATTACGATGATGATCCTTTTGCGACTCCAAGTCTTCAATCTTCGCTTTCAATTCATTGATGTAAGCAACAGCATCAGATAACAAAGAAGCCTTGTCCATTCTCGAAACGTTTGGAACCACCGCTCGAAGAGCATAGAACCTGTGGTTCAGCTTCTCCCTCCGTTGCCTCTCAGCCTCCACATGGTTGATCGGGGTCTCCCGATGAACCATGGGTTTTCTGCCTCTCTTGTTCTTGGGAGACTCTTTCTTTACCGACGAATCTTCCGTCAGTAAAAATGGACAATCCGAGTCTGAGTGCTCGGAGTCCACATAAGAACATTGTTGGAGCAGAACTGATGAACCAAACTTTTGTTGCGCTAATTCTCTTTTGTTTCCTTTGTTCACTTGTAGTTGTTGTTGTTTGTTGTCCTGGAGGCATGACATGATGCCTATGTCGGCGAAGGAAATATTGTTGTTGTTATTGTTGTCGTCGAAGATTTTGTTGTTGTTGTTGTTGTTGTTGTTGTTGTTCATGATGATGGAATTTTGTGATGATGGAGAATCGAAGAGGGACTTGGCATGTTGCACGAGGCTCCAATCTTGTGGGATGGTGCTGTAGGAACCCATTTCGATGACACCGTTGGTTGTTGGGACGCAGATTAAGGTTTCTATACCGTGCACGTGCGCCTCTTTAGCCCTCTCGCAGTTGTAGAATTGAAGCTCTTCCTTGCTATTGAGCCAAAGCACCGAACCCAAGGCAAAGGCCTTACCGGGTAGTGAAGAAGTTGAAGAGTTCCCAATGGCGAAAGTTCGGGTCAGCGACATCACATAGAACCATTCGGCGTCGTTTAGGTTGGTGTCGGTGCCTGTGTCGTCGTTTATGAGGGACTGGATGCTCTTCATGAACTTCCTTCTATCGATGTGGGATTCCTCATCATGAGTTTGGTAGTGGTTGTGTGGGAGTGGTGCTTCTTGTTGTTGTTGGGGTTTTGGGGAAGTGGGGGTGTCTTTGGTGCCTTGGAAATGGCCTTCACCCCATGTGAGGTAGAGGTTGCCATTGTCATCGTTTGTGGCCTGCCAGAATATGGCATAGACCCACCAAGTGGGTTGGCTTTGGAGCAAGAATTGAAGGTTTTGCTGAAGGGTGATTGGTTGTGTTTGGGTGCTACTTTCTTGTGGGAGAGGCACAAAGGATGAGGATGATGAAGGTGAGATGATCAAGTCATCCATGGTTTTTGGGAAGTAAAGTAGTAAAGAGTGTGTGTGTGTGTGTGTGGAAGCTTGGTGAATTATTTCAGAGTGATAAGAGAACTAAAGAAGGGGTTGAGGAGAGTTGGCCGTTAATAGAAAAATGATGAAAAGGGGTGGAGGGGTGGGGGGGGGGGGGGTGGGATGGGGGTTATGTGTAAATTGTTGTTGTACGGATGAAGAGTCCTTTAAAGAGTAAGAGAAAAAGGGTGTCAATTAGGAAGGAGACATCAATAACAAAGAGAGAAGATTGGAGGAAAAAAATTTAGGGGGAGGTTAAGAGTTGAGACAATTAAAGGAAATAAGGGGTGAGTTATGGTTGGGGGGGAGGGTTCAAGATTATATACGGAGGAGCAGGTGGTGATGTGGGGGAGACAAAAGTGTGTTATATATTTGGTGGAAATAAAATTATGCGTCTAATATAGTTGATAATTAGTTAAATTTTTTAAACATTATATTTAGTTAATAAATTTTATTTTATAATAATAGTCACTTTAAAAAGTTAAATTAATTAAAAAATTAATATATCTATTTACTATAAGTCATGTGCATAGAAAATAACTCCTAGTTAGAGATATATTAGAAAAGCCTTGTGTCATAGGATTATTTATTACTGGTTATAGTATATTAACAAAAATGGTTGGAAAAAAAAAAAAGCTGGGGAGAATGGGGTCCAAATCAGCTTAATATTGCAGTCACTATTGGGCACCACAAGCACGTGAAGAGAAAGCGATAGGTCCAATAACGCATGGATATGTGGGATAGTAGAAGTGGCATGTGGGGTACACCAGTGTGGCCAGTTTTTACTTGATTAAATAAATCAATCGATGGGTGAATTTTTTTTCCACGGCATCGTGGGAAAATGATCATAAACAACGTTAATTACCCCGTTTGGCTTGCTAACTGTCACGTCGTTGTTTCATTTATCACTTTTTTGTAATAGTGCCATGGAAATAATTAAAAACAGGATGCGACTTCGATTATGCCAAGGCATCTTTCTTTCGTTTTTCTTTAATTCCCATGCTACAGATAAACTCGCATGAAAACCAAAAAATATATTGCGTGTTTATTAGAGTTAAACATTACTAGTATACATGCTAAACAGGGTTTAATTTTATTTTGTTTTTTAATTCTAGATTTGGTATAAAATAGAATATTAGCATGTGGAATAAAAGTGTCTATCAGGCCGTATGGTTTTTCCAGCTAGACGCCGAAATGTCCTATTTAGATCTCGAATTTGAGCACCAAATTCCAAGTAGAGACTGGCTGGAGATGTAATTAGTAAATAATAATAATAATAATAATAATAATAATAATAATGACCACGACGACAACAACAAAAAGACTTTTAAGTTTGACCTACCAGACCTGACAATAATAAAGATGTATGTTTGATTTCTATTCACCGCATTACGGATCTGAAAAAGATTTCTTCAGTACTTTTGTACCAGTGTAAATACTCTTTTAATGAGTGATGTTTAATTATATAATAAATTCTTCTAATGAAAAAATCATATAATAAATTCTTATTTTTATATTTTAATTAAATAGGAACGTGGCATTATCATAAAAATAAATGGAATGATATATGTCTATGCTCAAGAATATTATCTGATACGCAGGGGAATAAAAAAGGATATTCTATTGGATTTATTTTGATTTTAAGGAGCTTTTAGTGAAGTTAAAAGAAAAATGGAAAAGAGAATAGATAAATAGGGATAGAATTTTTGACCCAATACTAATAAATTTCTAATCATTTAGATTAAGAGTGATGTTATATGAGTTATAACTCATTTACCTATCAAATTTATTTTAATAAAAATAAGTTATGAATTTTATTTTGGGCTTGAACTTGAGTTGAACGTGTAACCCAGGCCCAAGGGACGACCATTGCATAAAGAACGTTTTTTTTAGGGGAACCTAAAAGAAAAAAATATGTTTTTCTTTAATTTGATGAGTTTATCGTTGGTTTAAGAAATATCTCACGTGATTTTAGATAAGAATGGAGATTAACTAAAATTCTTTTCAATATAGCAACTCCTGTTATAAAAAATAAGACTAAATAAAATAATGAAGAAGAAGAGAAAAAATAGTTTCATTGACAATCTCAAAGGTGCTTTATATGAAGCATTCAAAGGGTTATTTATAATTAAAAGAAGAGAGATATAATATCATATCAAATCAAAAAAGATTCTATCCAATCTAATCAAATCTTAACAGAATCAGCTAAATATATGGATATCCATAAATAAATAATATTTCATAATAACTCCAATATTTGAGTCTCTATTATTGTAAGTAGAGTAGTTTATAGCTAAAATGCACTTCAAATAGGACTATATAACTTTAATTTTATTTTGGAAAAATTGCAATTACCTCCATTGAGGTTTAACAAAATACAACTCATACCCCCTTTATTTTCAAATTTTACACATCGGGTCCATAATTTTTGAAAAATCTTATATTGACCTCCCCTACTAACATTAGTTCATAAGTAAGTTTAACTAAATAGTACACATATACATCATATGCTTTTTAATAGCATTGTTATAAATATTAAATATTGCTATAACTATTGAATGATCATGTTATCCTTTTATTAAGTGATAAAAATACACTATCTTTCCATTTGCCCTTCTCCTAGCATGGGAAGAGATAGTGCTTTTATCACTTGATAAAATAATAATGTGGTCATTTAATAGTTATATAAATCTTTAATATTTACAATAATACTATTAAATTTCATGTATTGTGCACCTGTATACTATAACATCATAGTCACTAATGAATTAATGTTAATAGAGAATGTCGATGTAGGATTTTTCAAAACTTAAGGACTTGTCGTGCAAATTTTGAAAATAGAAAAGATATGAGTTGCATTTTGCTAAATCTCAAGAGTGGTGAGTGTAATTTTTTTAAAATTATCAATAAGTTGTTGAACAAGCGGTAAACAACTTAGTCCCATGTAAATATTGGGAAATTCACTTAATCAATGGCAAGCAGCTGTAAATGCTCCATCATTTGGAATTACAAGACCAACATCTCTTATAATTTTATTGTAACGAAAAAATATTTACATTTTTTAGTGTTTTAATTATTATAATATAGAGTAAATAACACAAATCATCTTTAAGGTTTAGTTAAATTACACTCCCCTCCATTTTTATTTAAAATTGCACTCCACCCCACTTATTATAATTATATAATTATTAATATTATTAATTTATTTCTAATTATTATTAATTATTATAATAATAAGTAAAAATAATAAAATTTTACACTATAAGCTCTCTCTTCCTCTCTAAAATATAAACTCATAAATATATCCTTTCATTTGAAATGCGTGATAGTATAAGATCTAATAGAATAATACTTAATAGTATAAGGTCTGATCATAGTATTCAACCTGTTAAAATTTAAATAGTATATATTGTTTAATGAGACGATATTATATAAGATATTACATTATATGAAATACATAATTATCCCATCACTGTTATGGAAATCTTCTATCCCTAAATAATGTCTCATTCTTTGTTCTTTAATCATTTATTAACACGTTAAAATATAAGAATCAAAATATATTTAAAAATTTATACAATACATATTTCTCATGTGTTAATAAATTATTCGGGGACAATGAAGGGTACACTATTTGGAGATAGACGATTTTTATCTCCTCTCACTATTATAAATAATTCTAATCTTAAGTGAATATTTAGCAAAAATTATAAAATTAATAAAATAAAAATATTTATTTATTAATTATTTATAAATTTTTAAAAAATATTATTATCTAAAGACTTTTTTATTTGTGTCTATAGTTATTATGAATCATTATTAATTTTTATTCAAAATTATAATTTATATTGATTTAATTTATTATTTGCTTTAATTTTAATAATTATTTTATTAATTTAATGAAATATAAAAATAAAAAATTATATAATAATATATTTTAAAAGATATTTGAATAGTTTTAACTTGTACTTTTCATCATATACTATATAAAACAAAATAAAATTATATTAAAATAATATTTTTTATTAATTATTTTTAAGAGTTTAATTTTTATACATTAACTGTGTAAGACTTTTTTATATAATTATTCAATTAAATGATTCCACTTGTTTGACTAATAGGTATGAGACTTAACTATTTTTGCTAGTAATACAAGAGTTGATGATAGTTTATCACATCAGCACATAGAAATTTAATTGGAGTGGAGTGTATTTTTGAGGAAGAATAAGGTAAAGTACAATTTAAACAAATTTTAAGGATGATTTATGCTGTTTATTCTTCAATACAATTAGTCAGTCAATTGATTGATATTGTTTGGTGATGACCTTTTTTGAGGGACCTCTAATTATTTTAAAAGAAGGAAGTTGCCCTTTCTTTTTCTGCGTTTCGTTCGTATCCTTTTCATATGAAATTAATCTTTACTTCATACTTAAAATATTGAGTTATCTTTTCAGAATAAATTGTTTTGAAAATGATTGCTAAATAACGTTGGACACTTCCAATTACAGAAACCGAATTAGTTAATCCTTCCTTTATCATCCTCTTTCAAAGGTTAGTAACGTACTATACTACCATCCTAAGATGATTTTCCTCACTTTGAACATCGGTTAGAATTGCATGAGCGTGGAAGTCAGCGTTAGAAGGTCGAATTATTGAATGAGTTTCGTGGATAATAGGCTAAGTGGTGGATATATATATATATAATATAGATTTTGCCACTAAGCACTCTAAAGACACCAATTAAGAAATAAAAAAATAAAAAAAATGTAAAAAAATGTTAGACAACTACAAATATTATCAGAATTTTATTCGTCGAATGATATAATATAATTGTTAGCTTTTAAATGAATAATTGAGTCACATCACTTAATTTTATTCAACAATTATTATATTTTTTAAATTTTTTTTGAATGTGTAACATTAATAAAAATAAGAAATTTTAATTCGAAAGTAAGATTTCTAATACACTGAATACATTCAAAGAATTCTTTTTTCTTATTGCTTAAGTAGCTGGTACATTTAGAACATCGTTTGGACAATAACATATATATAATATTTATATGTTGGTATGGTATGATGACTCGAGTCTTGAGTGTTAATGGTTTTTGCCTCTTTACGAACGTACGTATTTGTTTAGACATTCAGAAAGTCAAAACCACAATGTAAAAGGCGGAAGAGTTTCAATTTTATTTCAATAAAGTAGATAAAATTATGTTAAATTATAGCTTAAGATATTTCTAAATAAAAGTAAACAAAATTATTTTTTCATTAGTTGACCATTTATTGCCAAAGGATAGGATTTTCTTTGTGTTAGATTAAAATTATATCTTAATATATTTTGAGTTAATATAGATTGATTTAGGTTTATCTTTTATTGGTTTAGATTGATATTAGTTTAATTTTTATTATTTTATTTTGATTTGGTATTGATTTATTGCATTTAATATTCTAGGCTTTTAAATAGATTTTTTTTGTAATAAATAACATCACAAAAACATAAAATTTATCCACTTTTTTTTTGTGTTTCTATTTTCTATCATGCCTTCTAACATGGTACTAGCTAGAGCTTTGGTTCGCGACATGGAGAAATCTGATAGCAGCGAAAGAAAGTGGGGTATCATGACTCTAATGCCTTATTAGAAGGCATAATGAAAAATAGAAATACAAAGAGAAAGAGTGAATAAACTGTGTATTTATATATGCAATATTATCTATTACAAATTCAGAAATATTAAATGCAATAAATCAATACTAAATCAAGATATAATGATAAAAATTAAACTAAATCAATACACAATATACCTAATAAATCTAAATTAATCTAAATATATCTCATTCCCATCTTTTTTTTTTCTGTCAACTCTTCACATTTTTCATTATGCTCCCCCCCCCCCCCAACTTTTCATATCTGCAAATCAAAAGAAAATAAAGTAAAAATAGAAAACGGGAAATGTGTAATGCTTTAGTGTTGTTATTATTTTTTATTGTGTTTGAAAAAGAGCTCAAAATTTATTAAAGAAATAAAAAAACTTGACATTTGAAAAAGAAATATAATTTTGTATTTACATTAAATTTTATAATTTTTATGAATTTTATATTTTATCAGATTTTAACAAATAATAACAATTTTATTTTTTATTATATACGAAATAATCTGACTCTGTTTAATCTATTAAATCTACATTGCAAGTAGAATATTTCTCACTTGAATTTTTTTCTACTATTCCATTATATTGCTTCCTTACAACATTTAGGCTAAATGACTAAAGTCTCAAACTTGATATTTCTCTAAATATTTTTTTATTTAATTTCTTAATGCTAACTAATAACATGTATGACAGTGGAAAGTCATTCTCTTTGTGTCACACTTAGGCTGAGTGACTGAAGTTTCGAACTTGATATCTCTAATTTTTTATTTAACGTATTAATGCTAATTATCAACTTGATGTGTCTCAAACCCTTTTTTATTTTCTTATTTATATTGTCTATTTTCTATCTCAATTTTTTGTTTTTAAATTTTTTATCGTACTTTTTTCATATTTCTAACTGTTGGAATAATTGAACTATTTCTCTTTAATTACTTATTTTTTTACTGTCCATTTTCTTTATCAATTCCCTATTTTGAATTTTCTATCATATTTTTCTTATTTCTAGCTATTGGAGTAGGTTACTAATTTTTTTCATATAATAATGTTTTTCCGTATTTTCTTGCTTCCATCTTCTCTATTGTATGTTATCATCAATATTTTGAGATAACAAAATGGTAAATTTTGATTTTATGTATTTGAAATACGAAGATTGACTCAATGCCGTATTGTATTAAATAATATATTTTACTATTTTAGCTAGATAATTATATTCACAAGCAAAAATCTATAAAGAAAAATAAATAATTTAATAAAAATAATAATTCATTTAATTATTTATCTAGACATTAAGAAGTAGATAATATTATTTAAATAGTATTCATTTGGAACATGAAAACATAATTGAATTATTATTATTATTATTCAATTATTTCAATTCTTTTCTTAGTTTTTGTTATATGCAATTGTAATCTGTATTGAATGATATTTATTGGATTTATATATTAGCTAATAATAATTTTATTTTAATAAAATATAAAATTAACACATACGTAATGCTTTATGTACCAATAAAAAACAAATAATACTTTTTTTTTGAATTCTCTATTTTAGATTTATTATCAATTTCATTTAAGTACTATGAACTACCAGTGAAAAGCTCGGGTACTAGAACTAGTGTTAAATGATATCGATATCGTTCATTGTCTTAAGCAAGAGCTTCAGAAAGTTGTAAATAATGGATAGGAATATTGTTTCTTGAGGGGAATTAATTGATTACTTCATAATGATCGCATTGGTCATCGAACTATCACAGAATAAAATAACAGAGCGTTGAAAGAAAAAAATGAGATTCTTATCATAGTTTCGTATGAGAGGGAAAAAAAATAGTATATTGAATGGAAGATGGCACTTCAAACACTATAAGTTGCTTCACTTAGAGAAGGAAGAAAAAAAGAGTATAAGTACATCAAGCATCTCAACACGTCGCAATAAGGTTTTTCTCATTAAGTCAAAACATCAATATGATTCTTCTTCATTTTTTTGGGTGAAATCAATATAATTCTTCATCGTATACAATTGGAAATTATTATATATTATTTAATTATGAAACTTCCGAGGCCAAGTCAGACAAAATCTTTCCAATAGATTGAGATAATCTTGTCCCAGCTGTTTTGTTTTATTTCCTCTTTTTGAGATACTTTGATTGGAGCGTGCAGTAACGCTCAATCTATTAAGATACGAGAACTAATATATCATGACGGATTAATTTAAATAATAAAAAATGTTTACATTTCCGACGTTGCCGATTTCTAATAAATTTTAATAGATGTATATTTTTTTAATAATTAACTAATTACTTAAGCAAATGTTATAATAATCCTAACGCAAATCACGTGAAGGTGAAAGCAATATTTTTTATCGATTAATCGTGAAGGTGAAAGCGTGTGCAGCATTATTATTAGAACAATGCTTAAGCCCAAGTTAAACATATTATATGCTTGCTTCTCCTACTATTCATAGTATGAAATTCTCAGTGATTTTTTAAACCGTAATGCCTTGCCTTGCTGACTGATTACTCCTTTTGTTAATTTAATGTTTTAATATCAATTTGATGTAACATAAATGATAAATATTCTATTTCTAACACGTGTAATTATATGCTCAGACTTTCTTTTAAGAA
The DNA here is from genome assembly GCA_031216125.1 of Dalbergia cochinchinensis. Lineage (NCBI taxonomy): Eukaryota > Viridiplantae > Streptophyta > Magnoliopsida > Fabales > Fabaceae > Dalbergia > Dalbergia cochinchinensis. The sequence continues at coordinate 68,198,184 of CM062375.1, read as the reverse complement.
GTGCGAGTGCCTTTGCTTAAATTAAGCTAAGTATTTATATAGAAACGCAATGTGTATAATAACAGCAATATTTTAAACAACTAACTGTGGTGTTGTCACGTTAAACCGATTTAGCAAGTGGGTTTATAGTATATGAGTTGATTTGATTTCACAAGAAAATATATTTATTTTGTGGGTTTTTTTTTTACCCCTGTAAAATTGAAGATTATCATCTATTTTTAGTTATTTATAATTAAAGGTATGCCACATTACAGAAATGAAAAATTCAATCACAATCATTTTGAAAGTAAAAATGGTACCTATGGATGAAAAACCTTATTTTGTTAGACAAATTGAAAGAGTTCCAATTTCAAGGTATCAAGAGGAATCACAAAATGATTTTTGGGCCATTTGGGTGTTTTTTAGGCCGACAATACCTTTTAATCACGTTGCAATTATAGAACCCCAATAATTTAATGGGCCAGGTAGCTTCTACTAGAGGGAAAAAAAGAAAAGCAAATTTAATCGAATCAGAAATCTGACCCCCCAAAAAAGGCAAAAAATCCTGACCAAACACGATAAATACAGAGGAAATAAAATGAAAGTTTGATCCAATTAGATGATTGACACAAAAAAAAAAAAAAAATCACTTAGAAACAGAATTAACTATAATGACACGATTATCATTTAAGAAATCTTGAGAATATCTGTTACAGTTCCATTATTTGCCATAAAAACCGGCACTGACACGATTATCATTTAAGGGACTTATGATTTTGCTGTTGCGTAAGCTCTATTATGTTTTTGGTACATATCATAGAATATTTTAATCCTATATTCCTACCCCGAACGCACTTTGTGAAGAAATATTATTTTATTGCTCTATACATGCATGGCATAGATGTTGCAGCACTTTCATGCTTTGCTTTTCTCTTATTGCACCTAATTGAGCCCATCTTTGCTTCTTTTTAATCAAATCAACTTCATCTCACAAACATGAAAAGCACATTAAAAAAAATTAAAGTTGAATATTTGAAAAGCATATTAGTTAAGTTTATCTAAGGCAGGTGTATTCTATGATTCTATCCAGAAAAAAAAAAGGAATAAGAAGACACCTGTGGCAGGTGTATCAGTCAGATGGATACATAATTCCAATTCACAGCAACATTTCACTTTTTCCAAGTTTATGTTATATGTGTCTTGTGAGTTGCTTTAATTGTGAAATAAAAATTTAGTGCATCCGTTAATTGTACACGTAAAACAAAGAAGTATGTTATTTAATTAGAAAATATTTTCCAAATGAGCTAGGCTTATTAATATTTTATAGTGTAATCATTAGCAGAAATTATGGAATTATTAGATAAAATAACGTATTATCTGATGATTTTAACCATAATTAAATACCCAAATTAATTCCTAATAATTTCATTGATGGATAAGTTAGTTTCTGATAAAAAAAATATTAGTATTAAGAGCTCTTACAATTATAGAAATAGGACACTATAGGTCCATGATAATTTTATTAATAGATAAATTGATCCTTGACAATAAAAAATTAGTGATAATGTCCCTCACAATTGTAAAAGTACGGCATATAGGTCATTAACTCACCTACAACCTGTTAAATGCTGATGTGGACTTTAATTATTACTCTATGTGGCATTCACTAATTCCAATCAACACTAACTAAAACACATCCTTTTATTTTTTTTGTTTTTTAAAACTTTTTTTTTCAAACGTTTCAATATTTTATCATACTCATTATCACGAAAGAAATCTATGGCATCGAGCTTGTTGTTCTAAGAAACGATTTAGATTTGAAATTAGATGCCTTAAACTTTATCACCACCTTATTTTGAGGCATTATGGTACGAATATCATAAATTCATAATAATTTTTCCAAAATAGTTATTTGCTAGGGCACATTGATTGTATTTTACAAAACAACCCAACATCATTATGCTTGGTATGAGATGCTCTTTTAAATTTTGGAATATTTAGTAAGAGATTTACAAAAACGAAATGATGTATTTTAGTAAATTGATGATGATTGGGATTAATAAATACCACATAGACCAATGATTAAACTCCATCTTAGCATTTAGTAGGTTGCAACTAAGTGGAGAATCTATAATGTCCTATTTTTGTAATTATGAGAGACCTCAACACGTTCTTTTTTTTAGGGATCAATTTGTCAATCAATAAAATTATTAGGGATTTATAGTGTCCTATTTTTATAATTGTGAAGGACCTTAATACTGATATTTTTTGTTAGGGACCAATTTGTCTATCAATGAAATTGTCAGAAACCTATAATATTCTATTTTTATAATTATGAGGGATCTTAACACTAATATTTTTTTGTCAAGAACCAATTTAGATATTTATTCTTTTTAACAATTTATTTCTAGTAGGAAATTTTGGCTCTATGATACTTTTCATAGAATAAATAAAAAATTATTCCACAAAGAAAAGCGACTTTATTTTTATTATTATTTATTTTATTAAATGCCAGCATGATTATTATAATTCACATAACCCACTATCTGTTCAAAAGTTGCCAAGCCTACAGGGCATTCGGAAAACAAATATTAATTTGATCCATCTTAATTCTCCTGTTACCAGCAATCTGCTCTAATTTGTCATCATCCAAACATTGGGGATTGTTTTTGTTCTCCTTTGTCTGTGCATACAAGAGGTTTTTTTTCTTTCTTTATTTGACATTATTTAATTTGCAATTACTATTAAAATTTGATACCCGACATATTATCTTATTGCATAGATCAATTATTGGCTAGCCAAATTAAAATAGCTGGATCGATGAGGTCAGCTGCTGCATTTTTTTTAATCAATTTGGACAATTGTCTAATACACTTGCTATTCGCACGATTATATAGTTGACCAAAGTAACATTTGATAACTCCTTTATAGTTATATTTTTCTTTTGTTTTCTTCAAATTTTTAGCTTGCTGATACTTAGTTTTAGTATTTTTTTTTATGTCTTTTAACATTTTTTGATTCAAGTTCTTGTATGATTACACTTAAATTTAATCTGAAATTCTAGTGGTGTTTCTATTGATTTTGTAGTTTTTTTTAAGAAGATTTAAGGACGTAATGGAGTTAGAAGTACAAAGGAGTAAAAATTGGAGTTGAAGGTATTTTAGAACCCAAGCTAGAGCAAAGAAATCTATGCTAGAGCATAAGTCCAAAACTAAGGCCATGCTCCAGCATGTATTGCTTTCAGAGTTATGATCTTCTCACTTAAGTTACGCTCCAGCATAGCCATAGCCACACTCCAACGTGGGTGTGCAAACCTGACATGTGGACTGAGCCCTTTGTATTGATTCTAGCAACCATGATTGATACAAAAATCTAGGAGCTAGCACGAAATTTGAGGCAGCTACTACATCATTAACATCAAAATTGAGGAATAGAGGCTAAAGCATTACAAGAACAAAAGTATTGAAGCTAGAAGAACTTGAGGAGGAGACTTTTCTTGGATTATTCTTCAATGACTTGTGTATTTTCTTTACTTAGGTATTCTTGTTATTCTGTTTTCCTTTCTATTAATTTTGTTTCATTTCTCATGATTTATAATTAAACCCTCTTTGCTAAGGATGATTTATGGAGTCTACATGATTGATATTATGCTAATGTGAATGTATTTATGTCTTGTTTTTATTTGAAGGTGAGCATTGCATTTACATTTATTTATCTTGAATTACTTGATCACCAATTTATAATTTTAGGGGTTTTTGCGAATTTGAGAAAATGAGTAAGAGTCATGCCTATGAATAGAATACTATGAATTGAATGACACCCAGAGATAGGCAAATATTATTCATGTGGTACTTAATGATTTGAAAACTAAATCATTCTAGTTGGAATTAAGCAAGCTAAGAGATTAGGCATTTAATCCTAATTGATGACTAACATTTGATAATCTTGAGAAAGACTTTTAATGAACATAGAGATCCTGCCATCACTTAGTAGAATTTGAACAAAGCATATTGGAGTTTATATTGCATATTATTTACACATAGTTGAAATAAATTGTCCTAGCACTTTATTCCATCAACTTTCATATCTCATTTACATCATTTTAGCACTTTAGCCTTTAAACTCTCTTTGATTTCTTTTCAATTGTTCAACTTGTCATCTAATTAACTAGAATCGATATTAATTATGCTTGCGAGTACAACTACTTTCTCTTTTACTCTATTACTTGATAACCTAGTATACTTGCTATTGTCACTCTCTTTTGGGAGTAATCAACATTTCTACTATATTTAATTCTTAGAGAAAGATTACTTATAGAATAAAATTAAAGGACATTTTATTTCATATTTTTTTATATATGTTAAATGTTTAACATTGTTGGTGTTAATTTTTTATATTATTAACCAAGTATATATTATTAGTATACCTGTTAAAAACAATTACTATAAGAGCATGTTTTGTTGGGTGGTAAAAATTTATCTATGAAAATTTTATCCATTTTTACCCTTAACCTAAGGGTAGATGAGTTTGGGAAGGTTTTTGGGTTTGACCCATTCATTCAATTAGTGGATTAGATTGAGCAAATTTTATCTTTTGACCTAAGGCGACCTAACCCAACCCATTCATGAGTGGGTTGGGTTAGGTTGAACCCGTGGATCCAATATTACTGTAAAGAAAATTCCTGCTAATATATATAATTAATACTCATTTTCTAAAAATTATGATAAGTCTCAACATATTTAAATTGAAAAGAGCATATATAACATGGGCCAATTGGAATATTGGAGGGACAAAACATGTTGTTTTGACCAGAACAATGGAGGTTGGTAACTTATTACTCATTTACTCATTGGACCAACTGTATCTTACCTTGAAATTTTTTTTTTATAGAAGACATGCTGCAAAAACTACGAACAGGATAATTGGTGGGTTGGGTTGGGTTGGGTTATGTGTATTGAAAATTTGTAAACTTACAACCAACCCATAATTTTTGGGTTGATTTGGGTCAAAACCCATGGGTTTGCGGGTTGGCCCAACTCAACAGACAACCTTGCCATAACTAACACGAGTCTATTTTGTTGGAAAGCAAAAATAGGGAAAAAATTTCATCGATGAATTTCATGTGTAATTTTACACATGGAACTCGCCTATAAATTCTTTTTCACATTTTTATCCTTAAACAAAACACACCTTAGGTAAATATAATATATGATTAATTGATGATAAAAAAATATGCTCATTTATGAAAAATTTCTCCTTTAGTTTTATCACTCAACCAAACACACCCTAAGAGTTAAATATAATTTATGATTTATTAACTATAAGAACTTCAGACTAATATTCTTTATCAAATAGATAAAATCCTTCTAATATGTCTTGCATAGTTTGATTCTTTGATACATTGCATCAAATCTTAGACTAAGCAAAACATTGCTATGCCAAAAATTTGTCTTAGGAAGAGGGTGGGTAGTGAATGAGCTGGTTTTCTAATTTCAAAAAATAGTTCATAAAAATCTAAGAAAAGATTGAAGAAAAGGGATACATATCAAGAAATATTGTGCACATAATAGAGATCAATCATTTCCAAAATTAATAGCAACTATAAGTTATAAACACACTAATCATAATGAACATGTTTGAAGAAAATTCTTCATGTAAGCACCTAGAACTTATTCCCCTCTCCCCTCTCTCCCTATATATATACACATTTCTTTAAATGTCTCATGAATTACTCAAGCTTTTGTGGTTTGAATCGTTCTTCTTCTTAAGCAAAAGTTAGTGTTTTCGGTTTAATGGACAAGAAAAAGAAAAAATAGAGATTTACCCTATAAAAAAATTCTCATGTCATGAACTTACATTTTTTCTAAAACAACAAGCATCGGTTACAATTGAAACTATGGTAAACACTATCTACTATATATGTTGGTTAATATTTACTACATTGCCAAGACTTGTTGGCTTCTTAATTAGTTGGCTTACTCAATTGAAACAAAGGATGCCTGCATAGCTTGTGCACCCCTTTTTCTCAATCTTAGCCAATGTTCACTATCATATGATCTAAATTTGTGACTAAAACTATTTTCTAAAGGACTAGCATTATATCTAGAGTGTGTTATTCCACTTGAAATAGATTTGAATCCTCTATCTCCATTTCCTTTTTCCTTTTCTTCTAATTTCCATAGCTTTTCACCACTCCATTCTATTCTTCCTAATGTTGAAGTCCTTGAGAATCTACTTTTTGTTGGTGCCTTTCTGTCACAAGCATCCTCATCATCAATTTGCTCACCGAATTCAACCCTTTTGAAATTGAAAGGAGGGGGATCATAAGGATAATTTTTGCATGATGGAATAAGCAATTTAGCCCTGGCAATTATTGATTCCTATATTTCTTGGAGGGTCTTTAGAATCAATATTTGAGGAAGTTCATGACTTGCACTGCATGAATTAATACAATCTAAGGGTCTTCCATCTGCATATAGCACAAGGAAACCAACATTTAATCATAAGCTTATCAATAAATATATAGGATGAACTACCATAATTTGAACCAAAAATTTATACATCAATCCTCAAGTGTCCCAAAATGATGTCTAGAACTTGGGTTCAAAAAACATTCATGAATAATATGTACATAACCCTTCACTTGTTAGTACATCAAGGGGTCAGCAATTGTTAATTAATGCTCCTTATTGTACAATGCAAATTAAAAAAATAAAATTGGATGTCAAAAACCAATTCAATTTTATTTTTGTTATTATCATTGCTTCTAAATTATATATGATACACTAATTCTTCAAAATAGTCAACCTACCTACACACTATATATATACTCGCATTACGTACTTTACTGATACTTTTAGGTACTCTTAGTTATAATTTGCATGTTTTTAATTTGATGTATGTCATATTTCTATCATACTAGTGTCATAATAGATACTCATACCAATATTCATGTAACATAACCCTTAAAGATAAGACTTTCTAAGAGTTAAATTTGAGCAGAAAAATTGGTCCAGACATAACCAACCAGGGAACATATTGAAAATATATATGAAATTTAGTTGTTCAACACAAAAAACTTTGCAAGTGAGCCAAATTAAACTGAGTTTTAGGAATAAAAAACTAGAAAGATCTCATGTAATAAAACAATGTAAATCTGTGCAACAACCTAGTGTTAACTTAACTAACTTGTGTCATGCTGGGGGGAAAAACCATAGCAACATTGCGTGCATTTATCTTGTTGAACTGTTCATTTTCAACAACATTTACCATCAAGTTGACAGCCTAATCAATAAGTGCTGCTTCTATTGAAGGAAGCAACTTCACCAAATTAGTACAATCCTCTTCTGTGTTGCAGTGCATCACTTGCTCTGGGGTGAGAGAATCTAGTACCCAGTTGGAAGCTTTCTAAACCAAGCCTGCAAGGCATGAAGAAGAATATAAGAAAAATGGGAAGAGGGCTTCACAACTTCAGCTGTGCTTGTTTGATATATACATACATACATATATATATATATATATATATATATATATATATATATATATATATATATATATTGTTAATGATTAGTCTTAATTAGTTACAATTTACCTAATTAGATATTAGTTAATTACTCTACCATTTTATATGCAAGCCATACTATTGGCTTGATGGAATCACCTTTCTCATTTTCTTCGATCAAATTAGAATTTTCTAATTCATATATTTTTTTTCTCTCTTTTCCATGCTCTACCATGAATTTCAACAAATTCATAATTAATAACAACATTTGATATTGTTGTGAAATGGCGGGCAAAAAAATGCATAAACAAAATAACGCAAAAATAAGTATGCAGAAGCATAAAATAAATGACATTAGAAATTTACATGATTCGGCTTAAACCCATGTCCACGGGCAAAGACAATAACCAAATATTTCACTATAGAAATATAATGAAAATACAAAAAGTGGACACACTCTACTCAACCCAAATCCCAAATACACCAGAATACCTCACAGTATTATTCTCACTAGTATATACTCTTATCTCACAAAAGAGAAGAGCTCATAAGGAATAGATAATTATACTCTATCACTAAAAGAAGGAGAGGATTTAGTTTTCTCTGTCGATGATTTTGAACATCAAGATCACACCTTCATATAGGCTTTAGAACAACAAATGATGCCATACAAAATTTAATGAAATCGGTGCTTCCTACCTGCTATGATCATCCAACTTTGACAACTTCTCTTTCAATTTAATATGGAAACATCGAAAAAAGGACATTGCATGTGAGCTTGGGCATTTCATCCACTTTGATTTGACAAAAGGTGTGTAAAAGTCAAACTACACTTCGAATATATTTTTTGCTACACTGAAAATATATAGTTTGGACTTTTTGTCCATAGGCATTATGCACTCTATGGATATCTCATTATTGTCTTAATTTAGTAGTTTATAAGAAAGAATGCCATGATAATGTACACTAATCAATAATGAGTTGTAGAAAGTTCCAATTAGCCACTCTTAATGATGGATGGAACTATTACTTCAATCACTTTTATTTTGGCAAACCATGTCAAAAAGTCAAGGCTTTGTTTGAGTTCCTTTTCCAAATAATTTACAAAATATACACCTAAGTAAGAGACTTTGGAAAGCTATCAAATATAATATTTTTCCAAATGCTTGTAAGATTCAATAAGAAATTGCATACTACTTTGAGCATAAAAACTGTTAAATGAAAATCAAAGTAGTAGACTTAAAGCTATAGAAAAATTGAATTAGGCATCTTAGTAATACTTTCATCAAACCAAATAAACAATGACCATCAATTCCATGTGGCACTAAGCCTTTGTTTAACTACTCTCAAACAAACTCTTCTTGGCTATTCTCAACATTAGTACAAAATATTCCTTTTTTCTTTACACATGAAAAGCATGAAATTAGACCTCAAAGAGTAATGTATAACTAGAGTGTAGTCAAATAATTTTTAACAAATAGATCATATTTTAAGGCCTCCATCCAAATAGAACTGCTTTTGCATCATTAGCAGAATTATTGGGACACTATTCCCTTTCTCATCATAAGAGCATTGCATGGGTTTTGCAAAAACTTCAAACACCTTTGCACTGCATAAATTAAAAGAAGGTATTAGAATTCAAGCAGCCAGAGATAGGAAAAGAGGATATTTACTAGTTCAATATCCTATGAACAAATGTAGAAAAAAAGATATTCACCAACAACACCACAAACACCAATCAAAGACCCTTTGTAAATTGTATTAGCTAAGCAACCAACCAAAAAATCCTAACTCAATTTTTCCCTTTTTCCTTAGTTGTAAAATATAAAGATAAAACCTTACATGTTATTTTCAATCAATACATCCCATTCTTATAAGCCAATAACAAAAACAACAACTACGATAACAATGTTTTGTCTTATTAAGTGAGGTCAGTTATGTTACGACCTGACTTGGATTGTGATCGGCACGTGAGAAATCTCATTCTCACGTAATCCTCGTGACCTGTGTACCTTTTCTATATCGTTTCTATATCCATAATTCATATAGAAAATCCATTTAAAACATAATTCTATTTTCTGTATACAAATTACCTGTTTATTGTAATCAAGATAATCATAATGGAACTTTCATAATCAACATCTAAAATATGAAGTCATGATATTATCTATAAATGTTTACATATCAACTAATTTCATTCAAATATCGATAATGTCCCAATCTTTAAATACAAATCACAATGTAATCAAATTATGCAAAATAGGATCTTAATTGTCCCTGGAGAGCAGCATCCCTGGTGGACTGATCTAAATCAAGGATAATTTGCCCCTGGCGGGTCTTGGTATACCAAGGTTAACGATATAGCTATCGTTAACTCGTAGCTCTATTCTTCTTAGTAATTCCTATTCTAAACTAGTCATTTTCACTGCATTTCATAAGGTCTTTTATCCTAGGATTCAAAAGCTCAATCACATAAAAGAAATAGTTCTTAAAATCATATCATCATTATATCATCTCTAAACAATCATAATCAAAATCCAGTTCTTTATAAACCCATTTTATCAACAATGGTCCCACAATTTTATGCAAAACATATAGTTCATACCATTTGAAAACTACATTCTTATAAGCTTGATAAATCAATAAAAATCTCTAACATCTTCACAGAAATATCTAAAATCATGATATAAGCTATATTTTCATGAAAATAGCTGTAATGCATAACATAGAAGTCACAGATGTAAACCCACTCATCTGGAAGGGTGGAATACACAGGTTTGACACAAACAGAACCATGGAAGGTAGGAATAGTACCAGTATTTGACATAACAACCATAATACACTAGATTAACCTCTAATGATCACTAAAGAGGTCAAATCTGTGCTTAGCATATTAAGAGAACTTCATTCCCTTTGACAACATGAAGAACCACCTTACCACCCTAAGAATAAGGAGAGATTGAAGGAAAAAGGAAGTAAAAACAATGAATCAACTTACCTTGAGCTTGAAAGATAAAAGATTTAGATTAGATTTGAGAGAAAATGGGGTTTTGGAGTGAGAATAGGGTAAAGAGGCGAGGGTTTTTGTTTTTAGGGTGAAAGGGGGTGTGTGTGTCTAGTCCCCAAAAAGGGTTTTTTTTTTTTATAAAAGTTTGAGTGCTGGTTTTCCTATTCTGAACCGTCATAACCCTCTGTGACCGCTGCGATGCTTATTCAAGGGCTGCAGTGCTCTCTAGAGAGATTTTTCTTAAATCCTTAAGCTATAATTCAGGTTAGGCTTACCACTAATACGAGTAGATCCCAAGGAACCCTATGGTGGTCCTGAATTTATCTAAGGACGTGTATTGCTCAAAACTTTCCTAGAGAACAGTACACCTAGGGTATTATAAGTTAAATGGATTAGATGACTAGTATTTTATCATACATCATGTCGACCGATAAACTACCAAAATCTAGATATTTCTTAATAATTTTGTCCGTAGTTATTCTTGGTTTCCTTCTTCACTATCAAATCCCTAATGCATGCACCTACAGTCACTGAAACCGTGAAGCCCCTACTTTCCCTTTCACCACCACCGCCAACCTAGCCACTGTCACCCTTTGCGTAGTCGTATCGCGCTGAATGTAGCAGATGGGCTCGCCACCGTGTGCTTGCCAGCTTCTTCCTCTTTTTCCTTTGCTTGTGCCGTCACCCCGACCAAACCCAATAGAACCCTGACTCCGCTTTTGTTTGAGAAGAATCCCCTTCTCTTTACCTATTTCACAGTTTTTGGAACTTTAGTGTTTGTTTTGGGTTTTTATAGGCTTGATTTTTTTAGTTGAAATATATTTTGAAACAATCTTGGGTTGCAATTTTTTTTAAAAAAAATAATAACAACCTGATGTCTTTTTCTTGTTTTGTCTGAAACTAATGTCTTTTGTGGGTTTCTTTTTTGTGGTTGAATCATATCTTGAACTTTAAAAGAAAAATGTTTATTTGCTGGTTATAATGCAATCCTTCTTATTTGTGATATAAAAAAAAGAAATTACTAGTTTGTTTGTCTTGTCTATCAATTTGTTTTTTTTTCCTTTTATATTATAATTAGAGCTTATTGCAAAAATAAAAAAATTCTTTTCTTTTCAATCAAAATAAACTTATCTTCTTTTCAATCAAAATATAAAAAAAAATATTTTTTAATTTTTTTAATTTTTATCTATGTAGTGATTAATAATAATGATTGAGTAGCAAATGTTATCTTTACCATTGTTGAATTATAAGGGTTTATTGAGTAGCTATGTGCTAACTTAAATCCTATGTGGATTTTGTTTTCAAAGAAAAATGCTTCTAAAAAATGTTTTCATTAATTAATTAAAATCCACCAACACAAAATATTTTATAGAAAACTACGTGGTTTTGAGTTCCTTATTGTACCAGAGGAAACGTAGGAGTATGCATTTTCTATCAAGCCAAACTTTAAATTTTCACAATTTTGTCTTCAATTTTTGTTATCATACTTTCTCAACTTGTAAATATTTTAATTTGTTTTTTTATTTATTTGTAAATATTATATTTTTTTTATCTTTTCGGGTAAATTTTATATGTTTTTAAGTTATTCTAATTGCACAATTAACTTTTGGATAACCGTTTTAGGACGGATGTAATAGGGATGCTGTGGAGTTTAGTCTCCACCTTTCCCTATACATAAACAAACTTCCGAATCTAACCCTATTTTAGCAAATTGGTTTAAAATATCAATTTTTTTGTAAAAAAGGTTTTCCCAATAACTTTCCTTAATAAACCTTGGTAGTGACTCCATGAAATATATTTTCAATGTTTTTCGCCTTCTCATTGCAATCCCAGTCATGACACTAATTGAGGCAATTAATATTGGTGGGAAAGGAAAAAAAAAGATGCATATAATTCTAAGCAAATTATAAAAATGACACACAATCTGATCCAAATAAAATGACCTCAAAAAAATTGAACCTTCAGTCTTTATTCAACTACCTAGTTTCATGTTTTATCATGTTAATTAGAACAAAACAAAAGGGAGACTAATTGACCTAGCACTAGGCACCTTGCTAGGATCCTTTAGCTTAAGCTCTGGGGGCAAGCCCAAGAAGCCATTGAACCTGTCAAAGGTGACATGGGACGCGTAGTGCACCTTGGTTGGCCAGCTGATATCCAATGTGGAAACATCCTCATCATCGCTCTCTATACTGCAAGTCACTAAGGACTTCTTAAGAGTAGCCACAACAGTGTCCAATACTACAAACTGTTACTGATTCTTGGATTGGATTCTATGACTATGACCATGCCTGTCACAACCCGACTTGGGCACATGACCGGCACGTGAAGAATCCTCATTCCCACGTAAGCCTCGTGATCTCTGAGTCCCTCTATATGCATAATTTAATATAAAATCCTTTTCCAAAACATAAATTCATCTCTGACATATATATCTAACTCTTTGAAAAACAAATCATCATAAATACTTTCATAATCAAGCTCTAGTAAATATCTCTGATACAAAACACATGAGTTGCTCTTAATACAAAATAAACCATAGAACTTGTAATCATGAAAATACAAAATATTCATGATAAAAAAATGTCAGTCTATCTCTATGGTCCGGGACCCTACCCGTCATGTACACTGGAGCACTCTATCTCTAAACAGAATTCCAAGAGTACTTCACTCACAAAGTGAAGCTCACCAACTGGGAAATCTCTTCTGTAGGGGAGGAGATGGAAGAGAAGAACCCGCAGTGTCTGCTGCACTTGTAATGGAGGAAGAGAGAGGGGGTGAGTTTCATCTAAAACTCAGTGAGTAAGTCCTCACCCATAACCCTCTCATGGGACAGTCAAGGGAAATAAATACTAATATATATTTATTCATCAAACCAGTTAATGCAATAACTCTAAAGTTCATATTCATAGGAATAATAAATAGTTCTAAAATCATTATTCTGTAGAAATCATAAACCATAATATGCTAATAAAGAAACAGGAATATCTGATTATGCCCAATTCATGTGATATAACAAATCTCTGGTTATGCATAGCATAACAAAGTCTCTAATCTCTGAGGCACCTAACTAGGTCCCATTCATTATTTCTCTGGCCCTAAGGCGACTTGGTATACCAAGGTTAACGGAATAACTGCCGTTAACTCATAGTCTATTTTTCTATAGTTACTCTCCAGTTCAATCAGAAATCTAAATCTTTTCTCTATATCTCATAAATCTTCTACCCTAGAGTTCACAAGCTCTAGCATATACATATTCTCTATTCTGGAAATCATCACAATGTTTAACAAATCTCTAAATATATACTCTAGCTCTTTGATAAAAATCGCTTTAACAATAATGGTCCCATGAGTTTTCAGAAAAACATATATCTCATGCTATAATTTATTGAAATTAACTCTAATAATTAACATAAGGATCATAGGATCTAAACCCACTCACCGTTTAAAGCCGGGAGTATGTGGGCCCTACCAACTTGACCTGGAGAGCTTGGAATGGCACCAACAACTGCCATGGAGCAACCATAACTCTAGATTAACATATAAAAATCTCTATAGAGCTCGATTCTAACTCTAAGAAAATTGGAGAAACATCCTTACTTGACAAAAATGAGAAAAACAATCGGTCCAAATCCAAGATTATGAAGAAATAATGACATAATCTAATAACATAAACTTACCTTGAAGCTTGGAATGATGGATTGGAGTGAATTTGAGAGAAGGAGAGAAAAATGGAGGGGGAAAGGTTTCTAATCTTCGAAAATGAGGGAGGAAGAGAGTGCGGAAGGATTTATACTCTCAGCAAGTGAAACGACGTCGTTCTGTACTGTTTTTGGCCCACTGACGCTATAGCGGTACCCAAACCCAAAACTACCATGCTGCACACGTTGTGACCGCTATAGCGGTCCTGGACTGCTATAGCGGTCACAGTAAAATTGCTGTCAGCACCTCTGGGTGCTCCTGGCATTTGGGTTGTCTCACTACTCACTTATTTACATTTAGTCCTCATTTATTTTACTCTCCATTAACTTTAAAACATAAATGTAAATAAGGAAATACCCTCAATTTGGATTCAAATAAAATATCACAAAAATCAAAACTCCATCAAATCAGAATCCAAATTTTGAGTTTTAGTTTAAATCCGAGAATTTCTGAGATTTTCTAAACTTGTGGGTTGACAACGAAACATTTGCAGGTTTCATAAAATTCATTAAAAATCACTCTTCAACTTGTTTTCCCTCAAGGAACAACTACTGGGACTTTTAATCCCAAGAATATGGTTCTATCATATAGCCCTCCAAGGAGGTGTAGGATCCAGACTTAGTAAAATTCAGGATCCGACGGTGGTTCTCAGAGAATCTTTGAGGCTATATAGAACCTTATTACTGACCCGCGTACCTCGGGTATCACAATGCCTAGCTTGAGTTTCTGCTTTTGAAACAGGACTAATGAATGGTGTTGAAACATGGTTACCTAAACCAATATCATCATCGCTATCTAACTATTCTTCTTCTTCTTCCATATCATCATCCTTGTTCTCCTTATTGTCGACATCATGGAACCATGGACATGGTGGAGTAGGCCATAAGATTTTGATCTAAATAACCAAGTCATTTGCACTATCTAACTTCAAACAATAATAGGTTGGGGGTTAAAGTCTATAAGTAAAGTTCATGAAGAATAATAATAATAATAGTGAAATGTGTGTAAGAAGAAGGAGAAGTTGAAGCACAATTGGATTGGGATAGTAAACTTGTAAGGTTGGTGGTGGAGACATTAGAATTGGACATGTTGCTTTCTTTGTTGTTTGTGTTTGTATCTATTGGTAGGAGTGTAATAAGAAAGGGAAAATACAAATGGCAAAGAGAGAGATAGAGAGAAATGTGACTAATGGACAAGGAGAAAAAGTGAAAGCGGAAATGAGAGTGTGTATATTTTTTATTTCTTTTTTGGAGGTTCATTGGTGACATGTTTCTACTATCACACATGTACAAAGGGTCAGATGTTATTTTGTTTGTATTTTGTACTTTTACTATATCTTACCTTTTGCTTACTACTGACTGATGTAGTGAATGAAAGTTATCTATCTGATCTAAAAACAGAACATAACAAACATCTTTTAGGTAGAAATATTTTTGAATATGAGATTGATTATATACAATCTAAGAATCCAAATGTCTGATGTGTTGCTATAACTCTTTTAATGTTTAGGCACTTCTAATTATATTCCTAGTTGATTAATGTGTATATATACGTATGTAAACGTCAACAAATTAAACTTAAATACTAAATGCATTGGTTTAGGTTTTTTCAATAGAAAAAGTTTAACAGTTTTCTGATGAGTCTTACATCTTACAAACTTAACCATCACACTTTTCAATAAAAAAATTATATTTTTGAAACTCTAACTTGTGCTCTTATAAAAACCCATTACAAAATGGTCTTAAACGATGATAATGAAGATTTTCTTTATAGTTGTATTAAAAAAGATGGTAATAAAGATAAAATTAGTTATTCAGTCACTAATTCAAGCATATCACTACAAATTCAATCTTAGCAAAATTGAACATTACTTATTGTAGAAAGAAAATAATATGCACATCAAATTTGCACTACAAATCACAAAATTCACTTTGGAGGGTTGATCCAAAAATTTTGGGGGGAGGGCAATTTTTATGGCTTTTTAACATAAATAAACCAAAAAAAAAATTATGTATAGAAATAAAATGAAAAACCATTTGATACAGAAATGGACGATTTTGTATGCATGCGACTATGCTAGTGGCCATGTATATTCATGTTCATTTTGAATACGCATAGGCCCCTAACATATTCATGTGCCAAGTGAATATGCCAAGGGCCATAGCGTATTCATGTACAAAATGAGTACGTGATTGTTAAATATAGTAATAGTTGGTATAAAATTAATTACTATTATTGTTAATTAGTTTATTTGTTAGGGTATTTTACTTTTAATATTTATGAGTAAATTAGTTTAGAATGCTATTAAGTATATTAATTGTTCATTATTTAGGTTGTTATTTATTAGAGTATTTCTTGGAAATGCTAGGTCACCGATCCATTTAGTGACTAAGCCATATTATGTGAGTAATATTGTTGATCATAGGTGTTCAATGTTCCACCATGTGTTCTAGTCATTTCCACATTGCATCGAAACATTCAAATATTACAAACCACTTATCTCAATTGATGGCACTCATCTTTATGGCAAATATGGACACACATTGTTGATGGCCACTACACAGGATGGCACTCATCAATATTAATTTTAAATACAGACTATCTTAAACTAATTAAATACATAGATTTTGAAGTTTTATATTTTACCACCGTAAATCCTAAACTAATTAATTTTTAGTTGAAAATTCACTGGTGGTTTGATATTAAAATGCTAAATTTAATAAAATAAAAAGAAAAAAAAGAACTATCATCGTCAACAAATCATCCACCTAAGAGATTTTTCAGTTTATATCCGTATTTAATGTGTTGTTTCGTTTTATTGGGGTAAAAATTCCAATTTTTATTGTATTAGTTGGCGTGGGGCTAACTGAAACATAGTAATGTGATATAGTACAATTTTTTTTTCTATACACTTGGCAGTGAAAGCCATGAATGTGATTCAGCGGACCCCTTTCCTAGCTCTATAACACTCCTTTCTTTCTTTTTTTTTTGTTTTGGTAAAGGGAGAAAGAAAGACAAAACAAGCAAGAGGGCACTTAGCTATTCATAGCATTAGTTATGAGTAAGCTAGCAGTATCTCTTGGGGGTTGAGTCCAAACAACCAAAGATTAACAATCTACTGCTCCAAGCCTTACTAACAAGTTAGCAACCTTATTAGCCGAGCGAAAGACATAACAAAGCGACACTACCCAATCACGATGTACAAGCTTTTTAATATGATGCAGAAGACTCTATAGCGCAGGAGCCTAAAAACTTTGAGGGCTAGAAATTAAACCTAGCGCTTTCAGAGAATCTGACTCGCAAAACACCCTTCTCCACCCATGATTCCAAGCGAAGAGCAGTCCTCCCTTGACGGCTGACAGCTCCACCTAAATAACATTGAATGGGCCCGCCATGCAAGAGAATCCCGCGAGCCAAGTGCCATTGGAGTCTCTGATCACACCCTCAAATCGCTATGCCCCTCCACTAAACACACAATTACATCCACATTCAACTTAATGCTGCCAAGTGGAGGGCGAGCCTACTTGGCTAACTGACCCAAAAGAGCAGGAGTAATCGGAGGGGCCGCCACGACTTTCGCGACATCCACCACAAACCCCCAAATCTGACACGTAACTCACATAGGATGCCAGACTTCATTATTAAACACTGCTAGATTTCTTGCTTGCCAAATCCACCACAGTGTTATGATATAAAGTGTAGAGGTATCACTGCATACTAAAGAATCCACTACACTCCTTTCTAATATAATCAAATTATATATATATCTTGGAAAAATTAGCTTCTGTAGCTGGGAACTTGCTTCTGCAGAGGTTCATTTATTCATTCAATCACACTTGTTGATGAATCAATTATGATCATCCTCCTATCCCAGCAAACCCACCATCATTCATACTGTTTGTGTCACAGTCATGTAGTTGATTACCTTTGAAGCATTGAAGAGCATATATGCACTACCAATTCCATTCATATAGTTCTAAGCTACCTCATTAGCCTGCTCAAATACGAAAATAAGGAAATAAGGTAGGTATTTGGTATGCAAACTCCTTAAATAAAAAGAGACGTATTTTTTGAACTCATTTCACTTATTAACTCATTCATTATTCATCATAAAAAATTATCAAATATTTAAAATAGAGAACTATTATTTGAATATTAGATGAGTGATCGATCAATATAATAATATTCCAAATAAGATGAGTGCATATGACATTTCTCTTAAATAAAAAAACTGAATTGAATAAAACTTGTTAGGGCTTTGAATGTGCAAAACAAGAACAGAGTATATGCAATTTTTTTTTTCTTTTATGTGAGACGATGTATGTTGGTTGGCACTTGGCATATATATCGAAGAAAATATAGCTTACCCGTTATTTGTTTTCTTGCAATAAAGTTAACAAATTTTCGGCACCTTTGTGAATTGTGGAACGTAGCTTTGCATCACATAAACATTATTTTATGGAAAGCCAACATAGCAGAATAATCTTCATCCAATTAACCCACACCAGCATTGCTATCTGACCAATATTCAAAGCTATTTTACTCATTCAATTGACGTGTACATTATTCTTTTGTTGACTGATTGAGAGAGGAAAGACATGAATTATATATCTCTCCTCTTTCTGAATTACTTGCAAGCAATGTTATGATCTGAACAAAAATATAGTTTTGATAAAGAAAAAGGAATTCAATCTATCAAGATGAAATTTTTCAAAAGTACACCACAAATAGATGTGTCAGCCTTTTTTTTTAATTTAATTTTGATATACTGTAAATGTAAAAGAATCTTACTCTTTCATAGCATCCATGGAAAATCTTCATCCAAAAAATATTAATTTGAGATACCAGGAATACAATGTATTCTTACTTTAGTCTTTTTCTTCCTTCTTCTATTTAAACGTCTAAACTGAATGTTTTTTTTCCCTCGGGGTCTAACAAGTTTTTGGTCAGATGGGTTTATCTATTAGAACCCATGTTTATTTGGGTTATGAATTGAATATGAAACATGGAATGATCCCAAAAAGGAACTGGGCAAGTGGTTAAATGGGTTTGGGCCACAATTGTTGGCTCCACTTCTGCTATAAAAATGTGTCCAATAAATTTATCACCACTTAACGGAAAAATAAAAATCCAGGTTGATCCCAAAAAGACTTTTTCACCGCCACGAAAACCATAATAATCTCATAACTAGTAACTGTCACGGATTGGGGTTGAATCCTGCTAGTTGCTATTGCTCGTGTGCTGGTTGCATCGCCTATATTAGAATGGTTTAATATAAACAAAAACTAAATCAATGAATTAATTAGTTTATTCATTATAGTGTTTGTTGCTGACCATAACAAATAATTATATTATATTTTCATTTCAAGCTTGCAAGGTACCTTGAAGAAAATAAATTAAGAGACATGTCATATTAGCAATTTTATCATAAAAGCATCACAGAAGATATCATTAAGCATACTACAATGATACATAAATATAATAATACCCCACACCTACAAACGCACTCATATTTTTGTTTCCTTAACATTGCCTTTACTCTCTGATGTGTGCAATGACACTGCAACAAATAAGCAATGTTACGATATATGAGAATTTTATTACACAAATTTATATACAATCAAATAGTTATTGATAATTTTAATTTTTTTGCGTTTTTCTTTTTTGGGTTTTATATTTTTTGGGTCAGAATATTTTGAAGAGTCATTTACACAACTCTGTCCTTCTTATTAATTTATTTACAGGATCAAATATTAGGAATTTAGAACACCAAAAGGAATCCCATAATTGATATAAGATGCGTACCTTTTGAAACCATACTGCAAATTGATGTTGACAAAGAGCTTCCACTTCCTTTTTATCTCATGTGCCAGACAATACCCCTGATGGAGTAGCAAAGTCAAGAGATGCAGACTAAAGTGGGGACCTTGTCTAAAATGAAAATATACCCGGGCCCTATCCATCATAGGCTTGAGTTACTACAGATTCACACACCCTTTCAATGCATTCACAATTGAGCTCAAACCCAATAATACATGGTGAATTCCAAACCCATAATAGGATCACAAGATAATATTAAATGAGTCTCTAAAAAATAATCAAATATCTACTCAACCCGTTTTATAAAATTAAAATATACACTAAGTAATAGTTGCCCAAATCCAAAAAAATTCTAACACTTCCGTCATTAACCCATGTGGGTAGGCCTCACATGTCACAATTAGCCTTCTCTGTCACATTGGTCTCACCCTAGCAAGTAAGCAAACCCATGTGGCACCCACCCAACTCCCACAACTCAGCTGTATCCTTTATTTTATTAGTCCACTGGTGACCACTCATCTTCACTCCACACTTTAATTTACATAACACAACAAAGGGTGCACTTCTTGCATGTCATGCCACCATTATAGATGCCCACATAGCTTTAGCTCCTCCTCCTCCTCCTTAAGGTATGGCATTGAATTGACACTTAAAGGCAACACAACTTCTCGAGAAGAAACAAGAGTGATATTTTGGCAAAGGTGTACCTAAGAGGAACAAATTCATATGTACATTACACAATTGAAATAATAATAATAATAATAACTTAGCAATTCTGACAATTTTTAAGATGAATTCAATATTTACTTAACATTTGATGGATTTGCTATATAAACAATGCTAATATGCCTATCATCGGTTCGACCTCTAAGTATATAGAGGGGTTAAAATTTTTGTGGGAGGGTTTTACTATCTTAATGTATTTGGTTTTGAATTTATAGAATTGATTTTAAAATAAAGTGATTTATTTTTAACAGTTCCTTTAAAAGTGATTGCAGAAAGTAATAAATTTTCACTTTATCCAAAATCAGTTCTAAGATAAATGGGCAGAATCCATTTTGAAGACTCAAAATCAATTCCAAGTGATCCCAACGAAAAATCCAAATACGCTACTGTTCGACCAAAATACAATTACCTTCCATTAAAATGGCGGTTTTGACTGAAAATACTGACGTCTTCCATCATATTTCACCGTCATGATGCCTTCCATTATTATTTATTACCCCATTTCAATTTCTCTCTCAACTGTTATATTTTGAATTAAATCACTATGCCAATAATACATCAAGTTAATTGGTTTTATGGGCTGAATTCATCGTAAGGTGGCAGATCTACATCCTTTTTTCTTTTCACCTTTTTGTATTCATTCACGTCATGGCAATGGAACACCAACTTCTTTGGTCTCCAAATTCTTCTAGAGATTGTGTTTCAACCATCATATATATGTTAATGTTAGATAGGTAGTTTTCATTTTGAGAGTTTCTTTTGGTCAACAATACAGTTGTAGTTTCGGCTGTGTGAGGCAGTTGATGATAAAGAAACGAGACCAACCCATACTTGAAGTCCGGTTGCGTGTGATGCCAATTCAATTCATAGAGTTAGCTTATTCCTTTGGAAATAATGCCATTTTTATAACATCTAGAATAAATTTGAACACATAATTCCTCCATCATCTGCTATTGAACTGGCATATTGGGTCTGTGTTCTGCTTTTAACGCAAGATAAAATATTTCAAATAATTTCAGTTATTCAATCATACATACTTGTAACTAAATTATTTTATATTCATATTATTTATTATTTGATTATAATCAAGATTAACTTTGGACCGGACTAGCCTCTAAGTTTATTTGATCAAAAGGTCCTCTCCAAATAACAAGTGTCTCTGCAATTAATCATTGTTAATGATTACATTGATCTCTCTTATGTTAATTGATTAGCTGCAATACTTCCTTATAATTAGTTATCGGTTGGTTATGTCACTACATGTTAATCACATTTGCCAACTAACTCTATAAATTCTTCACTCTCATTGTAATACTGACCACTATGCAAAAACAAACTTCAAAAATTTGTATCTACTCTGGGATTTAAATAAGCAAATACTTTTCATTTATCAACATGGTGTGATCATATTACAAATAAATACTATTCATCTGTATAATATGGTAATCAATGCCTAGCTTCTATCTTTCTAATCAATATCAAGTGTGTATATATGATATGATATGATCACCAAAATTGTTCTTTAGTTCTTGGTGAAACTAGAGAAGGGGAAAAGATAAACAAGAGAATATCGAACCTCACTGCAAAGATTAGAGAAGGTACCATTCGATGTATGTATATATACATCCCATTGCAAGGATATTTGAAATTTTATATGTAAAATGATCGATCTATATGCTCTCTTCACCCCCTTCTCTAACATGTTGTGTCACCGTGTTACAACAAAGCTGAATTTAGCAAGCACACGGCTCAATTTTTTCTCCTAAACCACAACTTTTAATTTCTTAAACCCCAATTTTTTCTCCATTAAAAAGGAAAATTACAAATTGCGACACCAAAAATAGCAAAGACAAAAACAAAGTATCACACACAACTCACGGAAAACACAACACCGCCACCAGATCAACGGCTCTGATCACACTCTATCATTCCCACTCCCATGAAAAACCCTCGAGTCTCCATTGATAAGGTCCAACTCAAAGCCACGTTGGGGTCCACAGTATCATCCACGACGGCACCACAAAGCACCATATAATTCCCCTTAAAAAAAAAACCCAGAAATTTTTTTATCATCTAGATCATTTTGAATGCATCCTACATGAGACATCACTCATTCTATTTATTTGTATAATTTCTAAATATTACAAATTAAAATAAATAATAATATATTTTGCTGGAAGATATTGTTAGAACATATATTAAATATGCTTCCTGGCATATAATAAGATAAAATTCTAAATTAGTTCTTATGTAATTTTAAGCTCAATCAATTGGCTCATTGTTGTAAAAAAAGAAAAAAAATGGTCCTAAAAAAATTAACTAAATAAGTTTTTGTACGGTTTGAGGTACAATAATTAATTTGATCTTTTAAAACTTACATTTTATATATACTTGCATCAATATATTCATATTTATTATTAAATTAAATATAAATATCACTTAATTTGCCTCCTATATTCCAGCTAATGATATCCAGTAGAGTGGAAGTCAGATCAATATTTCTCTTTTCTTAATGGAGGCTTATCAATGCAAGAATTTCTCTCGAAAACCTTGAGTCACACTGACTCTGACAAACACACATACACACACTTTTAACAGGCCTTGTCTTCTGTTCTCAGCTTTCTTTCTCGGTGTTTGTCTCTGTCGCCACTCTCCCCTCTCTCTCTCTTTGCTTTCTCTCTCTACCTGACCTGAGAAAAAAAATTCCCTCCTTTTATCGTTTTCTCCGAGCAGATCCGGCGTTCGCATCCTCCTGATCCTCGGCGGAGACTTCTCATCCCTCCGATGCGCTGACTTTGACTCCTCCCTTCACTCTGATCACCTGCACCGCCGGTGCAAAAAAAAAAAAAATTACACCCTCTTCTCCTAATCATGGGCCAGTGCTACGGCAAGACCAATCCCTCGCCGGAAAATGACACCGCCGTGATTCCCAGCTCCGGCGACGTTCCGTCGCCGTCAACCGCCTCCGTCACAATGCCTTCGGTGAAGAGTACGCCGGCACGGTGGTCGTTGTCGCCGTGGCGGAGCCCATACCCTCACGGTGGAGTTGTGACGCCGTCTCCGGCGAGGACTATGGCGGGGGCGACGCCGAGGAGGATTTTCCGGCTGCCGTTTCCACCGCCGTCGCCGGCGAAGCACATAAGGGCGTCGCTGGCGAAGCGTCTGGGGCGGGGCGCCGCGGCGGCAAGGGCTAAGGAGGGGACGATACCGGAGGAGGGAGTGGCGGCGGCGGCGGCGGAGGCGGAGGAGCAGCTGGATAAGAGGTTTGGGTATGGGAAGAATTTTGGTGCAAAGTATGAGATTGGGAAGGAGATTGGAAAAGGGCATTTTGGTCATACTTGTTATGCTAGGTGCAAGAAGGGTGAACTCAAGGACGAACATGTAGCTGTTAAAATCATTTCCAAGGATAAGGTACATAATGTGTTATTTTACAATACAATGCATTT
The DNA here is from genome assembly GCA_031216125.1 of Dalbergia cochinchinensis. Taxonomy (NCBI): domain Eukaryota; kingdom Viridiplantae; phylum Streptophyta; class Magnoliopsida; order Fabales; family Fabaceae; genus Dalbergia; species Dalbergia cochinchinensis. The sequence continues at coordinate 68,174,003 of CM062375.1, read as the reverse complement.
TTTTTTTGGTTAAAGGTTTGATTCCTGAGGGGGTGTGTGGAGAGGATATCGTGATTAGAGGGCAAAACCCACACTTGTAAGCTCTATGATTAGTTGGTTTCGACGATATATGGAAAGGGTGAGTCTCGGTGTTATAGTCCGATGAAAATAATTGCAAAGAAGTGAGGTGTGTGTAAAGAGATCGAGTCTTGGTATAACGGTAGGGTTGTAGTCTTATGGCATAAAAGTTAAGGGTTCAAATCTTAGAAAACAGTTCCTATGTTTGTAGAGATAAGGCTAGGTACATCTACCATCTCTTGACCCTAACAAGAGGAGTCTTGTGCATTGAGCCTCCCTGAGTGAGGGCTTTATAAGTGTGTATAAAGAAGTTCTCTTTGTCATTGTATTGTTTCAGCTAGTTGAGACACTAATTACTTTGGCCTCTTATGATATGGCATTTGGAGTGGACAACTTTGATTGATATTTGTTGGCCCTTAATGTCAGTCTATGCATGATTCATTGGCAGCAATCCATGGGATTCTTGGGCTATTGTAGTTATGTATTGTTCATTTGTAATGGAACTAGGAAATGATTGTGAAGTTGTATGGCATGAATCTTTTGAAGGATTGAAGTTCTGAAATTTGTAGTTTGTACTGGAAAATGATACCCTGTATACAGTTTGTTTGGAGCATGTCATGTTTGGTACTGAACAAATATGATCCAAGGACAGTGTCCTATTTTCTCTTTTGTTGGCTTTAATTAGCCAGTCTCACTCTTAGGATTCGATAGGTTTAGCATCTCGGCCCATGACGCCTGTAATGGGTGTAACCTCTCAATCTAGATGCGATTTTGATCCTTTAAGAAAATAAGGTTGTGCCTTTGCTAACAGTTATAACTTTTGGCCTAGTGGTAAATGCTTGATCCTACAAGTGGTATCAGAGCGAGGTCATGGGATTGAATCCCCTGGCTGACACTTTTTTTTTTTTTGGGGGGGAGGGGGGGGGGGATTGTTGGCTTTAATTAGCCAATGTCCTTGATCCTACACCTTTGTTCGAAGAAGTTCGACTTTAAGATTTTAACTTCACTCTCTTATGATGAGAGTCATTTGTCTTTTTGTTTGAATCAATGTTACTATGACAGCTCGAGTAGTAACATTGAAAAAAAAAAGTGGGTGAAATTGGCATTGGAATGAGATCTCACTTGGTCCTAACATGTCAGCTTCTTTCATATCATGGTGCAATTAGTTTATTTTTTCTTCCTTAAAAAATTCGTAGCAGGTAACTCCTCTAGTCTTAACAAGATTTGTTTGGCAGATGACCACGACGATAGCAATCGAAGATGTTCGAAGAGAGGTGAAGATATTAAAATCCCTATCTGGCCATAAGCATCTCATCAAATTTCATGATGCTTTTGAGGATGCCAACAATGTGTACATAGTTATGGAGTATGTCTTTTATCTTGTTTTCACAATTATCTGTAGTGAGTATTTGGTGCTAGAATACTAGAGAACTGAATGTTTTGCTTTCATGACTTTTCCCTGTTAAAAGGTTCTAAATGAGTCCAACAACATAAACTTGATAATATACCTGTAACTTTTAAGTTTCTACTTAGTATTATATTTGCTAGGTTATATAGTTAATTGCCTTGAATATGCATCTTCTAATTGTAGCATCATAATACAGTGACCCTTCTGGGATTTTGTTTTCTTGTCAGATTGTGTGAAGGTGGGGAGCTTCTTGACAGAATTTTGTCAAGGTTAGTTTTCTATTTGTTATGATTTTCAACTTGACACAATCTTTTAATTTGATTGAATAATATGCACTTCTAAACTAGGGGAGGAAAGTATACAGAGGAGGATGCTAAGGCTATAGTTTTGCAGATTCTAAGTGTAGTTGCTTTTTGTCATCTTCAAGGCGTTGTGCACCGTGACCTGAAACCAGAGGTTCATGCTTTAAATCTTTGTCCCTGTTATAATTTGTACTGTTAACATCAAGTTCTCTTTCAATATCAAATGGTAAATAATCCTTTTTAAATGCTATCTCAAAGCTTTTGATTATAAGCTGTATAAGCTAATCCAAACATGGTATCTAAAAAGAATGTGAATAATGTTGCTGATCATTTGCTCGGTTTTGGTTTTACAGAATTTCCTCTTTACTTCAAAAAGTGAAGATGCCAATATGAAGCTTATTGATTTTGGTCTATCTGACTTCATCCGGCCGGGTAATCATTACAGTGATGCTAAATTTTCATTGCTCTTTTCCTTGCAAAACAAATCTCTTTTATTCTATTACTATATTAGATAGGCAAGTTGCCAAATTAGCTGCTTACATTCACATAATTTTCTTGAGTGACATTTTGTTGGTTGTTGGAGCTATTGGGGTTTTTAGTGATACAGCATTTAGACATGTTACTCTCTTATAATTTTGGCGCTTCTTGAAAATTTACATGGGTTTTACATTTGTCATTAAGTGTCATTTGACTGGGTTCTGTTCCTTATCAATCAACTCTGAAAACTCTGAAAACTCTTAAAACAGCATTAGACATTGAGGAGATCATCTTGGTTTCTTGACAAATATTTCACATTATACAAAGACAAAAGGAAACTACTAATGATATGCAACACTAGAAAGTGCTTACTTTTCATTATTTCTGTCTTGGTAGTCTGTTTCATGTTGTCACTACTCACTGAAAAGACTATTGCCTTTTCATCCATGCCTGTTTGAATTTTTGCATATTTGGAGCCATCCTTCTTAATTTCTTCCTTCATGTGTGTTTAATACAGACGAACGACTGAATGACATTGTTGGGAGTGCATATTATGTTGCACCTGAGGTACTTCATAGGTCTTATAGTCTGGAAGCAGATATATGGAGTATTGGTGTTATTACATACATCTTGTTATGTGGAAGTCGACCTTTCTGGGCACGAACAGAATCTGGAATTTTTCGTGCAGTGCTCAGAGCTGATCCTAACTTTGATGATTTGCCTTGGCCCTCTGCCTCTGCAGAGGCCAAGGACTTTGTAAAGAGGCTTCTAAACAAGGACTACAGGAAAAGAATGACTGCTGTCCAAGCTCTAAGTAAGTTGTCATACCAGTTTAACTTTGTTTATGCAGATATTAGAAGCTGTGTAATGTTCCCTTTCTAATCATCATGAGATTCTTATCTGTGTCAACTGGCTTATCAAAGAACAATAACATTAGGGCATACGTATTGAAAATTTAACAAGATTGCTGAATTTCACACCTGACCATCCTATCCTACGTGAACTGGAGGTGGAAAGAAGTGCTGGATTCTGAAATAAGAACAAAAAAATAAAAATAAAAAATGAAAACTTCCAATTTGATATGTGGAGATCATGGAGTCTGTTATGGTAGATAGCCAAATGGTTGCTTCATGTGTAGTTGAAGTTGCCTATCTGAACTTTGTAGATTTTGTTTCTTCCTGCAGTTTTGGTCAAGTGGGACTTGCTTAGTTCTATTAGTAACAACGGATGTACATAATGCTGGTGACAATAATTTTGTAAGTTGAGTTTGTATACTAATTAATCTGTACTTCTGTGATTGCAGCTCACCCTTGGTTGAGGGACGACAACCATCCCATCCCTTTAGATATATTAGTTTATAAGCTAGTGAAGTCTTATGTTCATTCAACACCATTCAGACGTGCAGCTGTGAAGGTATTACTTAATTCATTTTCCTTTGAATATGCCTTTATTGAGTTTACCATTTGGTATCTTCCTTAATTTCTATTCCTTACAATTATCTCTCGACATGATTGCACTTCTTTGGCTATGATTTGTTTTCCTGTTAATACAAATAGATTTATTGATGTTTTAGTGTGTGAACTGCTTTAATATGCTTAAAAAAAATGAAAAAGAAGAAATGCTGTTGTTCAAAGTCTATCATTAATTATTACAGTGGTCAAGAAACACATTATACGTTCCTGTTTATTTGACATTATTATTTTCAAGGGTTTTCTTGAAGAAGTGACTAATTCTGAAATAAGAGGATTTTGTATTGAGATTTTCTTTTGTGTGCTGGATGCTAACTCATATTTATGGCTTCTTTTTATCTAGGCCCTTTCCAAAGCCTTGACAGAGGATGAATTGCCCTATCTTAGAGCACAATTCAGATTGTTGGAACCAGATAGAGATGGGCGCATTTCCATTGACAATTTCAAAATGGTTATTTACTGCCTTACTTATGAACTTCTCATGTTTTTCTCTCTGTGTGTTGGGCGGTTGGCTAGGGGATGGTCATTTTCACCCACATGGCACATGTCATGAATCATCTTTCCCAAAAGCTTAAGTTCCTTGGTAGAGGCATATGAATGATTTTAAAATTTAACATGCCCCCTCACGCAAGAACCTTTATTTGGCTTGAAGAATGATAACTTTAGAAGAATGGGGATAATAAGGATTGAATTCTACCAGCACATGCTCATCTATGATGTTTTTTTCCTGTTCTTATCTGTGTGAAAATATGAGTGTGTTCTACCTGTTTTGAAAGCTTATGGCTTGTTATTGCTCTCTGTCATTTCTTTGCAACTATTTTAATAGCTATGATTCAGTTTCATAGCAAACTTTGCAGGCACTCATCCGTCATGCAACTGATGCCATGAGGGATTCAAGGGTTCTTGATATCATACCTGCGGTGAGGCATTCTTCATGAAATATAAATTGAGAAAAAATATCTTCATGTTGAATCCTGAAATGTCATTGCATTTCCTTTATTTTCCATTATAGTTCCTAGCTATAAAACAACAATAATTAAGACTTGTATCACTAAGTGATGTTGACTATATGGACGAGACAATGCTGTAGTATCTTATCACGTGTTTACTGGTTGCTAGCTATACTTCTTTGAAAATTTGACCCCAAGTGATAGGAGTCTTGCTACATTTCAGGAAATTTTCTGTAGAAATTATTCATGGCATATTACATGTGACAACTAACCGCTATCTGCATAGTTATATCTGTGTCCAAAATTGATCTTGCTAGGGAAATGTTCCTGGGGTGATGATTTTGCATTAATATTTTGTATCAAGAACCTTAGATATACTAGACTACTGCTTTTTTGAATGCTGCAGTGCATAATAATTCGCTATTTTGACCAAATATCTTATAGTCCCTTGCTTGCAACAATTCTATAGATGGAACCACTTGCATATAGGAAAATGGACTATGAAGAATTTTGTGCAGCTGCAATTAGCATATATCAATTGGAGGCACTTGATAGGTGGGAAGACATTGCCTCCACTGCTTTTGAACATTTTGAGAGAGAGGGCAACCGCGTGATATCGGTTGAAGAATTAGCAAGAGTAAGTGCTATTCGTTTCTTTTTTTTTATTTATAAGAGTTTAATTTTAATATACTAATAGTGTAAAATATTTTTATAGAGTCATCCAATCATATTTTGTTATATCAGCAAAACTTGATTGACTTTCACCCCCTACTTCAAAAGTCATATATATGGGGGAATTTGGTTGAATGACAGTCAATGTGTTTAAATTAAATCCTTTTTCTAATGCATAATCTTTATTTCTTTCATGCATATGACACTTGACATGGAATTGTTATTATGCTTATCTATGTCTTTTCAATAATAACTTCTTTTCCCCTTTCTTATGGCCACAGGAATTGAACCTTGGTCCTTCAGCTTATTCAAGTCTCAGAGATTGGATTCGAAATACTGATGGAAAGCTTAATTTACTTGGATATACAAAATTTTTGCATGGTGTGACTCTTCGTAGTTCAAACATGAGACACCACCGTCAGTCTTAAGCCCTTTGACATATAGCTTCAATGTTTCCAAGAAAGAAAGGAAAAGAAAGATAGATTTACATTTTTTTTTTTCTTCATTTCTATCTTAGGGTAAAGAAGAATGTGTATAAATTAAATGAATGTTTTAGCAAAGCCAACATAGGGAAAGTAGAGTCAATTATATGTCAAATCCTTCCTATTAGCCTATTTCGCAAATGATACGTCTCCATGGGTTTGAGCCCACCAATGTTCATTAATTTGTGTCTGCTTTAGGTAGCGTTTTAGGGAGTGCTTATTTATTATCTCGGGACAGAAATATAGAGATATTGGAGACATAAATCTGTTTAGTGGTGAAGACAGGAACAAATGATAGAAAATTTTTCTGTTTCCAAGATAGAAAAACACAATTTCTGTACTTTCAAAATATTGGGGATAGGATATGGAGATAGAGATTTAATATTTGTCTTTTAATAATATCCCTATATATATTTATTATGTGTCTCTATTTCTTTTGTCCCTGTATTTTTGTATTTGTCCATGTATTTCTTGTCTCAAGACAATAAATAAATACTACCTAAAAGATTATGTATAGTCAAAAACCTAAAGCAATTTGTATCCGTTGTGGTCTTCAACTGTCATTGTTAGGAAATTTGGTTATTACTTTTGGAAAACATAAATACAACATTATGTGACAGTTTGAAGTGTCATGATTTTTACAAGGATAAATTACATTAATGTTTCTAAGATTTAGTAAAATTTACTTAACTTTCCTCTATTTGTATTGTTTTGGAGATCTATGAGTTCATAAAATCATTATTTTGCCTTCTTTTCTATTACATATTAAACAGTACTTGGGGGTGGGGAACAGTGATGGAGCCGAACACGATTCCTTTTCGTGATACGGATTACCAATGTAATTTACCAATGTGCCAAGGCCTCATCACTATTCTACGTATGCATTATAAAAATTGTGACATTTGTTAGTGTTAACCAAACAATTGGGCTTAATTAAAACTGAAATGAAATTTTGTAAACAGGCCCTCTTCGTAAAAAGACTGCAATTACTGCCACCATCAGATTCTTAAAACATTTTGAGACTGAACCCAAATTGCAATAAAATAAAGCTACCCACAGTGACTTATTACAATGGCTGCTTCTGTTTTCTGTAGTGACTGAAGATATCTGCGCGAGAAGCTCATGTCTGATCCATTTGAAGCCTCCATTGCAACAGAAAGTGGGGTTCCTTTTTCCTTTTTTCCTTTGTGTTATTTTATAATTATAAACCCAATGCCATTCTCACGCTTTTTATAATAGTGACATATATTTGTGACAAAAATAAATAAATAAATAAATAAATTCACTAGTTGGTGACTAAAGTTCCAATTTGACCGACAAGAGCATATTCAGGATAAATTATATGGTCTTTTAGGGTATACACCACCTGCACGAGACATTTTCTATACATACTATTATACATGCTATTAGGAATTAAACCCCTGACTAGATGCTTAAAGAATCCAACTAGCTACCAACTAAGTTAGGCTTTATGCTTAAATTATGTGCCCATAATAACAAGTAATACCAATATGAACCAGGAGCAAAGTCCAAAAAAGGCCAGTACTAGTATCGTTTTTTCTCAGGTGGGCAAATAGTTTGAACTTTGAAGATTTGCTGTCTTGAGCTGCATATATATCTCTCAATTTTAGTGTCATTGGCTGGTTACCGACACCTTCTCTTAATTTGACTCACGTGTGCAGACCAGGAATATAAAATAATTTCCAGATAGATTATGTCAGCTTGATAATGCTGGTGAACCAATGACCAAAAAATTGTTTAAAAAATTGGATAAATAAATTGATGAATAATTAGTAAAAGATATTGGTTCAGATTTGTGTGCAAGTCTGATTTTATTCTGTGGCTTCACCACTGAAACTTTTCCAATAATATTATTTAATAGTAGAGACGTGATCACATTTGGGTAGAGGAAAAAAAAGTGTACAAGGAATAATTTGTGAAAAATTGTGCATAATAAAAAAAATAATATTTATACTGATAATTTTATATATTATTTAAGATATTTGAGAATTCATGTATAAATTACTTGATGATTTCATTTATGTTTCTGTGAATGTAGCAGATTTAATAAGATAACCGATATTAAATGTAAAATCTTTTATTCAGTTTCATCATTAACATAATTGAAATACACAGTCATGAACATATGATTTTTATATTTTTTTTGGGTTAAATATATCTTATCTACTAAATTTTAGGTCATATGCAATTTACACCTTGATTTTTTAAAATATGTATCATGACACCTTGATTTTTCCAAACTATTCAAAAAATTCCAAGTTTTTCACATAGTGCAAAACTTTGTTATAATAGGGTGTCATGCTGCACACAATAAAAAAAAATTATGAGATTAATTGCACATGAGAATTCATAGACAATGTGTCGAGTTATACAAATTAGAAATATCAGGGAGTTAAATGCAAATTTTTATTAGTTGCTAAAATAATGCTGAGAAATGTTTTATATAGTTTGAAAAGTTCATAATGTCATGATGTGCATTTTGAAAAGTTATGGTATAAATTACACATGACCTAAAATTTATAAGATAAAATGCATTTAACCATTTTTTTCACAGACAAATTCGCTGAAAATATAATTAAATTCACGGGTTATTCGCATATGATTTCTCATATACATGTGAGATAGTGTTGAAATAATAATATCCCAAAGAAAGTGTGTAGCTATCTAAAGACTAAAGAAATGTTAATTGTACTAATAGATTGTGGGATATTGTGTCAACTCACTTCATATCCATCATTGAATAGGATGTAAACCATACCTAAATAAGATTAACTTTCCAATCTAATGATAAATGAAATATGAATTATTAGTATGATGCTCTCTACCTCAAAAGTACAAATAACATAACTCAAGTACTAAGGTCTATCTTGTCAACGGATTTAAATTCGGATTTAAATTCGAAGTTATCTTGTTCGTGTTCTAGAATGAAAGCGTGCCTTAGATTTGTCTTTTTTTCCCAACTAGGTTAGTTGATGCTATACATATGATGGGTAGTGAAAATGGCATCATCTGTGGTCCAATTGTTCATCTAAAAATCCAGGCTACCGAAGAATACAATGACTATGTATATATAGTCTAGTGGTAGGTATTTTTCCATGTATATAATACAATGAAATGAATGAAACGTGAATGAGTCATAATTCAAGTGACACATACCCTTTTCATTCTTGTGTTCGGGGTTGTTAACATCATTATATTAATGATTCTTTTTTCTCACACCCATCCCTTTTCCCATTCTCTAACTCTAGCAGTAAGTCTTGACCATAACAAAGGAAAAAATAAAATAAAATAGAATCAATGAAATAAGAGTATTTTTCGCCCTTAGGGCTAGCAATAGGACCAGAAGAAAAAAAGTGGATATTTCAATTTTTTCGCAGTCGTTTAAAGAAGGCCAAGTCCCAAGGGGACCAGGAAATGTCACCTTCACAGTTCGCCCCAAAGCCCCTTTTTTTTCAAAATTTATTCATTTGTTAATTTATTGTCTCTCATTCGAAAAATGAAAGTGAAAGTTAGAGGCGTATATCTTATATGCATACTCAACATGTATAATTTCTATTAACTATAAATACATCATGAGAAGATATTTGAATTAATTTATAAGTTATACTTCACATTTGGAATACTTTAAAAAATCAACAAATTTAATTTCATTCGATAAGTTAATTACTTTACTCCGAATACGTAAAATTTGAAAAATCATCAAGTACTAATTCAAATAATTAATTAAAGCTAAAATTGAATCAAATCAAATTAAATAATATTCCCTCTATTCTCTGATAAAAGCCCATCTTCAAAATTTTACTTTTATATTATTATCTATCCTTTTAAGAATTATAGATAATATTAATTATTTTTTTCCCTTGACACCCTTATAAGAGAGAAAAAGTTGTATGGATAAATTAAATATAAGTGAGAGTGTTAGAGTATATGATAACAATAATATTGTAAAATACACTTAAATTTATCTAACTTCAAATTTATTTAATCATTTTTTTAATATATATGTATAAGTGAAAATGGATGGATACTTATTAGAGAATTGAGGTAGTATCTTATTGAGCTTCTGAATTAGCACTACTTTAAAAAAGTGATTTCAGAATTAAGTTAATCATTATTTCATAATTTTAGAAGAGTTTCCTTTGTAAATAAAATCGAGTTATAAAAATTGCTAGTCTTGTACGAACAAGACATCTTGTATGAGTTGAAATAGAACAATGACTTTAATTACTTTAAGCTCAAAATCAATAAAGAGAGTCTGTGTGTATCAAAACAGACAGATTATTCAAAGAAAAGATAATGTAAACATGGGAACTGGAACGAGCAAGCAAAATTGGACCATAACAGTGACGTAGGAATTTGACTGAAAATCCATACCGGACTAAGACATTTGCACAAGTTTTGCACTATTACTAGTTTATTATAAATTATAATATTTATATATAGAAATTGGCTTTATTTTTGTACATGATATTAATGAATTAGTTTTGAGCTTTTCAGTCCAATATAAACTAGTTAAGCCATACACTTAGTGTCAATTATCAACTGGTTAAGATTTAATACCTTTAAATTCATTTATACCTAAAGGACAAAAAATGTTCTATAAGAAAACTAAGCGAAATGGAGTGTGATTACCAGATAATTCGATTTTCTATCAGTACATTATGTAATTCATATCATATGTATGTACATACATATTATAATTGACAGATTTTGTAAGTACCATTTTAGGAAAAATTCTTAAGTGCTCTCAAAATATTTACTATATATATATATATATATATATATATATATATGTTGGCAGATATTATCAACATAAGCTTAATAAACAATCAAGTTAAAATTGCCAACAAGTATAACTTGAAGTTTTTTGATAAAACTAAAAGTAGTACTCCAATCTGATTATCTGAACATAAATAAAACTCAACTGACATATTTTCAAGTGATTCTATACTTAAAGCAAAAGTTCGGGTTGAAATCTTATAAATAAAGAATTAATCCACTCTTGTACTTTGAGATGATTTAGTTTAAATAATAAGTATCTAATGTACTTGGATTCTTCTCTTTTCAGGGGGGAAAAATTGACACATCTATTGGAGAGTGAAGTTTCTCGAATTGATTTGGGTTTCCCATAGAATGCAGAATCTAGATTCAATAAACAGCCAATTAATTTGGTGATAAAAAGCAAAAAGAAAGATTTCGTGATAAAAAGCAAAAAACCAAAAACCAACGCTAAATTAATTTGGTGATAAAATCCGATGGCCTCAATCATATTCTTATTCAATTAATCTGAGAAGAAAAAAACAAAAAGAAAGATTAGTTAGTTGACGAAAAAGCAAAAAACAAAAGGGTATATTTAATCATGAAAAAGGGTTTATGATGATTCAATGGAGGAAAATTGCTTCAATGCGACATTGCAATCAAAGACTTTCCTCCCAGCATCGCAAAGAATTTATCGTGATGATTATTGACGTGCGCATAATGTTTCCACACATACGTGTGTTACGAAATATAATTCAATGCTGGAGTCTGATGGTCTAAATTTGGGCCAATTAAAATTTAAAGTGTATTTTTTTTGTGGATAAATCTTCTGCAAATTGCTCTAAAGTGGTGGAGACTTGAAGTTGGAGTGGAGAGCACACTCACCTTGACTGTCAATTCCACCTTCTGCCTTTCTCAAGTGCAAGGAATTGAATTAGTGTTTCAATTTTCAAGACTTGACATTGAAAATAAATAATGTCCCTTTTTTTTGTTATACATGAATGAAGATAATACTTGAATAATATTGATATCTTAGAAAATGAAACAAAAAAAATGTTTATTCACTCTAGAGGTCCTTATAATTTAAAAGTTTACAATATACTCAAGTCTTTGTATTGTACAAAATTTTCAATTAGATCCTTATAATTTAAAAATTTATAATCAAGTTTTTATACTATATAAAAGTTTTCAATCAAGTCTATGTATTATTCAAAAAATTTCAATCAAATCCCTACACTGTATAAAATTAGAGATTTGATCACAAAATTATATTTTAAAACTATAGATAATTAAATGATTTTTTCATATAGTATATGGATCTTGATCACAAATTGTCAAATTAATATAGGATAATTGATTGAAAATTTTGATAAAATATAAGGACTTGATTATAATTTTTAAACTATAGAAACTTAATTAAAAGCAATTTTACTAACCATTGCCCTAGATAATGCAAGGGCAGAGCTAAAAATCTTAGAGGAGGGCGCAAATTAATTAAAATTAATTATCATATAAAAGCATATATATATATATAACGCCAAGTACATATATAATGTCAAGTACATACCTAAAAGATTTTTTACATACTCAATATATGGCTTTTTTCGAACAAGAGGGGAACCACTACTTTGTGTGTATATATAATATTGCAGGAAAAGTTAAAACCCGATGCCCTCCCTTGGTTTCGTCTTTAGGGTAAAGGTTAGTTTTAAAAGTTTTAAGTGGACCAATACATCAAAAATTTAAAATTCCTTCTTTTTAATATAAAATTTCTGTTTGTGATTCCTTAAATAAACCCAATTATAAAATGAGTAAAACTATAAAAATATTCAAAGTAATTAAACCATTAAAAAACAAAAATTTCCTAATTATTCATTCTATGTCCTCTCTTCATTAAGTCATTATACCTCACACTCACTAATTCTTTTTCCAATAAATACATGGATAAAATAGATATGAATTAATTAATGATATAATGGAATACAAAGCCGACAATTAGTTTGGAATTTTCAAAAAACCTAAAAAACGACAATTATTTTAAAATGGAAGTCGAGAAAGTTTTAATCTTGTGGTTGTGGGCTCACTTAACTCAAGTCAGATTAATTATTGGAGTCAGAAATACATTTAGCTAACAGAAGCTGACTCATCTAGTTGTTTTGCTCATGTATTATTATGACCTAGATTTGATTTCTAAATTTTCTCATAAAAAATTATTTATAAGTATGTTTATAACCATTTAGTAAACTCAAAAATATATCCTAATCTTCAGTTCAAAAAAATATTAGTGTAAATTTTTATGATAAGCTCTATATAAAATTATATATAAATTTTATTCATGAATAATTTACTCTAGGTATGATTCTCCAATCAAATAATTCTTAATCTCAACTTCCGTCGACGGAAAAGAAAAAAGTGCGATGATCTTGCTTCGTTGGCTCATACGCTCTTCAAACCATTGGTGTTAAGCATCACCTTTTCTTCTTCTCTCTTTTTTCCACTTAATTTTTATTAAATGATAATGTTGCAAACTCATGACCCATTCCACAAGCAAAGGTCATAAAGAATAATGTGAAATCCAATATCATGACGTTCAGTTTTTGTTTGTTATATTCGAAAACGTGTGCGATAGAAAAGTAGCCAAGATATCATCACGCATATCCAAACTGTGAGCTAGCAGTTAGATGGTTAAATTAATGTGATTATTCAGGTCATTATCTCAACTAAGGTCAGCTAGCTAGTTGACTTAAGTAAATAAATAAATAGTGACAATAATTAAAGCAATCGGGAAGCAACAATATCATAAGTATATGCTGGCCCCAGGCATTCCTTCCCTAAGTAACAGCAACAAACCCTAACCATTTTGTAATTTTGAATTGTCAAATGGTATATCAAACTTTATTATGTGCCAATTGCACACTACCTTTTTTAACTAATTCATGCCTTAAGTAAGTCTTAACTCACCAGTTGAGGCATTCTTCATGTCAAGGTTTAGAATCTGTATCTATTAAAAACAGTCTTGTGGAGAATTAATCTAAAGTCAAGATTAAATAAAAAAGCGTGTAATAAACACCTCATAAGGAAAAAAAAAAAAGAAGTAACAATTAGTGTATGTGACTTTGGTTACGAAATTACACTATACATAAGGAGAGCCTTTCTTATGTAATTTTTTTTTTTTGGCTAATGAAAATGGAGATAATAAAGAAACAAAATTAACATTTTAAATAAAAGTATTAGTAAACCTGGTTGATAGCTACATAAATAATTTAAAATCCACTCTAAAATGAAATAAAGACTATTATGTTATTATTAGAAATAATCGTAGGGTTTGAATAGCAGCAATAGCTTATAATAACATTGTATTATTCTGCAACTTGGGAATATATCGAAGTTCCCAAATCGTATTTGTTTTGTATAACGAAATGAAAGAAAAATAAAATATGAGAGGGATGAAAATTAGAATTCGAATTAGAATTAGCTTTTAATTTTTATTTTGTTTTCCGAATTAATCATTCTTAAAGTATGTTTTTCTCTTTATTTGTATTCCCTTTATCTTGATTTTCTTCAACCAATATATCTAGTTCTTTTGAGTGCAATTTGCCAATCTTGGAAGGAGGAATCGGCTTTTTATCACCACAGAATTTGCCGAGGTTGTGTTTTTGGGATAACGATAGATTATCCAACGATTTATATGATCTTCAGTGTGCACTTTATCCATATCTAAGTGGTAATCGCTGAAAAAAAGTAAAAAGTGTAAATTCTCATATCCATGAACTATTACACACGTACTACTATTTGTAAATTTTATAAGATTCATAACTTACATTTTGGTCAACTATTATTAATTGTGTAATTTAATTTTAATTTCAAACCGTGGAGTACTCATTCCATTCCATTCCATATTAGTAGTTGTCCATGAAAAATGGTATAATTTTTATATATTAAAAAGTGAATATATCTGTATATAATTTGTAGCTAGATATATTCACTTTTTAATGTACCAAAATTGAATGGTTTCACAAAAGTAACTATTAATATGGAATGGAAGGATTACATATCTCTTTTTGTATGTACCATTCAACTCCTTCTACGGATTTCTTCCTTCAAATTCACAAATAAAGAAACATTTAATTCAACTAATGAACCCCATCTATGTTTTTCCGTCGATTCGTGAGATTCTTTCAACCGATTGCATAAATTATTAAAACCATGCAGCAAGTAAATCCTAATAAAACTTGAAAATTCAAAAAATGAAAGAGAGCAGAGTGGACCTCTCTTTTATGTGGGGTTGAGATGTCTTGTAGTCTTCTATGCATATTATAGAATTAGTCAATATAAATAAATAAATAAATAAATAAATAAATATATATATATATATATATATATATATATATGCGTGTGTGTGCGCGCGTGCCTGCGCGTGTGTGTATATATGTGTGTGTGTGTGTGTGAGAAATTAAAAGTGACTAAAATATAAAGCACTTAATATTGTATCAAAAAATTAAAATGTATATCTATTATTGTTTGAGCAATTAAAACAGAATATTTTCTCCCTCTATTCCTAAGATGATAAACTCTTGGAAAAATTGTACTTTATCCTTGAATTATAGGGTATGTCTATTTTAAACTCTAAATTTACAAAATATGCAGTTTTATCTCTTAAACTTTCTTAAACGTATAAATTGATCATTTTATTAATTTTTTTATCATTGTTAATAAAAACATCACAAAATTAAGAAAATATATGATATCAAGTTATAATTCAAGAAAGTTAAAGGGTCAATTTGTACATGTATCAAAATTCAAAGATATACTCCCTCGATGTCTTAATTATAGTAATTTTAGGAAAAAAAAATTATTCATATTGATTGTCATTTTAGCATTCTAACAGAAAATTAATTATTTTATACCAATTTTATCTCTCATCAGTAGTTGAAAAGTAGAAGAAAAAAATTAATGGAGTGTATATACGGTGATTTAGTAATTTAAATCTATTTTTTTTCTAAAATCAACAATATTTGTGTGTTTTTTTAATATCCATGTTGAAACCTTAAATGTCTATAATTAAGGAATGGAGGGAGTAAAACTTATTTACTTCGACTAAAATACATATTTGTGAAGATTTATGGGGCTAATTTTCATATTTCTAAAATTTTTCACCTAAAATACACATGATGTATAGTTAAGGGGGCTAAAGTGAAATTTTCCCTAAATTCTTTTATGAATATACAATAACAACCTAGGATGACAATGACAAATCTTTGATATTCCTAAGGAATTTTTACCCATTCGAATAGAAAAAAATGATAATTTACGAAAATAAATGGAAAAAAATTCATTACGAAAGTGAACTATTTTTATGGGCATGAATACGCATGGAATCCCCGCGAAAATAGTATACGCATGAATACGCAGGGGGCCCATGAGCATGAATACTGCATGACAACATGGGCAATGCAATGCCTGGAATGATCTACAGTCACATCGTCGCTCTCCCAGATGCACCTTATAGTCTCGTGTGGTATATTCTTCTCTTTTTGTCACCAAGCATGTATTGGTCATATCCCGTGTGAATGGGACAACTGACATCTTGTCCAAGTATTGTTTATTCTCATCAATCGCTCTTAAGACAAATTGTGACCATTTTTGCCCTCCTGCAAGTTGGGCCTGTGTCTGACTGCCTTTCTCAACAAATAGTTTTGCAAGATGAAAATAGGTGGACTTTATAATGGCAGTAATTGGAAGATTACGGGTACCTTTCATCACAATATTTATACATTCAGACAACTTTGTTGTCATATGGCGAAACCGACGGCCCTCATCAGCATACTAGGCCCATTTTTCATGCGGAATTTGATCAGTCCACTGACACATATTAGGATCTTCATCCTTTAACAGCCCATAATAATATGCAAAGTCTGAATGAATCTTTGAATATGCCGCATTTATAAGAATTCTTTTGGCATCCTTATTTTTAAACCACAAAGCAAAGTTAGAAAAAATGTGACGAGTGCAATATACGTGATAGGCCATTAAAGGATGCCATCCACTACCCTCTGCCTCTATAGCTGATATGATAGACCCATGTATGTCAGAAACAATAAGAATACCTTCTTGAGGCGTCACATGCTGTTGAAGATTGGTCAAGAAAAAAGACCATGCTTCTTTTATCTCTCCCTCAACCACAGCAAATGTGACAGGTAAAATATTAGAATTAGCATCCTGCGCAATAGCCATCAGCAATGTGCCTCCATATTTGCCATACAGATGAGTGCCATCAATAGAAATAAATGGTTTGCACCATTTGAATGCCTGATGCATGGTGGAAATGACCAGAATACATGGTGAAACATGGAACATTGATGATTAACAATATCACCCACAAAATATGGCTTTGTCAATAAATGAACCGGTGTACCTACCATTCCCAACAATATGTAACATTAAATAACAGGTTAAAATAAATTTTAACTAATCGAATAAAGTCTAACAAAACATAATAGGCTAACTAACAGGCTAACTAATATTACTTAATCCAGTAAAAGCTAACAATAAATGACCTAATCCAAGAATATCTAACAATAAATAAAAGACTAACCGTAATCTACACATGTTTGAATCTTTTAAATCCTAAATGAAATTAATAATCTAATTAATTCACAATCACAGTTAACTATAAGCTAATTTGTAATTACCTAGCATATAATGCTGTATACCTTGCAACTATCTCGACAGTTCTGCGTATGATTCTTCCCAGTCCACGTAAATCTTTGCAATTGCTTTTTGCTTTGCAATCCATACCTTTCTGTACGAAATATTGAACTTGAAAACTGATTCTACATGTCCCTGCAACTCTCTGATAGATACTGTTGGATTTGCCTCAACCATGGGAAAAATGTTGGTACAAATCAGATTACTATCCAATTGCCGATGTTGTTCGATAACAGAATCATATTCACAAGTGTGTCTTCCATTGTACTTTTGGACTTCCCATACTTGCCTTTTTGTGCGAAATGTAAAACGTATGCTCCAATTGCATCCATTGCCAAACTTCAAACACTTGCATTGGTATTTTGTTGGACCTGACTCATAAACCTTGAACTGGACCTTTCTTCTAATACTGTAATTCTTGGTTGCAAAAAACACATCCTCCTTGTTTAGAAATTGTTACCCCACCTCAAACTCCCCTTCACCTCCAACTACTCTCGCAGTAAGCCCTGCAAAGCTATTTTCTGGCATTGCCTCCAAGTTTATTGAAGAATAGTGACTAGGATATTCTTATGATACAAATTGAGACCCCATAAATTGCGACTGCGTATCACGTGTCTCCTCATCGCTATACGCGTTATCTCCCTACTGGTACAACCCCAACTCCTCTTCCTCTTCCTCTTCATCCCTGTGATCTACGTGAAACTCGAAATTTGCAATAGCCACATGTCTAGTTGATGGCCTTGGCCCTGGCCCTGCATCTTGTACCACCAGATCTAGAAAACTGGGACTATGAATAGGTGAATCCTAGGCCATTTCAGGATGTGTAGAAACATGTTGCCCTGGTGTTTCATTTACTGATGTGTAAGGAGCAGAACCACTAGAGCTAAAATCACAGTCTTTAAGAATGATGAAAATTTCCATCACTCGAATCTCTGGAAATTAAGCCTTGAATTGAAACATAAGGCTAATTTCATTTTCACTGCAAACTGGAAAGCAGCCGTACTTGACCACAACACCTCCAAAAGCTATAGGTACTCTATAAAACATTTGACTAATCCGCTTGCTCAGACCCACTTGCTCTAGTATTTTATTTTGTAACTCTAAAAAACTTATCGATGGACTGACAATCAAATCAACTGGTCTCTTACTACAAAATCTCACTCCCTCATTTGTGCCCTCTTCGATTTTGCCATCATAATGAACAAGCATGAAGTATGAACTCATTTTCTCAGTAAAAACTATACTACAGATAGATAATGAATGGATACTGAACGTAGTGTGTAACAGTTTAATAGGCAGGGACAGCTGAATACGTAGGGATGGAAACGTATGCAAAAAAACATGAATACGCATGGAGCACACGCGCAAACTATATACACAGAATACGCTATGCTCTGGATATTCAGATCCGCATGAATATCTTTAGAGAGTGTATTCACTCGTATAATTTTGACCCAAAAATACCTCCATTTTCTTTTCTGTTTATTTGCATAAATATTTTTTTTTGTTTATATTAATAAAAGAGCCTATTCCTGAACCATAACCCCAGATGGATTAAAAGGGGCACAGAGAATGGATTGAGGTTACTCTTCAAAATTTAATGTGTGCCCCCTGGGTTCATATCAAGCTAGGTAACAACATAACCTCACCAAACGTGGAAGTCATCCACCCACCCGCTGACTGGCACTGAAGTTTGTCCTTCACCATCACCTACCCAATTTAATGCAAATCCAAATACCAACAATCCCATTCCCTACCATCAAAAGCAACAAAGGAAAAAAAATCTCAACACGCTGCTGTCTTGCTTTCACCCCTTCCTAAGAAATCTCATCAGTGATTCAGTTTGATTCAGATTTCAGGCTCAGAAATTAAATGGTCCACGCCCTTCATGTTTCTCACCAATTTTTTGGTTTTCCCCATGCAAAATTAAGCCTGAATTTCACCTTGTCCCATGTTCTTGTTCATGAACACACATACAAGGTCCACAAGATAAGGCACAAAAGCTATTTAAGAAAGGCATCAATTAATTTTCAATTTCCATGTAAAAAAAAATTAATCATAAAAAGAATAGGGTAAGTGGTCAAATCTAATTTCATTATCATTGTCATTATCATTATCATTATCCCAAAGAAAGAAATCAAGAAAAGGCATAGGCATAGGCATGTGGCA
The DNA here is from genome assembly GCA_031216125.1 of Dalbergia cochinchinensis. Classification (NCBI taxonomy): domain Eukaryota; kingdom Viridiplantae; phylum Streptophyta; class Magnoliopsida; order Fabales; family Fabaceae; genus Dalbergia; species Dalbergia cochinchinensis. The sequence goes on along the minus strand of CM062375.1, from coordinate 68,154,530 downwards.
AATTTTTTGGCTTTTGTTGATTTGCAGTTACCACTGGCTCCTGTACTTCGTTTCTGGCAAAAGTACCATTTGATTACGGTATGGGAGAATTCAGTGATCTCAAATGAAAGCAAAAAGGAAACACAATTATTTGGCCCTACTTTCCATCAATTCCTTCCTTTTTTTCTTTTCCGAAAGAGTAGTATACCAATTATTCCACAAGGCGTGAAAAAATTCTTAAGAGATAGAAAGGAAAGGAAAATAAAAAAGAAAGAAAAGAAAAGCATCTAGTAAATTTTTTTTTCCCTTTTTTCTTTTTCATTATAATGATTCCTAACAAACTTGTAGCAAAGTAAACTGCAATTGGAAGAAGCAACATTCCGTTGTCTTCCTTCATCCCATCTCTATCATCAACTAACAAGGTAAACAAAAACAAAACTATAAATTAAAAGAACCTAGCAACTAGGAGTACTAATTATAATTTACATGACCAAAGCATTATGGAAGAAGCCATGATTTCCGGGTCAAGATCCTTATTTTTTAATTATATTCGCGGTTTTTTGATGAGAATTTAATTCTTCATCAAAAGCCAAAGCATCCAACATGGTGGTGGTGTTGGTATTGGTGGTGATGATGAAAGGACTTTTCCCTATCAATCAAGCCCCTAATGTTCCTGAATTCCTCAACATGGCATGGAATGGTTATGGTCCCTTTCTGATCAAAACCATATTCTTCCTCAGCCTCCTTCAAGAGCTGCATGAAGAGAGGGTGATTGAAGTATATCACAGGAACCACAAACCTCTGTTGCTCCTCCCCTTGACCAACCTTAATTGCCATGCACCCTTTTGGAATCAAATCCTTGAACTGATCTTGCTTGTGATTATTATTCTTCCCGTGGTGTTGATCACCATGATGATGATGATGGTGGACAGGGTGGCGATGCAAAATGAAGCTCCTTGGACTCTTTTCTCCACTGCCCATCTCTGCAAAAACCACAGAGAGCACACACAAAAACAAGGGACGCACCAAAAAAGACTACTTACAATTTGTTTTGTGAGTATATATTGAAAAACTTGGATAGTCACAAGAAAACAAGGGAATCCTTGTTGAAGCGGGTTAAAGAGGAGTATCTAAGGGGCCTTGAAACGTTGTTGGACATGGTTGATTACAGAACAAATGAGAAAACGTATTCCAACCAAGAAGACTTTGGAGATATATAGGACAAAATTTTGGAGAGGGAGAGCAAGTTGTGTTGCTGAGTAGGGTCACTTGTTGTTTTATAGATAGATTCGAGAGTGGGAGACTCTATACCGTGTGATCTTTGGTGGGGTGATGATGATCAAGCTTCTTTTGCTGATCAATCAGATGACACCACCATATGTTTGGACTTGACTAGATACACCCTTCCTCCTCAAATTAAGGACACTTGTGAAAGTGATCATATATACATCTATGGGAAAATTAATTAGCAATATATCTTTTTTTTAGGCTAAGCCATCCTTCATCAAGTTTATTACTTGCTAATTAATTTGACTTGAATGGAATAGATCTATTATTATCAGATAAATTTTTTAGTGATAATTTCTGTCGATCGTAAACATTGAACCTAAAGATGAGACAAGCCGGTACTGATATTCGGTGCGAAAAATATTGGTGCGGAAACATATAAAACGCATTTACTGTTGATTGCGTTGAACACAATTATATACTAAAAGTTAAAAAGAAAAACTAAAATGCTCGATGAAAATCAAGAGACATTCTTAATTACTAGGAATTACATACGAGCCTCGTGCTGTCAGGCGAAGCGGTGGAGTGCTGCATCCTAGATGACAAAAGCCTAGTAGCCGAAAACATTAATAGCTTACACTCTGACGCGAGTAGCATGGGCTAGATTCTTTTTATAAAAAAAATAAGGGTGTTTGTTTGATAAATTAAAAGAGTATAACTCATTTACCGATTTAAAAATCAATTTATATATAGATATATATCATATTATTTTGATAAATAAATTTTTTAAAAAATTGAATCTCTAACATTTTCCTTCCACAAATCCCTTTTCACGGTAAATATTTTTTTCTCATATGAAAAACAAGTATATATTGTGATATATTGAAATCTATGACATTCTTTTTTTTCTTTCTAACAAATGAGTGATTTATTATTTTAAGACAAAATTTTAATGCTAATTTTGTTTGTTAATAACCGTTGAATAAACAAATAAGACAAACCACTATTCGGTGCGGAAAAATGTTGGTGCGAAAATGTTATAAGAAACACATTTATTAATGGTCCTGTTGCATTCACACATTCATATGCTAAAAACTAGGGGAAGAAAAAGGTAAAATGCTTGATGGAAATCAAGAAACATTCTCTTGATCTACAATGGTTGTGGTTGGATAAATCAAATTATAACTTTTTTTATCTATCTCGAAATCAACTTACATATCACATTATTTTGCCAAATAAATTTAGATAAAAAACTATCCTTAACATTTTCCTTCTATTCCACAAACACCTCTTTATTGTATGCAAATGAAGCGTGGTGCAAATGATCACGAAATCGGTCAATATCTCACAAGAATGTAGATTTGACTTCGATTGATCATTATGACTTCTCCATTTTTGAGTAATCATATAAAAACTCTTACTAGCACTCAAATAGCCTAGCGATCATGCCTAATCTTGGTGGAATGATTGACATTGAATCTACCTAAATTTTTGTTAATAAAAAATACCTTTTTGTACTAAATACCTTTTCTCAAATGGAAAACAAGTATGTGTGATGATGTATTGAAGTGTGTCATTTAACCACATTTTCAACGTGTGGCTAAATATATTTAAAAGTGTAATGAATAAATTTAACCACACTTTATAAACACTTGATGTGTGGGACACCACACTTCAATTGGTGCAGCATAGATGAAACTTTGACTTTGTATTGGATACAAATGTCAAAGAGAAATAGCTATATTAAAGATATTTTGTGAATAAATGAATTAAAAACGTATTATATTCATAGTTGAATAAAAATTAAAATTGTTCTAAAATTGACTTTCATATAATTTTGTATTCAGGTTTTGTTGAATAATCAACGCATACATAGAATATATCTCTTGGTTATTTATTTATTTATTTCTTGTTGGAATTCATTGGCTACATATATTTGTTTACTTGTGGAATTCATTCAATATATCTATATCCTAATATCTGTGCATTTGCATAAATATGTCTCTGTACAAGTTGTAAAAAATATTACCCAAAAATACAAAGACACTCCCTCTATCTTTAAAATCTTTTTGTGTTCTCGATAGTATGTGTGCACCCAAATAAATTTTTATTTAATTATTCTAGAGATTAATGCATTCTTAGTAAAAAAAATTTATATTATTAAAAAATAAGGTTGAGTGAATTGAAAAGCAATATATATATATATAATAAAAATATTTAAATTTAAGAAAAAATATCGCGAGAACTTTGAGTAGAAGAGCTTTAATATGAATTATAATAGATAAATCCCACATAAATTTACCATTTATTCACTTTTGCATTACTTATTCATCTATTGTTAAATTAATCCCTCAGAATTAACGTTCTAACTTTTTCTGACTTACTAATGAATGTCTATATCTTAATATTTTTAAATGACTCAAAGGTATTTTTTCCACTGTAGTACACCAATTATTTTTACTAATACAAAAGTAATGAGAAATAAGAAAAAGGAAGAAATGCCTATACCTTTTTACCTTAAATCCCAAGGCTTAAACTCTAAACAGTCACTTCAATATTTTATTTTATTGATAATTACTTCAATATTTTAATTGCATCTAATTAAAAATAAGTATTTAAAGAAGACATGACTCCTACCCAAGAAAAAATAAACCAAGAAATAAAGACATGACTACATATGTCACACAAATTTAGAAGCATGACTATTGAGCATGTGCCCACCACTCTCACCATGACATAGATTGGCCACCAGACAATATTGCACTTGAAGTTATATACTGTACATAAATCTCACCCAAGGTCACAACATTGTCATTGCATGCATTGCGCCACTTTGGTAAGGTTCAGGTGCCATCATAGCCATTGCTTATGCTTTTTTATGCCGGATATGTCGCTGCCGGTGTGAAGGGCAAAATAGCAGATATAAAATAATTCTTCTATACTACTATGCAAAAATAATCTGTACAACCACATAGTACAATCAATATCTCAAAATAAGAAAAATGTCTCCCTCCAAACATACTTTTAAATTTATCATTAAAAGGCATTTAATTCCTCATCCTCAGAGTCCAGAAAACTAAAGATCCTGCTTGATTTTCATTTGCAGTTTTCAGGATTTTGTAGAAAAAATACTGAAAATAAAAACTAGAAACAGAAATCATACATGCCCTTTTCTTTTGTCTTGGAAATTGAGATAGGTAAATTTTTTACTCTCTCCATCCTTAAAGAATTGTTCAATTGTAATTACGTACTGAAATTAAGAAAATAATTAGTAAAATATCAATATTAGTAAAAATTTGGAGTAATTTACTAAAATGCTCTTATTTCTTTCAATATGTTCCAACTTTCTCCTTCTTCTTTTACTAATGAATCAATAATCTTTGATATGGGTACTATTAAAAAAATAATTAATGTTGTTTAGATTTTTTATATGAACAATTATTCAAGAACAGAATAAGTAGAAAAGTTATTGTACAAGCATTGCTTTAGCAATTTATTATTAGACACACTTGCAAAAAAAACTAGTGAAACCCACAGATAAGAGTACATATCGAATAAAGTTGAAATGACATACTTTTATTATGAATGTGCTTAAGTGTGATGTGTTAGATGTGTGCCCATGCAAAATTCTCTTAATTTTATAACACGCTCGAAGCATTCTTTTATGCAAATTTTAATTATGAGTAAATTTAATGAATTTAACTGTTTAATTTTGATATATCAATAGTATAATTTTTTTATACTGTTATTCAATCAAATCATCAAATTTGAATAATTTTTAATAGTGGATGTGAGACTCAATTATTTTTATTAATATAACAATATATAATTGCATAACAATTCGAGCAAAAAAATTAAAAAGTTCTTGATATTTTGAAAGTTACTAAAATATTATATCTAAAGAAAGTAAATGCTTATACAAATATTTATAAACAACTTAATATTTATTATGGGATTTCGAAGCTTAGATTAAATCATCTAAATATCACAACCCAACTTGGATCGTGACCGACACATGAGAAATCTCATTCCCATGTCAGCCTCATGACCATGTACCTTTTTATATGCATAATTTATACAGAAAATCCATTTAAAGCATAATTATATTTTTTACATATAAATCACCTATTTTCTGAAGTCAAGACAATCATAATTGAACTTTCATAATCAACATCTAAAATCTGAATTCATGATATTATCCATAAATGTTTACATGTCAACTACTTTCATTCAAATATCCCTAATGTCCCAATCTTTAAATACAAATCACAATGTAATCAAATTATGAAGCAATCTATAAATGCTTCAAGACTCCTGCCTGCAAATGACACTAGAGCACTATAAACTAAATCAAGGATGCTTCACTCAAGTGAAGCTCACCAGCTGAAATCTCTATTGTTGCTAGGAAGGACCCGCAGTAGCTGTTGTATTTGTAAATAGAAAAAAAAATGATAGTGGTGAATTTTATGCAAAACTCAATAAGTGAATCCTTATCTGAAACCCTCTTCATGGGACATGAAAAGCAATATAAATAGTAATGCATCATCTACAATGATTTTATTTATATTTACATAATAGCTACATACCGTAATTTGCTAGAGATATGAAAATGAATTATTCTCAAAGAACTACAAAAGGAAACAAACTATCCATCAACTGTCAAGAGGGTGCTCAATCCATGGCAAAAAAGAGCCCCTAACTGAATGTGATTTTAACGGCCCCTAGCAAACAGCGTCCCTGGCAGACGGATTTAAATCAAGGATAACTTGCTCTCGGTGGACCTTAGTATGCCAAAGTTAACAATATAGCTGTCATTAACTTACTACTCTATAATACCTCAGGTACACGTGTCAATAGATGAGTTTTGTATAGCCTTAGGATCTGCCGGGACCTACCCATGTCGCCAGGTTCTCGATTTCGTTAAGTTTGGACGTTACACCTCCTTGAAGGACTATATGTTAGAGCCGCATTCTTGGGATCAAAAGTCTCAGTAATTGTTCCCCAAAGAAAAATAAATTAAAGACTGACTTTTAATGAATTTTATGAAACCTTTAAACGTTTCAATTTAGCCCACAAGTTTGGAAAATTTTGAAGATTTCCGAATTTGAACTAAAACCCAAAATTTGGATTTTGATTGGTTGGGATTTTGATTTTTGTGAAATTTTATTTGAATCCGAATGGGGGGGTATTTCCTTATTTACATTTATGTTTTAAAGTTAATGGTGGTCAACCCAACTCGGAGTGAGTATTGAGACAACTCAGATGCCAAGATGACAGAAAGATGTTGAGACAAGGTGAACTGTCACCGTTCTAGCGGTCCAGGACTACTATAGTGGTCACAGCGGTTGAGATAGCACGATTTTGTAGTCTGAGGACCGCTATAGCGGTTCAGGACTGCTATAATGGTCGTAGGTGATGGCTAAACTGTTATAGCGGTGTCAGTATAGTAGAAATAGTATAAAACGATGTAGTTTCATTTAACAGACTCCTTTTTTTTATTTAAACACCCCCACTAGGATTCTTCCCTTATTTTTCGTGATCTGAAACCCTCTCCTACCTATTTTCATCCTTTTTCTCTCGTTCTCTCCAATCTAGCTCCCTCTAAATCATCAAGGTATGTATATGTTATTAGTTTATGTCTCCATTCTCTCTATTCTTTCATGATCTTAAGTTAGGTCTTGTTATTTTTCTCATTGCTGTCAAGTGGAGGTGCTCCCCTAATGTTGTTAGGGTTATATAAGAGCTATTTAAAGGTCATTGAAAATTAATCTAGAGTTATGGTTGCTCTATGGTAGTTGTTGGTGCCATTCCAAGCTCTCCAAGTCAAGTTGGTGGTGCCTACATAATCCTCCGGCTTCAAACAGTAAGTGGATTCAAACTCATAGCCTTATTTTAGCCGTTATGCCTATGTTTGATGCATGACAATTGTTAAACATGAAATCTGAAACAAGAAAAATATAGCATATGATTTTATATGATTATGTTAAATTAGAAAAATTATGATTAATGATGATAGCATGAAAGAATGAGTTTCACAAAACCATGGAACTATGATTGTTGTGTTGTATGTATGGAAACTGTTTTGTATGCTAATGAAACGATTATTGGGAGAATATATAATTTTATCTAGTTGTTATTTAACAAATTTGTTTTAAGAGTTATAATATCATTATGTATATACTCCAAACTTTGGATTTTAGAAAAATTTTAGAAAATTAAGTTGAGCTATGTTGAATAAAGCATGATTAGTCTTATGAAGAAATATGCTATTATGGTTTTAAAATTTCCATGATTTAGAACCCTAGTGTTTTAAACTATGATTTTAGATTTATGCAGTATAGGAAAAAGATATGGTAGTTTAAGATTTGAATTTAGAACTTCATCTTTATGATACCAAGAGGTACGGAATTCAGAATGATTCTTAATAACTGCTAGATACATATTCTGTAGACTTGAGATTGGGTTGCCTACAAATAAGTGATCCCTTGGGCATGATTTTCATAGCCATAGTTATGCTAAAGTCAGATTATTAGAGTCATATGAATCCAGAATTCCCAGAGTACTAAGAATTTAGGGGCTCTGTTCACCAGGGATAAAGTACCCATGTTTTAGCTATGGTTTTTGTCAAACTATTTTAGATGGTAGAAATCAAGAAATAGACAGTTAGTTAACAGCTATATGAGATCGTTAGCCTTGATACCAATTTGTCTGTTAGAGGACAATATCGCTCCATAGCAGATACAGAAAATGAGACCTAGTTAGGTACCCACAGCTCGTCCACCAGGGACTATTTGATTTTACAGTTTTGTTATTATATATGTATTTATCAACAGATATTGTTTCCCTAGGCTCTGTCGCACTTTAGTTAAAAACGTTTTCGTGTTGCTTGTAAGTTTACAATTGTTTGTTCATAAATTTATGGAATCAGAAATGTTTTCTCATATAACTATGTAATTAAATATCAAATGCTTATGATTGTTGCATACATGGTATTATATGTATATTTCCTTGGTTATCCCATGTGGGTGATGGGTGAGAGCCACTCATTAAGTCCGTTAACTCACCCATCTCCTTTCCTCCTTATAGTTGCAGGTTCAAATGTTGCTCAGCCTCCAATTTGGCAGACACAGTCATTTTCAGTGGTGAGCCTTACTTTAGAGTAAAGCTTAAATTAGAGTTAGGTAGAGTAGAGTGCTCCAGTAGATTTGCAGGCAGGATCCAAATCATGCATTATTTTCATATGTTGTATTAGATTTTAGTATTTGAAATAATTATGTATATGTTTTCAATTTACAAGAATAGATTTAAAATGGTAAAGTTGATTTGAGTTTATGTATCGCCATAAATGTACTTATAGTTCAGTTTCCAAGTATTAAGTTGATTTTCAGATTTAAAATTTAGATCAATTGATGAAACAGTTTATATTTTCATGATTTGCATGTTTAATGGGGATGTTATATGGCTTTCTATATTAAGGTATTTTAGTCTTGTGAAATTGGATATTAGATTTTGAATAAATATTTGGATAACGATTTAGAGGAAATTATGTTTTCAAAATGTAAATTAAGTATAATATTATTATATGTTATGTATTTAAGGACACGTCACCCAGAAAACTGACGTGGGGACAGGATTCCTTACGTACCGGTCATGTTCCTAAGTTGGGTCGTGACATCTGTTCCTCTTAGTAATTCCCTATTATAAACCAGTCATTTCATAGCATTTCATAAGGTCTTCTATCCTATGGTTCAAAAGCTTAATCATATGAAACAAACAGTTCTGGAAATCATATAATCATTATAACATCTCTAAGCAGCCATAATCTAAATCTAGTTCTTTATAAACTCATTTTACCAATAATGGTCCAATGGTTTTAAATAAAACACATAGTTCATGCTATTTGAAAAAATTCACATTTTTACAATCTCAATAAATCAACAGAAATCTCTAATCTCTTTGCAAAAACTTCTAAAATCCTAATATAACCCAAGTTTTCATGAAAATAGCGTTAATGCACAACATAGAAGTTACATATGTGAACTCACTAATCTGGAGTGGTGGAATATATTGGAATAACACCAACAGGACTCTAGGAAGCAAGGATGGCACTGACATCTACCATAACAGCCATAAAATGCTATATTAACCTCTAATAATCCCTAAATAACTTATATCTATCTCTAACATAAAGGAAAAGCATCATACCTTGATGAAGGTAGAAGAACCTGTATGCCAACCCTAAGAACAAAGAAAGATTAGAGAGAAAATGAGGTTTTAGGGTGAGAATAAGATAGGGAGGCAGAGTTCTTCGTATTTGGGGGTGAAGGGGTGCAAAAACTAGTCTAAAAACCTGAAAATTGAATTTTTATGAAACCTGGAACCGCTGCAACACTCAAAAAGAGCCTTTTAGAAGGGCATCGACTTATTACTGCAATGTGATCCAGAGAGCCCAATTATCTTTTGTTACCCTCTGTGACCGCTGCAATGCTCTCCAAAGTTATTTTTCTCTTAATTTCAAGCTATAATTCAAACGGGACCTACCTATAACATTAGTAGGTCCCAAGAACTCTATGGTGGTCCTGGATTTGTCTAAAGACACGTGTATAACACAAAACTCTCCTAGGAAATAGTATACCTAGGGTATTACACTAAATTACTAAATAAGTCTAACCAATTAAGTTAATTTCCTCAAATGATTGAAAAAAATAACTTTTGAAAAGTTGTGTTAGTTAATCAATATTCACTATTGTATTGTCATGATCTAAATTTTCCTATTAATGAGTAATATTTAAGTATCTTTATAAGACTCATTAAGCTCGTAGAGATACATCTAACCTTGAACTAAAGTGAGTTTTTACCACAAACTAAATTTTTACATATAAAAAAAATTAATGGGATTTCTTTCGACACTCTTAAGTTATTGATATCTTTTTAATTTATATTTAATTAATGATCATAATTTAGTCATAAGTTTTATAGGTCTTAAATATAATTAAAAATAACTTAAAAATTTTTATAATATGAGTTTATGAGATGAATAATTAATTATTAATCATAAATAACTAAAGAGTAATAGTAACCTTGAATCGTATATGAGCACAGAGAAATTCATCAAATCCAATATATAGATAAACATGTAATTTTCACTTTCTTAATTTATTCAATTTTTTTTAAAAAGTTAACAATAATTTAATAAATAGTTTTAATTGTAGATTATTACTATTATTAAAGTAATGGTTGACATCCAGAAAAAATATTACAGAATTATTGACAAAAGTTATGATAGTTGTTGGATGAAATAAAAGAACACAACCCACTTATTAATCTAACGATAGATGACTATGACACGTCATTCTAAATATAGTATTAAAAAAAATAAATTTTTAATTATCTAATATTTTCCTTATTATCATTATTTTCATTGAAGTGATGTAATAATGTAGTAATACTCCTAGCTAGAAGTAAATGAGCAACTATGGGTATAGTTATCAAAACTGGACCGGATTGGTTGATTTGAATCAGAAACCAATGAACCAGTCAAAT